>CM076575.1:1325220494-1325820494 GCA_034641835.2 Pinus albicaulis | reverse complement strand
AGGTGTGGATGGGAGGTCCATCTGAAAGGTGCCACAAGACAATAAATGGGAGGATGATGAACAATTATGGCAACCTGAGCACAAAGTAGAAATTTAAATCACACCGCGAGAGGGAGTGTAATGTTCCCACAATTTTAGCTTCCAAACTAAATTGAACATTAGAGTTAGCAGCAGCTTTAGCTGATAAATAAATGGGTAGAAAAGCCCATAAGTCTCCTAAGGAGGGTAAAAAAAATCCATATGTGAAAGGAGACACTCTTTCTAGCTCAATAAGACACCTCCATGTGTGAACAGGGTTAAATTGGAGCTGCTTTGACTAAGTCAACAACACAGTTTTAGTGGAGGAGGAATCCTAGGATGGATAACGCAATTTTGGAGGGAGATGTAACTTGGGTTAGAGGTAACCTAAGTGAGTGGGGCCAAGGGAAAGAAAACTCATATCTTATATAAGGAAGAGGATGGTAGCATTATTCTTCATGTTGTATATTATTATTCTTTTCTGCCAAGAATTGTTGTTGCTTTGCTGCTTAGCAAAACCGCAGTGTTGTTTAGCACTGGGTGTTCTCGGGCAGGAATCCCATCTCTTTCCTTTGAGGAGCCTCATTGGGAGAGTTTGAATTCATCATTCCACATTAGTTTTTCATGCCAAGCTTTATCCATCTTCATTAGCACAACTTTTCCGCAGATTGTGTAGTGTTGTTGGGTGTAGCAGTGGAAGGGATTGGAATTCTGGCTTCTAAGCTAGTTTCTCATTGGAGGAAGGTTTCCTTCACTTGAGAGATATGTTTGGAAAGCTCCAGAGATTATTTCAGATCTGTGTTTTAATACCACACATTTCCCATACATTCTCAATGCTGTCTTTTCTAGGGAATGCATTATTTTGGAGGAAGTGCTCATTGCATGGTTTGGTGGCTCTGTTGCTGAGTTTCCTTGTGATTGAGAGGATCATCCTTTCATGGGAGGAATCCCTTGAGGGATATGCATCATATCAGCTATCATTCAGCCTTATATGCTCTTGTGCTCCAGTTTTGTAGTGCTTATTCAGTAATTTTCTTAAGATCACATTTGTATGCCAAGTATTTGACAAGAAACCCTTGTCGGGTTCTCTTGTATTTTGTATGAGGAGACTACATCTCTGTACTTCATAATTATTAATTAATATATGAGTAGATCTATTTTTCTCCCATGTTTTTATGTTAAAACCCTCTTTAGACTGCGCATTCCATTGATTCAACAACCCCGGTAAAATGCAGTTTTGGGGTTTTTAGTCATTTTCAGCTACACTAGTGTGGGAGGTCTATTTAACCCACATAGTTCCATTTATTTCTGATATTCTCTTGTATTTATATGCTAGATATATGTATCCATGGGATCCATGTGATTATTTCACTATTTTATTGCATATGTTGCTGGAAATTCGTTTTTCATGCATGATTCATGAGCAGTCCTGAAAAAGGAATAGTACAGTGGTATCAAAGCATGATCTCTGGCTCAGCCTGTGAGATCCAGCTATCAGAAGGAGGAGAGATGGAAAAAATCCAGAAAGATTCATTATGTGTAGGAAGAAAGGAAGACAAGCTTACAAATCTTCTTCCAAAATCTATGAAGAGGTTTCAAGGAGAGCTTAAGAAGATGAGATTGGAGATGGGATCTCCAAAGGAGGTTGAATCTAGAGCTGAATCTAGATTTTCACATGGTGAGTGTGATCATTCAGCTACACTCCATGATGCACAGTGCATTCAAGTGCCCAAAGCTATCTTGAGATGGATGGGAGGAGGAAAAATGCCTAAGAGGATAACTCTTAGTGATTTGTTGCATGAGTATGAATCTCAAACTGAGAGGTTTAGAGATCATACTAATTTCCAAGAGTTTTTCAAGATCCATATGGAGAAGAGCCAACAACAGGATTCAAATAGATTTATTCTATCTACTTTTTCCGGATCACCTACATGTTCAGTTGGAGCTTGGGTGAAGGAGCTAAATTCCTATTTGCAGCTGCACCATATTTCCGAAGATGAAGCTATCAGAGTTGCAGTGATGAATTTCAGAGGTAAGGCTCATGCATGGTCGATTTTTGAATCTAATTCCTTAAATAATGCCAATACTTTCTCTTTTTCAAGATTCATAAAAACATTGATGGAGAGGTTTGGTGAAAGACCTCCTAAGACACATGAGCAAGGAAAACTTGAGAAAACAAAAACCTTGCATGTGATGGAGGGAAATCCATTTCAGAAAACCATGAGAAGAGCTGGTGTCTTTCCTTACACATTTCTGGAAGCAAAACCTCCAGTTCATATTCTTGAACAAGAGGGCATGGGGATCATTTTTTCACAAAGGGATCCAATTGTTGAAATGTTTCCTACACACATTGATGAAGAAGAGGGAAACAACGTTGTCACATCTAGAGCACATCCAGTGCCTCATGTAGAGGGAGGAGGAGCACATGCTCCCATAGGAGGGATTCTTGTATCTATGCAAGAAGTTCCCCAGGATCTCATACATAGAGGTCCAAGCACAATCAATGAGCAACATGATTGTGCAGCATTGTAGCTGGAACGAGAAGGAAGGGAGGAAGAGCAACATCAATTTATGAGGAGCACACACCCTTCTCTATTTCAGAAGGTTAATGCAAGGAAGAGGCAGACTGATTTTCACAGTGAGGGTAAGGGCAAGGTTGCCCAATCATATATGAAGTCTACTCTTGACATTGATGTCTCACTACATGGAGGCATTCCACCTGGGAGGCCACCTAATCTAGAGCTGATGGAAGACATCTTGTCTTTAGATTCACCACTCTTGGATTTTGGAGAGGTGAAGAGTTTTGAGGAAGAATTTGGCATGGGGGATGTCAAAGTAGCAAGCAGCAGTATGAGGAGAGCTTCACATGCTAGATCACCAGCGCTATCTTTGAGGAGGATTGATCCTTATTGGAGGTCTCAGCTTTTGGTAAAGTACTCCAAGGATCTTGGTGCATGCTTTATTCTTGATGACCCGGATGGAGATGATAGATACATGGTGGATGATGTGGTCATATATTCCTATGGTAGGATCTTCTTGACTAGATCTTCTAGTCTCAAAGAGAAGTTGCTACATAAAACATATGAGGACTTATCTTCTATGCACTTTGATGCATATTTCCATTTGATGGAGAAGTTCACTTGGGAGGGCATCCAACAGGACATATATCAGCATATGGAGAGATTCATAGCCCGGATGGTGATAGAGAGGATGTCACAGCCACCTTCCTACTCATTGGGAGTGAGGGAGAATTTCCAGTTGAGCCATTTAGCTCAAGAACTAAAGTACATAATGGAGGAGGTATCATTTCATGTTTTGTATTGTACTTCTTTCCTTTATTTGAGAAACATGATGTAACAAGAAGAGATATTTCTTCTTGCATATTGTATGATCATGTACTTGCAGCTACTCGTAGCATTGATTTTTTCTATCCTTTTGATGAGATGTGGGGGAAGCCATATGTCTCTTGGTGTGCACCATTGGCACCAATTTGTAACTTCATTTTTTCATCTTATGAGGTGACTGTCGTAGAAAATAAGTGGCTGGAAAAGCACTTGTTATTTCTTATTTTGATGCAGGCCAAGGATGCACTGCGCTGGTTCCATGAGAGGGACCATGATTCACTCTTCGGTTGTCACTTGGAAACTTGTTCTCATTGTACTTTGCTTCCATATATTTCTGATATGTATATGTTCATAGGGAGCTTTGTTTGGAGAGTGGGATCAAGATTGGAGATGCCCATTGAGAGCATGATTCTCCACACTTTATATGCAGTATATTTCAGGAGGAACCATGGGAAGGCCATGATTGCCCCATCACACTTTTTCTCTTCTTGTGGGAGGAACCACTTGGAGAACTTGAAGAGGCACTTCATGGCTGATTGGTTTTTTGGGACATCATAAAATTTGACCATCATGATCTTACTCTATGGCTTGTATGAGGGAGAGAGGGAGCAACAACAAAGGTTTTTGTTGCTATGGTTGCACTTGGGAGAGTATGGGAAAAATTCTTCCCATACTTTTCATGATATTTCTGAAGAGAAGAAAGGCACATTCATGGTGCAAGGAGGATACCCTTTAGTGTTGGAGGATCATGAGAGACTTCCATGCCGGAAGATGATATTCTCACACAGCAGCATGATGGTGGATGTGTTGGAAATTTTTTCATCGATGGCAAAGGAGATGGCAATAGAGGAGCACTTCAAACATCAACAAGGCAAAGAGAGCATGAAACATGAAGCTAAGGCAGTTTTAGAAGGGTTAGTTGATTATACATCTGGAAAGGCAGCAGAGACATCAAAGGAAACGGAGGCAAAGGAGATGGCAAAGGAGGAACACCTGAAATAGAAACAAGGTAAAGAAAGTAGCATAGAAGCAGAGAGAGGCAAAGAGAGCAACATAGAAGGAACTAAAGCAGCAGGATGCAAGGGTTCGATTTAAATAATTCGATACCCATTCTTGTGAGAAATTTGCATACAGCATTCAGTGGGACAGTTTGATTACACGCTTCACTCTGTAATTAACAATGAAGGGAGATTGGAAATTTGAAGTCATTTGAGGGCCTTACTGCAGTAGAAACTGGTTAGAAAAAGTTAGCTAGACAAGGCACAGAGGAAGTATGAATCGGATGAAAAGGAACTGTGAGAACAAAGGTGAATGACACAAAAATGGAGGTAGTATCTCTGTCTGTCAAAGGGGAGATTTAGAGAACACGTGAAGGGAATTCATATAAGTCGAACAACAATTTAACCATGCGTTGGTTAAATGTTGGGATTCAGTTAAATTCAAAATATTGAAGGCATAGCAAAACTATTAAGAATATTTGAAGCGGAGATGAAATAGAATTGAAAGCGAAACTATGAGCTAAGATATGAACGGAACCACGAGCGCTGTGAACAGTGACAGTGGGTTTGGAACATCCAATAGTTTTCATCACACTGCTTTTGTATGGTAAGCAGTATTCCCAATTTGAACTCGATCAATGACATCGGCTGACACGTGGCCTTAAGCGGTTTGGAGATACTGCTCTCATCGTGAGTTAAAGTTCGTGCATCTAACTCGTGTGATTGTCGTAGGATCGGAGGGTTGAAGCGCAATAAGACATCAACCATTGAATGTGAGCAGAAGTTAACCACTAGGCCCCAGTTCATCGCTTAAGCTTGGAGGACTAAACTTCAAGCGATATAATTGCGCGACCACCGTTGATCTGCCAGAGGGGAACACGATAAGACCACAACCATCGATTGAAGAGGTAAGAATCTATTACTAGGACCCAATCGTTAATATACATTGTGATCAGTAATATAACCAAAGTCTGAGCTTACGTATGGTCGAATAATCATATGATTTGGATTGATGTGAGTGAGTTTCCTATTAATGTTTATGACACTCGATTCGGGGAGTATACATATGTTGGTATATATATTCTATGAGAAAATGAATCTTTACTACTGCGAATATATAATATATATATTATATAGCTGCGAAGACTGATATCTGATATAATATATGTCACCGAACCATAGAGTCACAATTCAAATTTATGTAAAGTTATATAATACATTCAGAGTGATGGTGAAGTCTGCAGATCGTTGGGACTAATGGCTATTGAATATTGACCGAAGATCATGAAATAAGGTATGGTATGATATGTCAGGTTTTGACCAAGGTATAGAGTGTTAAAGTTACGATGGCAGTATGAACGTCTGGCCAACCATAGTGTATGTTGATACTTTGGTAAGTTTTATCAAAGTCAAAGATAATAAAGCACACTCATAAATGATGGTTTGATAAAGGGGCACATTATATACATTGGGGTTTTTATAACCCTTTGAAGAAGTAGGCTCCGCATAGTATTTAAATTTCTAGTGGAGACATAATGAGGTTGTGAGTTTGCCCAGATTGAATTTTAATTGGGTCTAAATTTTGGATTCATTTATATACTCAAGAAGCGGGGACTGTGGGTTTTACCTGCACCAAGTTTTATTTAAATCACCAGTGAAGGAAACCAAAGCATTGGAATTTGCCCAGATTTAAAATCAGCAGTTATATTAAAAGACAGTTATATATGCAGCGGTTGCACAACTGCAATGAAGAGGAGAGCGTGCATAAACGAAAGAGAGAGAGACAACTGCAGAAAAATCAATAGTGATCCAAAAGGCTGAATGGATTGATTTGAAAATGATATTATATAATGAGCTTTATGCTAAAGTTAATTTGGACGCCCTGAGGGAAGAAGTTGGATTGAAGTTGTAATATGAGTTTTAACCATTGAGTTTAAGTTCATATACGTACAGAGAGTGTGTAAGCAGGTAGACCCAGCACAGAGATTGATAATGAACAGGCATTGCCCAGATTTATATTTATTTGAGGATAAACTTGAAAAGCAGTTATATATGCAGCAGGTGCACACAATTACAGCGAACAGGTGAATAAACATAGGGATGAAAATGTGGGACTAACAGAGGTAAACAAAGAATGTAGGAACTAAAAAAGTCACAGGGCATTTTATAGGCATGATGAACAGAAGTATGCAAATCAGTTACTTAACAACAGCAGAAAAGACAAAGCCAGCAAAGCCAAAAGCCAGAAAATGGGTTGAGTTAAATTGTCTTTATGTAACTGAAAATTTGAATGTAAATGTTTTAATTGATTTTTTATTATTTGTGATGCATTGGCAAGTCTCTGGTAGGAAAACAAAACTCCCACTGTAATATTGAAATTAATGAATATTGTTATACTTTTTTTGAATAAGCGAGTAAAAGAAATGAGAAGGCAGAAGGAAAAGAGGCATGGCTATCGATTTCAAATTCCTTGAGGAATGCTAACAGTCATAAGGGAATTTCTATAAATAATATCACATTGATATGCATAGTGAGGTTAGAGAGTGAATATAGAGAATGCAGAGTATGGAATTGAGGCAGAGAAGATAAGAAGAAGGAGGAGCAGAACGGGATGTTGTGCAAAGTTATAGAATGCAAAAATGAAGTAGTGAGCAGAGAAGAAGGAGGAGCTGAGCAAAGAAGAAGGAGCAGCTGATAGTGAATCTGAGAAGATGCAGAAATGATATAAGGCGGATATGAAGACGATGCATAGCAGTGAATATGATACAGAACAGATCTGATATCCAAGGTAAATCAACAAGTGCTTTTCTTTTGAAAGAGTAAGGTAGTTGGTGCTTCCACATCAAGTTGTAGCTTGACAAAATGTCAGTTGTAGCTTACTGAGGTTGGAGCCTCCTGTATGTTGGTGCCTGTAGAAAATTGATGGGAGTTGGAGCTTCCTTGCAAGTTGTAGCTTGCAGAATTGAGGTAGGAGCCTCTTGTGGGTTGGAGCCTACAGAAAATCAGTGGTGAGAGGAAGTAGGAGCTTTCCTTTGCATCACAACAATAATAAGATGTGGTTTTCTCCCTTTATGGGTTTCCACTTATATCTGGTGTCTCTGTGCATGATTTCTATGTGTTGATGTGGTTTATCTAGCCTGCTTAATACTTTTTGCTCACATATTAAGACACGGCTTGAAGAAGCAAAGAAAGTAGAAGACACTCTGCTGGAACAAATGAGAGAGAAAAGTCTTGAATGTGAAAAATTGGAAGAAGAAGTAGTGAGCTTAAGAAAGAACTTAGAAAAATCCCAAAGAGAACTGTTAATGATTACACCTCTAATGAAAGGCTCTGGACAGTTAGACCAGATTCTAAATGCACAAAGGTCACCTCTCATAAATACTGGGATAGGATATGAAGGAGAAACCAGTAAGTCCAAGGCAAAAGATAACAAGAAAATCATCTTTGTAAAAGATGTAAAGGAAAATGAAGTAGCTCAGAAGATTCCCACAGAAGAAGAAGCCAGCAAGAACAAGATTTGTAAAGAAACAAACGGAATCAAGCAGCAACATGAAAGAGCAGAGAATGAGAGGATGAAACAGTCAGCTGAAAAAGGCTCTCACACTCCTGAAATTGAATTGAATAAATTTGGAAGATGTCAAAAGAAAATTATTTCCTCCTATGGGAATCATCACTTGTCTTTCCTGCCACAAACAAGGACATACTGCAACATATTGTAAGACAAAGCAACCCCATTCCAACTAGAAAAGGATGCAGCAAAAGAGAGGAACCCCTCAAGCAAGAAAATGGAAAATACAATCTTTCACCAGGTACACAAATTATTTCCATGGCTACTGTTATGCATGTAATAATTTTGGACATAAATTTGTTGAATGTAAATTGTATTAAAAAATGGGAACAAATTATTGTACATCAGCTCAAACATACCTTGGTAAAATAAGATGTTATGTATGCCTCAAGCTTGGCCACAAAGCAAAGGACTGTAAACTGCCATATATATTAAAGAAATCTAGAAAGATGATGGAAATAAAGCAAATAAAACAAAACTATGAATCTAAAAGAAGTGCAGACATTATGAAGAACCCCAATAAAGTATGGAAGGAAAAGAGAAAAGGGGAGCCTATTATCGCAATAACATAACGAATCCTCCATAGTCTTAGGGGGAGTTGCTCTAGGAAGCAAATAAAAAATCCATCCAGTGACAAATATGAAGCAACATCTCAGGGGGAGAGCAGTTCATAAATAGTCCCCATGAAAGCATTTTAAGAAGAGCTCCTTGGAATGAAATCAGTTATAAGATCAGGAAGGGAAAGGAAAATTCCTCTAACAGAGAACTATAGAGGAAGAATATTATTTATTTTACAGATTGATGAAAGAAGAGAAGGTAGCAAGCAACCATGCTAGTAGAGAGAACATCAGCCATGAACTTTTAGAACTAACAGTGAACCACATTAAGAAGGATGTGTAAGAGAAGTGCCTATCATCATTATGTCATGGCATCATTCATCTATGAAAAGTCCCCTTGGAGAAATGCAGTTAAGTGAGTAATAAATCCTTGAGTAATCAGCCCATGAAGATTCATAGAAAATAAATTGAAGATGCCTTCCCAAATATCTTTATATTAGAACTTTTGAATTGATTTTTAAAGCAGCAATGATTCTGGAGCAGTCTTAGAAAGGAAAATGCAGTGACATTCCTTTGAACAGAATGACAGAATAAGAAAATAGTTAATGATGACAAGATCAGATTGAGGATATTAATGACTATTGATGTGAACAGTGGAAAGCTCAATAGAATAATTTATGAAGGATGTCTTAAATTATGGGTAAATGTGCAAGCTAAAGTGAAATTTCTGCATATTTTATCAAGGTAATATCATTTGGTACTTGGTGCAGGAAACATGCCCATCAACAGAATATCAAGAGTTTTCATGGAGCAGCAGTGGTATGATACAGGTCCTCAGGATCAAAGGATTATGGCGAGAGTACATCAAGGTAGTACTCTTGTGTTATCTGCAATTTTAAAGCATAAAAGGGGTCATTGGAAAGGAAAAAGGATCAGTATCTTGTTTATACCTGAAGTACTATATTGAGCATAGAAGCAGTATCATTTTCCATATATAATTGCATGCCTTCCTGAAGACAATACATATATATATATCAGGCCTCTCTCTTGATTTCAATCATAACACCGTATGAATTTTGTTTGCTGAAATTTCAAATAAACTCTTGAATATGTTTTGGCTGAAGACCATCATAATAGAATAGTTAAAGTATTGAAAGCATGAAGGATTAGTTATGTCATAAAGGAAATTGCATAATTGATAAGTGAGACTGACTAATACACTGAATGTATCTAGCCTCAAGGGTTTGTTTTCGAAATACATTGTACAAGAAGGAAAGTTATTTGGCCTCTAATATTGAAAGATATTTCCTATTCTTACATTAAGCTATAATATCTGGTTTGATTCATTTTTCATAACAGCAACAAGGAACTTTCAATCTTTAAGTGTATTATCCCTGTCAGCAGTCTAGCATAGATTACCAACAACAAGCAGTACAGGTGAACCACAGCAACAAAAGATATATTTTCATCATAACAATTGAACAGATGTTGTCTACAGATGTGTATTGCAGAAGAAGACTTATTCCATCTAAAATATTCCTCAATAGAAATGTATTGGCGCACTACATCAGATATAGACTGAAATATAGTTGAAGCAAGCCTGATATGTCACTTGGAGCATTCACAATCTTTAAGTCTTGATCGAATAATGCATCTCTTATTATACAAGTCTGATTATATATGGATGTCATCACCTACTCTCTATACAAGTGCAACGAGTCTATGCTTTGGAATGGTATCGACTTAATGTGTACATACAAGTTCAAATATTCTCAAAAGTGTTCTCTCAACAACTCTTGTACACCAGTTTCGAGCAGAAAGGTAAAAAGTCAGAAGAAGAAGGCCTAAACACATCTCAGAGAGAAGAAATGCAAAGACAGAATCCACACTGAGAAATGTGCAACCCTTTTCCATTGATGTCAAAGGGGGAGGAAAAGCAGGTAGTAGAAGAAAGGGTCTTCTTAAAGAAGACATGCATAGGAAGACTTGGAGGAAGCACTGGAGTATTGGTGGATGTGTTGCCATCAATGCCAAAGGAGGAGACTATTGGAAATGTTGTCACTGATGGCAAAGGAGATGGCAATGGAGGAGCACTTGAAACAACATCAAGGCAAAGAGAGCATGAAACATGAAGCTGAAGCAATTTTAGAAGGGTTAGTTGATTAGAGATCTGGAAAGGCAGCAGAGACATCAGAGGAAATAGAGGCAAAGGAGATGGCAAAGGAGGAACACCTGAAACAGCAACAAGGCAAAGAAAGCAACATAGAAGTAGAGAGAGGCAAAGAGAGCAGCATAGAAGGAACTAAAGCAGCAGGATGCAAGGGTTCGATTTAAATAATTCGATACCCATTCTTGTGAGAAAGTCGCATACAACATTCAGTGGGATAGTTTGATTAAATGCTCCACTTTTTAATGAACAATGAAGGGAGATTGGAAATATAAAGTCATTTGAGGGCCTTACTGCAATAGAAACCGATTAGAAAAAGTCAGCTAGAAAAGGCACAGAGGAAGTATGAATTGGATGCAAAGGAACTGTGAGAACAAAGGTGAATGAAACAAAAATGGAGGTAGTATCTCTGTCTCTCAAAGGGGAGCTTCAAAGAATGCGTGAAGGGAATTCATATAAGTCGAACAGCAATTTAACCATGCGTTGGTTAAATGTTGCGATTCAGTTAAATTCAGAATATTCAAGGCATAGCAAAACTATTAAGAATATTTGAAGCAGAGATGAAATAGAATTGAAAGTAGAACTATGAGCTAAGATATGAACGGAACCACGAGCGCTGTGAATAGTGACAGTGGGTTTGGAACACCCGACAGTTTTCATCACACCACTTTTGTATGGTAAGAAGTATTCCCAATTCGAACGCTATCAATGCCATCGGCTGACATGAGGCCTTAAGCAGTTTGGAGATACCACTCTCATCGTGAGTTAAATTCCATGCATCTAACTCGTGCAATTGCCATAGGATCAGAGGGTTGAAGCGCAATAAGACAGCGACCATTGGATGTGAGCAGAAGTTAACCACTGGGCCCTAGTTCATTGCTTAAGTTCGGAGGACTAAACTTTGTGCAATCTAACTGTGTGACCACCGTTGATCTGCCAGAGGGAAACGTGATAAGACCACAGTCGTTTATTGAAGAGGCAAGAATCTATTACTGGGACCCAATCGTTAATATACATCGTGACCGGTAATATAACCAAAGTCTAAGTTTACGTATGGTCGAATAATCATATGATTTGGATTGCTGTGAGTGAGTTTCCTATTAATGTTTATGACACTTGATTCGGGGAGTATACATATGTTGGTATATATATTCTATTAGAAAACAACTCTTTACTGCTGCGAATATATAATATATATATTATATAGCTGCGAAGACTGATATCTGATATAATATATGTCACCAGACCATAGAGTCACAATTCGGCTTTATGTAAAGTTATATAATACATTCAAAGTGATGGTGAATTCCGTAGACCGTTGGGACTAATGGCTATTGAATATTGACCAAAGATCATGAAATAAGGTATGGTATGATATGTCAGGTTTTGACCAAGGTATAGAGTGTTAAAGTTACGATGGCAGTATGAATGTCTGGCCAACCATAGTGTATGTTGATAATTTGTTAATTTTTATCAAAGTCAAAGATAATAAAGCGCACTCATAAATGATGGTTTGATAAAGGGGCACATTATATACATTGGCGTTTTTATAACCCTTTGAAGAAGTAGGTTCCACACAGTATTTAAATTTCCATTGGACACATAATGAGGTTGTGATTTTGCCCAGATTGAATTTTAATTGGGTCTAAATTTGTGATTCATTTATATACTCAAGAAGCGGGGACAGTGGGTTTTACCTGCACCAAGTTTTATTTAAATCCCCAGTGAAGGAAACCAAAGCATTGGAATTTTCCCAGATTTAAAATCAATAGTTATATTAAAAGACAGTTATATATCCAGCGGTTGCACAACTGCAATGAAGAGGAGAGCGTGCAGAAACGAAAGAGAGAGAGACAACTGCAGAAAAATGAACAGTGATCCAAAAGGCTGAATGGATTGATTTGAAAATGATATTATATAATGAGCTTTATGCTAAAGTTCATTTGGACACCCTAAGGGAAGAAGTTGGATTGAAGTTGTAATACAAGTTTTAACCATTGATTTTAAGTTCATATATGGATAGAGAGTGTGTAAGCAGGTAGCCCGAGCACAGAGATTGATAATGAACATACATTGCCAAGATTTATATTTATTTGAGGATAAACTTGAAAAACAGTTATATATGCAGCAGGTGCACACAAGTACACTGAACAGGTGAATAAACACAGGGATGAAAATGTGGGCCTAACAAAGGTAAAAAAAGAATGTAGGAACTGAAAAAGTCACAACGCATTTTATAGGCATGATGAACAGAAGTATGCAAATTAGTTACTTAACAGCAGCAGAAAAGACAAAGCCAGCAAAGCTAAAAGCCATAAAATGGGCTGAGTAAAATTGTCTTTATGTAACTGAAAATGTGAATGTAAATGTTGTAATTGATTTTTTATTGTTTGTGATGCATTGGAAAGTCTTCGGTAGGAAAACAAAACTCCCACTGTAATATTGAAATTAATGAATATTGTTATATTTTTTCTGAATGAGCGGGTAAAAGAAATGAGAAGGCAAAAGGAAAAGAGGCATGGCTGTCCATTTCAAATTCCCTGAGGAATGCTAACAGTCATAAGGGAATTTCTATAAATAATATCACATTGATATGCATAGTGAGGTTAGAGAGAGTGAATATAGAGAATGCAGAGTATGGAATTGAGGCAGAGAAGATAAGAAGAAGGAGGAGCAGAACGAGATGTTGTGCAAAGTTAGAGAATGCAAAAATGAAGCAGTGAGGCAAAGAAGAAGGAGGAGCTGAGCAAAGAAGAAGGAGGAGCTAATAGTGAATCTGAGAAGATGCAGAAATGATATAAGGCAGATATGAAGACTGATGCACAACAGTGAAGATGATACAAAACAGAGCTGATATCTAAGGTAAATAAGCAAGTTCTTTTCTTTTGAAAGAGTAAGGTAGTTGGTGCTTCTACATCAAGTTGTAGCTTTATAAAATGTTAGTTGTAGTTGACCGAGGTTGGAGCCTCCTATAGGTTGGTGCCTGCAGAAAATTGATGGGAGTTGGAGCTTCCTTGCAAGTTATAGCTTGCAGAATTGAGGTAGGAGCCTCTTGTGGGTTGGAGCCTACGGAAAATCAGTGGTGAGAGGAAGTTGGAGCTTTCCTTTACATCACAACAATAATAAGATGTGGTTTTCTCCCTTTATGGGTTTCCACTTATATTTGGTGCCTCTGTGCATGATTTCTATGTGTTTATGTGGTTTATCTAACCTGCTTAATACTTGTTGCTCACATATTAAGACTGTTGTTACATTAACAAATCTGCTCGATATTTACTGCTCATAAATTAAGATTGCTCACATATTGAGTTGACCTTGAAGTGAAGGTTTCAATTAGTTTAATGAAAAGTTTTAAAAGTCCATGAACGTGTTAAACTGATTCACCCCCCCCCCCTCTCATTTTAACTAAGGGTTCAACAGGATGGCTTTGGCATATGGAATGTCAAAGGGATGAGTCATGGAGCCTTATTTCTAAGGCCTACAATGCTGACACATGGGAGAGTGTTCTTATTGATGGAGTGTTCCAAGGAGTATATGTATCCTTCCTTCTTGTAGATATTTATGAGGGGATCCACATGGGGAAACTTATACATGGACCTCACTTTCAGCTCCCACATGATGCATGGTAAGAAAGACATTGATGTGCTTGTTGATTACTCTATTGAGTATTTGTACTTTCTCACCATATATAAACAGTGCATTGCTCCACCTGAGAGAAAGATTATTTATGGGTTTCATGGTCACTTTAGGGCCAAATCTTGTGATGTTGATGACCCATATTTACATGACTTTGGGAAAGTGTTGTATTGCTTTGATTATTCACAGCTGGTATATATTGTAGCTTACTACTTCATAGTAGATGAGATAACATGCATAGCTGCAAATTCTTGGGAGGACAGGGTGGGATAGGCCCTCATGCCTATCATGTACATTCACTCAACCCACCTTCATTTCAGGAGCACAAGGTGGAGGAGACTTTTCATGAGTTACCATGTTGGAGGGTGACTCACTTCATTTGGATGATATAATGGGTGAGGGAAGCACTCATTCACCATGTTGGTAATCACTCCTACTTTGTGGAGGCCATGAGATAGTTAGCAAGTTTCCATTCACACTTTCCCCCTTTGATTGGTGCAAACACTTTGGTTTTGCACATTTGGGAGGAAGCATGGGATGACAGTTTATTTTCAGATTCTCTTGATACAGTGGTGGAGGCTATTGATGAGAGGCCACATGAGGAGGAGGGGAGATATTTTTTCTCTCCCTATGCATTTTCTTGAGGACAAGAAAATATTTTGGAGGGGAGGATTGTAATGTTCCGACAATTTTAGCTTCCAAGCTAAATGGAACATTAGAGTTAGCAGCAGCTTTAGCCAGTAAATAAATGGGTATAAAATCCCATAAGTCTGCTAAGGAGGATAAAAAAACTACAAGTGTGAAATGAGACACTCTTTCTAGCTCAATAAGACACCTCCATGTGTGAACAGGGTTAAATTGGAGCTGCTTTGACTAAGTCAACAGTGTAGTTTTACTGAAGGAGGAATCCTAGGATGGATAACGCAATTTTGGAGGGAGATGTAACTTGGGTTAGAAGTAACCTAAGTGAGTTGGGACAACGGCAAGAAAACTCATATCTTATATAAGGAAGATGATGGTAGCATTATTCTTCATGTTGTAGATTATTATTCTTGTCTGCTAAGAATTGTCGTTGCTTTGCTGCTTAGCAAAGTTGCAGTGTTGTTTAGCACTGGGCGTTCCCAAGCAGGAATCCCACATATTTCCTTTGAGGAGCCTCATTGGGAGAGTTTGAATTTATCATTCCACATCAGGTTTTCAGGCCAAGCTTCAGCCATCTTCATCAAAACAACTTTGTCGGAGATTGTGTAGTGTTGCTGGGTGCAGCAGTGGAAGAGATTGGAATTCTGAATTCTGAGCTAGTTTCTCATTGGAGGAAGGTTTCCTTCACTTGAGAGATCTGTTTTGAGAGCTCCAGAGATTATTTCAGATCTGTGGTATCAGACCATACATTTCCCATACATTCCCAGCACTATCGTTTCTAGGGAATGCGCTATTTTAGAGGCAGTGCTCATTGCATGGCTTGGTGGCTCCGTTGCTGAGTTTCCTTATGATTGAGAGGTTAATCCTTTAATGGGAGGAAGCCCTTGAGGGCTCTACATCAGATCAGTTATCATTCAGCCTTCTATGCTCTTGTGCTTCAGTGTTGCAGTGATTATTCAGTAATTTTCTGAAGATCACATTTGTATGCAGAGTATTTGACAAGAAACCCTTGTCGAGTTCTCTTGTATTTTGTATTAGGAGACTAGATCTCCGTACTTCAGCATTATTCATTAATTTATGAGTAGATATATTTCTCTCCCATGTTTTTGTGTTAAAACCCTCTTTAGATTGCGCAGTCCATTGATGCAACAACTCCAGTAAAATGCAGTTTTGGGGTTTTTAGTCATTTTCAGCTACACTAGTGTGGGAGGTCTGTTTAACCCACCTAGGTCCATTTCCTTTTGATCTTCTCTTGTATTTATATGATACATAGATGTATCCATGGGAATCAGGTGATTATTTCATTTTTTTATTGCATATGTTGTTGGAAATGATTTTTCATGCATGATTCATGAGCAGTCCTGAAAAGGGAACAATACAGGGAGTGATCTAGGTAGGATGTCTACTACTCACACGTCGACGGTGAGCTGGAGTGTGGGAGCTACCGGAGCAGTAGCTTGGGATCAGGCTACGAAAGTCACCATAGACATGAATTTTTCCATCCCGCTTATGGGCGGGAAAGATGAAGTCAGGAGTGGACAAGGCTTCCATGATGTCATCATCACAATAGAAGATAGAGTGACTCGAGGAAGGGAGACCACATGACGCAGCAAAGCTACCTAACTCATCATCATGATAAGAAAGGTTCAAATGTGCATCATCATGGGGGATGATGGAAGAACAAGTAGATAAGGGATCTACCGATGTTGAGCCCAGGGTGATTGTTGAAGGGAGTTCAAGTGAAACAACATGGGAAGATGTAGAGGGAACTTCCATCGAGGGTCTCATGGATAATGATAGGTAGAGGATGGC
This sequence comes from Pinus albicaulis, assembly GCA_034641835.2. Taxonomy (NCBI): domain Eukaryota; kingdom Viridiplantae; phylum Streptophyta; class Pinopsida; order Pinales; family Pinaceae; genus Pinus; species Pinus albicaulis. Next base: position 1,325,803,752 of record CM076575.1, on the reverse strand, counting down.
AGCCGCAGGCTCCGTCATCTCGACATCAGGAGGGGTAATTTCAATGGGAGTGGGTAAATCCTCAAGCTGGCCCACAGAATACTGTGAAAGTACAGGAGAGTGTTACACTAAAAATTGTCACCATGATGATTTACTGTCAGTATGGGTTCATAATTACTCATATATTACTCCCTTAGAAGTCTACAAATATCAAGTTCCTAAAACCAAGCCTTGAAATTGAGAGAAAAGCTTATAAAATTCATAAAAATATTTGTACCGCACTTTCTCTTAGTATTACCTGCGGTGTCACATCTGTTTCTTCTAGAGAATGCGGAACTGACCACACTTTTTCTTCATTAAATGTGTGATTCCCTGTAAAAGTAAAATAAAGGTGGAAGTAGAATTTGGAAGCCCAGCTGGTTGAATCTGGAAGCTTCTGGAAGAAATCATTCGATGGAAAGCTCGCTCCTTTCATGTACATTCATCCCTCCATTAAAGGAGCCTACCCCTTGGTATGTGGAACTTAATCCCTTTAAAAGAGGATTCTATCCCCTCTTATTTGGAGTTGCAACCTCTTCTCTTTTGCTATAAATTGAGGCCATAGTTCATCCTCAAGGGGAGTTAGGCTTTGAGATTTTTTGAGGAGAATTGCTGGAAAAAATCAGACTCTCTTAACTAATTACCATATGGGAATGATTACACACTCATGTGTATGTTAGCCGAGAGAGTGAAAAGGCTTGTCAAAGTAGAGGAAATGCTTGTTCCGGACCCTGGAAGGGCCTGTACGACATCAAGGCGAACATAGTTGTAAGGCTCCTTCTTTCATCAAAGATAATACAAATGGATCCTATTTTCTCAATGAGTTATTTATTTAAATGACTTATTTCTTGAATTCGTTGATCATCAAGATAGATTTATGGTTTGTGAAATAATCTATATTATGCAGGTGCTTCTGATTCTTTCATGTTTTTTATTGCAGATCCCGAAAGGAGACGTATTCAAAGCGATAGGAAAGAAGACTACGATCAGCGCTGGACTACAGGTAAGTAATAAATCCTTCATTATAGATAATTCTAGATCAAATATAATCTAGAGAAAGTAGTTTACATCTGTTTGTTTGTTGCTAGTTATCGTAGGATACTAGGGAGATTTGTCTTGTCTGGAAGAATGATTTATCTGTCCAACAAAATGGTGACTCCACTAGGGATTGGATCTTGAACTTAGTTTTATTTTATTTTTGACTTGTGAAACTATTTTTTTGATTTTGATTGATTGATGTTGGCTTGGGAAATTTATTCCTTTAGAATACCTGAAAAGTGCTTTAGAATTTTTTATTTTTCTTTAAGTTTTCTATTCTTCGCACTTTATCTTTAGGAACAGTGCGGTCATCTCCGTTGTTTTCCTATATACATAGTGCGGCACCGCACCTATTTACACTAAAACCTGCGGACCCTGAGAAATTTTTTGAAAATTTTAAAATTCTCTTTTCTAGGATTGGCTTGTAAGATTCTCAGTATATACCTAGACTTGTATGTTCTGTCAGAAAGCCTTGGGTGAATTTATTTTCAACAATTTTACCATCTCATCAGTATCTGTTAAGTTAATTGGGTGTTTTGAGTTTCATTTTGGAGAAATTCTTAATTTGATTTCCTTTGGTCATTACTTCGAGGTTTGTCTCAGTCTCTTAAAAAAATTTCGTCTTTTTTCTTTTGTTTTTGCAAAAAAAAAATCCCCTCCATTCGCCGGGGGGCGCTAAATTGTGTCTGAGTGTTAATCGCCTTTGAGTATTTTTATTTATTGATCTTTGGAACTCTCACCCAATTTTGTTTAATTACACTTGATTGGTTATTATATTACATTAGAATCATCTTGTGTTTGAGAATTCTCTTTCATATATCACATTTGCATAATTATAATTCTCATTTTCAGAATATGAATGAAAAATGTGCATAGATTACATTTGCATACTTTTCAAGTGAATTGTGCATAGATTACAACTTCATAGTTTACATTCTGAAAAATCAATCGTAGATTTAGATCAGTTTCTTTGATTTTAATTTACATGTTTTTATGCTTGTTTTAAAAACATAAAAATAAAAAATTTGGAATTGATTAGCATTAGTTTTTCTTGATGAAATTAGTGAATTAGAGAAATTGTTCTATTTTCTCTTATTGATCAATTTTTTGCACTGTTGGAAGTGAATGGAAACTCTCTCCTTACTTTAATTAGGATTCATCGAATTGAAAATATTACATTATCATACTCGATTGCATTCAGTTTTGGGTCGGGTAATAACACCATTGGTTTCATATCCATTTACCCTTTGAGTAATAACAGCCTAAATAATACAGCGCTTAATAAAATTCATCTAGTAATTTTTACATTTTTATGGCTCTTTCCAATCTAGCTCAGGATTAGTTCTTTGGAATAGGTTGTAGTTAAATTTCCAAAGCAACTAAACAAACAGTAGTCGATCTCCCGGTAGGAAAAATTCCAATTGTTGCATGTATGCTCTAGGAAGCTCCTCCTAAAGGAGTCAAGCACGAGATCATATCCGAACCAGTGAGGTAACTAATCCTTCCTCATTAGGAATGATAGAATATATACTTGTCGGTAAACCTTGGATTATGTCAAGGAGCCTTCAAGGGGATTGAGCTTGTTACTCTACCCTTGCGTGTGTATCAGATCGTAGACTATTCCCCTAGGTATATTTGTTCTTGTTGGTGACCTTAGTGGCCATAAACTTTAGGATTCTTTCCCAGGTGACAGTGGAGGGAAGATCCCATTGTACCTAGAGCAGACATCGACTAGACTCACTTGGACTCTCCAGAGGGTTAGCTTCACTCGAGATGGTTTAAGTGGAGAAACTTGCACCGGTCTGTTTCATTAAGCAAGTTGTTGGGGCAACTGTTCCAACCACCATTTCTACATCAAAATTCTACGATGTTGGATTTCATCACCAACTAGTGTTTTTTAGTGTGGGAATCTATTGTTTATGTGTGGTTTGACTCCTAGATTTGATAGCATGTGTTCATTTGTTTGTTTTTACTTTTAGAGACCATAGGTCTGAATTGTGAATTTTAATTGTTTAGGTGTTAATTGTGAATTGTTAATTTTATTTTTAAATTTCTAATAAAAATCACTGAAGTTGAAATCTAATGGCAACTGTTCCAGAATTTACCAACCAAGGAACCCCTCTTAACGAGAATCCTAGTACTTTTCCTTGCTTTGGAAATGTTGGACCTCCTCATATGGTACATTGTCATTACTTGGATTTACAATAGGTTTACCAATATGCTTATTTTCAACTTTGTTGGCCTCAAATACTCCAATTATTCCACCTCAACCAGATGCTTCACCTCAACAGAGTTCACCATCTCAACATCACCAACCTCATTTTGTCCCTTTACCTTCTTCGCCCAATATGTATTCCTCCCTTTCTTCCTCTTCAGTTGGTAAAAGCCTTGATGTTAGTAACCAGGTGACTCAGAAGAAGAAGAAAGGGAAGAAGAGGAAGAAGCAAAATAAGAAAGAAGTCAACCAACCAACCATGGCTGCAAGTGTTAGTAGTGTTGAGGAAACCTACAACATGCATCGTAAACCCAAATTCCCTTGCAAGCTTTGTAAGGGTGACCACTTCCTTATCAATTTTCCTATTATTCCTAAGGTCTTGGAAGTATGATCAAAAAAATCTCATCAACTTTTCGTTGATCCATCAACTAGTGATAGTCAGGTTCCTGGGAAAAAGGGTAAAGTTAGGTTTCCTTGTATGTTATGCAAAGGCAGTCATCAAACTCACATTTTCCCTCACATGGATGAAGCCTCAAAATTGTTGGAAAACCTTACTGTTCCATAGCAAAAACTTCCAACTGGTTACTGTCAACTTTCTCCCAACCTACTGTCAACTGACGAAGTGATTGATCTAATTCCAAGTACAGTCAATCCCACTCTTCCATTGGAGAGTGAAACTGATATCACTTAGGTTGATGATCCATTAGTCGATCAAGTGGTTGACTCAATTTCACATTCGATCGATCCCATTCTCCCTGGAGAGAGTGAAACTCATATCGCTCAGGTTCTTCTTGTTACATTAGATTCTTCTATGGTAGGGGGCATTACATATGTTCCTACATAACCCCCTCCAAGTACTGAGGTCTTTTCCTTTGATTGGAATAGACTGATAGAACCTCGTCTTCCTTCTTCCATCCCTTTCCAAATCATTGTGAAGGCTTCTGGTAAGAATGTACGCTGCACACATGTTGATGAAGGTGCTTCTATTAGTATTTTATCCTCAATTACTTGGAAAGCTTTGGGTTCCCCTCAGCGTGTGCCTGTTACGTAGAATTTGTCAGCTTTTAACAGAACCATTAGTGAACCTTTAGGGATCCTTCCTAAGTTTCCTATTACCTTGGAAGGTAAAACTATCTATATGGATCTTATGGTAGTTTGAGGCCCCTTGGATTTCAATTTACTCCTTGGGCGAGACTATGTCTATGCAATGAAAGCTGTCGTATCGACACTCTTTCCCGTGATGTCGTTTCCTCACAATGGAAACATTGTGACTATAGACCAGCTTTCATTCGTTAGTCTTGATTCGACTACCAATAATATGACACCCCTAAATGTTCCTTTTATAGAAGTGGTATCTACCGCGCCACGGGTTAATTATGTGGCAACCAGTCCCATGTTTTCAATTACCGATGCAAGCGAGCCTCTCACTTTTTTCTCAACTTTATTTGATTTAGATCCAGTAATTGACATGGAAAACTCTATGGGATTATTTGAACATGATGTTCCTATCCCTTTTGAGTCCCTTGACATGTCTTCCTTCCAGAGAATTTTTCTTCCATCTGATGAAGAGCTTTTTGAAGCCATGATCAAGGAGTGTCCCTTGACATGTCTTTCGTCAAGTTGGAAGCCATGACAAGGTCACCCAGAGAAAATTTCCTTTTACTATGTCAACCTCATTAAAAATGAATCGGTTGGTCAGGAGGAAAGTTCCTTTTACTGTGTCAACCTCGTTAAAAAATGAATCATTGAGTAATGAGGATAGTTCCTTTTACTGTGTCAACCTCATTAAAAAATGAATCAGTTGGTCATGAGGACAGTTCTTTTCCTGTGTCAACCTCATTAAAAAATGAATCAATAGGTTATGTAGGTAGATTGTAGATAGTAGATATGAGGACATTTCCTTTTACTTTTTCAACCTCGTTAAAAAATGAAATATGTCTATGAGGATAGTTCCTTTTACTGTGTAAACCTCGTTAAAAAATGAAACCAGTCCCTAATGAGCATAGTTATTTTCCTGTGTCAAGCTCATTAAAAAATCAAACAAATCCTCTCCTAGTCAAAGTCGAGTCTTTCATCTAATCTCGTAAATGCACCTTCATTCCATCCAGCTATTAGCAACTGGTAGTCTGCTTAGTTGAATGCAATGAAGCTTGGGGGGAATGTGCTCTAGCAAGTTACGCTTGGGGGGCATTCAAACCTATTTGAAGCATAGTTTTTCTCTGTTTCAAGCTTTTGTAAAAATGAAACCTATCTTGAGTCAATTTTGGTTATTATTTTCAAGACTCGCTAAACTCATGAAAATCCCGAGATTATTTTTGTATCTTTCATTCTCGTAAAACACATTAAAATGCTGAGTTCTTTTCGTCTTTTCCTGCTCGTAAATTAAATTGAAATTCAACCATATGAGTATACCTTTTATCACTTTTTCAAACTCGTTAAAACTTACAGAAAAAGCGAAACTATGAGTACATTTTGATCCCTTTTTCAAACTCGTTAAAACTTACGAAAAAGTGAAATCTAGAGTTCTCTTTTAAGCCCTTTTTAGAATCTCTAAACATGAAAATATTGCCGAGTACTTGACTATTCGAACTCGTTAAAGAAAATTAACATTCGTCCCTTCAATATAAGTTTACCCCTTTTCCGGACTGAAATAGACTATTTACGAAAAAGGTATACGTTGACTAATCATGGTCGATAGAGTTCTCTCATGTATTATTTTATCATTTTTCGGGCTTGAGAGACAAAACTTATGAAAAGGTACACCCACGAAGTTTCCTTAAGTTTTTCTTCTGGCTCCCTAAAATTGAAAAACATCGAGTTTCTCCTATACTAGACTCGTTAAAATTTAATAGTAAAGGACCTGTCGATTACAAACAGGAACGAACCACTCCTTCTTAGGGTTCGATTTTAAACTAAGTTGGACTCATCCAAAGGATGAGATTATATAACAAGAAAATTTTATCCTTCTCAAGCTTGTCAAAAATAAAGAGGTACTTGCCATAAATGGTGGGGGAAAAAGAGAAAAAACAAATCCATTTATCACACTTTGTTTAAAAAGAAATTTACCAGTCTTGAACATGACACTTTTTGTCACACTTCTACCTAGGTTGGGAAAATCCTTTACCTGTCAGTTAATCAAACCATATTGAAATTCTTTAGCCGGTTTCTAGGTATTAGCTTTAGGTCAATTTTCACCAAACCATCTGCAGTGTCGTTATGTGTTCAAGACGACAATTCAAATAAAGCCTTCATCTGCAAACATATGTCTCTATTCACGTTGACCATTCCTAAGTCAGTCCTTGTAGAGTATTGCTATAAAACTTGATCTAATGGTTTCATGTCATGGGCTTTCCTACAACGGATCACTTTCTATCGACGACAGCTCATCATCTAGGAAGTTTATCTAGAATCCTTCAGTACCTTGGAATCTGCATGCCTTAATGGAAGGTTTGTCACCTTCGATGACAGGTTGCATCATTGACCTTCGATCGAACGATTCCTTGAAATGTTTGACTTCAGATCATTTATTCACATTTCATGGATTCTACTGAGTACTTTGAGATCCATTTTCATTATTGGTGGTTTCTCTCACACTTGTTAATAATTCACATCATTGACTAGTAATCAAGTGGTTTCTACCATGTTCGACTTCGACACAATCAATCGCATGGATAGAATCATACTAGTTTGGGTAGAGGAAATCGAGACCCTAGATCTAGTTTCCGCCATCCAGGCTATGAGGAGTTTTATTATTCATTATGCAGTAGACTACTTATAATGGATGGCTGCATCCATACTATGTCTACATTATTGATGTGATAGTAAGATCATTTCTACATCAGAACAAGTTTTAATTAGTGTTTGATATGAGTATGCGAATGCCTACCTTAGCGATGATATATATATATATATATATATATATATATATATATATATATATATATATATATGTTTTGCATTGAATCTTTTTACAGGATTCTGACTTGGGGTGTCCACAAGCTAATCCTCTAAATGATAAAGCACATCACTCTTCGAATGGTCTCAGACTTCGCACTTTAGGGGAAAATCTTTTACACTAAAAATTGTCACCATGACGTTTTACTGTCTGTATGGGTTTATCATTACTCATATATTACTCCCTTAGAAGTCTACAAATATCAAGTTCCTAAAACCAAGACTTGAAATTGAGAGAAAAGCTTATCAAAGTCACAAAAATATTTGTACCACACTTTCTCTTAGTATTACCTGCGGTGTCGCATTTGTTTCTTCTAGAGAATGCGGAACTGGTCGCACTTTTTCTTCATTAAAGGTGCGGTTCCTTGTAAAAGGTAAAATGAAGGTGGAAGTAGAATTTGGAAGCCCAACTGGTTGAATATGGAAGCTTCTGGAAGAAATCCTTCGGTGGAAAGCTCGCTCCTTTCATGTACATTCATCCCTCCATTAAAAGAGCCTACCCCTTTGTATGTGGAACTTAATCCATTTGAAAGAGGATTCTATCCCCTCTTATTTGGAGCTGCAACCTCTTCTCTTTTGCTATAAATTGAGGCCATAGTTCAGCCTCAACAGGAGTTAGGCATTCAGATTTTTTGAGGAGAATTGATGGAAAAACTCAGACTCTCTTAACTTATTACCATATGGGAATAATTACACACTCATGTGTATGTTAGTCGAGAGAGTGAAAAGGCTTGTCAAAGTAGAGGAAACGCTTGTTCTGGACCCTGGAAGGACTTGGACGACATCAAGGTGAACACGGTTGTAAGGCTCCTTATTTAATCAAAGATAATACAAATGGATCATGTTTTCTCAATGAGTTGTTTATTTAAATGGCTTATTTCTTGAATTCCTTGATCATCAAGATAGATTTATGGTTTGTGAATTAATCTATATTATGCATGTGCTTCTGATTCTTTCATGTTTTTGATTTCAGATCCTGAAAGGAGATGTATTCAAAGCGATAGGAAAGAAGACTACGATCAGTGCTGGACCACAGGTAAGTCCTAAATAATTCATTATAGATAATTCTAGATCAAATATAATCTAGAGAAAGTAGTTTACATCTATCTATTTGTTGCTAGTTATCGTAGGATACTAGGGAGATCTGTCTTGTCCGCAAGAACGATTTATCCATCTCATGGATACTAGCTATAGGTGAAGGGCCAGGAGGAGGAGGTCCAGAAGGCTGAATCGATGGGCTAGGAGTAGGATGAGGAGGGTGAGGAGGCTTTTGACTAGCTGAAGCAGGCCGCTTGAGGGTAGTCCGAGATGATTGCATCATGCAAACATTTGATGATCTGGGATTAGAGACAGGAGGAGGAAGACCAGGGAATGTACAAAGAAATGAGGAGTATTTGTAGAATCTGAGTGAGACACTGGTAAAATGATCGACGATTTTCTTATTGGCCACTAAAGAGATGATGGACTCAGGGGAGGTCTGAGGCTTCAGTTCGTAATATGTCAACTAGTCAATGGTGACTATCTTTCCATTATGAGGGAAGGACATCTTGCGGTGAACCACAGATGGGATAACAGACATCGCATAAGTGTAGCTATGACCCAATAGAATGTTGTAATATAAGGGGGAATCTATGAATTCTACGTTAACGCAAACATTCTTGCCTGCAAGAGTAATAGAACAGTTGCGGAATAGGCCAATGGGCCGGGAGGCATGGCCATCCCACGCTCAGAGAGTGATCATGGAAGGAGCCAACTCAGGTGATACGAGTTGCTTCTAAACCGAAGTGGACATCACACAGGTGTATGCCCCCTCATCAATGATGCACCGGGAAACGTTGGCGTTCCAGATCTTGACTAGGATTTAGAGGGCGACAGAAGCAGGGAGAGGAGGATGTTCTGACCGGTCAACATCGAAGACAATCAATCAATCATCAGAAGGATCTACAATGCCCATGGTAGATATTAGATCTTTTCGTTGTGAATGGCAGGACTGGAGGATTTCCAGTGTTGAAACGGTAGCAAGAGATTGCGCCAAATCATCACTATACTGTACGAATGGGCAGCTTTTCCAGAAGAATCATTTAGGTGTAGTGGTCCCTTAGGGATCTTGGTATGAACCTCCACCTTAGGCTGAGGGATCTGCAAGGGACCATTAGGTGTCGAAAGAGGCTCTGTAGTGACCAAAGGAGGTGGCTCGAGGATGGACATAGTGGGATGCTTCTTGTACTGATGGGACCAACTTTGAATATGTATATCTACAGTTATAGGTTGGTCAAAGTTCATCATGATCATATGGTAATTGGAGGTACCATATGGAGGAGTTTTAGTGGCTTCCTGACCTTCAGGTGGTTGGGTAGCCACAAATCCTTGCTGAGGGAAAGGATTAGTAAACATAGCCGGCTGACTAGGCGCAGCACTAGGAGGGATGAAAGGGGGGGCTTGTTTTCCTCGCAATGTTGCTTGAGACTCCCACATCTGATTTAGTTGTGGTAAAACATGAAAATCATGCATGTAATGACCATAAAAACCACAACAAGAATAAGGATTGTTCATGCGAATAGGCCTGTCTTGCTTGGGCTAAGTGCCTTGTTGCTAGTTAGCAGTGTTAGGTGCATTATTTTGAGGATTTGGTCTAGGATTACCGAGAGTAGATTGATTTTGAGTGCCTTTACTTTTCTTTTTGGAAGGAGGAGGATTAGTCGTGCCCTGTTGTGCATACACCTACCCCTGAAGGGGCAGTGGCTGTTGTTGCGAGGGTTGAGAAGGCAAGGGAGGAGGAGGTGCTAATGCTAGAGGAGCTAGAGCACTAGGCTGTGGATACAGATAATAAGGAGGTTGGGTAATAGTGTGGTAAACAAGACACTAGGAAAAAGGAGGAGGCATGCCGTATCCTGGATACATGCTACAAGGAGGGGAAAAAGTGCAGGAGGTGCTGACCCCCCCCTGAGGAAAACCATAGCCCATGGGAGGCTAAGCATATGGATGAGAGAGAGCTCCAACGATACCATCAGTGGCATGAGATGCCCCCGATGCATTGGCACCACCAGGTCTAGGAAGATCAGGTACAATGATATAAACATAACCCGACTAAGCGTAGATCAGGTCATATTTTAACACAATTTAGAGAGCGGCTTCTTTGGTTTTCGGGAAATGCAATGCGACATCTTTTTTGATAGCAGGAAAGAGATATCTAAGTAACCAGTCCATGTAGACACGATCTTTGAAGGTAGGGGCTCGACATAGGCTCTTTCTTCTCTACCATTCCTAGACATGATTGGATAGGCAGGTCACAGACGATTGATGGAAAGAAGTCAAAAGTTCGGTACCAATGTCATAATGAAGGGGAAGCTGGAAATAAGACAGAAAAACCCGAGCAAGAGTCACAAAGGTGGTATGAGAGGATGAGGCCTAATCAACATACCACTTAGAAGCTTCACCTGTCAGAATACGTTGGAACAACTGAAGACGGACATAGTCATCGGTAATGGAGTTAGATGAACACCACATGTGGAAAGATAAAACATGATTTGTAGGATCTTCTCCAGCAAGGCCTTCAAACTTGGGGATGTCGGAAGGGAGCTTGGTGGGCATAGCAGGCCAACTAGCATCATGGTGTATAGGGTCATTGATCAACTGGTTAAAATTAGGAATACTGAGGCCTGCCATATAGGGTAGCAAGGGAGCAGCCGAAATAGTTCCTGTTGCGGTCCCACTAGTAGTATTCCCAGCATTAGGGCCAGGGCTACCACCAACGTTAGGTCCTGAACTAGACATGGTGAAGGTGACAAGAGGAGAACCTGGGGTGAAACCAGAAGAAGAACCCAATGAACCAGAAGAAGAGTTGGAGTGTGGACTCGGTGGAGGACTAACTTGAATCCTACATGGAGGAGTAAGTCTTCCTATGGGAAACTGAGGGTTAAAGCCAAGAAGTCTTCGAGATAAACACCTTGGTGGCACAATGATGATGGCACAAACATGGGACAAATGGAAGAGAGACCAACAAGGGCGGAGAGGTGCAAGATCAATAGTTTACAATGTCGAAACAAGGGCAGAGAGGTGTAGGATCAATTGATTTCAATGTTAAAGTCTCTACTTGGCGGTGTTAACCAAGCTCTTCCTCACTTAGGGTGTGAGTGTAAAAGTGTGTAAATTTTAATTTTTAAACCTGGGCGTTTGTGGAGAAAAAGAAAAAGTGTTTTGTATAACTGTAAATGAACCTGCATATAATAGTATATGGAACTGATATAACAGAAAATAAACAAATAATAATGCAATAATCTAAACCCAAGGAGGAGGGACTCTCAACAAGTAGTCTGTAGGTCAGAAAAAAAACTAGTCAAAACACACCAAAATAGCCAATAGATCTAAGTTCGGGAGGGACAAGGATCTAAAGGTCTGATCTGCTGGAAATAGGTGCAGAAAAACAACAAAAAATTAGAGGAAAAATTGCTATAAATGAGGTGGCGAAAGGATATATCCTAGAGGGAAGCGAAGGGGACCCTAGAGAAAAAAAAAACTAAATGAGGTGATTTGGATGGATAAATAGCCAATTTGAAGTGGATTTGAAGGTGAGGTATCAATCTGAAAAATAGCTGAACACTTTGAAAATTTCAGACAACCTGCAGCAGCTAAAACTCTTCCACAAAGTGTGGAGGGTACTGAAGCCCTAGGGGGCTAGGTTCCCACTTAGATGAGTAAAAAAGAACAAATATAGGTCCAAAATAGGCGGAGATGGAGGTCAGACAACCCTGAGAAAAGGCCTAGACAAACCCACAAAACTTTCAGAAAAACTCCCGCAAAATGTCCAGGTCGCAGTTTTTGGGTAGATATCCGCGTCCTAAAGCTCTAGGTCACAAGTTTAGGGCCAAAAAGTGTGACCTGCACTTCTGATGCTCTCGGGAGTAGGTTTCAGTAGAATGTGTCATCTCAGCTGCAGCTGATGTCGGTCACCTGCGCAATAGGTCCAAAAACACATGGAAGTTAGAATTTTTAATGTTTTAGGGTTTTATAGATTAAAAACAACTTCAAGAAAAGAAAAACAAGAAGCTGAAGAGAAATCCTAGGGTTTGAAGCAGTCGTATATGTAGGGATCTGAAAAATGACAGCGGTCGTAATCGTAAACCTGTGTGGAATCGCCAGTTGTTGTTATGAATCTTAATCGCAATCGTACGAAAAAGGCTTACTTTAGCCGCGCATAACAAACAACCCTAACAGCAAAGACGGCTGCCGATATCTTTAGATCTGTAATTAGTTGACCAAGATAAATGCTGCAAAAATCTAGATCTATGCATTAAAATACATTAAGCAGTAAATAAAAACAAGAGTTGCCCCATGCATCCAATAGACAAGACAAGAATATGTTGAATGAATTTTGTATTAATGGCACCTAGAAGGAAAACATAGAAGGATGTTACCAGTTCTCCTCAATGGGATGGGTTCTTGTAAGTCCTCAACACTTCAGATCTAAAATTCCTTTCCCTTGATGGTGTAGAAAACCTAGACAAAAATGGAACTCAAAGGGATCTCACAAGCAAAAGGATAGAAAAATATGACAATGATGGTGGATCAAAGTCAAACCAAAAGTATAGATCCAGAGTGATCTTCAGGCAACAAAAGGTAGTGAATGAATGAAAAAACCCTTCTATTTATAACAAAATATTGAGTTAGTCTAGATATTGGTGCATAATTAAAATATTATTAACCAAATCAAGATCCAACTTTTATGGAATATTTTATTATATTTGTTGGAGGGAAAAAGAATTTGACTTGGGTCAAATCCCTTTATTTGTAAATAAAAAATAAATAAATGTTTTATTTATCATTTTAAGGATGTGGTTGATTAATAATCAAATAAACAATGATTTATTTAATTATTTAAGGGTGATTTAGTCAAATTTAACAAGGAATATTATTTAAATAAGGTTTAAATAATGTTTAAATAATTATTCCTAGAAAATCATAAGATAAATAATAATTTATCAAATTAATTTTCCTATTTTGGGTTAAATATGACTAGGAATATTAATTAAATTGTTGTTTAACTAATTATTCCTTGAGGAAAACCAAAAAAATGTGGATTTATTTAATATTTCCTCATGGGGTTTCCTGTTTAGACCATAAAAAACTTAATAAAGGTGGTTTACTAAGTTATTTTTCGTAGTGAAAGCAATTTTACTTAGGGTAAAATTTGTCTTACATGGTGTACTTAGCTCCATCTAATAGTAACAGGTTAGATGACCAGAAAATGGTGTAACAACCTCCCCTCCAAGCGTCCGATTCCTGCCACTGCTGGCAGAGATGTGAACTTATCCGTCGAGTGGGCAAAGTCGTAAGTCTTGGACCCCATCAGACTCACCTCCCGCCTATCATTGCACCTTCCTGATCCTCCCATTGAAGCTTCTGGCTCAGATCTTCGCTCCAGGAAGCGTCTTCGTAAGTCCACCATCTCTCCCACCTCCCCCTTCCCCCCTCACAAGATGGTGTCCTTGTCTGTTCAGCATGCCTTGAACAGTGAACACAATTGCAACTCGGGCTCAGACGAGGATGGCACCACCATAGATACTAAGGCTCATGTGGCTTCCTCTCCTCCACCGAATGCCCACGCGACATCCTCTCCTCCATAGAACGCCCATGCATCCAAGTTGGAGGATGGGTAGTCCCAGTACGTGTGCAGAATTGTGGAGGAGCTGCTTCAAGAACCAGTTCAAGATCACAACAATCCAACTGCCTAACATCTAGGTTATTCTTTCTATGCTTAGTTCCAGGCAATTTCCTTTCACTTTGTCGCTTCTTATTTTTTTGTTTTGGTTTAAACATGTTATGTACCTGGTAGGTTTCCCTAAATGGGCAGCTTACTCTAAGCTTACTAAACTTATTTCATGGGCTGGTTTCTCCACCTATGGCAGCCCCTATTTTCTTGTTTTGAAACTGGAATTCCCCTTCGGAGTTGGATTGCCAACTCTAGAGCATGATGATTGCAAATTTTTGACCTGTAGGGTATAATATAAGTAGACCAATTTAGAAAAAAAAAATATTGGGGACTTTAAACACAATATGGGGGCACCAAATTTCAGTGGGCATACCTCTCAAACCGTGAGTATTTTGTGACATGCCACATATTGTGAGAATCATAATGATGAGAATAATCTAATGAAGTTTATCTTGACACCAAAATACTTGATTTAACTTGTGATATTTTTCATAAAAGACAAGGATTCTTTTGGCACTGCTTGGGTTGACATCAATAACAACCATATTTCAAAAATGGGTGCTCAAAAAAAGAATGATTATTCTAAAAAAAGGAAAAGGAAATAAACAAATGAAAAGAAAAAGACATTCTTACATTAATGTGAAAACACAATCCTATCCTCATCCCCAAAAACATGGTAGAAATATTTAAATTAAAATATCCATGAAATTGAAAGAAAAAATGCCTCATAAAGGGGAGAAATGTTGTAAGGAGCTAGTACAAGAGGTAAGTTCTTAATTAAATGTTGGAGAGGGTTTGACATATAACATATTTTTCAATATGGCATGGAATTATTAAGGTATCTTCAAATTCCTTCAACATGGTACAATCACTTGTCATTTCTTTACCATTGTAAAAATCAAGATGCAGTTTTAATCCCCTCCAATCCAATATAGTGGACTCGACATTTATGACATAAATTTGTTTCTTTACAATGATTTTCATTTTAGTTATATTATTCATAGTTTTTCCAATCAAGTTATGAATATTATGACAATTATGATGATAACTATATATGGAGACCAACTTTTGTTTACTCAACCATAATAAAATATATAAGGACTCAATTGGTTTGTTTTAACAAGCAAGGCTCAATTGGTTTTTCTGAACAAGTTTCTTATATATTTGATGTGATAATCATAAATTAATATTAACATATAAACTTTAATAATATTACAAACATATTAATGTTACATGAAAATATGATGATGGTGTCAATAGAGTTTATTTTAGATTTTTTGTTGTTAAAATTTGTCCATGCACTTTTTCCTTTTTTTCGAAAAAATATTGGTTAATTTTCGTTTTTTTTCTAAATTTATTCACCCAAATTCTATAGATAAAAATATTTGACTTTAAAAGAAACCAATTTTGTTTTTTTTTTAGTTTTTTTCTAACTACATAAAATCTTTATAAATTTGTATATTTTTAAAATGATTCTGTAATATTCCCAAATGGGAAAAGCAAGAATATAGCTCATAATAATAGAAATACCACCAAGTATTAACATATTACATGTGAGCCAAATGATATATCCATGGTATTATGTATAACAACAATTAATAAGTACAAGATCTTGGGGATCAAGCCCCTCAAGATAGGAAAAAGAAGCCTCCAATGCCAAAATGCACCCAAAACATGTAATACACTGCTACACAAAGAACTGAAGAAAGCACAATGAAGTTTTAGTGACTAATACTATAGCTAGAACATATATATAAATGGATCTGATAAGATCATGCTCATATAGGGCCAAAAATGGAGATATATGCTCCTCAACACTTTTCCAAGGCAACCAAGGATGGGTTTCCAGAAATACACTAAATATGAATGGTGGATCTAAAGATCTAGGGATGAATATGCATTGCAACTAAAGAAAATAGAAGGAGGTGGCTGAATATGATGTAGATCTGAAAGAACTCCTCTAAAAGGACTCTCTCAATGAAGGGTTGATCCCTTCAATGGAAAAAAAACTACTGTTGCTGATGAAACTGTTGTTGTTGGAAACTACTAATTTTGAGGAGAAGAACAATGTGAGGAAGGCTATCAAAGTGCTCAGAATGATCCAGTATTTTAACCACGGATTATACTCGAAAAACCCAGAAAAATGCAGAAATAGTTTGGCCAGATTTTAAATTTGGATTTTCGACCATTTTTGGGTTGCCCACTACAACACCTCACTAAAATAATGTATATCTAGATTGGAACTGCACTGTAGGGGATAAAATCATGTTTGCCTGATGTCAAATATATAAAATAATCCCAAGGGGCTCCTTTACTGACCTCCCAATAGAAGTAAACCTTCCTCCACAACAAAACTAGCTCATAAAAAACCCAATACAATCTTCCACTACTACACCTTGTAGTTCAGCACATCTCTCAATAGAATCTGCATCGTACCACAAGACTAAATCTTGGTTTGAAACCTGAATGTGGAAATGTGGTGCAAAATCCTCCAAGAGCTTCTCAATGGAAGAGGTGGGATTCTCGATCAAGAACACCCGGTGCTAAACAACACTCAATCTCAACTAAACATCTAGAGAAAGATATATGTCTAAAAATACCATATAATCTAAAACATAACATATCATAACATGAAAAATATGGTTTCCATCTTCTTCCTTATATAAGAAATAAGCTTCCAAACCCTAAGCCCCATCTATTAATGACATTACTTCCATGAAATATGTCTCCATCTAAAATTGCATTGTCTCTCCATAAATGTCCACTCCTTCATCACAACGATGTTGATTTGGTCAAAGTTGACCTAGTCCACATGATCTAGCCCCTACTCACACCTTAGGGTTCTTTATTAAGCTGAAAATATAATTCAATTTCACATGGGAAGTGGTTTTATTCCTAATAAAGAGGTTTATGGGTCTCCCTACCCACTTATTCATCAGACAAGAAAGAAAAATTAGATTTTAATACTCCAATTAGTTGCATGCTAATTTAGGAATATTACAATCCTCCCCTCCCAAATGTTTCTTGTCCTCAAGAAACTACAAGGATAGATCTGCAAAATATAGGAAACGTTCATCCCCATGTGAAGCTCCATCCTCTAAGCTATCATCCATATGAAATGAATCACCCACCAGAATGGTAATTCATATAAAAACTCCTCCCAGGTCAGAGGCTCCTCCCAAAGACATAATTCAATCATATGGCTCCCTTCATAAGGAAACAAGTGATGTAATGTAGCAGCCATATAATTTCCCAAATCCCCTTGAAGGATGAAGAAATGTGGGAATTTTCATTCCCAATGGACACATCCAACCAGTGTGTCATCCCTCCAATCATGTCCCCAACAATAATAAGAACATCATCAACATATGGGATCAAAACCAGTGATACATAAACAACCAAATGCAATGATGGAGGTGGATCATAGTCCCATATTTGGAACTAGCACAGTATATCTCCTGACTACATCAGATAGTGATATGATAGGTGGCTTCCCCACCACTTGCTTGCTACCCAAGTCTTCTCACAATAGCTGAAAAGGTGAGCAATGTTTGGTGCTTTTGGAGTGCACCCACAGTGATACAACATCTCCCTATATCCTCAAAGGGAGTGGCCATGTTAAAAAATGTTTATGGCCCAAAGTTGGTCATGAATTTTATATGTAATAATACTCCTTCTTAGAGCTATGGCCTGCATATACATGGTAGAATAATGCAAGTAATAATCAAATGAATCATTAGATACACAAGCATATTCTTCACCAAAATTTCTCCTCATACAAATGGAGTGGTGCATAGATCTATCTCCTCTCATTCCAAAAGAGGAAAGAGGTGGATGAATTAACTCCTTCATAGAGTCATGTATCTCTCCCATCTCAACATGGTTCATGAATCTCTAAAAATGCTGATATAATTCCTCTTCAAAGCCTTCCCAAGTGTAGTACTCTATGATAGTGTTAAAAGCCTTCATAGAATAAGTATGGATGAAAAGGAATTATTCGTGTTCCATTTGTAGCAACTTCTCCTTGAGCTTCGAGGCTCTAGATAAGAATGTCCTACCATGATAGTAGATGACTTCAGCTTGGACTGAATAGGCCTCCTCATGTAGCTGGTCATCAAGTATCATGCATGTGAAAATATCCTTTGAATAAACCACCAACAGCTGGGATTTCCAATATGGATCTATCTTCCATACTGACATCGATGATGATCTATCATAAAGAATATATGTCATATGGCTACCCTTCTCCTTAACATCTCCCATGCAAAAGGTATATGCTGGAAGGTTTCTATCCTTCCCTTTCTTCTCCTCCCATATCGCAGAATCTGAAATGAGAGTGGGTGATGAATATGTTGGGAGAATGTCTCCCTCCTCCTTGAGTCTATCCAAGACTCTTAGTGTTGAATCATGGACCCCCAATTCCCCTTCATGAGGCAAATATATCAATTTTGCACCATGTTGAGATAACTCTTTGTTCATTCCCCAATCAAGGGGTCTCCCTGGTGGAATGCCTCCATGTAATGAAACATCAAGGCTTAGAGCAGGTTGTATATGTGAATGTATTGATTTGTCCCTTATTTCACTGTGCAAATCATCCTCCTGCTTCTATGCATAAACCTCCTGAAAAGGACAGGTGTGTGTGTTCCCAATCACTTGATTCTAGCCCTCCTTCTCATCTTCTCCTTCCTCCTACAAGATCTCACGGTCTAAGGTGTCTTCTTCAAATGTAGTCAACCCATGTACAACCAACATGTCCTTGGTGTCAAGAGTCTTTATCACAAAGGAATGATCTATCCAATTATGTGTCCCCAAGATTGCATTCAATGTTGGAACACACTTCCTCCATTGTTTTGTCTCATTGCCTATCAACATAGACACATGCTTCTCATGATCTTAATATGTAAAATCCTTCGGGACTTCTTGCAAAGATGCAAGGGCTCCTCTAGTTGAAGCAAATGCTTCATCTCCATCTCCAAATAGAAGTAGATCTCCTCCTACTATCACAATGCTGGAGGTTCTTTCCAGTTCTTCCTCTTCCTTCTCCTCATCAATGGAGAATAGCTCATCATTAAGAGATCATTTTTCTTCATCTCCTTTTGAAAGGGGAATCCTCATTTCTTCTTCTTGAGAAGAAATTTCTTGCTGAAGTGGGGATCTTTCCCTTGGAAAAATATGTTGAAGATCTTTGACCCCCTCAACACTATTATGAAATGGAGTTGGTTTCATGGATCCTTCCAACTCATGCAAAGGTTATGAATTCTTGGATTTGGTTTGCTCTCCCAAGGATGTTTGAGATTGTTTCAAATCAAATATCTTCACTAACCTCCTAGTGATTTTTGCATAAGTATATATATTTACAATTCTCAATGAAGAATATTCAAATAACCACCAAGAATAAGTCTTACCTTCAAGATGCAGCACTGCTACTCTAATGGCTTCCTCTTCTGAAACTTGATGCAGCTGGAAATATGTGTCTAACTTCTTTACCCAAGACTTGGTTGTGCTCTTGGGTGCCCAATCAAAAGTAGATAGAAATAATGTACCCAAAGTGTACTTCATGCACCCTCTCCTTCTAATGTAGTTTTTGGGTCTTCTATATTATTTTATTTGACAAAACCCTTGGAAGCTTAGATTCTCCTTGAATATTCTAGACTGAGATTCATATTCTTGGAGATAATCACCAAAATTCTCCTCCTTTGGTGTTTCTCTTTATTCTTCTTCTCTTGCCAAGAATTTAGGCATGGTACCACGTTGTAGATCTAATTGTGTGGCTGAATTCTCACACACATAATATGAAGAACTGGAGCTTTCTTCATGTGTAAATATTCTTGAGTAACCTTCATGTCTTTCCCTCCTCATTCCCTTGATTTCTCTTTTAAGCTCATGCATAGTTTGAAGAAGAAGTTTTGAAAAATTCTTTCCCTCCATTTCTCCAAATAATGGAGACTTGCCTTTGTCTCTTTTGTAAGCCTTCTCTTTTCTTTGAGAAGATTCTTCTTCTTCTAACAACATAGATGCAATGTATTCACAGGCTGAGCCAAGATTATGCTCTGATACCACTAATATTCCCAAATGGGAAAAGCAGGAATATAGCTCATAATAATGGAAATAACACCAAGTATTAACACATTACATGTGAGCCAAATGATATATCCATGGTATTATGTATAACAATAATAAATAAGCACAATATATTTGGGATCAAGCCCCTCAATATAGGCTAATGAAGCCTCCAATGGAAAAATGCACCCAAAAGATGTAATACACTACTACACAAAGTACTGAAGCAAGCACAATGCAGTTTTAGTGACTAATACTCCAACTGGAACATATATATAAATGGATCTGATAATATCATGCTCATACAGGGCCAAAAATGGAGATATATTCTCCTCAACACTTTTCCAAGATAACCCAGGATGGGTTTTCAAAAATACACTAAATATAAATGGTGGATCTAAAGCCCTAGGGCTGAAGATGCACTATAACTGAAGCACATAGAAGGAGGTGGCTAAATATTATGTAGATCTTAAAGAACTCCTCCAAAAGGTCTCTCTCAATGAAGGGATGATCCCTTCAATGGAAAGCAAACTACTACTGTTGATGAAACTACTGCTGCTGGAAACTACTACTTCTGAGGAGACGAACCATGTGCAGAGGGCTATTATATTGCTCATAATGATCTGATATTTTAACCATGGATTCTACTCGAAAAACCCAGAAACACCTAGAAATAGTTTGGCCAGATTTTAAATTTGGATTTTCGGCTATTTTTTGGTTGCCCACTACAACACCTCACTAAAATAACGCAGATATGGATTGGAACTACATTGTAGGGGATAAAATCACCTTGGCTTGATGGAAAATATATAAAATAAGCCCAAGGGGCTCCTTTAATGGCCTCCCAATATAAGTAAACCTTCCTCCACTACAAAACTAGCTCATAAAACACCCAATACAATCTTCCACTGTTGCACCCTGCAACTCAGCACATCTCTCAATATAAACTGAAATGTACCACAAGACTAAAGCTTGGTCTGAAACCTGAATGTGGAAATGTAGTGCAAACTCCTCCAAGAGCTTCTCAATGGAAGAGGTGGGATTGCCGATCAGGAACACCTGGTGCTAAACAACACTCAATCTCAGCTAAACAACTAGAGAAAGATATATGTCTAAATAGACCATATAATATAAAACATAAAATATCATAACATGAATAATATCGCTGCCATCCTCTTCCTTATATAAGAAATGAGATTCCAAACCCTAAGCCCCATATATTAATGACACTACTTCCATGCAAAGTGTCTGCATCTAAAACTGTGTTGTCTCTCCATAATTGTCCACTCCTCCATGACAACGTTGTTGATTTTGTCAACATTGACCCATTCCACATGCTCTAGCCCATGTTCACACCTTAGGGTGCTTTATTAAGCTAAAAATATGATCCACTTTCACATGAGAAGTGTTTTTATTCCTAATAAAGAGGTTTATGGGTCTCCCTACCCACTTATTCATCTGACAAGAAAGAAAAATTAGATTTTAATATTCCAATTAGTTGCATGCTAATTTAGGAATATTACATATTCACCCAAATTTTATATGATAAAAACATTTTACTTTAAAAGACATTAATTTTTTTTTCCTTTTAATATATAAAATATTTAGAAATTTGTATATTGAAAAGAATATATCATAAAATATTTTATGAATGCAAATCTACGAATTAGTATGATTTAGCAAAGATTCTACACTAAAAATAAAATTATGTTTCATTTAGATTCTGCTATATGTTTGAGAGAAAAAATTATTAAGTATCCTCCCCGCTTTGATCCAATTCCCATGAATGACTTATTAAACTCTTAATAAATATGTTGTTCTAACATTTTTGATCAGTGTATTTGATTCAATGTTACATCTTAAAAAATTTAATATTTATCTTATATACCATCCTTAAAATAAAGAGAAATATATCAAATTTCTCCTTACAATTGCTAAATGTCACTGGAAATTACTATTTCATCAACTTTAATTCACTTAACTTAAAAAATTAATAATTTATTTATTGATTTATGTTAACATTTACAATTAACTTTTGACATCATATTCTAGTTATCATTACCAATCCAAGAATTCCCTTTAACTTCTCATTCTAATTTTTAGCTTGTCATCCATAAGTGGCATCCAAAATACTTCATAATTCAGATGGTCCATTATTTTTTGTCCTTAACCCAAAAAAATCATAATTTTTTATAAGAAATACATAGAGCAAGTTAGTTTAATCTCTAATCTAAGATGTACAACTAACCCGTGTGATATACTTTATACACCATACCACATTTGGTTACAAAACATAACATGATTCAAGTGAAAGTTCAGGCCAATCTCAAACTAGTGATCCTTGATGGTACTTGTTGTTTGGAGTCTTCTCAACTAATAAGGAAACTGATAAGTCAATTTATGCAATGGCCTTTTCCATAGGAAATAGAAAAAGTTTGGAACTAAGGAGGAATATGAAATTATAACCATTAATAATGGGTAATGGAAATAATGGAATTCTCCTCCACTTAAATAATAAAACATACATTATGAAAATTCTAATTCATTAAAATAATTAATAAAAAAAATTAGATTAATACACAAATATTTCATTTTAAATGTATCATGATAAAAATATTCAAAAATTTTGAGCTACTAAATATATTTTATAAGATAAAATTTACTTTCACTGGCCCAATCAGTTATACAACGAGTATTGTATCATAGACAATCATCCCCTCCCAAATGTTGCTTTTCCTAAAACAACTACAGGGAAAAATGCTGCAAAATCCTCTCTGCTTCCAAAGTAGCATCCTCATCTAGAAGATTCTTCCATTGAATTAGATATTATTTAGTCACCCTGTTCCTTAGATTCTCCTCCCAAGTGTCCAAGATAGCTTCTGGTTGTAAAACCAAATGGCCCTCATCATCAATAGGTGGGAGATCCATAGTGGCAGCTAAATGTTGTCCAATGGCCTTTTTGAGGCATGAGACATGAAAAATGTTGTGGCTCTTACTCCTAATGGGGGGCTCCAACCCATATGCTACTTTCCCAACACAACGAATCACTCTGTATGGCCCATAGAAATGGGGCTTAAGCTTCTCACCCTCATTCTCCTTAAATGTATATTTTTTGCATGGATGAAGATGGATATAGATGAAATCATCCACCTCAAACTATCTCTCTACCCGACCATGATCTGTATATAACTTCTGCTGATTTTGGGTTGTAGCAATATTTTCCTTAAGAGCATGGAATATATCCTGACACTCTTGGATCCAATCTTTGGCTCTAGGATCCTTGCTTGCTCCAAAAATCACAAATGAGAGAGCATCATAACCATATAGAACCAAAAATGCAGACATACCGATGACATATGAAATGTCAAATTGTAATAATATTCTCCTATGGGGGGCCAGCACAACCATGCTCTTTGTTGCCCCAAAACATAGTGTCACAAGTAGCCTTCTAGCCACTTGTTTACTACCTCTATCTGCACATCTATCTGGGGGTCATAACTGCTACTCGGTGTCAACTTGCTACCCTCCAAATGGAAAAACTCCTGCCAAAAACCAGTCGTGAAGCAGCTATCTCTATCACTGACTATGGTCTCAGGAATACCATGAAGTCTGAAAACATATCTAAGGAAAAATATTGGCCACTTGTGAAGCAATGTACTGTGAAGAGATGACAAAGAAATGTGAACACTTTTTTAGTCTATCAATGACCACAAAGATACAATCCTTACCATGTACTACTCGAAAACCGATAATGAAATCCATAGAAATGCTCTCCCATCTCCCTTCTGGAATAGGAAGTGGTTGTAACAACCCTCCAGGATGGTTTTTATCTCCTTTACTCTCCTGGAAAACTATGCAATCCTTGATGTGTTGGATCACATCCTCCTTGAGACCCTTCCATGAGAATCTCTCCCTGATGGCCCGATATGTCTTTGTGAAACCGTGGTGGCCTGAGAGGGGTGAATCATGTGCAACATGCAAAATTTTCTCCTTGAGCATCGAATCTCTAGTCAAGAAGATCTGGTCTTGGTAGTAGATGACTCCATCCACCACTCTATACCTCTCATCAGTCACATGTCCATCCAGTATGTCACATGTGAAGCGGTCTTTGGAATACTCCACCAATAGCTAGGCCTTCCAATCTGAATCCACACTCATCAATGAAAGCGTTGTTGGTCTCCGTTAAGGCATTCGCTACCACATTACCTTTCCTTTTGACATGTTAGCCCCCTATAAAAATTTTGACAAGAAAACAAGGGGCTAAAATGTTTTTGAGCCTTCAAGGAATTCATTTCCCTTTGAAAACACATCATCCTTGAAGCCTCTTTATGCCCTTGTCCTTTGATAAATCCCTACCGTGGTTTCCAGTTATAAAGCCACTCTGTTTGTGAAGAAATGCCCAAAGGCCCTTTTCCCCTCATTTTCCCCCTCTTATTTTATTCCCTCTAAGCCTTTGTTTTCATCTTTTTGTTCCCCTTCAAAATTCCCCACTTACCCCTCTAAAACAACCCATCTCCCCTTTCGACCTCACAAATACCCTTTTTTTGGCCTATTTTCCCCTTTTTCCCCTACCGTTACCCTTTCCCAATCTCAAAATGCATTAAAAGGGGAAATTTTCACTTTATATTAAGGCCTGGCCCCTTTCGTCCTGGCCCCTTAACCACTTCCCCACATGACCCGTGCCCAGAACCAAGCACTAATGGTCTTGGCGCTAATCGCAATCGCACCATCGGGCGGGCACAGCTCTTTGTTACATGCAAAAAATCCCGATGCGATCGAGTTTGGTCTGTAGCGTCGCGGATACAATCTCCGCCATTGATCTGAATAGATCTAACAGTCCGCGCTTTCCCGTTTCCCCCGCTCTTCTCACATCGCAATTGTCAAACGCTGTCCTTTGCGATTGCGATCTTCGTCATTGATCCATAGTTTGATCCAACGGCCCAGCGCTAATCACTGCGTGCTCATCGCCTCCCCCTTTCGCGCCTCCGATTACATTTGAACCGTCAATCTCTCGCCAGATCCGATGGCTGGCACTCCATCACATCGCGCCAGCCGCATTGCACCCGCTTTCTGCTCCTTGCGATTGTGATCCTCCAATCCGATCTCGACCATTCATTCCTTTTGATCCAACGGTCCAGATTTCTCCCGCTCCGCTCCTTTGGCCCTTCTCTCCCCCCCGCTGATTTAATCTCTGCCGTCGATCCCCTCCGCAATCCAACAGTTGGCATTGAATCACTCCAATCACAATCGCAAATTCCAAATTATGCCACCCGCTACGCTCCCCGATTGTGATCCACCGATTTCATCAGGTCCGTCCATTGATCCAAGATCGACGGTCCATGCTGGATCACGCCCTCCATCGTATTTCTTCATCAGATCTCCAAAACAGTTCATCAATCGATCTCCGTCGTCCGTTGATCTCCTCCTGAGATCCAACGGTCTAAGTTTAATCGCCCTCCGCCCGCCGGGTCCCACCATTCAAAGGTCTTGATTCATTTCATTTCGCCCTTTTCCCTTTGTATTTCGGCCAAAGCTAAACTTCTACATTTAACACGAAAGGCCTCTTTTCTTTGCCACCATTCCTCTGGACTCCACAGCATCTCTTCAATCACCCCTGAGATTTCATAACAAGTTTATTTCATTATACAGGAATCACAGAGAGACCATTATAGTGGCCCAGCATATCAACAGAAAGGATTCAAGGGGGTTAATGCTTATTATTGATATAATTTATGCTTAATCCCACATTCAAAGGAAGAGGCGTAGTTTGAAGACCAAAGAGCACAGCGATGAGTCATATCTGTGTATACATTAGCAGAGCATCATTTCTCCAAAAGGACACCTTCTTGCAGAAGTCTCCATGTCTCCTCAAGCCCTTAAATGTATTTCACTGACAGAAGCTTCTACGACTGTCAGACAGCAGTTATGAAGCATGGATACCTTACAGATTTTCCACCTAGTTCACCAATTCTAGAAGGCAGCGCAGAATACCAAACACCAGAAGGACTTCACGAAACATCAGAGGTCAAAGCTGACCTGACAGAATCTCCCAGACCATACCCAAAGTACTTACAGCAAGGCAGATGGCCATTAAGCAGAGTGGGCATGAACTCTTTCTCCACTCTGTCTTAATGAGATCCATTTAATGAATATCATCTACTCATGTTATTCTGTTCTCCTATAAGAATTCCCAAGAACATGATGTAAAGGTTGTTGTAAAGGTTGTTGTTGTTGTATTTAGAGGGATTCAGTTTTGACTGTTAGAACAGTTTAGGAGAGAGTAGCAGAGTAGTGTGTAATGTAGTAGGCTGGGAGGAGAAGTTTGGATTGTAACAGCCATTGAGCTCAGTGTATGTGACTGGTTTTGCATCAATTAATCAAGCAAATTTCATAGGATCCTGGTCTATTACTATTGGTGATGTTTTCTCTAACACTGTTTATCACATTTTTCATGTTGTTCATTGGTCTTCTGGCTTGCATCAAAAATATGGCATAGGATTTACCCTTGTTAGGTACCCTATGTCTCTGCTCTCCTTGCCTTTAATTTTTTCTATTGTATGTGTTATCTAAGAGTAAATTTAGCTAATTTAACCAGTGTAGTGGTTCCATATGCTGCTAGCTGATGTATGAATTCGGGGTTTGCTGCTTGGATGTTCTTGCTGGTGTCAAAGCATTGAAGGTTCAAAGTCCTTCTCTAATCTATACACCCTAGCTTTATTAAACTTATCCTTATTTTCCCTTGGAGCATGCTAAAGCTGACCTGGAGTTAAATGACCTCTGGTCTGATCTATAAGCTACCCCTTTATCCCTCCATTGAAAGTTTCCTTTGAGTATGTCCAATCAAGTCTGGATTTAAATGACCTTTGACCTGATCTATAGACAGAAATTGGGTTGTTTTCCTTCTTTCACTTTCAATCCTTAATGTTCCATTCCATCATCTATCTAAAAAGATCCTTTAGTGTAGATGACTTTCCCTCTGAAAGCCTTGGCTAGTTGTTGCATGTAATTACCTTTCATGACTCCATAGCCCAATGGATGGAATTTTCTTGACCTATCCTCCTTTGTCGAAACATCCTGCTATTTTTCTCCTTTCCTCCTATTACCTTCTCAGTCTATGATCTCATGACCAACCCAGCAACCAACCAACCAAATCATTTTAAAACCCCTTTGTGCTTCATAACTAGCCTAACATCTCATTTGAGCTTTCAAAGATATATCATTCTTTGTTTCATTGGAGAGATCCCTCTCCAGGTCCAGGAGGGCTAGATCCTAGGGCCCCAAAGTGGTTATGATGTTGTCTCATCTTTTGGTCTTGCCAATCTGGCCAAAACATGGGAACCCCAACATGACATATTAAATTTTAGAGTCATATGTCGAGATTCTGCTAACCCATTCTTGTTGCCTCTCTTGCACTTTCCTCTTCTCAAGGAAATATTGAAGACTGTGGTGGTCAATCTTCACTTGGAAATTGTTACCTACCCAATACTGACTAAATTTGGCCAATGCATTCATAATGGCTAGCAACTCCTTCTCATATAGGGAATACATCTTCTTATGTGGCAGCAACTTCTAATTCTCAAAGGCTATGGGATGGCCTCCCTGCATCAAGACTGTGCCAACCCCCTCCCATGAAGCATCACATTCCATCACAAAGGGTTGTGTGAAATTTGATAATACCAACACCGGAAAAATTCTCTTCGCCTCCTTGAGCCCATCAAAGGCCCTCTGCATAGTGTTTTTCAAACAAAAGTCTCCCCTCTTGGTTAGATTTATGAATGGTGCTGCTAGTTATGAGAACCTTTTAACCAACTTTTGGTCTTGTGGCCTCCCTGGTGGAATGTCCACAATAAGGTAGAATAGTGGTCTAGCATAGACTGCACATCATATTCCTTACCTCCTACCTTCAACTTACGCAGTTCTACTTCCCATGACATGTCTTCTCTGTGCAAATTAGCCTCCATCTTATGTGCTGAGAATACCGGAGCTGGATAAGTGTGCATGCCCCTGATCATTTGGTGCTTACTGCTCTTCTTATCTTTCCATTCCATCTTAAAAGTCTCCCAATATGTGGTGATCTTCCCCATTATGATCAACCAATATACACCCAATATCACATTAGTTTCAGGGATATTGACAACAAAGAAGTGATATGTCAATGTTTATTCCCCAAAAGATACAGTCAATGATGGAACACACTTCACACACTACATGGTTCTAGCTCCTCAAACCAATACTGAGAACCCTTCAAAATCATTTGTGGGTATGTCCCTCCTCTGCACTAGTTGGGCATCAATCAAATTGTGGGTAGCCCCACTATCTACCAACACTGACACCCGCTACCCATGAAATGTGCCTGAGACTCTCAATGTTAGATACTTGGGAAATCTCCACAAAGCTGCAAGGGCTCCTCCAATTGGAGCAATTACTCCATTTCCACCTCTGGGTGGTGGTGGATCCTCTCCTAGTGCCACGTCATTGGTGTCCCCTTCTGGCTCCTCTTCTTCCTCCTCTTCACTATTGGAGAATTCTTCAATATAGTGTGCCTTTCCCACAGCACATCGATGCCCTAGTGCCCATGGTTCTTGGCAAGTGAAGCAAAGATTCCTCCTCCTCAAATATTTTTGGACATCATCACTAAGAGGTCCTTTTCCTTGGTTCTCCTTTGGGGTATGAACCTTCATATCTTGCCATTTTGATTGAAAGGTGGGATTTTGTTGGAATGGAGCTCTTTCCCTTGGCAAAGAATCTTGTAAGTCCCTAGCCCTCTCAATGGAATCTTGGAGCGCAATTGGTGTAGTGGACTTCACCAACCCATGCAAAGGCTCTTCTATCCCATCAATAAAAAGGTATACTCTTCTAGCTATAGATAGATCTAGAACCATGACTGAAAGTTTTAGAAATTTAGAGATATAGGTCTCCATATTTCCTGACTTCTTGAGCTTAGCTAGCTCAAAAAGGTGTGCCTCTGGATCTCTTTGGTCAAATCTTTCTACCAACCTTCGGGTGAATTATACATATGTAGTCACACCTACATGCCCTAATGTAGATAGACCATGAAACCACCATTCATGTGCTTCACCTTCAAGGTGCAGCGCTGCTATCTTAATGGATTCAATCTCAGATACTTGGTTCAACTGGAAATAGAATTCTGATTTTTCTAGCCAAGCCTTGGTTGCACACTTTGGTGACCCATCAAAATTAGGCAAAAATAATCTACCTGTAGTATGTTGCAAATCATTGCTCTGCATGTACCCTCCACTTCTATTGTTATTACAGGGTATACTATTATCCTTGATCTGACATAACACTTGGAAGTTCAAATTCTTTTTGAACCTTTGAGATTGAGATTCATATTCTATAAAGTAATCACCAAGAGCCTCCTAATCTTGGGGTCCTCCAACCCCATTTCCCACTGCTAGGAATGTAGTCATGGTGGAGCATTGTGAAAATTGTTGCACTTCTAGTTTCTCACACCAATTATGTGAAGTGCAAGGGATTTCTCCCTTTGAAACCCTCTTAGGGTTTCCTTTTGTCTTTCCACCCTCATCTCCTTGATTTATTTGGCAATATCATGCATACTTTGGATAAGAAGCTTTGGAAATACTTTCTCATCCATTTCTCCTAATATTGGAGACATTCCTTTGTTGTATTTGTTGTTTTTATAAGAAAACCTTCTACCTCTATTAATATACCGCTTCTCTCAGTTTGTAAGAGGTTATTTTTCTTCAGATGTCATAGATGTAGTTCCCCACAGGCTGAATCAAGATTATGCTTTGATACCACTGTAATACTCCAAAATAGGAAAAACAAGAATATTGAGCATAAAACTGGAAAATGTAGTAAACATCAACACATCAAATACATGAGTAGATAACTGAGCCATTTTATTATATATAATAGCAGAAATGAAGTACAATAACTTGAGGAAGAGACACTCAAGCTAGGAAAAACAAGCTTAAAATGACCCTAAACATCAAGACATGAAACATTGTTGTTGCAGAAACTGTTGGGAGGCTATGACTGCACAATCCTACTAGAAATAACTACTTCTATAAACTAAGAATGCATAGATCTGCTGATTGGGTTCTCATAAAATGTCGGGATCAGAGATATGGGCTTTCTAGCATAATTCCAAGATAACCCAGAAAGGGTTTTAAGAAATGACAAAGATGAGAAATGCAGCCCTAGGGCTGAATTATGCTCTGCATCTGGGTAGCTACTAGGAGGTGGCTGATCTGATGAGAAAATAGTTGATACTCCT
Organism: Pinus albicaulis; assembly: GCA_034641835.2. Taxonomy (NCBI): domain Eukaryota; kingdom Viridiplantae; phylum Streptophyta; class Pinopsida; order Pinales; family Pinaceae; genus Pinus; species Pinus albicaulis. The sequence continues at coordinate 1,325,773,497 of CM076575.1, read as the reverse complement.
CCCCTCTAACTTTCCGGATGAAGGGTTGCTCCCCTCAGTGGATGATAAGCTCAATAACATGGGTTATTAACCCTCCATTGAATATTCCCTCCTTAATTGCACAATTCCTGAAGGAGATTGTGTTGTTCAAGGTGGATGAAGATTTTTTTGATGGCGGATGATGGAATGTAGCTCAAATAACCTCTCATGAGTGGGTACTGAAATTCCCCTGAGGATGAAGATGGGATTTCCGCTTGGAAACACCCTTGCACTAAATAGCACAACACACTCTCCTAAATAGATGAAGCATGTAGAAAGTCATAAAAGACCATACATAAACAATATTTAGAATGCTTTCCATGGCTTCCATCCATTTTCTTGTATGTTTTGTGAGCCTTCATCCCCTTGGCCCCATTCAATAATGATGCTACTCTCATGGATAATTACTCCCATTGTGACTGTGTTGTCCCCAACTGTGTTAGTGTGTTTGGTGCACGCATGTACGAAATCACACCAACTTAAGGGGTGTGGTTTACCCTCTTAAGTTATTGGCCACAGACAGAAAAAGAAGTGGAGTCAAGAAAGTTATTGGAACATGCTAGAACATAGACATAGTAGATAGAGAAATATCATGCATATTCAAACATAAAAATTAGACTAAAACTAAAACAAATAAAACAAAAGCTCTTAATAGAGTCAAACAACTACAGTAATCCAAACGGTGGCACTTACGTCCCCTCTTATTGAGTGCTGGTAGGAAATTAGGATGAAACTTTAACCCACTTGCCAAGGGACCCTTATAACTTGGGTTCTAAGTCTCATTGCAAGGATGTCTTTAATTCCAAGCTTGCCTCAGTGCAAAGTCTCCCTCTCTCTACTATGGTGGACTGAACTTGTTGGATGGCCAACAATTGAGTCCCCTCTATCTCAGCTCCGGATCACACACTATTGGTATTGCTTGGGGAAATTTTGGCTAGCATAATAATGTGCTCTCAATTTCTTCATCTCTTGGTGGCCTTTTATAGGAGAATTCAAATCCTCCTTCCCTCTCTTGGTACATTGTCTATAGTGACCTAGGATAGGGGGATGATTCCATTTTGTGCTCCCTTTATGTCCTAAGTAGGCTTTGGTGGTTGTCCTTAGGTCGTTTCAAGTGTGAAATCATTGTCCGGTAGTGTGCTTTTTGTGGTCTCGGAAAGTGACTTCCACCATTCCCACGATTGCACTCATTTTGAGTCAAAAGGCGCACAAAGGAGCTCTTCTCGAAGGATTTTGCATGAAAAATCATTTATGACTTTCTCAAATTTTATTTTTCCTCAGACCTTTAGAGTTTTTTAATACTTTCCAGATTCTCTAATGCCTCTTAGCCCTGTAATGTCTCTCAGCCCTATAAATCCTTTTGCCTAAAATTAAATATTTTCGTCTTTTCTTGTAAAATTTTCCAGTGTTAACAGTTACCCCCTAATGTGTGAGGTATAGGAAGAACTATATAGCTGAAATAAATTATATTTTATTTTCTGTATACTATGTGTAGAGAGATAGAGACCTGTGCGTAGCTCAGAATTGGAGACACCCTACACCGGTTCGAAGAACGACCATGTCCTATGGGACCCCTGTAAGAAAATATAATACAACATATACAATATTTTTACGAGGCGGGCATGTCCCATGCTCGTAATGCTATGGCTAGTTAAAAAAATATATTTGACAGATACATGTACAGTCTGTGTCACTAATATGGTAGTGATCAATTGGTTGATGAAGACAATTGTTGACGCCCATAGGGGTGTTTTTTCTTTGACGATAGGTGGAATGTGGTACCCATATGCGTAAACTTGGTATGGCATATAATTGTGCATTGTACGCATAGGTGTTGGCTGGGACCCTCCCTTGTAAGCATTGCTAAAAGAGATGCTTATGAAGGCATGGGTCTTCGACGAATTTGATCAAAGAGAAATGGTTGTAAGGTATGATATCATCTTGACATGAAAGCTTCTGTTGTAGTCAAACATCAGGAGGATCGATGACATCTGTGGGCAATTATGTCTCTCATAGTGCCACCCAAGGATGCCCCTTTTATGGATAGGGGTGATCCAAGGTAGATGCCCCTTTTGGAAAATAGGTGTTGAAGACAACAAAAAGGAAGCCTCAACCAAACGAGCGGTCGCTGATATGAAGGATCAGGATCCTGGATGTGATGGGTTTAGCATAGGCATGGTGGCAAAGGGTGATTGAAAAATGATGATGGGGATTAAGTGGCCCAAGGTCGAATTATAATAAGGAGCTTGGCTGCAGTCATAACTATTTCTGATGGGGAAATCCCTAGAGTCGGTAGGACTTCCAGGGTGGGTATAAATTGGCTATGAATTTCATCATGGCTTTTGCGTGAGGGTGTGATAATCCGACCAAGGGTGTTTAGGAACTGCTGCCATGGGAGAAAATATGAATGAGTGGGAGGGGGACATAGTGCACCATCTGCATTCTTTGTACACTTACCAAAAGAATAAAATAATGGGGTTTGGTTTATACAAAAAACATAGACGGGTGCCCCAAAACATGAAAGTGTTTTCTCACTGATGACGTGAGGAAGGTGATTTGCTGAGGGTAGGGGCCCCATTGATTGGTCCCATGTGTCTGGTTGATGTAGCAGATGAAAAATTATCATAGATGGGATTATGCTAGTGGAGGTATGGTGGACCAAATGCGAGGCGCGATAGCGCACTTTTGATCTTCTTGTACAAGATGACAGTCCGCGAAAGGGGTTTTTATTCTGTATGGTAAAACTTGACCTTATGCATGGTGGATGGATGGGCATGAGGTGCTTCTAGGACTAAATTGGTATGGCCATGGCGTCACTTTTGATGTGATATATGGTCTACTATGGGTGATGAGCGCCATGGAGGGGAGGCTCTACCGACCAACGAGGATGTTTATCATGTGCAGGGCGAGGTGATGATAAACACGGTCAGATGTGTGGAACCTATGGTTGATTTCTAATGGAGAAATGATGTCAAGATATGCAGAGTTTTCTGAGACTCTCTCCTGTTGGGGGTAGAATGATACCTGCTCTGGAACTTTTAGTGGATGGAGTTGTGGATGATTTGTGAGCTTTCCTGCAAAAAAAACTACCTCAAGTGAAATAATATTCTTTATCAAATATTATTAAAATTCTTGAGCTTTAAAAAAGAATATGAGAGAGGGCATACCTGCCAGCACTGAAAATTTATTTTTTGGGGAGTGTAATGTGTGGCATCGTCTCTATTTGTTATGGAGTGTTGATCATAGTGTTGCTTTCGGTTCAGAAAACGGGCCTTCTGATCTCTCGTTATGGTCTTCCAAAGTTTTTGAAAAGGGTGATATATAGGTAAATATGGCCCTAATTCAATTCATTTTTACTTTTTGAGTTTTTGAGAGGTCATAGGCTTCTACAGAGAAATTCATATCATTGCGGTCAACCTGAGCACCAGGGATTAGCGATTTCATGCCCAAGTAACCTCCATGACATTCTGCACTTTCATTGTTTCGGTCTAAGGGTGTCGGGGCCCATACAAAACTGGTTTGTATGGATTCTGAGTAATTTTTACCCTAGATTACGTGGGCAATCAGGGTAAGAGCGTGCCATATGTGTGCGTTTTCTAGAGTTTTGCATGCCTTATGCGCTCTGTTTCCCTATTTTGGGGCACCTGTGAGAGATACAGGCACGCCTTCAACGCGCTTGTATGAGGGACAAGCGTGCAAAAGGACGAGGAATTTTTTTTGGGATTTTTTTCCTATTTTTGATGTCTTTTCTGTTGCTAATGGGTTCCTGTTTGGATGACAGGTTGTTGTGGAAGGAGCGGGATTGGGCTAAGCTCCGTACTTCATTGGTCGCTAATGCTAGGGTGTGCCAAAAGTTGGCATGATGGTGGCTCCTGAAGTTCATGGAGAATGAGCTTTTTCAGTCTCAGGACCGACTATTGCATTACTTGATCCAGCATTGGCATAGGAGGCACAACATGTTTGTGTTGCGTGGGACTAACCTCGCCATCCATCCTAAGATGAATGTATACTTTGTGACTGGGCTACTACCTCATTGTGAGGCATTGCGGTATCTTCTCCCTTCTGGGAGGGTGGATTTGGAGAGATTTCGAGCACATCATTGTGGTGGGGTGCCCCTTATGGAGGGGTGCATCAACATTGCCTCGGTGACAGATTTGGTTGAGCGATGTGCTTTGGCATCCATTGTGTGACTTGTAGGGTGGTCAGCTCCACATCGGGCATCGGGTCTGTAGGTTGGAGTCTTGCATCAGTTGAGGTCCAGGAACTTCTTTGATTTTTCCCGTTTCTACTATGACGGGATGGTGACACAGCTTAAAAAAATCTGGAATGGATCAAAGTTGTTTGCGTACACCAGTATTCTATGAAGTATTATGTACAAGAGGGTATTTTTTTTTAGACCAGTGGTAGTGGTGCCTCCTGGGCGGCCATAGGAGCCTCGCATGAGAAGGTGGGCTCCTGTGATGTCGCGAGGGGGTGGGGGAATGGTGAGGCATTACTGGAACGCCACGACAGAGACCTGGTTTGAGGTTAACCCCCAGATGTTTTTTTCATTCCCATATGTAGGGATGGACTTCCAGGAGGATCCAGAGATGGGTCTCCCTCCTGGTTAGGCTTGGGCAACAACAGGTATGTTTTTATGTTTTCTACATTTATTTGAGTATATATGTGCTTATGTGTTTTGATGGTGACATTGACATACTTTTGGTTACTCTTGTAGATTTTGGCGAGGTAGGTCACCCCATGACTTGTTTGGTTGGTCATGGACCTCTTTGGAGACCTCAGGGCAGTCATGGAGGGCTAGGAGGAGACACTGCACAACTTCAAGGTGGTGGACCTAGTGGTGGTGTTGGCCCTTAGGGAGAGGGCAGCAGCATGGCTGCTGTTAAGGCTACGACCAAGCGAACTCATGCTGATGCGGCAGAGGCTTGAAATGTTGAGCTGACTACTTGGGTGTCAGTTATGGAGGATTCTTGGGGTCGGGTGGACCTCTTAACCCAGGCGATGCCTTCTCGAGATTTTTTAGATAACCTCAAGGTGGTCTGGCTGGAGATGGTGATGGCTTGGGAAAGGGACTATTGACCTATTTTACATAACATGGTAGTCTCAATTTTGACGGTGGCTCCAGTAATGTACCAGGAGCAGTACATGGGGAAATCACCCATTATGAGGATGCTTCCCCTATTTTTGATGACCTTTTGTGTATCTTTGGGCTAGCCGATGCGTCAGCAACACTATTTTTGTACTCATACATATACACCATGATATATATATATATATATATATATATATATATATATATATATACATATATATATATATATATATATATATATATATATATATATATATGAGAGATATTTTTTGGAGCTCTACATGGTGTCTCACCTGTTTCTATTTATGGATGATGTTATACTGATGGATATCTATGTTTTTGGTTTTTTATATATGATGGTTTATTCAAGGTACATTCTAGTTTAGAATATTGTTAGCTATGTGATCAACTGTCTTAATTTGACTCCTTGGTACATGTGTAAATGTGATGTAGTTAAATTGTCTGTTTAATCTTTTTGCACGCAAATATTTTCTAAATAGATGTGAATCTCTTGTCTCAAATTTTTGGTTTAACTGCGACACTACTAACTGGGAATCGAGGTAAACATGCATATGGTGTATTCCCTGATGGAGGGCGTCGCACATAATTCTAATGATGGCGTCATACTCTGCCTGATTATTTGTTGTTGAACTGATACACACACCTTTTTTGTAGAGTGGTGATCAGTCAGGGTAATAGATGACCCAGGTAGTTGTTGCTAAAATTTGAGACCATATTGATGCTCCATCAGCGAATCCGAAGTAAGTTTCAGGTTGGTAATCCATTGCAACACTTCAGCACACTTGGTAATAAGTCTTTTGGTCAAAAATTTAAAGTGGTTCGGTTTGTGTAAATTCGTTCTAGGGCAGGGCCAGCTTGGCCCTCATGGGTAGAATTTCTTGAGGTAAAGGCCATTGATGGGGTTGCTGAGGCATGCCCCGTCTGTTTCCGTCAAGACGTATGCCCCCTGATGGAGGCAATGTTTTACGATGTAGGGTCCTTTCCACAAGGTTTTGAACTTTGCTGGCCCTAGGGACTTTTTTTCCACATTAGAGAGGAGGACTAGTTCTCCCTCGGTTAATGAGCGAGGGTTGATGTGGCGGTTGAATTATTCTCTTACCCTTTTCTTATGGGTCTTGTTGTGTTGCAGTGACTATCATCGGCTTTAGTTGACAAGCTCTAGTTGTACTAGGCATTTTTCTAGAGGTTGGGTATCATCAAGGAGTTCGATAGTGGTATGAAAATTTGGGATTTTGCGGAAATCAATGCAAAAGCGCAAGGTGCCTTGACCTTTTATGACAGGAATAAGGTGGAAATCATGGGATGTGGGGGTGGGTGTGTTTGGTCTCAATCTAGTCTCCTAAACTGAGCTCATTTAATTGTCAACCAGGATTTGTAAACTGCTGAAGTGAAGTGTACTGTATGTACCTAGGTGCTTGTTTCCTAATGCGTTGTGTGTAGTGTTTGTGATGTTTTTGGTATTTTGTGATGATTTATGATGTTTTTGGTCTTTTGGTGGTTTTATGTTCACAAGGAAAAAATGCCTAAAAAGCTAATGGAAAGGAGCTAGTGATCAAAACAGAGTTAAGCCTAATTGATGGAATGACAAATGGCAAATGAAATTGGAAACACTGAAGCAGAATCAAATCTAAACTATGACAAAGTAAAAGAAAAGCTTGATAATGACTTTTAAGCAAATGATTCAAAACACAAACTAAACTTGAGAAATGATCACTAAGTATGCAAATCCTCTAACTAATCAATTAAACAACTAACCTACAATGATGCAACATTTTGTCCTTGATTAGAGATTTGAAACATATTTAGAGGAAAACATTGTTATCATCATAAGATCTTCTATTCTAGAACTAGTTCCTATCTCTATTCTGCAATTCAATTGAATGTCACAAAACCTTTACTCAAAAGTTATTGATTTCTTTTCAAAGTAGGCTTTTGAGGGAGGACTCTATTTATGAAATGATAAGGAAATTGCAGAGATACTTCAGGCCTTATAGTGATGTTGTCTTCTGTTCATATGGTTATGGATCAATTGTAGATTTTAGAACAAGAAGATGTTTGTGAATAATGAAGGTTGTCTTGTTAATCTTAACAACTGAAGTAATCTATTGTGCAGTGGATGACAATCTGATTATGGAATGCAAATGCAATGATTTAATCTAAGAATGAACTTAAGATGCCACTAATCTAGAACAATGATGAACTACGAGTCATCATCAAACTCAAAACAAAGTAATTGAACATGATTTAAGTGCAATTAAACTCCGGAGTATCCTAACTATGCTATCATGCATTATTCTATGAAGTTACACAATCTGTTTGTCCATCATTAGTGATATTTTGGAAGAGTTCCTTCTTTTGGAAGAGGTGTTAGAACAATTTAATCGTAATTGAATGCAATGCAAGCAAAAGGACCGAAAGCAATGAAAAACTAAGATATCATATCCATATCCACTTGTCATCCTCATGTTTTAAATGTTTAAGAGCAAGAACAAAGATGGTACTTAGTGCAAACACACAACTAAACCATTCATTATCACGGTCATGTCTTGGACTCCTTAAGAATTTATTGGAAGAGTTTCTTCTTGTGGAAGAGTGATTAGAACAAGTGTAATCTGTGATAGTGAAAAACAAAAATTACAACTAAATCCTACAATACTATAGCCATTTCCCATTCATCATTATAATCTTTTGGAAGAGCTTCTTCTTGTGGAAGAGTTAGAATGAGTATAACTACAGTAGCTAATTAAAACAACTATGAATTCAACTTCAAATCCTACAATACTCTAGCTATTTCCCATTCATTATTATAATCTTTTGGAAGATCTCTTCTTGTGGAAGAGTTAGAATGAGTATAACTACAGTAGCTAATTAAAACAACTACTAATTCAAATTCAAAAACGCAAAGGCAGCTAAAATACTTATCTAATTTACGCAAATAAATCCGTGCAAGAGGCAGGGGCCCTCTACCACTTGACGGAATTCAACTCCAAATTAAATCAACGCTTTTAAAACAACACTGTCGGCTTCATTAAAGATGAAATAACTTGAACATAGCACTCTGCGTCTTCAGAAATGTAGCACAGAATCTAAGCAAAATCTAGCATCAAATCTAACATAAAATCTAACATAGCTCTCGGTTTCCCAAGTGTTTATATAACAAATGTAAATAACAAGATTTGCAACAATTCAGGAACACTGTCTTTCCTTATCGGAATCACATTAGGACTCTTGAAGTGGCTGCGTGAAAAGGAAAAGACATCTGGACTAAGACAGTCCTAATAGAAGTCTTCCTTCCTAAATGTGTTCCCACGTTCCAAAACCATACCCAGAATTCGTTTCTTCCTCCATGATGAGCAACAAACCATGTAGACATGACGTGGATTATGCCCATATGCGGTTTTTCTTGAGAGGCCACCTGGAACATACTCAAACGTGAAGGCAGCTGCAGAATCGCCGGTTAGCTACGGAATGTCTGCATTCTGCAGCTAGTTCCGGTCAAAATGCTTTACAATGGCAAAAAATCACAAAATTTAGCAAGTCAGTCATGTAAATCATTCTAGAAGTAATTTTAACTATATTCATTGATCAATTGGGTCTAGGATAGCAATGGACAAAGGAAAATGAGGTAAAATGAGGTGAAAGAAAGCACAATTTTGAGGCTCAACATACCCCCACTGCTGTCTCTTTGCATGTCCTCATGCAAATTATCCTATGAACTCAGAGGCTTCTGCAAGGACATCTAATCCTCTCCTTCTCCTTTGTCTGGAAGCTAGAGATCTTCTGGGTTTTCTGATAACAAGTTTGAACCTTAGGTTGGTGAGTGCCTTGATTAGCTTCTTGTTCCTTTTCTTCAACTTCTCATTGGTCTTCTCCACTTTGTCTATATGTAGGGATAAGGTTGAGTTCATATCAGCTTTGAGCTTGACTTGATCCTTGAGAATTTCATTCTCATTTTTGATGTGTCTATTCAGTAATTCCAACTCATACCTATCCCTTCTTAATATATCTATTTCAGACAGTGGAGGACTGGGGGTTCTCTCTCTGCTTTCTGAAGCTCTCCTCTCCAAAGTTTCCACATAGTCATAAATTTCCTGTTGAGCAGGGTAAATTTCAGGGGTTCCTTCATAAAAATCCTCTTCAACATCCTCTTCAATGGATGTTTCTTCATCTTCTATATTGATTACCCCTGTTTGTTTGATTAGTGTTTTCTTCAGTTTCCCCTTTAGTCTGTGGCTTCTTCTAGGCTGAGAAGATCCCTCTCCTTTCTCCATGGCAGATTTCCTGATTACTTTTTCTTCCTTAAGTTGTCTCTTGATTTGAGTCAACTTTTCTAAAATGATTTCCTCACTGCTCTCTTGGACTATTTTGTCAATTTCAACTTTTGAGGCCCTCCATTTCCTACTTCTCCTTGTAGGCTGTGGTTCTGGTGAGGGTTCTTTTGGCTCTTCAAAATGATTTCTTATCAAGAAATCGTCCCATGTATCATTTGTTTTAGCTAGATGATGTTCAATCAAAATTTTGACTAAACCATGATGATATAGGGTTGTCTCTAAAAATTGAACTCTTCTCTGAACACAGGAAGCCATCTTCTTCAGACTTTGAAGCAAGAAATATGGTAGGTTTAAGTCTTCCCCCAAAAAATGCATCATTATTCTAATGTGGTAGACATAAAATGTCCCATATCTACCCTCACATGTAATGAATTTTTGTAGAAGAAGTAGTATGTTTCTCCATCTATTTTTCAGTGCAGAACTGGGAATTCCTTTCTTAAATACAGTAACATCCATACCTGGTGTTTTTAAAATTTGTTTCCAGGAGTCATTGTGGAATTCTCTATTTTTGAACCATCTCTCTCTAGTTCTGAGCAATCCCGTAGCCTCTGCAATGAAAACTTCAGTGACAGTAAATTTTACATCACCCACCTCAACTTCGGTTCCTTGAAATGATCTTGCAAATGTTTTAGTGACTTCCTTGTGGAAGCCATTAAATTTCTCCAAAAATTGAAGCCATCCTATTTGTTGTAACATTTCTTTGCATTGTGGGTAGCCTTCTAAATATTTTGAACCCACTGGTTCAGTACTTACAATGAAACCCATGATTTCTTCTTCAATGTTCAAATTAACACTCTTCTACCCACAAAAACAATGACTTTCACCTTCGGATTGCAATGGCTTTAAGTTCTGAATAGAAATAGCTTCAAACTTCAGAATAACGTACCTCTGATTGATAATGACAAATTTCTTCAAATTTCAGAAGGATATACCTCTGTTGACAATTGAACTTTGGACTGATATGCCTCTGTTTAACAGTGACAAATGGCTTCAAATTTCCCACACTACTATGCCTCTGGCTCTTGGTAGCAAATGGTTTCGAATTCAACATTGCAACACCTCTGTCTTCTAGTGACAAAAGACTTCAAACTCCATACAGCTACACTTCTGTGTTTATAGTGAAAATGCTCAATCTCTGCCCACAGTGATACTTTGTCTACCCACGGAATCAAATGGCTTCAAATTCTCACGCTGCTATGCTTCCAAATTTACCCTTCTGCTCTGCTCTGCGTTTACAATGCTCAATGCTATTCAAACTGATATCATTTGGCTCTGCTCTCGGTGATAAGAATATCTCTGTCTACGAAATGAAATGCCGGCTACAGAATGGAGTGATGGCAGTGGTCACGGAATGAAGTAGTGGAATGAGGTGGAGGGAATGAATTAATGATTGAAGAGACGTCGGAGATTTTTACGACGGCAGAGGAAATCATCATCGAATGATTTGGTTAAGAGACGTGAAGAATTCAAATACCTCGACCATTTTAACCGCTTAAATGATATCGGATATGAAATTTGAAATGGAAGATTTTAATCCAAAGTCTGTGGAGGGTTTATTGGTTTTGATCAATAAAAATAATTAAAACAACCTTTTCGAAAAATCCATAACTAAAACTATGCTAAACTTTTATGAAATTCCATTATAATTTAAACTTGTTACCTCTGCCTTTCATTTGATTTTTGTAGCCTTTGTCTTCTTGTTCACCTTTGGAGGAGTCTTCATAATTTTCTTGATGCTTTTGATTCATGGATACACTGGGTCACTTTGTTGCAATTCTAATGTCTGCTGGTTGATGCCTTCAGGGTTTGTAGCTGCGGAAAGACTGTCTGGCTGCAGAAAGGCTGATCAGCTGCAGAATGTCTGCTGAGCTGCAGAATGTTCCTGTAGAGCATTTTAATCATGAAAATGGAGTGTTTTTGGAATATGGGTGAAATGTTATGTGGTATGAATGAAGATGGATGATGGATTATGATATGTATGAAATGGATGATGAAATGGAATGGATTCAGTTCATGAAATGGAGTGAAAGAACATAAGAACTGTACTGCAATTCATGACATGTTTTATTCACTTACAGCAAGACATCAAATTTTGTATTTTGACATGAAAATGAAATGGATGGAGGATGGAATGAGATGAATGAAATGTGGAATGGAATGAAATATGAATGATGTATGATATGGAGTATGGATGGATTAGTGAATGGAGTGAAATGAAATAAGATGGATCATAAGCACTATGGATCTGAACTTATGATTTTTGTAACAGCTGCTTGTAAAAACAAAAATGGGAAAAGTTAGAGTGTCAGAGAGACTCTGATTTTCACCCTATCTTTTCTGTATAAACATGCCAATCAATGATTGGTTTTCATGTTTATACCTTCTTCTTTTTTTTCACAAAGAAATGCTTCAGAAAATTTAATCAAGTTGATGAAGAAGAGAGACTCTTCTTCATTAACTTCACATCATTGCTTTCTTGAAACTTCTTGACAAACTCTTCTCTTGAGAGTGGCTTGTGGTATAGCTTCAGTCTATGACCATTCACAAGAAAAGTGACCTCTTCTTCATCTATAGTTCTGATTTTTATTGCCCCATTATCAAAAATTCGAACAATTTCATATGGCCCAAGCCAATGTGTCTGAAATTTCCCTTGAAAATCCTTGAATTTTGAATCAAACAAGAGAGCCCAATCACCCTCTTTGAATTTCTTCTCCTCGATGTACTTGTCATGCCATCTAGCCCTTTGTTGTTGGACTAGACTTGTTTTCTGAACTGCATCTTGTCTGATCTCATCCAATTCATTAATTTGCTCCAGTCTATGCTTTTGTGCCTCCGTTAGATCAAGTCCTAGCTGAACTGCCATCTTGAAGGTTTGAATTTAGAACTCTATGGGAAACAAAACTTGCTTTCCATAAACAAGCTCATAAGGAGTATGGCCTGTTGTGTTTCTCCATGTAGTTCTATAGGCCCACAAGGCTTCAGGAAGCCTATCTACCCAATCTCTTCTATGTAGATGAACGGTCTTTGTTAGGATTCCTTCAATGACTTTATTAGTGGATTCCACTTGACCATTTGCTTGTGGATGATAAGGAGTAGATGTTCTATGTCTGATTTTGTACTTCTCCATTATTTGCTCCACTAGCCTTGATGTAAATTGAGCTCCTTGATCTGTAACAATTTCCCTTGGGACACCAAAACGAGTAAAAATATCCTCAAAAAGAAAAGTAACTACAGATGATTCATTAGCAACAAGTAATGGTTTAGCTTCTACCCACTTAGTAACATAATCGGTGCAAACTAATATGTATTTCTTTTGTCTTGATGGAGGACTAATAGGTCCTACAAAATCCAAAGCCCATTTTTCAAAAGGTTCAATGTGTACCTGAGGTTGTAATGGCATCTCACCTGAAGGAGAAGGTTTCCCTACCCTTTGGAAACTGTCACACCTTTTGACATACTCCTTTGCATCTTTAAACAAAGATGGCCAATAATATCCTAAGTTAAGGATCTTATAGGCTGTCCTCTTATCTGCAAAGTGTCCGCCACAAGGTTCATCATGACATGCCTTGAGAATCTCAGGCATTTCATCTTCACGAACACACCTTCTTATGATCAAATCTGGACCTGTCTTGTACAACTCATTAGCGACCCATGAATAATTTGCACTATCATTAATGATTTTTCTTTTATCCCTTGCATTCATAATTGAAGGAAATTTTCTTGAAACTAAATAATTAGCAATATCGGCAAACCATGGAGTTTGAGTAGAGATTGCAAAAAGATATTCATCAGGAAATTGATCTTCAACCGGAGTGTCATCTTTGATATTTTGGATTCTAGACAGGAAATCAGCCACAGTGTTTTGTTTTCCAGGCCTATCTAGAATAGTAATGTTGAATTCTTGCAATAGTAACAACCATCTTATAACTCTGCCATTAGTGATTGATTTGTTCATTAAGTATCTAATTGTAGAATGATCAGTATGAACAAAAGTTTCATAGCCTGTTATATAGTGTCTAAATTTGTTTATGGCATGAACAACAACTAAAAACTCTTTTTCAGTTACAGTATAGTTTAACTCTGCAGGAGTCAAATTTTTACTAATATAATAGATGGCATAGGGAATCAAGTCTTTTTGTCCCAATACTGCTCCTAGAGCTGTGTCGGAAGCATCTGTCGAGATATGAAAAGGTAACTTCCAGTTAGGTCCCCTTAATATAGGTGCTTCAGAAATTTTGGTTTTCAGGGTTTCAAAAGCTAACTGGCAATCAGAAGTCCACCTGAATTCACAATCTTTGGTGAGTAATTTGAAGAGAGGAGATGCTATTTTGGTGAAGTTTTATATAAATCTCCGATAATACCCTGTAAATCCTAGAAAACTTCTAACATCTCTTTGACAACTTGGAATGGATAGGTTAGAAATGACTTCAACTTTTGCCTCATCAACTCTAATCCCATCCCCTGAAATGTGGTGCCCTAAAACAATACCTTCAGTAAACATCATAAAAAAAAATTCATGACTAAGTGAAAGGTTTGCTTCTTGACATATTTTTAAGACTTTTTCCAAGTTTTCTAAAGCCTCTTCAAATGTGTCCCCATAAACTGTGAAATCATCCATGTACACCTCTACACAGTCATGTATTAGATCAGAAAAAATTCCTAATACTGCCCTTTGGAATGTTGCAGGTGCATTGCATAATCCAAATGGAAATACTCGGTAGGCATAGGTACCCCAAGGACAGGTGAATGTGGTTTTGTCTTGGTCTTCAAGTGCTACTTGGATTTGATTGTAACCACTAAACCCATCTAGGAATGAAAAGTACTTTTTGCCGGCTAATGTATCTAATACTTGATCTATGAAAGGTAAGGGAAAATGGTCTTTAAGAGTAGCTTTATTCAGTTCTCGGTAGTCAACACACACCCTCCATTTTCCATTTTTCTTTGGTACAATTACCAAAGGAGAAACCCACTGACTGTCTGAAATAGGATAGATGAAATTAACATTTAACAATTTTTGTAATTCTTCCTTGACAATTTCCCTAAGATTTGGATTCATCCGTCTTTGAGGCTGTCTGATTGGTTTACAATTTGCCTCTATATAGATGTGATGAGTACAAGTCTTGGGACTTATCCCTTTCATGTCAGTGTATTCCCATGCATATGCAGAAGAATGTCTCTGTAATACTCTGACTAACTCTTCTTGTTGAGATTTTTCTAGGTTTTTGTTTATGTTCAAGGTTTTGCCTGGAAAAATTTCACTTGTAGAGCTGCCAAATTTGTCCATAAAATGAAGAGACATCTGCCTAGATGACAAGAATTCAATATTGGATCCCTCTTGAAATGATTCATATTTGTGTTCTGGAGAGGATTCAAAGTTTTCTAGAGTATTCAGAATTTGATTATCTTCACTAATTTCTGAAATTGTGAAGAGTGGTTGTAAATTTTCTTCATCCTCTATCCATTGAGTGTCATCTAGATCTGTAATTGTCCTAGCTGGAGGATATAAAGTGAATTTCTTAGTTGAACTACCATCGGAGATATACATATCACCGGATCTACAACTAATAAAAGCATCAGCTGTAGCCAACCAAGGTCTTCCTAATATAACAGGATGGCCTCCTAGATTATTCTTAGGAGTTAGGATCATGAAATCCACAGGGTACTCCCAAGAATCTAGGGACATTGGAATGTCTTCTATTACCCCATCTGGTTTGATCACAGATCTGTCTGCTAATTGTAATAGTGTGGGTGTAAAGAGAAGATTAGGAAGTTTTAGTTTATCCATGATTTGTCTACTCATGATATTGATTGCTACTCCTAAATCAATGAGTGTGTTTTGGATTTCAATTCCATTGATGTGAATTTTGACAACTGGATTTCCTGGGTCAAGATACTTTGGAATAGAAATCTTGCCCATCATAATGTCTGCTATTTGTCCTGCCAGTTGAATTTTCTTGGTTTCTCTTATTCTTTTTCTTGTTGTCTTCATACTCAACTCCTTTATTGTTTTGGCTAAAATTGGGATTTCCTTGATGGCTTGCGATAATGGAATTTTAATGCAAACATTTCTCAATTCATCTAAGAAATCATAATTAGGCACCATGATTTGTTTTTCTACACCTCTATCAATTTGTAATCTTTCCGGAAAGGGAGGTATAGAAGTAGATGTGGATGGTTGCTCTAATACAGGAGTTGGATTTATTGGATCTTTTTGTTTTATTTTTTCAATGTGTGGGTCTTGAAAGGATGTGTCTTCCTCAAGACTTTTATTCACCCGTAGGGAGTCTTCCTCAGAATTATCTTGTTCTTGTATTATCACAGAAGGTTTCCTCTTTTCAAGTATCCTGCCAGACCTAAGTTGAACATCACTAAGGTCTAGAGGAGTGATTAAATAAGTTGGAAACTGTTGGCCTTCTATCATGTATGTATTCTGAGGGTTCTTATTATTGGGGTTTGGTATGGGTTGAGCTGGCAATTGATTGGATTTTTAAGGGAATGGTAATGGAAGTGGTTGATTTTGATGTGGTTGGTTTTGATGATGTTGTTGAGGATTTTGTTGAAGATTTTGAGGGAAATTTTGTTGAGGATTTTGAGGATAAAAATGTGGATATGGTGGATAGGATGGTGGATACTGATAATATGGAGAGTATCTTCCATAGGGACTTTATGTTCCTTGTGCCCAAGATTGAGATTGATTTTGAAATTGGGGCCAAGGTTGCTGCCAAGAATTCCAAGGTGGAGGTTGATTATACATTTGATCATGGAATCCTTGTGTCTGAGGTCCCTGCCAAGGTCTTCTAGATACAAGGTTAAGAGATTCTGTGGATTCTGTAGGAGTTTCTTCCTGAAAAACAACCTTGAGACCAGGAAGAGAAGGACAATTCTTGGTCTCATGTTTCTCAGAACAAATGACACAGGTTTCTATAACTTTTACATCCAAAGGACACTCTCTTAGGGCATGTTTCTTTCTACATTTGGGACAAAAGATTGCCAAAGCATCAGATTCAGCCTTCTGCTTGTTTTGTATCTTAAGGGTGTCTATTTGTTCACTAAAACTCCCTAAGATATCAGATTTAAAGTCATCAAGCATGTGTCCTATTTCTGATCTACTTACTGTCCCAGAAGCAGATTTACTTGCCTTTGCAAGAGCGGGATCTCTTGGACCTTTGACAGTTTTAGATTTCCCTCTTGAAAGGTTGATACATAACTCAGATATTTCAGGTAATGTAAGTTGTGATATATCCCCTTTTCCCATCATGTTAAGGATATCCAACCATTCATCCCTAATTGTTTTCAACAAAAGAGCTTTTAAGGTGTCTTGATCTAGGTTTTCCATTTTTGCCCTTTTTATGTTGTAATTAAATCTTTCCAACAAATCTTCTAAGTTTTCATCTTCTTTTTGCAACATCTTGAACACTTCTTCCTTATGATTAACCGGCATACAATAATCCAAGTATCTCTCTAGAAATGCTTGTTTCATATCTTCCCATGTTCTAATAGAACTATTGATTAGACTCATAAACCACTTCAATGCTGCTCCCTTCAAAGTTGAAGGAAATAATTTCAGTTTTTGAGCATCTTGTAAGTAGTCATAAGTCCTACACATCACTTCAAATTCGAATAAGAAAGTTTCAGGATCTTCAGTTTTAAGTCCATAGAAGTTTGGAAGGACAGAGGGTGAAATGTTTTTCATGGTTGTATTGGTTTCTTCATCAAGTATAGGGAACCCAAGAGAGCTTCCTATTCTACCTCTTCCTCCATTTTCACCTCTACCTCCTTCTGCTCTACCTCCTTCTCCTCTACCTCTGCCTCTTCCTCCAAATAGTGTTTTTTCTCCATTAAAAACTCCTCCTCCTCCTTCTTCTGCCATGGTTGACTCTCTTGTGGAAGTGGAAAGATTTGTATCCCTACTAGGAGTCTTTAGATCTTCTTCTATGGCAGGTTCAGTGGATGAAGTGGAAGGTTTCTCTAATGGAATAGTTGACCTTAGATCTTCTAGAAGTCCAGGATCAAGGGAGGATGGAATATGGGTATGAGTTGAAGGTATACTAGCTCTGGATCTAGATGAAACAAGTGGTGTTCTAGAAATCAAAATTCTGCCTCTACTGCTTATAAATCTTCCCCTTTAATCTCTCTCTCTACTCATAAAATTGTTTTTGGATGCTAAGAAACAAAGGTTACCTAGTTTTCACTTCCCCGGCAACGGCGCCAAAATGTTTGGTCTCAATCTAGTCTCCTAAACTGAGCTCATTTAATTGTCAACCAGGATTTGTAAACTGCTGAAGTGAAGTGTACTGTATGTACCTAGGTGCTTCTTTCCTAATGTGTTGTTTGTAGTGTTTGTGATGTTTTTGGTCTTTTGTGATGATTTATGATGTTTTTGGTCTTTTGGTGGTTTTATGTTCACAAGGAAAAATGCCTAAAAAGCTAATGGAAAGGAGCTAGCGATCAAAACAGAGTTAAACCTAATTGATGGAATGACAAATGGAAAATGAAATTGGAAACACTGAAGCAGAATCAAATCTAAACTATGACAAAGTAAAAGCAAAGCTTGATAATGACTTTTAAGCAAATGATTCAAAACACAAACTAAACTTGAGAAATGATCACTAAGTATGCAAATCCTCTAACTAATCAATTAAACAACTAACCTACAATGATGCAACATTTGGTCCTTGATTAGAGATTTGAAACATATTTAGAGGAAAACATTGTTATCATCATAAGATCTTCTATTCAAGAACTAGTTCTTATCTCTATTCTGCAATTCAATTGAATGTCACAAAACGTTTACTCAAAAGTTATTGATTTCTTTTCAAAGTAGGCTTTTGAGGGAGGACTCTGTTTATGAAATGATAAGGAAATTGCAGAGATACTTCAGGCCTTATAGTGATGTTGTCTTCTGTTCATATGGTTATGGATCATTTGTAGATTTTAGAACAAGAAGATGTTTGTGAATAATGAAGGTTGTCTTGTTAATCTTAACAACTGAAGTAATCTATTGTGCAGTGGATGACAATCTGAATGTGAAGTGCAAGTGCAATGAGTTAATCTAAGAATGAACTTAAGATGCCACTAATCTAGAACAATGTTGAACTACAAGTCATCATCAAACTCAAAACAAAGTAACTGAACATGAGTTAAGTGCAATTAAACTCCGGAGTATCCTAACTATGCTATCATGCATTATTCTATGAAGTTACACAATTTGTTTGTCCATCATTAGTGATATTTTGGAAGAGTTCCTTCTTTTGGAAGAGGTATTAGAACAATTCTGACTGTGTAATTGAATGCAAATGCAAGCAAAAAGGACTGAAAGCAATGAAAAACTAAGATATCATATCCATATCCTACTCGTCATTATGATGTTTTGGGCAAGCGTTTAAGAGCAAGAACAGAGATGATACTTAGTGCAAACACACAACTAAATCATTCATTATCACGGTCATGTCTTGCACTTCTTAAGAATTTCTTGGAAGAGTTTCTTCTTGTGGAAGAGTGATTAGAACAAGTGTAACTGTGATAGTGAACAACAAAAATTACAACTAAATCCTACAGTACTATAGCCATTTTCCATTCATTATTATAATCTTTTAGAAGAATTTCTTCTTGTGGAAGAGTTAGAATGAATATAACTACAGTAGCTAATTAAAAACAACTATGAATTCAACTTCAAATCCTACGATACTATAGCTATTCCTCATTCATCATTATAATCTTTTGGAAGAATTTCTTCTTGTGGAAGAGTTAGAATGAGTACAACTACAGTAGCTAATTAAAACAACTACTAATTCAAATTCAAAACGTAAAGGAAGCTAGAAGACTTATCTAATTTACGCAAAATAAATCCGTGCAAGAGGCAGGGGCCCTCTACCACCTGACGGAATTCAACTCCAGATTAAATCACGCTTTCAAAACAACACGGTCTGCTCCATTAAAGATGAAAAAGTTTGAACATAACACTCTGCGTCTTCAGAAATGTAGCACAGAGTCTAAACAGAATCTAGCATAAAATCTAACATCAAATCTAACATCAAATCTAACATAGCTCTCGGTTTCCCAAGTGTTTATAAAGAAAATGCATATAACAAAACTTGCAATAATTCAGGAACACTGTCTTTCCTTATCGGAATCACGTTAGGACTCTTGAAATGGCTGCGTGAAGAGGAAAAATACATCTAGACTGAGACAGTCCTAATAGAAGTCTTCCTTCCTAAATGTGTTCCCACGTTCCAAAACCGTACCCAGAATTCGTTTCTTCCTCGATGATGAACAACGAACCATGTAGACATGACGTGGATCATGCCCATATGCGATTTTTCTCAAGAGGCCACCTGGAACATACTCAAACATGAAGGCAGCTGCAGAATCGCCGGTTAGCTACGGAATGTCTGCATTCTGCAGCTAGTTCCGGTCAAAATGCTTTATAATGGAAAAAATCACAAAATTTAACAAGTCAGTCATGTAAATCATTCTAGAAGTAATTTTAACTATATTCATTGATCAATTGGGTCTAAGATAGCAATGGACAAGGGAAAATGAGGTAAAATGAGGTGAAAGAAAGCACAATTTTGAGGCTCAACAGGGTGCAATCCTATTTCCTATGTGAGATGATACAAATTGTATGTGGTGTATCGTGTCGTCGGCGTTCGGTGGGGGAAGAATCTCCACGATGGAAGTTTGTGTAAGCGCAAGGTTGGGTTCCCCGCTAGGATGGTCAATTTCTTGTGGGTGGAAATTGTGCTTGATGCAAAGGTGCCTGAATGTTTCCATTAGTGGGCATACCTCTGGCTCATGGACTTGGCCATTGCAAATGGTGCATAGTACCATTGTGCCAACACAGTAGATTGTAGGGGAATCAACACTACTCATCGTCCCTGATGTGGACGCTTGGAAGGGATCTATTGTAGAAGAGGTGGTTTTTTGCTTCCATATTCGCATTTTTGGCTTGGGTGTGTCTAACTCTTTGGCGGAGTGTAGACTTAATTCTACTCTTGCCGCTCTTAACTTGGGGAGATGTGCACATTTGATCGTACAGATAAATTGTGAACAAATCCGGAAATAGGTATGCATGATCTTCTCTTGGTTAGAGAGAAGTCTCTTTGGCAGAGAAGAGACTATGAGAAAACTGCTTGTGAGGGTTTTTAGTTCTTTGCACTGAGTGACATGGTGGTCATTCAGGTCGCATCGTCTGCATGTTATCCTGGGTTTGGCATGGGTCATGCATGGTTGGTGTGTCATCCTTTTTTTCCCATCACGCCCATGTGGGTGTGGGGTTGCTAGCCTAAGGGTGATGTACTCTCTATATCGTCTGAGCTCATCATCCTATTTCTTATCTATTGTATGAATCATATCGATGAGGGGACGGACTCAAGGGATATAAGTACAGCACTGTCCACAGTGATTTCCTTGAAATACAGGGAAGAATAGCCTAGATATGGGGGTCTTGTCATGCTCAGTTTGTGGTCTAGAAGGGTACCAGCATCGTAATGCTGCTAAATCAGCGTAGATGGCGACCACATGATTGGGAGTTTTGCATAATGCGCATGTTGGTAATCTTTGTAGAGAGCAGTTGGGGGTAACTAAGGGTTCCTGGATTGGTCACTTTTGATCTGACAAGAATAGGATGGATCTTCTCATCACATCTTCTTGGGTTGTCAAGCTATTCATGGATTTTGAGTCCGTGTCATCTTCTTGGGAGAGGCAGACTATGGTTGATCGCATACAATCTAGTGCTATGCGAAATATAGGTATGTAGTGACAACGATGCACTTGGTGGTTGTCACCACATATCTGACATGAATATTGGATGTCAATGTTGTCACAATATACTTTATGTACTGGATACCACCGTTGGAACATTTCCAAAGCTGGGAAATCAATGATGAAATAATCAAGCTCATCACAAAATATGCACCTTTCGATTGGGTTAGGGGGTCTAGCAGGGATCCATTCAGGTGATCGTTTTTCTTCCTATAAGTACAAGATGATACGAAGTTCATCTCAAGCAGACTGGGTGGAGGGATCCTCCTGATAGGATCACTCGATGGTGTGTCAGGAATCCCTATATCGTTGGATCTTTGGGAAATGATGGGTATAGTGCCCATAATTGCTGCAGATAGCCCATGCATGATTGGTACACAATGCTATGCCTTTACCTTTGGTGGCAGGTTCCTTTTTACAGGAATGTGGAGCCGCGATGTCTGCTTCAGAGCTGAGGAGCAGTTTTAATTTGTCTAGCTCTGGGCAGATATGGGTAGGGTGTCCTATTACGTCACATATTGTGCAAACTAGTGAGTCCCATTGTATGGAAGGAGTTTCTAGATTTTTTCCTCTCTTCTTAGTTTTCTTAGTCGTAATCATCAGTTTTGCAATGGGATTTTCCTTTGCAGGGATGTTTTTGACCATTTCTTGGACGGGTGGGGCCTCCTTGGGAGTGAGGGGCTTTAACCCTATGGCAGTGATGTGTATGGATCCTGTTCTAGTAGGGGGGATGAGATACCAAACTGGTATTGTGAATGATATGTTTGGTCACACCATTGTTGCCAAAACCTGATGGGAGGCGAAACCAGCTGGGGGGTAGAGGAAAGGGGTTTGGGAAGTGGTGTAGGCTAGAGAGGCTACCGTGGCTGAGGACTCAGTGTCATTACTGCTTGTATCCTTGTCCTGACTAGCTTTGGCACTTTATGTGGACATCATGCACACCGGAGCCCCTGTGACATCAAGTGATGACTCAGGTATAATGGGAGGGTCTCCTAGGAATGATCCTAGGATGGATGATGGTTTGAACTGGTTGGGGCTAAATTCTTGGTACCGTGAAAGTGCATCCATGGATGTATCCATGTAGGGTAGAATTATGTCGATGTTTGTTAGGGGTCGTTTCTCGCTATGCATCAATTGGTCAACAATAATGATGCGGTCCTCGTGGGGGAACATCATAATGCGGAAGATGGAGGAGGATATGGCTGACATGGTGTACACATAACTCTGACCAAGGAGTATGTTATAGTCCAAGTGAGTATCCAAGACTTTAATGTCTATAAGGACCATCTTTCTGGCTAAGCAGACCGAGACGTTTTGGTAAAGACCGACGGGGGTTGAAGGATGACCATCGTATGCTCTAAGTGTGATGACTGATGGTTTTAGTTCGGGAGACCCTAACTTCTGCCAAACATTTTTTTACATGATGCACGTGGATGCACCTTCATCAATGACACATCAGTGAATGGTGATATTCTGGATTGACACTAGTATTTGAAAGGCGACCATCGGAGGAGGCCTAGGGGTGGCTTTGTCTAAATCAAAATCCATTAGGCATGTATCAGCAAGTCGATAGCGCCTAACGCAGAAATTAAGGCTTTTCGTTGTTTTGGGAATGACTGCAATACTTCCAAAGCTGACATAGCAGTGGGAGATTGGGCTACATCGTCCACGATGCTATAATTATGGTCCGCTTTGGAGTAGTTTCCTGCTTGCGTATTTTTTCCCTTAGCCATCTTTGGCAATGGCTCAATAGGAATCTTTGAAATGGTAAAAGGTGCGGTTGGTGTACTAGTACTAGCCCCTCACGTGTTGGTGTTTGGTGGGGCATCATAATTGTGATTCCATTTTTGAAAAAACATCTCTTCGCTAGTCATGTAGACTTCGTGGCTATTTTTTCTGGAGTCGTCGAGATTTTGTTGCTGAGTGCTAACCGTCCCTTGATGGGGGAAATATTCCTGCATCACATCTGTCTGCTAGGAAGATCCTCCTTGTCCTCAGCTACTCTGTAGCTTCTTCAGCTCAAGGAGATCGGGATAGTGGTGAGTTTAATGGTCATACTCACCACAAATCGAACAAGAGTGGTTTGTTCAAAGAGGTGGCCTTTTTCTCTATCGTTGGGCATTGCTTGGCTCTTGGCTTTGATTTTGGTTGGAGTTGCCTCTAGCCTGAGATCGTGGGGGGTGTTGTTGGTTGTTGCCTCCCTGTCTAGAATTCCCTTTGGGCTTGTCTTTTCCTTTTTTCTTAACCACATTTGGAGGGTAGTTCTCTTGGTTATATGATTAGTGTGGTTGGTTTTGGGATGACTGCACAAAGTTCACCTATGCATTATTCTGCATAGGCAGGTCTTGTGCTAGGGACTGAGAATAACGTGGTCCCTGGTTTGTACCTAGCTATTGGAGGGGAGCTCTTCCATTATTATATTTATCTACGTACAGGGTCCCCTGAGCCAGAGGATAGGATTCTCCATAGTGATAAGGCGACGCCCTATTGGTCAAATTTTGTTGAGGCATATGATGACTTTGAAAACTGGGTTGTGGTACGTTCTAGGTAGAATCGTACATATAATCGGGGTTATGACTGTTGCTGCCTAGGTAAATTTGGTTCAATGACCCAATTAGACCGTCTGCAGAGTTCAATGCGCCTAGAAATTATTTATAAGTTTACAGGTGCGGGGCGTTCAATAGGATATTGTAAATATATCTTGACTGCATATAAATAAGCTCGAGTTGTTGGGCTTTGTTGATGGCATCCTCTTCAGATATGGGCCTTTTTTGCACCACATATTTTGAAATCTCTATAGTGAGAGTTTTCAGGAATAGGTCTAATAGTACCCGATCATCGAGTTTGGCTTTACATAAGCTACGACATTGCCGCCATTCGTGGAGATGGTCTGAGATATGGACGGTGGGGTTTTTCCTAAAGTGTGTCAATAATTCCATTCCAGAATCATGGTGGATGGCCAACTGAAAATATCTTACGAATGTAGTGGTGAGGGCACTAAAGGTACCATGTGAAGCAGAGGGTTTCTCCATGTACCATTTCGCTGCTACTCCTGTCAGAGTTCCTTGAAATAGTCTTAATCGAATAGTGTCGTCGATGATACTGTTTGATGAGCACCATATTTGGAAAGTCAAGACATGATTTACCGAGTCTTATAGTTTCTTTCCTTCAAACTTTGGAATGTATGAAGGGAGCTTCGTGGGTATGGGAGGCCATATAGGGTTGTGTGCAATGGGGTCATTCGTCAGCTTGGTTTAATCTGGTAGATTCAACGAAGCTAAAAAAGGTGATTGTGAGGTTTAAGCCATTACAACTTGTGAAAACACATCATTCTAGTTAGGAAGAGGGTTTATCTGTGGCATACCCTATTGTGTATTTGACTGGATTCCCAAATGGGTAGCACTCCTCTGCCCTGTAAGGGTTGTGGGAGGAGTGGTATGTGGTGTGGTGTTAGGAGACTGACCAGGGTTCCCAACTAAGGATGCCCAAATAAAAGAAGAACCAATAATGGTGGCAGTGTTCCATCTTTGACACCCAAATGGCAAAAGACCTGGAACCCCTCCCGATAATGGGGGTAGGTCTAAAATACGTCTAGATCGACGAGGTACCGTTGGGTCCGTTCTAGTGTGGATAAGTTATGGCTTTGGAAATATTTGAGAGCATAGAGTTTATGATCAAAGAAAAATTCTGATCGCATACATAAAACAAAGTGAAAATAAAATTATTTTTCCCTTTAAATTAATCCTATGTGGTCATTCAATCAAAAAATGTGGTTTTTGTTTGTTTGCATATGATACTCAAATCCTAGAATACCTAATCATCCTCACACACTCAAATGTAACTGGGCCTTGAGAATATATCTTGCGAGTGTTGGCACAATGTCCTGTAAGAGCTGGTGAGGCCCCCAGTCAGCCAAAGAAAATCCACCAAGGTAAAGTTAGAGGATCTAGTGCTTGCCTGCACCGTCACCTATAGGGAAAGTATGCCCTAATTTTTGCCACTAAGTACCATCATCCCACATGAGCATTCAAGTCTTGGGCTTCTTGGTAAGTCAGCTAATAGTACCGAGTATCAGTCGGGTTAGGTAGCCCCAACAGATACCGTACGCACTGCGCCTAAGCCTAACCCCTTCTGAAACGGGTCTCTACCGTGCTCGGGTTTTCTTTTCCATGGGATGATAGGTGGATTTAAAAGCTCCCTAAACAGTCAAATTTTATTTTTCAAGATGAAGAATGATCAAGGCGACTTATTGGATGCCTACCCCCTTGATCCTAACTTAAACTATAAATTATTTTATGGCCCCTGTGGGGAGAATTTAGTGAGTTTTGTTAAGTTAGTTTTAAGTGTCTTTGCTTTGCTTTGTGTGTGGATGTGTGTGAGAAAAAAGTGGAAAATCACATAGTTTGAACGTGTAGATATGCGATGATCCCTTTCAAAATACCCTATTAAACTATGTTCTATTGTTCCTTGCTCAAAAGAAAAACATGTGTGGATATGGGCCACTTTCTATTTTTCCTAGTTAATCTATGTGATCAACTATAGGGAGATGGTGAGTTGTGACTAGAGAGAATTCATATGCTTGCCTAGGATCACCGACGGGTGCAAAGGTAACAAATATTACTTTCTCTTCTATCGACAATTCAATCCCGGTCTTGAAAACCTAGTGCAAAAATTGAACTAAACTAATGACTTTTATACTAGAAAAAGAAACTAGCTAAGCATGCGTGGTCTTGGGCCACTTAATTTGGCTAATTATCTAAGTGTGTTCATACCTAAATTTTCAAAACATAATTTTTTTTCAGAATGAAAGTTAATTTTCCCCCCTACTTAAACTATGTGTGAACTTTGCAAAAATTAACTTGAAATAAAACTAACACCAAGCCTACCAAAAGTAGCTAAGAGTGAGCTTTAGAAAGCTGCGGGGCACCTCAATGAGTGCTGGCAGATGTATTATGGGCTGCCAGGCACTTTACAAGCAAGAAAATATGGAAATATGGGAGAAATTTCTCATTCTGTCTTTTCATGCGAAAGGCTGCAACATATGTGATGTCTGCATGCCGGTTAGCTCTGAACGTGCACCCTGGGTGTGCCTATGAGAGGGAAAAGCACGTAAATTCCTGAAAAAGTAATTTTTGGAGTTTTTTTCCTTGAGTCTGTCACTTGGGATGAACTAGGGACTGAAGGATAAAAAGGGGCAATTTCAGCCCAACTCCACAACACAGATGGAGGTCTCTGCAAAAAGGCACAACCACGTAAGCTTGGAAATAAAAGTTAGCGGAGTTGCCAATTCTATGTTAGTGTGTTTGGTGCATGCATGTATGAAATCACACCAACTTAAGGGGTGTAGTTTACCCTCTTAAGTTATTGGTCACAGGAAAAAAAAGAAGTGGAGTCAAGCAAGTTAGTGGAACATGCTAGAACATAAACATACTAGATAGAGAAATAGCATGCATATTCAAAAATAAAAGTTGTGTTGTTGAAGGTGGATGAAGATTGTGCTGATGCCAGATGATGGAATGTAGCTCAAATAACATCTCCTCAATGGGTACTCAAAGTCCCCCGAGGATGAGGATGGGATTTTTGCTCGGAAACACCCTTGCACTATATAGCACAACACACTTTGCTAAATAGATGAAGTGTGCATAAAGTCATAAAAGACCATACATAAACAATATTTAGAATGCTTTCCATGGCTTCCATCCATTTCCTTATATGATTTGTGAGCCTCCATCCCCTTGGCCCCACTCAATAATGATGCTACTCTCATGGAGACTTCCTCCCATTATGACTGTGCTTTCCCCCACTGTGTTAGTGTGTTTGGTGCATGCATGTACGAAATCACACCAACTTAAGGGGTATGGTTTACCCTCTTAAGTTCTTAGCCACATGCGGAAAAAGAAGTGGAGCCAAGCAAGTTATTGGAACATGCTAGAACATAGACATAGTAGATAAAGAAATATCATGCATATTCAAACATATAAATTAGACTAAAACTAAAGCAAATAAAAAAAAAAGCTCTTAATAGAGTCAAACAACTGCAATAATTGAAACGGCGGTGCTTACGTCCCATCTTATTGAGTGCTGGTAGGAAATGAGGAAGAAACTTTAACCCACTTGCCAAGGGGCCCTTAGAACTTTGGTTCTAAGTCACGATGCAAATATGTCTTTACTTCCAAGCTTGCCTCAGCGCAAAGTCTCCCTCTCTCTACTATGGTGGACTGAACTTGTTGGATGGCCAAAAATTGAGTCTCCTCTATCTCAGCTCCGGATCACACACTGCTGGTATTGCTTGGGGAAGGGCTAGCATAACAATGTGCTCTCAAGTTCTTCATCTTTTGGTGGCCTTTTATAGGAGAATTCAAATCCTTCTTCCCTCTCTAGGTACATTGTGGATGGTGACCCAAGAGAGGGGGATGATTCCATTGTGTGCTCCCTTGATGCCTTAAGCAGGCTTTGGTGGCTATCCTTCGGCGGCTTCAAGTGTGAAATCACTGTCCTGGAGTGTGCTTTTTGTAGCCCCAGAAAGTGACTTCTACCACTCCCAGGATTGCGCGCATTTCAGGTCAAAATGCACGAAAAGGTGCTCTTCTTGAAGGATTTTGTGTGCAAAAGCATTTATGACTTGCTCAAATTTTATTTTTCCTTAGACCTTTAGAGATTTTTAAATAATTTCTAGATTCTCTAATGTCTCTCAGCCTTGTAAATCCTTTTTTCTGACATTAAATAATTTCATCTTTGCTTGTATGGATTTCCAGTGTTAACACCCACTATCTCCACTACCTCCATGACTGCATTGTTGATTTGGTCAACTTGACCCCATCCACATGCATTGACCCTCATTCACACCAAGGAGGGGTTTATTCAACTTGATCCGATCTAGATTCATTGATCCACATTCACATTAGAAGTGGTTTTATTCCTAATAAAGAGATCTATGGGTCCCTCTACCCTCTTATTCATCTATCTTATTGACAAAAACAAAATTTAATATTCTAACTAGCTAAAATATAATTAGGAATATTACAAAGAATGAATGACTTCAAAAGAACTGAAGTGATATGAGCTCACTCAAGTCCACGATAAAAAACAACAGAAAATAACTCAACTATTATAGGACCAAGACATATTGTAGAAATAACTCAGTCAAGTCAAGAAAGAAAGAGATCAACTTCAGCAATAGAAGGAAAAATCCGAGTAAGAAGTTTTTGAAATTCAGGCCAAGATTATTTAGATATGGCCATCATTAACACGCACTAGTCATGTGTTTCTAGAGGATATTTTAAATCATGAACCCATTCGATGTTTATATTTTCTTGAAAATTGTTGGGCCACTCTCATAGCTGAGAATAAATATTTTCAGCATACTACTACTGAGTTGCGGGAACAACTACTATACCCTACTATAGAGTATATTCATTGGATTGACCATGTTGTAGAGCAAGTTACTCTCTTCACTACAGGCTTTGGAAACACACAGAAGGCTCTCAAGCTATCTTCAAATAAGTATAAGATAAGTCAGGTCTTCTCGCCAAGTGCAATCAGTCAGTCTGTAAGTTGCGAGAAGAGGTTAAGAAGTTAATGGATGAAGGTCTATTTATTTTTTATCAAGCTAATAAAAACAAGATATTTGAGGAGATAGCACAGATTATTGTATTGGAGGATGAATCACACAAATAAAAACAAGTCATTGCATATTTCAAGCCTACTATCTAAGAAAAATAATTACAGTTCTGCAAGCTCATTCTTGATGTAGATAATCAATGGAATGCATTTCTCACTACTTGTCTTGAGCAACTAGATTCTAATACAACCAAACACTTTGTTACTAAGAAATATACTTTGATGGGGACCTAGAAATACCACTTGGATGTGTACACCTTTTTTCGTTGTAAATTTTTGGACATTATTCCATAACTTGGTCCTTCATATGAAGGAGAAACATTTGAATAGGAGAAGGATAGATCAACACTAGTTCAGCAGCCACAGCAAGGACCAAGTGAACAAGTATAATATTGACTCAATGGAAAGTGAATAGGATGTGGTCAGGGCCTATTGTCTCCTTCACTTTTTGGGCATTTTTTGTCGAAATACAGTTGTGGAGAACAAGTAGTGCAAGTTGGGAAAGAGTATGGTTAATATGACTGGAAGGTAGTAGTGGAAAATAAGGAAGTGGTAAGTAGAGGACCAAGTGGTTATGTTGAAAATTTTCAAGTACGCAAAGGAAGGACCAAGCAACTGCAATTGAAAGAATCAAGTGAATTTGGAACTACTAAGCATGAAGCTTTTCAATGTGGTTAGAATTGACTCCATCAAGTTAGTGAAGGTTAAGCCAGATAATAGCAATGGGATAAAAGCTATATATAGACATGAAAATCAAGTTGAAAAGGTAGGGAAGTAGTAGTAGAAGGCCATCATTATGTTTGAATTAGGACTTGCAATATGAAAATGTAATTTCTATTGTAATATTGTTGAAATTTTGTGTTTGCATTGAGGGTCCTGGGAGAGGTTCTTAAAATATCTAACCAAGCTAACAAAAATATCTAGTTGTAATATTTATAAAGCTTGATAATGATAAAATGAGGTTATTACAAGGAACTCTATTGTGTTTTATGTATGGATGTGTTTGTTTTTCTATGGATACTTAAAATAAAATTAGATATTATGTCAATAATTTGTGTAATGCATTTATTTATTTCTTGCACAATAGTTCTCCAAAAAAATTGTAATTTTTAATGATTTTGATTCATATATTAATTTATTTAATCTATTCTATCATAATATGAACCCTAATCATCACGCATAAGTATTGACATACCTAATGTGAGATTTTCCTCTCTTGCAGAAGGTCGAATATGTTGAAGTTATGGTAGACTACAATGGGCTCTTTATTGATACCCTGTTGTAGAACCTTGGCTCTCTATAATAAATTTTTCACCAACAACAGTCATAAATATTTTTCTTACTTATTAAGTTAGGATTGTTTCCCTTCTTACCATATTTACTTACATTTTTTATTTTCTTCAAAAAATCTCAGGTATAGTCTAGCAGTGGAGAATCTTGAAATTTTTTCTTTCGAATATATCATGGAGCCTTTCCAATAATTAATATAGTTTTCATCTCCTCCCTCTAGGTCAAATAATCCTCATGTATCATGTGTATTATTGACTTTTTCCATCATAGGCAAAGGCACCGGGATTATAATCTTCTTCTTAGTTACCAAGGTGATTATAATCTTCTTCTTAGTTACCAAGGTTTTTGTGTTTAATTTTATTTCAGAGTTATTATGTTAAAAATTACCCTTAGAGAGTGCTCATGGTTTAAAGGCACAAGTGCCTTCTTTGTAATCAATTTTAAAATACAATAGCCATAAACCTTTATTCATTGATAACATTATCGTTACACTTTTTCATATAGTTCAATTTCAACCATTTCAAATATTAACTCCATTATTTTTGCACTTATCATTCGATGTGTTGAAACATGTTTAGTATATAATAAAAATATTTTCTTTACATAGACTACTTGGTTATGAATCAATAGACCGTGAATTTTCTTTTCCTTTTTAATTTATAAGAAGAAAGATCATATTATCTATTTTCGAAATTATACTCTTGATTCTTTCATTTAACATTATTTTCGACTACATGGAATATTTAATCCCTTACTCATTCTAACCAATAACTTCATACGTTTTCAAAATATATATAATTAACCTTGTCATATTACATAATCAACAGTTTGAATCTACAAGGAATTTATATGACAATAAAATTTTTAGAATACCCACTTAATAATACTTTCTCTAGAAAATAATGTTGGAGATGCAATGCTCCACCCAACCTTGAATCTTTCTCCTGAAAGAGTGTCCCCGAGCTTCAATACCCTACAAGTTATCTTAACCTTCTATTATTTTCTCTATCACTATTCCTCTCACATTCGATTTAGCACTACATGGGTATCATGCTAACATAGGACAAGAATAATTCCCATTTCCAAGGTTTTGTTGGTGGTTACTAACTCCCTCCTCCTTATCCCCCAGATGGTAGGTAGTTACTTGCTCATTAATGAGCTTTGCTTCCTAAACTTCCTAAGATAATGTCTTATCATTTTGGGGAAGTTATTGATCAATTCAATATTCAAGGATTAATAATCTAATCCTTAGGTTAGATTCCTAGGTCTTACATCACTAAGGGTAATTAAGTTCAACCACTAACTTGCAGCCCATAATTATTTTTAGGCAATTGTAGCTTCAAAATTATTTTCCATATTTTATCAATAGAGTAACAAAAAATATTTACACGAGGTAACTATCAATAACACAATACTACTAAACCAATTCCAATTAATTTTGAAATTTATAACATCAAGGACACTTAACATATACAATAATCACACATAAACACTATGTCAGGGGATATCACACTCTAACTACTTCTCATCCCAGCATTAATGAGCAACACCTATCTAGTGGGATTTTTTTAATAAATAGGTTGCTTTTACATTCAATAACTATCTACTACTTATATAATTAACCTTAACAAAAGAATATGACTACAACTATTAATTAAATAGCTACCAAGAAAAGTAAAGTGGGGAGGATAAGGTAATACGTTCACACATTAACTAAATGTAATATCCAAATTAGTTAAAATAGGTTACATTACGAAAAGAAAAAACTACTTGGAATCCAATGAAATTGGAACCCATCCTAATGACTAGAAGGGTGACCCTAAAAATTTATTATTTTTATTAACTTAAACCAAAAACAAAATTTTAATACATACATACATATATATTATTTTCATGAAGATTGACACCAATGTTGTTCACTGTAATGGGTGTTAGAAATATTGAGGGAGGGGGGGAAGGAGGGTTGGGGGGGGTGGGGGAATGAATCAGTATTTCACTTACAATTGGTTGATTATTATATTTTAGAGCATGAAAAGTAGAACAATAATCAGCAACACATCACATAAGTAGTGCACAACAATTTTTTTAGTTGGAAACCCTTCCGAGAGAAAAACCACCAAACACTTTTCTAATGTTTTGTGAGTACATAAATGCTTCAACTCCAAATGAAAGGGAATATCCAACTCCCTAGTAGTCTAGAAAAACATTTAATTTTATTAGGTAGCTCCAACTCCTCGAAGGGTGCTCTTGTGCCCTAGTTTTACCAACTTGGACTCGAAGGATGCTCCAATGACCCGGTATTATTAGCTACAAATGGTAAGATGCTCCAACACCCTGCAAACTTCAACTTGCCCTATCACCAACCTGCCACCCTGAAGTATTTTCAAGCTACAACCTAAACGAGGCTTCACTCTCCTACCTTGCACCACCCTACCACCCTGAAGTATTTTCAGGTTACACCCTAAAGTATACTTCACTCTCTTGTATTGCACCACCCAACCACCATGAAAATAAAAAGAAATAATTTTTTGGATCATGTACTAGGGATAATGAATCACTTACAAATATATTCAATTTTATGAAACCAACTCAAAAAATAGAATAAAATAGAGATCAACGACTTAGAAATCAGCCACTTCAAGGGGAAATCTCCTTTACATTACATAAATGAATAAATATTGGATGATTCAAATGAAAAAACATCATTTTTATATATAGGAGTAAAAGGGGTCATAATATAATCCTAGTCGACATAACAATAATAATGTAAGGGCACAAAAATAACCATTGTGGGCTTCTATGGGGCACAATAATAACAATATGGGGACTGCATGGGCACAACAATAACAATAAGGGGACTACACTAACAATAATAAGGGGCTACACTAGTATTATGGGGACCTAACATGTGCCTCTCCTTCAAACAAGTTTTGTCATCAACGCTTGAGTAGTTATAGATGCTTCTGTATAAAATTCTCATCCTCCCATGTCAAATCTTCAGCAGGTAAGTTCTTCCACTTGATGAGATATTCT
Source organism: Pinus albicaulis (assembly GCA_034641835.2). Lineage (NCBI taxonomy): Eukaryota > Viridiplantae > Streptophyta > Pinopsida > Pinales > Pinaceae > Pinus > Pinus albicaulis. The sequence continues at coordinate 1,325,740,329 of CM076575.1, read as the reverse complement.
GAAATTGATTGATTTCGTAGCTGTCGATTTCTTGTTTTTGTCATTTCTTCAGGTTCTAATATTAATTTTCCTTCCTCTTCAAGTTATAGAATACTTTTTGAACTGGGAGCTTATCACCTATAACCTTCTTTAAGCATGAAACGTGTAAAATTGGGTGCACTCGGGAATATGCAGGAAGCTCCAATTTGTATGCCATAGTACCAATCTTTTACAACACCTTGTAAGGACAATAATACTTTGGTGATAATTTATTATCCTTCTTAGCTTACTTGAGGGGAATTTGTTTCTATGGTTGTAGCCGTAAAAATACCTAGTCCCCTACATCAAAAATGTTTTCGTTGTGATGTTGATATTCCTGTTGTTTCATTCGATTTTGTGCAAAAGTGAGGTTATCCTATAAGAGTTGGAGAACTTGTTTTTGATGCTCGATGTGATATTACACTTCTTGAACCTTAGAATTGTCTCTTAAATATGGTGTGATACATGGTGGATGATATCCATAAAGTGCATTAAATGGGGTCTTTTTCCTGCAGTATGGAAGGAAGGGTTATACCATTATTCAGCCAGAGGTAACCACTTGAACCATTGTGTTTTTTTATTAGATACAAAGCAACCAAAATATCCTTCGAAAGATTTTTTCACTATCTCAGTTTTCCCATCAAATTGAGGATGATATGATGAGTTATGAACTAATTGAGTACCCAAACAAGAAAATATTTTCGTCCAAAAATTTCTTGTAAAAATGGGATCTCTATTGCTTACAATAAACTTTGGGTTTCCATGTAGCTTTCAAATTATTTCCATAAATGTAGTAGCAATTGTACTTGCTTTAAATGGATGAGATAATGCACAAAAGTGTGCATATGTGGTAATTCTATCAACTACCGCCATGATGATAGTATTTCCTTCAGACTTGGGTAAAACTGTGATAAAATCCATTGAAACCTCCTCCCAACATTGAATTGGAATGGATAAAGGTTGTAACAGGCCTGGGGTCTTAATTGTCTCAACTTTATTTTGTTGGAAAACAAAAAATTCTACCACAAACTTTTGAATATCAGATTTAAGGTCATCCCAAAAAAAATTCTTCTTAACCATGTGGTAAGTATTTAAAAATCCAAGTGCCCTCCTAATGGAGAGGTGTGAAATTCCAAAAGAATATTTTGTTTGAATTGGGAATTCTTACAAATATATAAGTGATCTATGTACGATAACGAATCATTTTTCTGGCTAAATGTTTTATATTTACCGGGATAATGTTGAAAATTTTGAATGAGTGTCCACACCTCTTCACCATTATCCCATTCTGTTGTGAAACCAGCTCCAAAAAGAGAAGAAAAGAGATATCAACGCCTTAGAAATAAGCGACTTCGAGGGGGAAACCTCCAATACATTACATGAATGAACAATTATTGGATGCTACAAATGACTAAAACCTCCTTCTATATATAGGATTACATGGGGCCACAATATAATCCTAGTGGGGCCACAATGTAATCCTAACCGACCTAACAATAATGGCAAAATAATAACAATATGGGGGTTACAGGGGTACAACAATAAAAATAAGGGGGGCTACACTAACATAATAAGGGACTACAGTATTAATATAGGGACTTAACATGTCCCTCTCCTTCAAACAAGTGTTGTCCTCAACACTTGATTATTTCTTGATGCTTCTGTATAAAATTCTCATCCTCCCATGTGGAATATTCTACAGGAAAGTTCTTGCACTTGCTAAGATACTCTGAAATTGATCGTACTTGTTGAGTTCTTGTTTCTGTAACTTCTTCAGAACTTCTTTCGATGTGATGTTGATCTTCCTGTTGTTTCATTAGATTCTGAACCGAAGTTAGGTTATCCTTTGAGAGTTGGAGAACTTGTTGTTGATGATCGATGTGATATTCCACTACTTTATCATCCATATTACCTATTATTTGATCCTTCAAACCATCCAACTTAGCCTCCATTTCTGCTTTTACACCATCTATGTCATCTTCAGTTTCTCTTTGTAAGATAAAATTTTGTTGCACTTGGTACCGTAATTTTGATATCTCATACTGCAATTCTTCGTCTTCATGAGTCATAGCAGAGTCTTCTAAAGGCTTAATGGGTGTTGAATTATTTTTAGGGGCCATTTGAGAATCCAATACTGATATCTATTCTACAGTATTCCCTTGGAATCAATTCAACTTGATTCTTCCAACAAGACTTATGCAATTCAGGAAAAAAAAAATACACAACTTTTACTTGCTTTTGAGGAGCTCAATATTGAAATTGACTTATCTCTATCCTTGCAGATCCTCAATATTTGAAATTTGGCCCTGTAGTAGTCCTCTAAAGCTTCTTTCAAATGCCATAGTTCTGGAATCTTCAAGGAAAAGTTATGTCCACTCTCCCACAATGACCTAATTATGGACTAGTTCAGTACAATGAACTTGTATGGCTTTCCACGTGTCACTGTTTGATTCTTCGGCGCTGAAATTGATAGAAAGGAAACTACCTTCCATGTACTTCTAGTCACTTTTTATATAATTCCAATCTGATGCTCAGAGGGAGAGTTATTAAGCTTTTCCCACGATCACCTCTTTGAGATGAAATTGGGGAGCCTGAAAAAGACCTAACTTCCACAGATCATATCTCCAAAAATATTGTGCAAAAAGCTCTAAATTTTTGCGACTATGTTCCTCAGGATTTCTGATTTTCTCTATCCAAATTTCAGCCTCTGAACCTTCGTAGAAAAACAGTTATAGCAAAAATACTACGATTACATGTTTAGGTTAAATTCAGGAGCATGCAAAAAGCCCTAACTTCCACAGACCATATCTCTGAAACTATTGCGAACCAAGATCTGAAATTTTGCAAAAATGTTCCTCATGATGTTTTCTTCGCGCTCTGAAAATTTCAGCTTCTGAGACTTCGTATAAAAGATGTTATAGCGAAAATTCCACAATGACCTATTTGGAGCAGCGAAACCCTATAATCCAAAGCTCTGATACCAAATGTTGTGAAACCAGCTCCAAAAAGAGAAGAAAAGAGATTTCAACGCCTTAGAAATAAGCCACTTCGAGGGGGAAACCTCCAATACATTACATGAATGAACAATTCTTGGATGCTACAAATTACTAAAACCTCCTTCTATATATAGGAGTCCATGGGGCCACAATATAATCCTATTGGGGCCACAATGTAATCCTAGCTGACCTAACAAAAATAATGTAAAGGCACAATAATAACAATATGGGGGTTACAGGGGTACAACAATAAAAATAAGGGGGGATACACTAACATAATAAGGGACTACACTATTAATATAGGGACTTAACACATTCATCCCTTTCATTGATTATCCACTAAGATTGGATAATAGAAATGGCACAAAATAATGCTTCCACTTTGCCATCCTTTCTTGAGAGTGAGTTTGTAACAAATTTTTTCTTCCCTTTTGTGTAGATGATTTCAAAGTCATAACCCAACTCTTTGTGATCCATTTTTGCTACTCTTCTAAAGATAATATTTGTTCTAAAAAGTATTTAATAATATCATGATCTGTTTTTACCTTGAAGTGTCTTCCCATTAGGTAAGGCCACCATTGCTTTAGTGCATGTAGTATTGCCAAAATTTCCTTCTCATAAATAGGTTTCTGTAAATACTTTACTTTGATTGGACGAATTTCAAAAGCAATGGGTCTTCCTTCTTGCATTAAAACCACACCAATTCCTTTTCTTGGGACATCACATTCCACAATAAAAATTTTTTTGAAGTCTGGCGTAGCTAAGACCGGTGCTTGGCACATTGCCTCTTAAATATGTTCAAAGGCCTTAGTTGCTTCTAGAGTCCAAGAAAATGAATATTTCTTCAGTAATGATGTTATAGGTGTCGATATTTTCCCATAATTATTAATAAATTTGCAATAATACCCTGTTAACCCTACAAATCTTCGAAGATGCTTTATGGTTGTGGGGATTTTCCATTCCTTAATTGATTTAATTTTGTTAAGGTCTACCTTAACAGTCTCATGAGATACAATATGACTCAAATATTCCACCTGCTATACTCCAAAGAAACATTTGGAGGTTTTTTCATATAATTATTTCTCCTCCAATAGTTTGAGCACCCTGTCAACATGTTAAACATGATCCTTCCAAGGCTTGTTGTAGATTAGTATATCATCAAAAAATACTAACATAAATTTTCTAAGGAAGGGTTTCAAAATGGAATCCATCAAACCTTGAAATGTGGAAGGTGCATTAGTAAGGCCAAAAGGCATGACCAAAAATTCATAATGACCCTCGTGTGTCCTGAATGATTTTTTCAAAATGTCTTCGGTCTTCATTCTAATTTAATCCAGAACGAAGATCCACCTTGGTGAAGTAAATTGCTCCATGTAATTCATTCAATAATTCATCAATGACGGTGAAGGGAAATTTATCTTTAATAGTGAGCTTGTTGAGCTCCCTATAATCTGGACACATACGCCATGATCCATCCCTCTTGTGCACCAATACTACTAGAGTAGAGAAATAACTTTGGGTAGGTTTAATTATACCAGCCTCTAGCATTTCTACAACCATACATTCAATCTCACTCATCTGAGCATAAGGATATATTTAAGGCCTGATGTTTGGAGGAATACTTCCTAGAATCAAATTAATTGCATGATCATGCTCACAAATAGGTGGGAGTCCTTTGGGAGTCTCAAACACCTTGGAATGATTGTCCAACACTTTTTGGAGATCTAGAGAAATAGATGATTTTGATGTTTGAGCCTCTAGTGAGCATAATTGTGAAATTACGCCTCGTTGTTCTTTATTCAGAATCTTTGTCATGAAATTAGAGATTATTATCCTTCCCGCCTTCCTTGTGATACCTCACAAATAAATTTCCTTTCCTTTCGAAAAAAATTTCATGAAAAGTTCTTGAAAATTAAAACCTACTGTCCCCAAATATTGCAAACATTGTACTCCTAATATAACATCAACACCACCCATTGGAATGGAGAGAATTGGACTATTCAATACATATTTCCCCATGGTTAGCTTTATATTATGGCACTTTCTAGAGAAATTTATAGGTCCTCCATTCACAACCATCACTTGACACTTTGGTGCATCGTATAGAAAGAAATTTAATTCCTTGGCTACCTTACAATGAACGAAATTATGGGTGCTACCTGAATCAATAAGCACTATTACATTTTCTTCTTGATATGTCCTTCTGTCTTGACAGTTTGAGGAGTGGTAATTACTGCAAATGCATTGCAGGATTCAGATTCATTTCTCCTTCCTCTAGGGTTGATTCCTGGTGTATATCCTCTTATTTTAAAGTTTCTTGTTCCTTTTCTTCCTCCTCTTCAGAATCTATGTAAAATAATTTCTTCTTAGCACACTTATGACCTTTAGTGTATTTTCTATCACAACTATAACAAAGCCCTTTTGCTATTTTTTCTTCCAATTGATGTGGTCTCAACCTTATAGGTTGTGGAAGTCTAGGAGTATAAATACTTCCATATTTATAGTTGTGAGTGGTAGGCTTCATTGTCGCCATAATTTTGCTTTCAATTTTTCTTGCCAAAATGAATGCCTTCTCCAATGTATCAAGTTCCCAAAAGTGAACTGTTGGGTACCAGATTTGTATACTTTTCTCTGCTTTTCACCCACCTTTCTATCTCTTTGTGTCATTATTATTCTTAAACACATGAGGTAAACCCCTTTCTTTTATTTTACATGGGATATTTTATTAATGAAGTAATATTCAAGGAGGTTTTACCTTTTGCAAATATTAACTCTAGTTTTTATAGATTTAGAAAAAGAGGGAAGGTTACAGCTGTGAGTCATGGAGCAACTCCTAATTTCCAGCGTTGCTTGAACACTTGCTGCTACAGCGCAACAGACTCCATTTCAGCCTAGCAATATTTCAAGTTTTTTCATGGTTTCCTTTTGGCAACTAGGCTGTTGTTGTAACGAATTGTATAAATGTAGATATGTAGTTGTTAGAGTAAATATGCTATTTCATGAATAGTTGTATAAAGAGGGCCTGCGGGCTGTGAATTTGGATTAAGCCCAGTACATACAGATTTTGTAATAGAATATTTTGTAGTTAATTGAATGCACAACACTCTATTTGTTTACCTGTAATCTATGATTTTTCTGCAACCTTGATCAGAGAGTTGGGACCACTCTTCTGATCAAGTGCTATGTTACCCTTCTTTTCGTTGATTTCATGTTTAGTTGGTTTTGTTACTACTGTTCCAGTATAATTCTTGAATTGTTGTGAGTGTCTTTTAAATTATGCAATCCATTTTAATTATTGTTACAATATTTTGTGTGTTCATTGATTAAGCTTGTGATCTAACAACAGGTTACGTGATTTCTCTTGCATATACTGTGTCATTAGTCTTGAAATAACTAATGCCTTCGGGTTGATAATTTATGTGGAGAAAAGGGTTTGAATATTGTTCACACCCGAACACCAACATTCTGGTGTCATTGCCGGGGAAGGCTAACAAGGTGCAAGAACACGATCTGCAATTGATCTAAGGGTCGATCTCTCATCTTGGGGAGGGAATTTATTGCCCTAGTTCAAGTCCTGAGTGTAGTGTTATGTGTTTTTCTTCTTTTTACTTTTTTTAAAATTTTTGATCTCTCGTCTTGGGGAAGGTATCTATTACCTTGCTCCAAGTCCTAAGCGTAGTGTGCTATTTTTCCTTTCTTTTTTTTCTTTTGATTAAGACCGATCTCTCGTCTTAGGGAGGCTAATTGTTACCCTGCTCTAAGTCCTAGGCATAGTTTTCTCATTTTCTTGCCTTTTTATTATTTTCTGAAAGGGCCAACTTCTCGTCCTAAGGAGGGTGTTTGATTACCTTACTTTAGGTCTTGAACTTTGATTTTATTTTTAGTTTATTTGATTTTCTGTTTTGAACCTACTCTCTTGTCCTGGCGAGGAAGCTATCTGTCCTACTCCGGGTTCTGAGCACTTTTGTTACTTTGATGAATTCCTCTCACCAATTGTATGAACAAATATCTGAATAAGAGGGGTAGAGAAAGACCTCCAAAGAAAGGAAAGGATCTGGGAAGGAAGATCTATATTCAGAAGATCATCAAAAATGCTAAATATGAAGCATCCTCTCGTGCTGCTGTCAGGGTAAGGGTTCAGACGAGGTTCGAAGGGAAGTCGATTGAACAACCAGCTCCAGCCACGGTACTAGAGGAAATTATTTCGACGACAAAAGAAGCAATAAATAATGTATTTGTGGAGGAGCAATCCATACTTTCAATAGAAGGGGAAGAAATAGCAAGTAGTGGGTCAGAAAAACTGAGCAATTTTAATTGGGAAGAAGAACCTCCAAAAGGGTTTTTATCACCAAGAGACCAAGGGAGTGTTGTGAAGCCTCCTGCAGTTGAATTAAGCAACTTCGATTTTGAAAGAAAGTTCCTGAAGGATTTTGTGTCACCGAGAGACCATCGGAGTGCGGTGAAACCTCCTACCATTGAATCACCCCAAGTACCAGTCGCAGAACCAGTCGAAATCCCAGGTGAGTATTGAAGGATATTTATGGCACCTGCAAGTTCCTCTATTGATTTTACAATTGGAAACATTATAGGTGATGCACTGATGAAGCCCATCCCTTTAACAGATCTACCTAATTTTCATGGCCTTTCTTTGGAATACCCTGATACATTCCTCTTTGAATTTGACATTGTCTGCTGAGGGTTCGATTATAACTCTGATGCTCAGAAACTAAAAATATTCCCTTCTACACTAAAAGGGACAACCCTGCGATGGTTCATGGGTTTAGGAGGGAGAACTATTCCCTCATGGGAAGGGATGAAAGAAGAATTTTTGGAGAAATATCAAGATTACTATAAATCCCGTGACATTAAGGAGGAAATATTTAAGTCATGGAAAATTTTAGGGGATAATATTCGAGGTGGGCTAATTTTCCATGGTTTTTCCAAAAAAAAGATTCGCCAATTTCCATTTTTTTATAAAAATGATTCGCCCAAATTTTACAATATAAAATTATTTAGGTTAAAAATCGCCAACATTATATAGACAATATATATATAATATCATTATAAATTTGAATAATTTTACAAATACATCAATAAACATTTTCTATTTTTCATATTAGGGACTAGTGAGATTCACCAATTTTTTAAACTTCAAGATAATTTTCCATCCTTAAAATTTCCACGATTTAAGTTTGTATAGAAAGAGGATGAGAACATGGAAGACTGTGTGGAACGATTCAAATATATACTTCAGAGGTCAGGCCATAGTGACCTGGATAAGGATATTATGAAGATAATTCTTCTCCGGACACTTAGGGAAGATTCTCTACAACTTCTAAACATAGTAGGAAAGGGGGATATTTGAAAAGAAGACTTCAACACAATTTGTGACTATTGCATTCAGTGTTCACGAGGGGCTGTAAGGAGTGGACAAGGAATTTGGTCATTAAATACTTCTGGTGGAGGGGTTACAAAGGCTGAAATTGGAAACCTACTGGATAATCTAAGGATTGATATCCTAAGCACATTATCCGCCCAGATGGACACTCTGCAAGAAAAACAAAAACAGATAGATCTGAATACTATGGCTATATTCTACCCACAGTGTAGAAAGAAGTATCCCTTGAAAGAATTCCTATTAAACACAGTGGAAGCCTGCGCAATCTGTGAACAGACTCATGCGACCAACTCATGCCTTTCCTTACCAAGACTGAAGGCGGTTTTTCAAGGAGCAAGTGAAGAAAAAGTGGTAGACCAGTTGTACCGCCAGCTATGAATCCAAGTATGTTTCAAGACCCATCCTAGTATTTTAATAATTTTAATATGGGTCCCCAGTCTGCACCGTTTTCATCTATGTGGTCTCAGTATCAATACCCCCCTTGGCAACAATGGGTCCCCCAAGATATTTCGAATCCTTCATGGAATCAGAGCTGGTGTGGACCCTCTCCTACTGGTCAGTTTCCTCAATCTATGCCTCAACAACAACTTCAGTTTCCCTCTAATGTACCTCCAAGTAATCCATACCTTCGACCCCAGCTTCCTATCCAGCCCAATCCAAATCCTAATAATAAAGGGGTCCAACAAAAGGGGTCCAACAAGCAGATACTCTTTAGTACATTTGGCGGAAATTTCGACACTTGGTTCCGACACTTTTGACCAAATGTTGGAAATTTCCCCAAATTTTTTTAATCCCACCTGAAACCGTCGCTATACCGACGTCTAGAGAATAGTGTCGCAATCGACGTTTAGAGAAAAGTGTCGCAATACTGACACTTAGACAAAGTGTCACAATTGCGACGTTTGGAGGAATACGTCACAATTGCGACACTATGCCCCAAAGCATCGCTATTGCGACGGCTGCCTCCAAACGTCGCAATTGTGACACAATGTCTAAGTGTCGCAATTGTGACATTTGGAGGCATTCGTCGCAATAGCGACGCTTTGGCCACCGTCGGTATAACGACACTTATATGCAATAAACGACACTTATATGCCTTTGCAAAATCCGTGTCACTTATGGTTTATTTTTTATTTTCTTTTGCTTGAACTAAGTCTTATTTCCATGTGGATTGTGTAATTTCACTTTTATTTCATATTATAGAATGTGTTTGTTTATAATATTATATGATACATGTGAGATAAAGGTTTATTATTTATCATATATAAATAAATTTTATCAATATTGTACATTTACACTTTTATGAGGTGATGTTATAAGTAAATTCATAAATATCTCTTTTAATCCTCATTTTACTCCATGAATATGTTTGGAAATGAAATTTCAATAGATTAATTTTCTCCTAACCTATGTATCATAAATATTGTACATTTACATTCTTATGAGGTGATGTTATAGGTAAATCCATGAATATCTCCTTTTAATCTTCATTTTACTCCATGAATATGTTTGGAAATGAAATTTCAATAGATTAATTTTCTTGCTATTATATGTTTTATGAAGATATGGTAAGGAATTCTCTCTTGTTCTTCTTAGAAATAATTATATATAATTTTTTTGTTTTTTCAAAATAGATTAAAAAAATTATATAAGAAAAATTATTAATTCATCAATATGTGTGTGTGTGTTGTGATGAATAATTTCATAGTTCAACTTAATGGTTCATTATATAATCATGTGACCATCACCAATGATATATCTTAAAAATAAAATGAAAATCCATGTGTACAAAATCGATGTATACTCTAGAGAGTGGTTCTCATATCACTATGTAAATTGTTGTATGCTACTTCAACAAAATTATAAGATAAACTGTAATACACATCATATATGCACCATAACAATTGCCATACAACTAATTTGGTTTAGGATACATGTGGCATTCTAGGGGTAAATTCCATATGATGTGTATATCAATCTATTAGGTGTTGGTAAGTTGTGAGTATCTAATAAATGATAAGGAATATCCATACATCATGATCTTGTAATGTGATTATAAATTGTGTCTATAATTTCCATAAAATGTATAAATGATTTGTTTAAAAAAAATGAACACAATCAACCCTAAACAATGCTCATGATGTGGAATGTCATTGGTGAAACCAAAATGATGGTCACATGTCCCATTTATATGGTAATGGTGATCATATATATGTTGTAGCGACACTTGATGAGTAATTAAATAAATCTCAGAGTGTGACTCATTGTGCCATTTTTTTTTAAAGCATGATTTGTTTTCCTAGTTTTTACTAATTTGTTAACATATTTTATTCATTTGGAAAGATAATTAATGATGCTTTAAGTAATTAGGACCTAATGAGAGATCATCTTCACATCTTCACTAAAATATATTTGGTAATTGTAGTCACTATATGAACCGCACATGCATGCTACTTAAGAAAATTTGAAATATAAACTATAATACACATCTTATATCTGCCATAACAATTGTCATACAACTTATTTACTTCTAGATACATATGAAATACTTCAGGTAAATGCCATATTATGTGTATACCAATATAGTAGGTGTTGGTAAGTTATGAGGATCTAATAAATGATAGGGTATCCACACATTAGTGCCCTGGTGAATTTTTTGCATAATTTTCTATTTGTTGTAATTTTGTTGCCTGGATTTGTTATAGATTTCAAATAATACAATTATCTACCAATTTTTCTTTATAAATAAGAAGTACAATAAGTAGTCACCTATACTTCCCCACTGTGGTCAATGTTGATGTATGGCCTTGGCCCATTGATCTTACAATTAACTCACTATTCATATTCAATTTTCTCCAGTTCAGCCCAATAAAATAAGGAAAATAGAAAATGAAGTCTTGATTTTTCTTTCCAGTGCTCCTAAATAATACAAATACTCTTAAAAACCAATTAATATATAAATTGTCATCATTCATGCTAAAATCAGTTTGAATTTTTTTAATGAATCTTCTTACAATTAATAGATTACATTGCTCACAGAATAAGAGATAATTTAGAACTATGATTTCACAATAATAAATTACCCTAGCAGTTCAAACTTTGAACATACCTTATGAAATTAAAATATGGCAGGTTAATGAGCCAATCTAGTTTCCTCGGAGCCAATCTTGAGCTTGGCCTAAGTCTGAATGCCTTGAGAGTGCGAGTGTAAGGAACTAGACGCCTAAAGATTTTATTTTGTGCTTGTGTAATTCACTGTTTGACCATCAAGCCAAGCCACTAGCTATATTAACACTACTTCATGTTGGGGCAGATTGGCATTCTAATTTTTTAGTGCTATAGCCATACTTTTTCACTGCTTCACTAATCACAACCTTGGAAGTTTGCAGGGCAACGGGCTTTATTCTTTCTTTGGTGTTTTATGTAAAAGAAAGGATTTGTGAACTTTCTATAATAGGAAGGGGAAAAATAAATTGATTCTAATTTTAAAATATCAATAATGATAAGTGGTAATTCCTTTATTAAATTTTTAATTTTGAGTGAGCCAAAAAAGTAACTTTCCTTAATTTTTGAGTATAGCCTTGCAATTGCGAAGAGGACTAGTGTTGCAAAATTATTGGTAAGTGGAAATTAAAGGGCGTAAGAACGTTTTTGAAAAAAATTCAAACGTCAAAATTAAGTCTTCTATCCTTCCTAGCACGTCACGGAAAATGGGAATCCACAAATTCTAGTCATCAAATACGTGAAAAATGCCTTATGACGGGAAAAATGGAGGACTGGTCCTATGCTGCTACATGAGTTAGGGTTTCATGTGGCAGCAGGGAACCTTGTATAGTTTTTCAAGGATAGGAAAGGAGAATATTGTCGATTAATCATCACATGAAACTTCATCACCATTTGAAAATTGTGTCCTAATTTGAAACAATAAGACTACCCAACTATTTCATTATTTAATTTAGATTGTGTAATACAAAAAAATATCCTAGATAACTTAAATAATGTAAGCACTTTTGCAAAAATTTATTGAGGAGAACCTTCAATTACATTTATTTTGAAGATCCACTTGCATTTTAAGCCATTTTAATTAGTCTTTCATGGTTATTCTAGTAAAAATTTCAACCTCTTGTAGAAATTTGTTTGTCACTTGTATTAGAAATGCAAAAATCAAATGTATATAAAAATGATTTGAAATGCAAAAATCAAATGTGCGCTACATAAAAATTATTTTATTAAAAACTACATTAACGTCTGATATCACGCGCGCATTCACCCTTAGCTCTTGCAGAATAGCATTCGCCCTCAGCTCTTGCAGAACAGCGCCATTCGCCCTCAGCATTCGCCCTTAGCTCTTACAAAATGGTAAGTTCTTACTGCAGGCCCTTCCTCCTATAGTAGGGTTGACTCTATTTGGGTTTTTTTGGTCAATTCCATTGGATTGTGTTAGGCTATAGGGTTCTCTCTATATGTCTTCCAATGTTCTTTCGGATGAGTTTCAAAGAGGATGTGTAAGATGTGTTTGTGCTTGCATGAATTTGACTCCACCAGTTTCATGAAGTTTAAGCTATGGATTTTAGTTCAACAAACTCATCCATCTCAACACCCAGTAACGAATTGCCCTTGGTCTGATCTATATTGAAGGTGAAGTGCAAAGTGGTAGAGAATGGGAGATCGAAAGTCATCAACTTTATCACAAGGGTAGTACTCCATATCGAAAGTGATGAGCTTTAGTTCTCCAGATTTGGGGATTTTCTGATATTTGGGGATTTTCTGATGACATACCAAAGGTCACATCCATACAACCATGTCAAGGTCAATGTTGAGATCATTCTCATATAGATATAGGTCACTGATATATAGGGTTAATATCATCATCACTATCCATGGAAACCGAATGGTTACAAAATCTGTGATTGTGGGTGGCTCATTTATAATTATTACCCATTTACGGTAGAGCACATAAACACTAAATATGGCCCGAGCAGAGCCTTTACAATAGGCAATGGAATTGCAGCTGCTTCATCAATAACCAATAGCTCCACTTGAGAAAAATTTTCATAATCTTGGGGCTGGATATACTGCAGAGCAAACAATTGTAGCTATCATTCGTGCTCCAATATATTAATATACTTTTTACATTGAACTGAAGAAAGGGAAACAAGCAAATGCTAGCCATCATACAATGCTTTGACATAAGAGTTTTGAGTGACATACTTGAAAAAATAACTCATCCACTGATATTTATAATCATTTGAGTTATTCAAGTTAAACACAATGTCAAGAATCAAGATTCAATACCCTCTATTATCTTCATCACCCAATACAAGATTTAAATTTTTCCCAAAGAAACGCTTATTAAATTGGTAGCCATTATTTCTCCCTGCTTTAAAAACCATACATTTAAATGAAAACAAGCATTGCATTTCAACTACAAAAATCTATTAGTGTTCAAATGTACATGTGTGCATCACTTGTGTAGGGTATTCCTTTTCCACTTTCACATTATCCAAGAATGTGTGCAGTATAGTTCATATTTTTTGTGATTTAGATTATCTTGAAAAGGAAAGGTAAATTATTTCCCATGGAAAAATAAAGTTTTCCCTTTTTACTACTGGAAATGGTACAACAAAGTTCCATTTCTACCCGAAACTCCTATGAAATAGGAACCAAATAAAGGCCATGTCCTTAATGGACATCATTTGGCTTTGAAAATGGCCATTGCACCATGTTGTTTCTTATATTACATCACGATAGTTTCTTAGGTCATTTCTTGTTTCTTGAGATGAAAAACAACCAAAGAAATTGTGAAGATCCTTTCAAGAAATAAATGACCATTTCTCAATCATATCTCAACTATTTTTTATTTTATTCGGTGGTTGCTTACTTTGAGAGAAATTTGACACTTTTATAAGGAATATAACATAAAAACACAAAATGGGAAGGAATTGATGAGGTAGATGACCTTTAGTTGTTGTCAATTAAGAATTGATAATACATGATGCATGTTCTGTACTACAAACTAGATTCCTTCCTGGAGTTAGGACACAGAGTATTGAATCAAAGTTGTAGTTTCTAACTTCTTATATTGGTTCATCAATCTTGAAATTCAGACATTGCATGTCTTCATTGCTTCATGTTTGAATAATTTGCATCATATCGTACAATAGGAAATTAGGAATTATGATTATTATTACTTTATGGATATGTTAAGTTACTTTTAATTTTGCATGGTTTAGTGTGAAATTATTCTAGTGTGCCCCTAGGCCCAGGTGAAGGAATGCCAAGGACTGAGAACCCTAGTTTTTAAATGGTATTGTTTCTTATACCCCAAAACCCCTCAAAATCACTTCTTATTAGTTCTTAACAATAGTGTTGTAAAAAATTTGAGAATTGATATAGCAAAATCTCGCACTTCTCAAGATAAATTCCTAAAGCTAAAGTGTGATACCATGTGTAATTCAATAGCCCCATTGTCACCTCACCAACCTCTTTTCACTTCAGGCTAGCTCTCCTCCAACTCAAGGGGGGTTCTCCCTAGTAGATGTTAGGGATATAATGGCCTAACCAAACCAAGTCAAGAGCCCCCTAACTCTCTATGTTTACTACTATCAATCAAAATATTGAACAATAGGGTCAGACATGCATCCTGAAGATAAAATTGCCAGGGTATTTTTGGGTAATTTCAAAGGGAAAGTACCCAAACACATATAATCAAGGAATTATAACGTGATTTCAAACATTAAATATCAACAAAATCGTTTAAAGGATATTGAAAGGAAAAAGGTGATGGAAGATAGAAAGTGCCTTACTTAAATGCTCTGAGGATTTTTCAATAGTTGCTCCAAAAGCTTCACTTCAAGGCCCTTCAAGATCGTCTCCAACAATGCTATACCATCAGCTTCAACAATGTTGCTCCAAAAATGTCCTCAAGGTCTTCACAACAAGTTTACTAGAAGTTGCTCCAACAATATATTCAATAAGGTCTTCAACAAGGGTTACTTGCTCCTTTGTTTTAGCAATCCTTTAATAATGTTTTTATCCATAGATTAGCAATAATGCAAGGAATATCTTTAATAAATATGAGTTGAAGTCTGCTTCAAGAAGAACCAAACTCTATTTTCAACCAAGCCCAATGTCTTCTTCCAAATAAGGTCTTCTTCTTGTTGAAGGTAAGGCTACTAAAAAAAATAGATCTATTAAGAGGATCTCCAAACAGTGCACAAATCCAAACTCCTTGACGCAATATATGCAACAACTAGCCCAAAATCTGTAACAATTTGAGGTTTGAGGTCTGCAAATAAAAGAGCTCAATAAGAGACCAAATTTCCTGCTCAAATACTTCTTCAAGACCAGCTTCCTGTTGTGACTGAGATCCACTATTTTGCAAGAGATAACTTTTATAATTTTTCTGAACTACCCCAAAATTGAGCTCAGCCTAAGGTCTGCAATTTTGGTATGAAGTCTCAAGATCTGCAAAAAAAAATGTATAGGTCTTCAAGATAAGAAGTTTGAAAATTTCTAGCTGATTTGAGTCTGCAATTATGAAAAATCCTGAAATCTGTACTAGATTCAAAGTATAACATACACTAGCAATTGCACCGGGAGGTGCAAGGGAACCACATAAAAGAAAGAGTTGCTTGGAGGAGGAGTAACCACATGAAAGGGTGAACATAGTTTCTATTAGATAAAGAGAATGCTATAGTACCATCTGTCCAAGATCATCTATGGTCCCTCAAACGCACCTTTTCAAAATTTTGGGGTAAAAATTCTAACATGTGAACCATACATGCCAATATCCAAAATAAAAGCAATTTTTTAGGTCTTCATGAAACCGATTATGGACATAAATATCCCATCAATATAATTCTCGTCTGTCATCTTCAATATCAATGACTTCATTTCATGATGAATATAATTTCTGAACTTATTGCTAGTTTCAAAAACCAAGCATAATGAATGGTTTGATCTGCTACCCTTGTTTCTGATACATAAATAGCCAAAAATCCTTTCCAAACAGGCTGCAACGTTTTATCCTGATGTGTGATTTGATTTTAAAAAGTTTCTTTACAACAAAATCCTCATTAGTAATACACTGGCATTATTTCATAACTGGTTATTGCTTGTTCAACCAAAGTTTACAAACCCTGCAAACAAGGACTGGACCATTATGTGATCTGCTAAAAAATATAATTAATGTAGTATACATGTAGGGGATTTTTCTCATCTGCATGAGCTAGATGATTAGGATTGCTCTAACCTACCCTTATGTTAAGGATCCCCTTTGACCACATAAAATCCCGTATTTTTTTAAGACTCTTGTCTCAAATACTAATTTGCATGCCAAAGATTACTCTCATAGTGTGTACAAATTTAGCTCTCAAGGAAAATGGAGTTGCCTATGAGCGTAGATATAAAATGGGAAAATTTGTGCCAAATAACACAAGCATGAAAGTCAGAGCCTTCACTGAAGCTTTTGGAGGCTGTTTATTTTACTATTTTACAATTTCTCTAGCTCTTCACGGTCTCCAACCTCTTCCAGTTCCTGTGAAACTCAAAAATAAATAAACTATCAATACATCTTCACCTAAGACCATGCATGAATAACTCTAAACACATTTGAAATACAAAGATACAAACAATTATAAGGGAAGAAGCAAACTCACTTTTGGTCCAAGGAAAAGACCATATGGTACACCATTAAACTTGTCTGCATGATGAAGCTGCAGTGGCATTTAAACAAATCTGTATGAGATTCGCTACTTACTGGAAAGAAATATATGTCTAACTCACAGATAAATGAAGCGATCTATAGAGCTATGATAAGGAAATTAGGAACAGACCTGATGTGCAGCTGCTACCTTAAGAAGATATGGAACATCAGCAATAGGCCCAATAGGAAAGCGGCGATGAACAAGACCATCGTGGACAAACATATATGCCATCCCAAAAATGGTGATACCAAGCCCCTCAGGAATTTTTCAAAATGCACAGTAGGTTGATAATAGAGTGACTAACATACTGCTGTTGAAAATCACCTTAACATAGCTGTTAAATCAAACTTGGTTTAAATTTATAGTGATCACATCATTCTTTAAAGAATACTGTCAATTTAGTACTTCTGTGAATTTCAATGGTAGCAACAGTCAAAACAGAGGCCAGTACTTATAGCACCAAAACAAAGGCCTGGCACAAAGCCTTTGTTAAAGAATCCATAAGCCAGTAATGCAATGGTTGGACCAACGTTGATAATGGAAAACACGTCATTCAACTCAAAAGGTCCCTCCCTTGGCCTGTGATGAGACTGCCCAAAGAAAATGGATTGTCAATTACAATCTAAAACTAACATCTCAACAGTCCTGTAATCAATGGAACAAAAGGGGATTGCATAGTGCAAAACATATCTGCTATATTACAGCTAGATTGTTTTTAAAAAAAGTAATTCTTGGTCCACCTTTCTGTAAACTGTAGTTATACCTCATGCATATTGTTGGAATATTTGAAAATTCCAGAACAACAATGGAGAGAGTAATACTCTCCTCTATTAACACAGAGAAAAATAAAAATTTCTTTACAGGAGACAGAGTTCAACACTTTGAAAACAAAACTTCTATTCCTTCAAAAAAAACTATTATAAATTCTTCCTCACTGAGAGGGATTTCAAAATGGTGACTGTTGCTATGACACAGTGCACACAAAGACTTCACTGTTTCACTCAGAAATACACTCTGTCTCTAAAAACACGCTACTATGTTTTTCACTACTCTGTCTATTACACTGTTGTGTGTATTATAAAACTTTACAACACTCTGCTGTGTAATATTCAAAACCTTTTTAAACTGTCTATTGTATATTGTTTAAAATAACATAATACGCCCCTTTTTTTTCTTTTACATTAGCCTTCGGGCTATTTTAAAACATATGCCATTACATATAATAACAAAACAAAAAACTATTAAACCAAACCTATTTAAAATATTCGCGGCCTACATTACAAATGCCTAAAGTGAAATATTTGCACATATGTTATATATGAGCCAATGGTTTAAATAACTATTGGGCGGTGAAAAAAAACTTATAACAAAATATTAATAGAACTATATCATACGTCCGGACTTCAAAAAAATAAACCTGATTTCAATCACAAATTCGCGTTCAAAAATGGGATGCTGACGTTGGCCTAATTTGTAACGCGAATTCTCAATCCAATGTGCCTTATAAAAATTTGGGTTTGTTTTTTGGCTTTGCGTACGGAGGAAAATTGTGACACGAAAATCAAATTAATTTCGGCTTAAAATTTTTCGGGTCCAGAAAAACTACAATGAAAACTGGCACAAAAAAAATCCGATCGAATCAGATTTCGCCACGTGGTCTGGGGACTACTGTCCTTCAAACAAAACTCTCCTACGCTCGCAAATAAACTCCTCCTGTGTATAAAATAAGCATTGCTCTGTTTT
This sequence comes from Pinus albicaulis, assembly GCA_034641835.2. Taxonomy (NCBI): domain Eukaryota; kingdom Viridiplantae; phylum Streptophyta; class Pinopsida; order Pinales; family Pinaceae; genus Pinus; species Pinus albicaulis. Next base: position 1,325,721,466 of record CM076575.1, on the reverse strand, counting down.
AACTATACAGAGGATTGAATGCGCTGTTCTCAAATACAGTGAGTGTTCTGTGAAATGGAAAGCGACCATTCAACGCTCTGATTTCTTTTCCTTTACAAGCTCCGTTTCTCATTGCACAAGACTGTACATTTTAAATTGAATCTGACTGTTCACTGATTTGGAAAGCGGCTGTATGCAGGGGTTTTTTTAAACAAAGAAAGAAGGCGGCTGCTTTACAGAGGGAAGTTGAAAATAATAATTCAACATGCCACAGCGAAACATGCCAGAGAGCTCGGTGAGCCCAGCGAGCCCAATATTCCATTCCAACCTATAAAAGCACATTTGGAGTCATTATTTTCTGAATATTTAGTTCCAAATCTAATACCAACAACTCAAGTAAAGAAATTGCACATACCGTGGCTCCCACTGCTAATGAAAATGTGCCAAACATCTCTGTGCAGGTAATCTCTACACCCTGCATATAAATTCCATCAGAGAACAAGCAAGGTAATATACCCATGTCATCTCATACATATGAGCATAAAAACAAGAGTGACAGAACTACTGTAATATTTATTTGCAATGATAATGGTTAGCACCATTGAGTACGAACTCAAAATTCATGTTGCAAAAAATTTATTAAATACAAGTATTTCTGTGACTGCCAAAGAGAGCATGACCTGAAGCTTAGCAAAGCACATGTTAGGTAAGAATCATGTAACTGAACAATGTAGAATTATAGTTGTTATGATGAAATAGATCCAGCATTTTTTTCTGGGCCTACTAAATTTAGTTATATTACAACATTGAGTGAGAGATACCATATAAGTTCATCATAAAACTCATGGTAAACATTTGTAACAAGAAGATATCTATATGATCAGTATGCCTAGTGGTTATCACACTGTTAAAAGGAGAATCAATCTGCTTACAAGGATAATCTAGTTTCTCATCAAAGATGCAATCTGGCCCTTTCCAATTAGAACCAAAGGATTAGGGACCTGTTTAGAGATTTCAGGAAAATTTCCATAACTCATATCTACAGGGTTCACAATTTGTGAGGCAAACACACTCTTTAAGAAGGTTTGCAGCGTGAAGTTGGCTCACAGCTGGATAGATGCAGAGACTCTTTTAATAGAATAAGAGGACGATCTAATGAGTACCCCAAGTCTCTCAGACCCCCTATGCAAAACCGGAATAGACCATAAAATAAAAACTGAAAGGAGCATAGCCATGGTGAGAACATGGGGCCAGTTAAGGAGACGTATACTTTGTCAACTCAAATAATATATTTAAGAGAAAATTATCTCCAGGAAAGAGAGGAGAAACCCATTCGAAAGCCGTTTGAATGGAATACATCAAAAGGCATGTTTCACCAGGAACAACTAAAACAGTTACTTCAAAAATTAACGTTTTGATAGAACAATATTACAAACTGGTTAATGATTCAATCCTCCGACATACCTTAGGATGGACAGATCTTCAGGCACCACAACCAGGAGTGTAGAAATCTAAAACAACAAGCTTGTCTCCAGCAATTAGAAGAGAATCAATCAATTCCTGGGCTGAATGAACTTCTACCATATTTGATGTCACTCATTTTTCCCACCATCTTGATAGGCGGGGCATACATGTCTGTACTGCACGAACCTGGTAAGAAAATCACCCAACCAAAATCACTCTTAAAAATAGTGTTCTCATTGCTCAAGGTGTGCTTTGGTAGCAATAATCTAAAGAGGCATGGAATAGGCAGTGTATATCTTTAGCCACCAGACTATTTTTTCCAATAGTAAAGCTTCCTTAGGCCTTGCCATCATCTTACACAGAGGTGGTCTTGTGCTCCATAATGAGAGCCTATTAATGTGAGTTTTGTTGGAGTATATACACATTTCAATCTGTTGCTTTTCTAGTGTTTTGTTTCAATTTTTTTGTGATTTATACACTGCAGACTCAATAATACTGAAATTATGAAGCTGATTTGTTTCGATAATTAATATACCTTTTGAGATTTTAAAATTTCACTACAAATAACCCATTTTAGTCTCATTGTCAACTCATCTCTTGTTTGGGTGCCTTAATGTGCAATGACATGTTTCTAGGACTGAATTCAATGCAAGGCATATTTGAAACTCTAACTCTGTCTTCCGATGTCTTATTAGAAATTATTTCAGTTTTCATTTTTTGTTTTCAAGTTAGATATTGTTTTCAAGTTTTTACATTTATAATTTTATTGCAATGTGGCAGACTGATCAGAGCAGTGCAGGAACAACCCCGAGACGGGATGATCGCGGAAAGAGGCCAGCGGAAGAACATGTAAAGTGCCAGCATTGCTCTATATTCAAGTATTTTAGTTATTTACATAATTGAAATAATATTAATTTTGTTCAAATATGCAGACACCTAGCCATGGTACGCCTGATGATTCCCTCTATGAGGAAGAGCTTTCTTCATCCCTATCTCTAGTGCTCTTGTTGCGAAAAAAGGCACGAAATGCAAGGTCGGAATTTGATACTTTGATAGACGTGCCTCAAACACCTGAAACAGAAGAGAGGATAAAACAACTTATGACCCAGCTAGAAACATATCAGGTAATAATAAAAAGTCAAAAGGATTTTTTTTTTTGTTCTGCATGAGATGAATTGTGATAGTTTGATTTTTAATTTTTACATTGACTAAACTAACAAAAAGTTCTTTTGTATGTAGCGTTTTCTGGCACTTGCTGAACCTGGTGTTGGTGGTAGTGGGACACAAGGGCAAGAGATTGCCCAGCAACCCTCTCGTACACCTTCTACTCCTTTAGGTGCCAGCCAAGAAACACACCCTGCCCAAGCAGACACCCACCCAACCGCTGAACGTGTTGGCAATGATGAGGCTGATATGGCCAACTACATTATTGCGTTTCCTGGAGCTACACGTGTCAGCTCCACAGGGACCATTAATGGCATGTTGTTGGTGAACGATGAAGGTGTCCCTATAAAGCACGTACAACTCCCAGGTAAATTTTAATATTTTAACTATTTCATGTACTCTATCTAAAACATATTTTATCATGATTTTTATTTTTAAATTAATGATAATATCTTTTTTTCTGTGTAGGAAACAATGAGTTCTACAGGTTTTTGGAGAGCCATGTGTTGGTAATTTTTGGCCCAACCATACGCACAGGGTGGAATTCCCAGAATTCCAACCTGAAAAAAGAACTTCTAGATTATCTAGAAGCCCTTTTTGGGGTCGGCACATTTGACAGAACAACGGTGGCTCGGGTAGCCGAAAAATATTTGAAATATACCAGGGACACCTATAGGACGCAATTGCAATTTAACCCTAGATATGAGCGTCCTCTCGCAGTTTCAGAGAGTGAGTGGAGAGCACTCATCCATGACGGAAAAGAGAAAAGGGCAAAGAAAGAAGGAAAAATGCCAACTGGACCCGTAAGGTAAATTACAACTTTAATTCAATAGCTTTAATTTTCTTTATGTCTAAAATAAAAGTGTGCTACGTCATATCTGACTTCAATCTTTTGATGCTAGGTTGCCTGACACCTCAAAGGCAACCAAAGCTAGGATTGATAAAAAGGGCCATCACAAGCTAGGCCAGGGTGGCTACTTGAAATTAGCTGCAAGAATTGTAATTAAGTAGCTAAACATCTTATAATTAATTGTATCGCCTTCCAACGTTTTTGTAATCCTATCAAATATGATTGAAAATACACAATCATATGTAATGTAGGGTGATGACTTCGAAACAGAAACTACAGAGGAAGATAAAAATATCGCTTTCCATTTCGGCTATCAAGCCGTAGTTGAATGTCGCAGAAGCTTGGGGCAGGTCCCAAGATCTAGAATGCCTGATAAGGTAAAACATTAACCTTTCAATATGTTTGTTTTCGTCCATAAATTTAATGTCTAACAATTTTTTTTAAATCAGGGGAGCAACACTACCGACGAGGCAAATAACCCAGTTTTAGAGCCAGATGTAGATGATCCTCACGTGCAACCTGATCATTGTAGTGGGGACCAGGCCGACAATGCTACTATCAGTGAGGGTCGTGACGGTAATTAATTTCCACTTATAATTTTTCTAATTATACCTTGATGGTTGTCCTTATAACGTTTTTTGTTTAAATGACAGAGAATGTTTCCCTTGAGGATCTTACCACCAGAGAGGAAGACAGGGCAACAGTCCCAACGGCGACAACTGGTGCACCAGGTAAATAATCTCATTGCAATTTTTTTTATTATTATTACCGAACTAGTTCAATGATATTTAAAAACTAATAATTAAAATTTAATATTATCTATTTTTGTAGGCGATTCCCGGTCACTGGATGAGACCAGACATCGTGACTATGCAACTAGTTCAAAAGTGCGGGTTGAAAGGCACGAAACAGGAGCAGAGCACGATGATATTGATGATGTAATTAGGAGCTTTAGAAATAGGAAGAAGAAAAAGAAAATTTGATAATGTAAAATATTGTATTATTATAAGACAAACGTTACCATACTTGGAACGTTTTTTGCGTTATATAAAAACTCATTTATCATACTATTTTTATGTCAAGCATTAATTGCAATGTTTCCTTGCGTACTTTTTGTTGAATTGTTTTTTTATTAGTTATTGAATATTTTTTTATGCTCATGAAAGTAAAAAATGAAATATAGATTGGGTATTGGGGAATTGAGAGTGATGTGAGGGGGGAGGGGCCATAAGAGCTTCCACCTTCACGTGGTTGGCCCTGTTTAGTAGAGAATAATTTATTGGAGCGATTTAATCTTGGAGCAAACCTCCCTTGATCCAGCGTAGCAACAAAAAAATCATTGTTGACTTAGTTGCTACTCTTTTCAGATCGTGGAGGCGTATTCAATTTCATGCTTACTCCACAAATTGTTCTTGGAAATGAAGAGGGGGTTGGGAAGCCCGAGTCACATGTACCCAAAGATTTAGAGTTTTTTGTTGCGTTTCCATCCCCTATTTGAATAAATCCTCTTGGGATTTCATCTCCTCGTGCATATTTTCAATGATTAAAATTTTTCATATTGTATTGTGGTGTAGCCCTTGAGTGAGTTTTGGATTTGTAAGTTTTCTTGGTGTTTCATTTATAAAAAAAACTGTTTCAAATTGAGATTTATGGATTCCACTTCAATATTTGGATATAACTTGTTATTTCAGATTTAAGGCATTCCATTCTCACTAGCAGATTTTTGATGTGTGCTACCCAGTATGAGAATCCGTTGGAGGTGAGAAGGCATATTGTCTACCAGTAGATTGACCGTGGAGTTTCCATCTCCTTGCTTCTCATTGTTACCACTATCTATCATGTTGTTAATTTTAGGGCATTTGTTGCAAATAGACAATTTTAGATTTTTATTTTTATTTTTATCATAGTAATTTCCTTCCACCATTATCAGCCCACAATTTGTAAAAAGCCCACATTTTATTAAAAATATAAACAATTTTGGAAAAAGCCCACAATTTGTAAAAAGCCCACAATTTGTAAAAAGCTCACAATTTGTAAAAAGCCCACTTTTATTTTCTTTTTGCTTATATATTGAGCTCCGATTGAGTTCAACAAGTCTTGGGTTTTCTACACCATTGAGAGAGATTTATTATTTTCTTTATAGGATAATTTGCATCAATGGAAGAAAACATTTGAGGTGGAAAAAAAATTCAAAAGGGTGAAAGGGGTGATGGTAGAGTTTATTGCCCTTGCAAAAAATGTTGTATGAGAAATAATGTTAGAATTTTAATAGCAATAGCAACAATGCATTGTAGGAAATATGGGCACATTAATGGTGGATCAAATGACTATCGTCCCATGGTAATTAATTATCTATCTTCATTATCTATCTTCATTTTGATTATATCATAAAATTTTATATTATTTTAATATTTTTTATATGCGCACTAATGTTTAATTATTAATGTTTGTAATTTTCATAAAGGCACAGTTTCCCCCCAACTTTTTGCAGATGATCAACCAGCTTCCACAACAAAATAGTAGTAGATTAGATGATGTTGCACCAATACAAGAGAATATTGCAGCAAATATTAGTATTGGAAATAATGTTGTACAAGGTGAAGAACATGAAGCGAATGATGAAGGTAATTTTAATGATCCCATGGAGGTAGATCATGATGACAGTAATGAGACAGTTCACATTAATGATGGGACAAATAAAATGCTCCAAGACTTGTATGGTGAGTCAGATGATGATGGTGGAGATAGCAGTGACGGTATTTATGATGTACCTTTGATTGAAAGGTCAAGTGAACGACTTTTTGAACACTCAAATGCAACTCTTCTCTTTGCTACATTGTTGCTGGTGAACTTAAAGGTTATGAATAATTTGTCGAACAGATGTATGACACAACTCCTAAGGTATGCAATATGTATATATGATCACATATATGTAAATGTTGATTATTTTCCCTTTTTTTAGTTGTAATAAATGTGTAAAATAATAACTTATATATATATATATATATATATATATATATCATAGTTATCAAAACCGGCTGATTTGAACTAGTAACCGGTCAAACCGGCCGGTCAGGAGGGTTGCCAGTTGGAACCGGCCTTGCAACCCGGTCAATAGCCTATTCTCACCTGTTTTGGCCGGTTAACCGGACCTAACCGGCTGGTTAAGTATGGAACCGGCCGATTTATGCATAAACTGGCCGGTTCCGTACTTAACCAGCCGGTTAGGTGCTCCTCCATGAGTTTCAAATTCCTCAGTGTCTCCTCCACGAGCTACAAATTCCTCTATTATACTAGCAAAAAACTTGTCTAATAACTCATACTCAACACCTTATAGCAGCAACAATACACATGATGAATGATAAATACAAGGTTGGCTAGCATAAAATCCCTGGCAGCATGCAACTCATCAAGTGTACTTGATGACAATTTTTGTTCTCAAAACAATCAGCAGCAACCTTATTTCACACTCAGCTAGGAACTGTCAGACCCTCTCTCTCTGCTCACACATAGCAGCAGCATAAATACAAAACCTTTCACACAGCATACAAGCAATTTGATCATGGCATCAAGACTGATGCAAATGGTCTGACGCCACTCAAGGGAAAACAACATACAACCTAATGAAAATGTGACTGGAAATAATAAATTGACCACTAGAAAATTCCCGCTTGGAAATGCACTAAACTGGCTACTGCGTTTTCTGGGTTTCAATGAATCTTTTCAGTGATAAATTTTTTCAAACACATTGTGAGCAGACTTATGAAGTTGTAATGCTCTCTAAACTTGTTACAAATAGCACTAATAGTGGGTTTCATAAACCAATTCAATACCTCTAAGTGTTGTAGATGTTTTTCTAGAAATTTATTGGCAAGCAAACATAGATAATGAAGAATACAAGATCTTCAAAATGTTGGTCTGATATATATATATATATATCTATATCTATATCTATATCTATATCTATATCTATATCTATATCTATATCTATATATATATATATATATATATATATACTGAACCCAGAATTGTCTTTAAGGCTGATACAATGAATTGACAACAGATCTGAGCAGGGACAGATTGTATATTATAATATTAACTCAACAATAAAACACAGTGAATAATATAAGAGAAACCTGATACATTACTTCAACAAGTTTGCTTATGTATTTTTCGATGATATGTATTGCACTTGGTGCCATTTTGATATATTCATCACCTTTGCATGGTATATAAATGAGCAAACTTTTCATATTTTGTCTCTATTGGCTTGGAATCATGGTTGCAAATCTTAAAAATAGTTTTTTTTTTTTTATTAAAAAATAATTATGTTTATGTTGCAAATCTTACATTAACTAGTTTTTGTTTATGTTGTAGATTGTTGGGTGAATATTTGTTACCATCACCAAATACTTTACCTCGAACATATCAAGATCTACGTGCTATTATGAAACACTTTGGAATGGAATATAACACTATAGATGCATGTCCTAAAGATCATATTATATATTACGGAGAACATGCGTTGAAAACAGAATGTCCGAAATGTGGTACCAATAGATATCGAACAGATCAACTAACCAAAAAGGTGCCTCAAAAGGTTCTTTGTCATATTCCCATAATTCCACGTTTGCAGCGAATGTTCAGGTGTAACAGCATAGCACAGTTTATGGATTACCATTCAAAGAATAGAAGTGGAGATGGTGTTCTTCGAATGCCTACAGATGGTTCTGCATTTAGAGAAATCGAGGAAAAATATGTAGATTTTAAAAATGAACCTCATAATGTCAAGCTTTCATTGGCAGCTGATGGTGTTAATCCATTCGGAGAGCTTAGATCTACTTACTCAGTGTGGCCTATTTTCGTTATCAAAAATAACATTCCTCCTTGGATGTCAATAAAGAGGGAGCACATAATGTTGACTATGATTATTCCAGGTATTTGATACATTATTTTTTTGAATGTAACATTTTCATTTCTCTCGTTGTTTTCATAAATATATATTTTATTTATTTACTTACTTATATATACATATATCATGGTAGTAATTATTATGTACCGTAATTTTGAACAATTAGGTAAGTACCAAGTCAAAGATATGAATGTATATATTGAGCCTCTTATTGATGAGCTAATACAGTTATGGCATGGCATCACTATGTATGACATCACTAAACCAATCAAGCAGAAGAGATTTCAATGTCATGGAATGCTTGTATGGACAATTGATGATGCCCAAGGACTAACACATGTTTGTGGTATGTAATATTTCGTTGCACTTTAATATAATACATAATTATCTAAATTAGATATACCATATTGCATGTTTTAAAAATGATCTCATAGTATATTAATTGTTATTGATCCATCTATTGTAGGTCTTCAAACAAAGGGTAGATTTGCATGTCCAGTTTGTGGCCCTAAGATGAAGTATCATCATTCGCCAGACTTAAGAAAGATGGTGTTTGATGAGTTTAGGCACTTCCTCCCTAGGAACCATAAGTATCATACTACTGAAAAACATCTTTTCAATGATAAAGAAGAAACTAGATTAAAACCATGAAGAATGACACCTCAGTTGTGGATGTTGGAATATAACAGAATTAATAATCGTCGAGCAGCTGGTACGTAATTTGTGTGTGTGTGTATATATATATATATTATTTGTTTATGTAATGTTTGGAATTTTTGTTTTAACTAATGAATTTATTTTATTGTATTTTATAATTAATATTGTTCTGATTTATTTTATTCTTTGATATCAAGGTCATCGTCGTGGTGAAGGTACTAATATTGTACTTCCACCAGGAATGAAATGTTATCCTTCTCAATTCGTGAGGTTGCCCTACTATGAGGACCTAAAAATAGCTCATTTTTTTGATACAATGCATATCAGGAAGAATGTGACAGAAACGTTATGGCGAATCATAGATGGTACACATGATAGAGATAAAATTGATAAAATTTGTTCTGACATTGAGAAATCGAATCATGCAATGAAAAGTGTGATCGAGAGATCAAATAACAATGGAGGTCGAAATTATAATAATAGTCCATGGTTATTAGCAAAATAAAAAAGAAATTATTTAAAAGAGGTCGTTAAAAGAATTAAATTTCCAATAGGTTTTGCTTCAAACATAAGTAATATCTTAATGAAGAAAGGTGACTTCAGTGGGGTGAAAACACATGATTGGCATACCTTTGTTAAGGTAATTTTTTGGTATACATTTTTGTATGTTATTGCTTGAATACATCTTTTAAATTTTCATTTTTTCTGTTTAATTTGGAAACCAATAACGATTCATTTTTTATTGTTATAGTATGTTATACCTATATCTCTCCCAAACAACTTCGACAACAATGTCAAACAAGTTCTATATGGTCTTAGTAAATACATGAGGTAAGTAGTTTTAATTTATATGAAAAATATCACTACAATTTCTTTTTTTACTTAATGAAATGATGTGTTAATTTTCTTGTAATGAAATATATATTATGTTTCATTAAAATAACCTTGCGTAATGATTTGCAAATGGTTGTCATTGAAAGAAATCCATCAAGATGAAATAAAGTATTGGAAGAGAGAAATTCTCAATATTAAAGAAATGAAAAGTATCTACCTCCAACATTTTTCAATGCACAAGAACACTACTTGATACACCAAGTTGAAGAGATTGAAATGTGTGGACCAGTACACACAAGGTCAATGTGGATGGTCGAGAGGAACCTGAAATCCTTGAAGGCTTTGGTTAGACAAAGAGCACGACCTGAGGGTTCTATGGTGGAGGGATATGTGGTATATGAATCCATAGTGTATATTAGTCATTATCTTCCTATATTAGCTACGCCAGCTATGAAGGCGGTGGATTGCATTTGTGATGTGAACTCCATCAAAAAATTTGAACTGGAGCACCTATTGGGAAAAGGTAGAATGAAGAAAGTGAGAGGTAAAAAATTTATTATGTATAATACATATAATGTTTCATTTTTTTTTACATCATGTATATGATCATTATATTCATTTAGGTCTTATTCTTTCATAGTTTATTAATTAATATAATTTACCATGGTTATAAGTAATATTTAATATTGGTGAATTATTGTTTTTTTATTCATGTGCTCAAGATTGTGAGGCACTACATTTCTACATTGCCAACAATCTTGAGTGGATGAGTGAATGGAGTGAAACATGTAAAGCATGTAACGATGGTAGGTTATCATGGCAACTACTATCTGAATTGATTAGAGAAGCGTATCGTAGTGAAGAAGGAAATGTTATGGACAGGGAAATCGATTTAGCATATGGTTTGAAAGATGGAAAGGTAAGGAATTAATTCACCTATTTTATTCATTACTTATTTTATACTATATTTATAATGTGACAACAAGTTTTATTTTTCAGATAATTTTGATGCTATGTAAATTATATGATTAATTATTAATTGAGAATGCATATTTTTCATGTTTGGCATATTGCAGTTGAAACACCACAAGGCTATGTGGTGCAATGGTCGTAAATTTCACGTTAAACAGTTGGATGATAACAGGAAAAATTTTGATAGTGGGATAACTGCAGTATTTCAGGTCACTAATGTTTCCTCCAGGAGGGAAAGACATCCTTGAGAATCTAAAAATATATATTATGGGTTTTTAGATGATATAGTTGAGTGTGACTTTAATTCCTTCAAAATAGTTTTGTTCGACATCAAATGGTACAGGCTACGAATGAATGTACGTGATGATGATAGAACACTTATTCAACATGAAAATGGATTTCCAATGGTTAAAAAATTGGATTTTGAAGCAGGAAAATATCGCTATGTTTTTCCAAGCCAATGCGAACAAGTCTTTTACTCAGAGGTTCTAGGTGAGAACGAATGGTCATTTTCTATTAGATATGATCCAAGAGGAATGCCAGTAGAGTATACTCTAGAGGAAGAATATGATATTGATAAAGAAGAATATGATGTAGTGGCAGATGAGAAGGAAGATGCATTGACAGACGAAGAAGATATATTAGAAGATGAACCAGGCATAGGAGATGAGGCAGCAATTATTGATGATGATGTCGATGAGGATATTATTGAAAATGACATAATCGATGATGATGATGACATGGTCAATCATTTCAACACCATTTTTAATCGTATGTTGATATAGATTTCGATCAGCTTGGATGAAGATCACAAAGATACAAGGTTATTAACATTGATACAAATGTTATGTTCGAGTATGAGCTGGTATGTTATAACTTTATATTTTAATATGTAGGAATTATTGTCTTTAAATAATTTACTATTTATGTGGGTTTGTTTCATGTTGTTTATTATTTCAAACCAATAAATAATGGCCTTACTATTGTTTATTATTTCGCAGGTTTCACAGGATTCATTTGATTCTATGGTCAGGTCTCTGACAAAACCAATTAAACGCTTATGGTCAGGTCTCTCTAGGCACTTCCTCTCTCGGAGGTTTTAATATTGTACTTAATTTTGGGGTTTATGGGTGTTATAATTAATACATTTTGGGATTTTCTATTAGAAATAGGGAAAATCCTAGGGGTTAGATTATTCTCATGGTTTAAATTTCTATATTTGAAATAAAATTCACCAATTTCTATTTAAAAAAATGATTTGCCTAAATATTTGATGTATTTTAAATAAGATGTAGTTCATTTCAAAAATTGTTGAAATTTTCTAGAAACTATGATTGGGATTTCAAGAATATTTATGCACTCTTTAAATTTCCCTTAACATAAAGGGCATTTGATGTATGATTAATACTCAGTATTTTTTTTTTCCAATCTCCAGGAGAAGGTTGAATATAAAGCTCCATATGGGCTTACCCCAAACATGTGGGGTGATTTCTGGTTGATCAGAGCAGCTGGTTCAGATGGCCGCTCTAGTAAATATGTTGTGGCAGCATCTGCAGGTTGTACATTGGACTCAAGTTTCTGTTCATGGGACTTTTATAATAAAGAAATTATGGAAACAATAGAGCTTCTTGACAAGCTCAACCTTATTTAAGTTCATTTTTTGAGGAAACGTGCGCTGTTTTGTTTCACATATCTAGCTTAAGGGGGTTGAATATTCTGAGGTCAAGGGGTAATAAATTGATAATTACCCAAATTCCGTAAATTGATAAATTATGAGGATTTTCTAGGAGATTTCTGCCATTTTGCCTGGCTCCTCAAATATAGTAAATTATGGAAGGATTGAGCTTTCTGACTCCTTTGAAGGTTGGATATGATCTCTCCATTGTTCCACAAAAACCGACATGGCTGGAGGCTCTGTTAACAGACCCATTCTTTACACCTTGTTCCATTCATTTGGAGCACAATAAGAATGAATTCAACATCTTTTGCATGGATTGCAGTGCCAACATTTTTCAACATTGTCTCTATTCCCATCGTTCACATCGCCTTCTGCAGGTAATCTGCAAAACCTTATAAAGGCCAATCCTTAATTAGCATGAATTAATGCATCAAATGAGCTTTATGATGTCCTAAAAGAGTTTTTTGTTCCAGGTTCGAAGGTATGTCTACCATGATGTTATTCGGCTTTAGGACATGCAGAAGCTAATTGTCTGTTCTCTGGTACAGGTAAGTTGTCATGCATATCGGTAATTTTAAAATGTAGGTTAAATGACTGTAATTAGGTACTGATTATAATTTTAATGTTTTGTACTATAGACCTAAATCACCAACATTTCTAGAGTGGTTTTCTTAAACCAGAGGACCTAGTCTTGACTATCGAAGGGCTTGGGGAATTCTTGTAAGACCTGTGATAGGGTGTTGCAGGAACCCTACTGTTATTGCTCTGTTCTATTTAAGCTATGAAAACTATTCAGATCGATATAAAGAATGGAAGGCATGACCAGCAGACTCCATCTACTCAAGCCCAATTAGCAGCTGACTCAAGAAGCACATCATTAAGACCATGTACTCCTGTATGTGATTCTTACAGGCCCTGTTTAAACAACAGGTTTGTGGTTTGATATTTTATCTAGGATTCCTTTTTTTTTCTTGTAAATATCTTTCAAAACTCTATGTTTGCAAGAAGGTTTGTGTAATTGACCTTGGATTTGGCGACTTATAGAAATTTGGAAGATCTGTTTGCTTCAGGAAATGGTGCAAATGTCAGAAACAAGTGCCTTTCAAGCGAGGTCCCGATGAGGCAACGAAATGTTATCATATCAGTCTTTCACAATTTTCGTACTAGAGATCAAGACAAATGTTGAGTTTTGTCATCCTTGCTCCTGATTGTGTGATAATTGTAGATCAAAAAGGGAGGACTTGGACTACTGTGTTGTAAAATGTATTTTCCCTTATTTAGGTGTCTGGCTTGCTGGCATGTATATGAGAATAATAAAAAGGGGTGTGATTTGTACCTAATGTGTTTATCCTTTGTTCTGCAGTATTTCTTTCCTGGGAATCGGTTGTCTGATCTTACCAGAGCTCGGTATGAGGTTAGAGAAAAGAAGAGCATAAAGAAGGTATATTCTCTTCAAGCAGGGTTTCTTGTCAAATGTTGTGATATTGCTATGTTTTGCCATGATTTAGTAATATTTGCTAATGTCTCGCTTTAAAATTCTTCTTAAATCAATATTTAGGACTCATTTCAATTGGCTGAACCATCTTTTGTTGTTGCAGAAACCAAGGGGACTAAAGGCCATGGAAATTTTAGATAGTGATTCAGAGTGAGTTGGTTGCTGATGCATTTCTTAATGATTTAGACATGCTTGCTTCTTGGCATGAGTTATTCAATGATTCAATCCCCTAACAATATTTTCCATAAATTGGATGCCTATGCCCTTAAATTGAGCCCTCTGTAATTAATATGGGTTTATTGTAAATACTTGAGAAACAACTCTTCTGCAAGTCTACTCGGCAAGTAGTTCCATGAAAATATTCATAGTCACTTTTCTTTTTCCCTCCCCTATTGTTAGGGAAGGATATCAATTCGAGGTTCCAAATACATGTATAGATTTCAATTTTTGCAATTAGAAATCTATAGAAATGATGTGATAGCTAGGCAGGCTCTAACCTATCTGCCCTAGTTTTTAAAGGTAGGGCTGCAGAATCCAATGTTTCCCTTCAAGGAATTCAAAGCATCTTCTTGTATTTACATATAGAATTGTAGAGTTTCTGAATAAAATTCATCGATATCTACACATTTTGGAGTGATTGTTTTGTTGGCCATATTGGTCTCATCTAATGGGAAGAAAAAATTCATAATGTTCTGTGTGACTCTCTATGGTTGGATCCTAACCTGCTATTGCACTCCATTGATTTGTGATATTTTTTTTTGTATGTCAAGTCTCTGTACTGATTCCAAATGACTAGACCTTACAAACTACAGGGCTAACATGGGATTAGGAATTTTTTTGGCTGATGCTTGCTTGATATTACTGAATAAGAATACCTGATTTAGCTTCTTGTCAGTTCTTGGATTTTGACAAGAAGGGCATACACTTTTTGTTGGAATACTTGATGTTAATAGCAATGGATTTAATTATTTTTAGAGAAGATTCAAATCATTGGACCCATTTTATTAGAATACTCAAGGTTATTACATCGAATTTTGTGTAAATCCTTAGCTGGTATTATCTTCTATATCGTGATAAAAATCCCTTTATGAAGGCAAAAGACAGATGCCTGGTGGCTCTTGAGAGAAGTAGGATCTCTACAATGCGGGTTGGGGGAGATCGTGGTCTCTCATTAAATTTTTCTAGCATAAAAAGGTTATATATATATATATATCGATAGATCTAGAGTAGCATACATATTTTTTAGCACCAGATTTGTTAAGCTTTGAGAGGTGTGATCCTCTGTAGTTTTTTTATCCCTCTTGGTGCGTAATAAGTCAGATAAACCTATCGGCCTCTCTTTGCACCTTTTGGGGTAACTTCTAGTTATTTTTATCACAGTAATTTCCTTCCACCATTATCTGCTGTATAAGGCAATAATTCCATGCAATAAAGTCCATGCTAAGACATATTACAATATTCCAATACTTTTTGTATAATGTATTCCAATACAGTATAGACCCTCAATTTACGTGACTCAAATTGGGTAAAAATGCATAATACTTTAGTTACAACATCCTCCTAGTAAAGTAGGACAGTCATATAAATTAAATGCAATCGTTCGTTTGCTTAGCAGGAATTGGGTAGGTCTGTATATAAATTAAATGCCATCATCCCTCTGCTTAACTGGAATTACCCTAAATGCCATCGCCCATCTGGTTAACTGGAATTGGGTAAGTATCTATAACACTTCACTTAAACTGACGAAGATGACACAGGCTACAGAGAAGAGTATTTGTGTTAAAGCCTCTATGGTTCTTTTAGGAGAAGCAAGTGCTATAAGGTGTATTTTCACCTTCACAAAACAACCGACAAATCCCTGGTAGAGTGATGTAGGGGCATTAGGCCCAAGAAAATTTTTGCACATAAATAAACATAAGGGGGGTCTCATGTTTTGTTTCCCCTATGTAATTATTCATAATTGGGTTATTTTTAGTTAATTTTAGAGAAAATTTAACTACCTGAAAGATTAGTGGGCATAGGAAGTGATAGTATGTTTCAGTCCATTAGAGGGTTAGGCTAAAATTAGGATTGAGGAATCTGTCGAATGATTGTAGGAAACTGAATCGATTGATTCCCAATATGTATAAAAATAAGCCTAACAGGCATAATAGGTAGACATACAAACACTGTATAGACCTGCATAGGGTTAGAAGGCAGAGGAGGCAGAGTAGGGGTACAGAAGGGCCAAGTGATCGAAGATCTGGCCAGGAATTTGTAAGTAATTTCACTGTGTATAATGAAGAATTGTTTCGGCATTTTTGTGCATTTGTAGGATAAAATCATGTGTGCATATGTCTTGAATACCCGTGAATTTGATATGAGCATGATTTTGTAATTCGTTAAGAGTCTGCCTGCATATTTATGTGTTAGAACTTTGTGTTAAAGGAATGACAACAGATTGGATTTATGCGCCTACTGTGTGAAGAATGTGTTTTTGTGTATTTGTGTTCTCCGAATGCATTCATGGTTCTCTGTATAAATTTGAGTTATTGACCCCTCTGTGGAGAACCCAGTTTGTTCCTCGAACTTCATTGAGTCAGACGTTCCCATAAATTCTAGTTGTGGAGGATGGTTATCAGTTCAGAATCCCGTTATGGAAATTGTGACTGGTCGAGAGGAACTGCCACTGTGT
Source organism: Pinus albicaulis (assembly GCA_034641835.2). Classification (NCBI taxonomy): domain Eukaryota; kingdom Viridiplantae; phylum Streptophyta; class Pinopsida; order Pinales; family Pinaceae; genus Pinus; species Pinus albicaulis. Next base: position 1,325,704,787 of record CM076575.1, on the reverse strand, counting down.
CAAGCGACATCAGTCTTATGCAAAGCCACCATGCAAAGCACGATGTAGATTGAATTGAATACCGTGTGGAAACTTCAATTCGAAGGAAGCAGAACCTGGGACTCTTAAACCAATTGGAACCATGAAAGGAACGTAACGAGCGGTTGGAAGAACGGAACAAGGCAAAGGCAAACGGAGCCATGCGCCAAGGGCAGCGTGGAACCTTGAATTACAAAGAAAACCGGAGTTGGACTGAGTGGTATTCGCGTGATTGAAAGAGTGGAAAGTTGTTTTCAAAAAAATAACGTGATATTGTCCGTTGGTTGACACGTAAGCCAAGGGTGGTTTCACAAAACAACGAATTTCGCGTAGATTTTGAGCGTTAATGCTCGGCATCAAAAATAACGTGAAAGCTCACGAAGATCTTCGGATCATCCCCACTGGAGCGATAAATCATCCACCGTTGGATGTGAATGCACGTTAGTGCCGGGCCAACCATGGTTGTATATGGGCGTCAGGTAGTTTAATAAAGTCTGAGTTATATATATATATGGACGAATCTCCATATAAAATGACGGATTGTATATGTGTGGGGTCCAACTCTAATATGTGTTCGTTAGTGTCACTCCAACTAAGGTTTGCCGGTTATATGAATTCCCATAACAAAAAGGGTCACCGTGGAGACGCAATGCGATGTGTATAATGTGCGTTGAATTGCCACAAGGTTATATTGTAACATATGAGTTGGAGAATGTTGGTATGCGATATGGTAAGCCGTGGGAAATAGTCCGGCTTTGGAGGTCAACTCAAATTATTATTGAGTGTTAATACAATGAGATGGGTCCTATAATATGACCTCATAACCATAGACCCAATTTAATACAAAACTTCTGCCTATAGAAGCTTATATGCATAAGGATTGTATGGGGGTGAAATTCGGGGATGCACTTTTAATATGCGCAGAGGGGTTTCATAACCTTGAAGAAAAAGTGAGTTAGTTTCCACACAGACCTATTTAAATAGCCAGTTCATAAAGTTATAACTTTGGGAGTTTGCCAGACTGTGGAATAGTTTGGGAAAAGAAATTTGAAGGCACTTTATACATAGCTATGAAATTTTGAGTTAAATGTGGACTGTGGGTTTTACCCCATCATAGAGCTCTTGACTAGATACACTTCGAGCTCTTGACTAGATACACTTCCTCGTGTTCAATAGGAGGACCACACATTTATCGAGGGATTTAGTAAGATTACACATGGCAGTCAGTGAATTTTGATACACATTTGTAATATGCCACATGGCACCAAAATACATATAAGCCAGTGGCATTGTCTCGTAGAAGAAAAATGTATTTTCCTTAGACGTCGTGTTATTGGAGTTCAAATTTGTTTATTCTGTAGTACAACAGCTTTACAGTTGTGACAGGAAATTGGAACGCCCACAATTCATAACAAATATTGGAGATTTACTGTCCTGTTTTAAAGTTTCATTTTTTTTATTTTTTTTAAATTGAACCCGTCGTCGGTATACCGACGCTTTGTAAGCATCGCTCTTCCGACGCCTTATACGCGTCGGTATACCGACGCCTTATATGCATCGGTCTTTCGACGTTTTCAACGATTTCCATCTTCTTCGGTCTTGCGACGTCCGTCAATATTGCAACAGTTCTTCCTGGCGTCGGTATTGCAACGCTTTTGCAAAGCATCGATATTGCGACGCTTCTGGAAAGCGTCTGTCTTTCGACACTTTTGCAAAGCATCGATCTTGCGAAAATTTTGTAAGGCGTCAGAATTGCGACATTTTACAAACGTCGGAAGAGCGACAGTATGAAAATGTCGAAAGAGTGACAATCAAAACGTCGGACCACATTTCATCAGAATTGCGACAATTTACAAACGTCGAAAGAGCGACGATTTTGGAAACGTCGGAAGAGCAACGTTTGTTTGGAAGCGACGGAAAAAGTGTCGGTATTGCGACACTTTGTCAAGGCGTCGAAATTGCGACGTAATGGCTAACCACGTTTTGTCCACCCTCGAAATGTCACTCTTGCAACGACTATGTGTCGGGATTAGTGTGATAGCGGTCGGAAATTGGAAAAATTTTATAGTGTCTTAACCTTCCATATTATAGCATTTCTGGGCAGGTAGTAAATGCTCCCACTTTAGCTATTATTATAGAATAGATTGACAGTGAAGTTATAGAACCAGAACAGAGGTCAGTTGGGGATAAACCATACCAAAACATAACAAATCAGAAACCTCCCCAATCTGTTCCTATTCAGGGTCATTCAAATTCTCCTCCATATCTTGAAAGACTGACCTTGAATAAACCAAAACCTCAAGCAAATTTTGATTTCCTAGGGGAATTGCAAAATCTTTTTGTTAAAATACCCGTGCTACAGGCTATGAGGAATGTACCTATATATCCAAAAACTCTCAAAGAGTAATTCTCTAAGAAACCTGGGAAGAAACCAAGGGATCCGTTAACTATTCATGTGATGGGTAGATTGTCTAACATTATGCTAGGAAAGACTATGCCTATGAAATATGGAGACTCGAGAAACCCAATTATGACAGTACAAATCAATGGGCTTGAAATCCCAAATTTACTAGTGGATTTGGGTGTTTCCATCAATATCATTACCTCCAAAACAATGAACACATTAGGTCTGGGAAATGTCAAGCCAACCCCTACCATATTGAAGCTATCAGATAGGTCTATAATTAAACCAGTAGGGAAACTGGAAGATGTGACCATTTCGGTGGATTCATGGCACTACCTGGTTGATCTCCTTGTGCTACAAGCAAGATCCTCAGTTGGAGGTCACACATTGATTTTGGGAAGACCTTGGCTCAAACTATAGATGTGTACATAGGCTACCGATCTGGGCATATGATCATATCAAATGGGACTGTTACAAAGAATCTTACTCTCTACCCTCTTGTGGAACCTATCCCATCAGGAAAATTATTAACCAGTTAGAAACCCCTACCAATATAAGAGACTGAACCTAAAAATGAGGAAGTTAGACCAATCCTCACTATTGGGAAGGCCCTTTAATTCAAAACAGAAACTGAGGACGATGCCATCAACACGTTTATAAATGATCCTAGTTTTGTTTCCAATTCAACTCGTCAAATTTTAGAATTTGCTATGAGCTGTGAAAAATAGGAAAACATTGAGTCAGAAGATGAAATTGAAGACATTCCTATAACCTCATCCCATGATATTATTCTAATCGAAATTGAACCAGGGAAAACACTCAATATCAGCCCTAATCTGTCTGAATCCCAGACAAAACAACTCTTAAAATTCCTTCAAGGTCATCAGGAAGATTTTGCCTAGGATTATACTGACATGAAGGGGATCCCTACTAATTTGTGTACTCATCATATTTATATTAAGGAAGATTGTCACCCTGTAAGACAGCCCCAACAGAGAATGAATCCTGCTCTAAAGAACATTTTCAAAGAAGAATTACAAAAATTATTGGATGTAGGTTTCATTTACCCCATCTCAGATAGCCAATGGGTATCCTCGCTAGTTATTGTTCCTAAAAAGAATGGTAAGTGGCGTATCTGCGTAGATTATAGGAAGCTAAATAAGGCAACTCAAAAATACCATTTCCCTTTGCCATTCATTGACCAAGTCATGGACACCATGGTTGGGAAGAATTTCTTTTCCTTCCTAGATGGATTTAGTAGATATAACCAGATTCAGATAGCCCCAGAAGACTAGGATAAAAGAACTTTCACATGCCCTTGGGGAACCTTTTCATACAGGGTCCTCCCACTTAGCCTGTGTAATGCTCCTGCTACCTTCCAGAGGGAAATTCTAGGAATATTTTCTAATTTTCTCGATGATAGTGTTGAAATCTATATGGATGATTTTACTCCATATGGAAACTAATTTGAAGAAGGATTGGAAAATTTAGAGAAAGTAATCAAAAGATGTAAACAAACCCATGTATCTCTGAGTACAGTCAAATGCCATTTGATGAGGGAAGAAGGGATAGTATTTGGACATTCTCTCTCAGCTATCGTAATTCGAGTTGATCCAACCAAAGTAGAGGTAATATTACACTTCCTGGTACCAATGACACCCACACAGGTATGTACCTGTATTGGTTGTGCTGGTTATTACAGATGTTTCATAGAAAAATTTTCTAAGATAGCACATCCACTTTTTCAATTGCTAACGAAAGATTTAGAATTCTCTTGGACTGAAGACTATGAAGCATCTTTCACAAAAATTAAGGGACTGATTTGCAAAGCCCCAATCCTTCGGGGACCTGATTGGGCATTACCGTTTCACATACACGATGATGCTTCTCAAACAACAGTAGGAGTTGTTTTAGGACAACAGCTAGACAAAACACTGTATGCAATTTATTATGTCAGCAAGAATTTAATTCCTGTTGAACTAAATTACACTGTGACGGAGAAACAATTCCTAGCTGTCATTTATGCTATCAACAAGTTCCGGCACTACATCACCAAGTATCTTACTTTTATACATAATGATCATGCAACAATGAGGTATTTGATGAATAAACCTATCACTCTTGGTCATATTACAAGATGGTTTCTATTGCTTCAAGAATTTGATATCATAATAGTAGACAAACCAGGAAAATATAATGTAGTTGTTGATTTCCTATCTAGAAAGGATAACAATGATGAATGCACACTTATAGAAGATAATTTTCCTGATGAGCATATTTTTTCAGTTTCTATTAAACCTCTGTGGTATGTAGATATTTCTAACTATCTCGCTACAAGGAAAGTGTCTCCTCATTTTTCATACAGGGAACAACAAAAAATTATTCATCATAGTGCCCGATATTCTTGGATGGTGGGGTACCTTTTTCATATAGGAGTTGATAAGAAGATTCAGCGCTGTGTATTTGAGGATGATATTTATGAAGTATTGAAGGTTTCCCATGATGGTCATTGTGGAGGGATTTTTGTAGACAAAATAACATGCCATAAGGTGCTACATATGGGATATTACTGGCCTTCTATCTTTCGGGATGCGCAAAATTATGTCAGGAGGTGTGATAGTTGCCAATGTATGGGGCAGCCCGGTCGAACTAATGAAATGACTTTATAGGCACAGGTAGTCCTTGAACCTTTTGAGAAATGGGCTATTGACTTCGTTGGACCCTTTAAACCACCCTCCTAGCAAAAGGTCCACATCTTGGTCTGCACAGATTACGTGAATAAGTGGGTAGAAGCCAAAGCTGTTGTGAAAGAAATAGAGAAAAAAATCTCAAATTTTCTATTTAAAGAAATTTTTTCTTGTTACGGTACCCAAAGTGAGATTTTTTTAGATGGAGGAGCATAATTTACATCACACAAGATAGCAAAGCTTATGCAGAAATATGGAGTCAAACACAGGGTGACATTTCCATACCATCCCTAGGCAAATGGACAAGTAAAAAGCACAAATAAGACATTGGAAAATATCTTGACAAAAACTGTGGCATACCATCGTCAGGATTGGGCTCAAAAGTTGCCTGAAGCTCTCTGGGCATACAAAACAACATGGTGGAACACAAATGGGTTTTCACCATTTGAGTTGGTATATGGGAAATTCCTGTTGTTTCCAATAGAGTTTGAAATCAGTACGATCATAATAGCTCTTCAATTTGGTTTGGATCTTTCAAATGCCCAAAAACACCGACTGGCCCAGCTCAATGAACTAGATGAAATCTGCTCAATGGATTTCCAGAGAACTACTGCTATTCAACAGCAGAGAATGAAATGGGATGATAAGTTTATCAAGAACAAGGTGTTTCAGAGGGGAGATTGGGAACTACTTTATGACTCCTACTTTAAGGATTTTAAGAGAAACCTTTGCACTCGCTAGATGGGACCTTACGAGGTGGACGACGTATTTGATAATGGAACATTCTGGCTAGTCACAATTGATGATACACATGCTTCATTCATAGCAAATGGACATCGCCTGAGATTATACCACTGCCCAACCTCTAAGGATGCTTTTATCAAACACCTATATGAGAAATATAGTTTTAAGGTTATCAGCATAGAGAAGTCTTCCACTACATCCTCCCTCTAATAATAATAATAAATAAATAAAGAATTATACTGTTACTATTTTGTTGTCTTTTTGCAGGAGTGACTATTAAGGAGTAATGTTTTAAAAATCAAATTTTTTTTAAGCATCGGTTGTTGCTACTCATGATGTCGTTACTCAGTTGCTGCTACTCCTGATGTTGTTACTCGGTTGTTGCTACTCATGATGTTGTTACTCGGTTGATGCTACTCATGATGTTGTTACTCGGTTGCTGCTACCCCTGATGCTATTACTTTGGATGTTGCTACTCGCAATGTTGTTACTCCAGATGCTGTTACTCTGGATGTTGCTACTCACACTGTTGTTAGTCCAGATGTTGTTACTATGGATGTTGCTACTCGCACTGTTGTTACTCCAGATGTTATTACTTCGGATGCTACTACTTGCACTACTGTTACTTCGGATGCTACTACTCATACTGATGTTACTCCAATTGCATCATTACTGAGCCGTCATCCTACCAACCGTCACTTTGTTCAGGTAGGCCGCCAGATATGCCTCCACGTGAATTTTACTGATTTAATTAAATATCCCATGTGAACACATTAATGTCGCGGACGAAAACTTCTAAAGTTAGGGGGGAGTGTCGTCATAATTTAATGACGACGTAATGATGATTTTTTAAGTCATTATTACAATACCGTGTGTGGTACACCTTACGATCCTTATCAATACTCCACATAATTATTAAATACACATTAGGATCCGTAACATGTCCTTTCCATTTCATATGAAATAATTACCATTATGTTCAGTGCACTTACCATACTTTTTCATGATTTTTCTCAGTTTCCGAGAATTACCATCCATATTTACCATTACCACCATTCGTTTTCACCATGTTGTTTTTCCAAATTTGGTATCCACTATTTTTTCCAGTGGTCTTTTGTTCCAAGAAGCTACTACAGTCCTCACAGTATGGGTAGACTAGTTGTGCAGCATGAACCTCAAAATATAGCTTCGGTCCGTAGTAATCTAGAGGTATGGAAAATCTTAGTCAATTCAGGATGTGATACATATTTCAACAGATTGCAGGGGTTTGACAGGGAAATCACAATGGAACTCACACTTAATTTGGATGAGAATCGCTCGTGGGTCAGAGGATTGGAAATTCCTGTCACAGAAGAGATAATTGTAGATGTTAGCAGGTTGAGACAGCAAGGGCAAAAATGGTTTTCTCAAATTTTTTCCCTCCCAGAGTTTCCCAAATTATTCTTGCAGGCAAGAGAAAGCATCGTTCAATTGGGCAGAGGATATGAGCGCAAGTCTGTGTCATATCCATGGAACGAAGTCGTAGGTTTTGTAATGAAATACATAACCTACGAGGGTCGGGCCACAACTCTATTTAAATACCATTTTAAAATTATAACTCATCTTCAGTTTCCACAGGCTCAGGTGCATTCCTTAAACATGCCCTTCTTTCTATTAAAATAGTTGCAGCACATGGCATAGTCTGCTCGGCGTTCGCGTCAGATGTCGGCAGAGCTCTCCAACCATGGATTGGTGCGGTTACTGTTCATACATGCATTAGACAGATTTCAAGTATCCTAGGTGGAACTCTGTGGATCCTCAGAAGAAGAGATAATAGTCGTTATTTCTGCGAGGGAAGAGGAACCAGTCTCTCCGACTGGTTTAGTAGAAGAAGAACATTCAGAGGAAATTGATGAAGAGGAACCTGAAGAAATGGAAATTGAGGTTGATCAGGAGGAACCCGAAGAAGTGGAAATGGAGGTTGATCAGGAAGAACCTGAAGAAATGAGAATAGAAAAGATAATTGGCGACACAGTCGAGGCTATCACACAAGAACCACCCTCGCCTGAGGAGCCCACAGATGAAGGAATTATGGATATCGTGCATGAAGTCGAGACTGCCATACAGTCGTCGACTTTTTTCAATGAAGAACAAGGAAGTGGAATGGAAAATAGAGGGATGGAAAGTGATGTTGTTTTTCAAGAAACAACATCACCTTCCCAAGTAGATATGGATATTGAAATAAGTGGGGGTGTTACACAAGAACCACCCCTAATTTCGCTAGAACATGGAAACAAGGAAGCAACCCATGAAGAACGGAAAAATGAAGGAGAAATGACCCACGAGGTTGATACTATCCCACAAGAACCAGTATTGACCTCAGAAGAAGAAATAATGCACAAAGGACAGGAGGACAGAAGGGAAACAACCGTCGGAATCGAAATTGTGCCACAAGAATTAGCGTTGACCCTGAATGAAGTAATAATGCATGAAAAATTGGCCCAAGCTGGAAGCAAGGATGATGAAGCTACTCCCTGTTCTCTGTTCTAGTCCATGATGCCTAGAGGGGCGAGGGGATTCCACTCACCTCAATGATTAATGAAGGAAATAGCTGTTCCATCGGTGCTTAATTTTTTCGACCTAGGAGAGGACATGGCCAATATCGGCCCAGTCATTACTGAATCTCTGTTGGGGCACTCAGAGGCTCGCAAAGAAGATGGGTTTCCTGTGGAAACACTATAACACAGAGTGGTCGATGAAAACGTTGACCAGACAAGAGGATCCCTTGAAACCAATGTAGAGGGATATGCCCCTGAAGATAGGGAGCCTAGCCAGAAAGACCTAACAGAAGAACCAGCTGGTAATACCGACATCATTCTGTCGCTTCCTATGCCTCTTATAGGCTTATAAAATGAATTTGTTTTCAAATAGGAATGGATTGAACAGTGTGAGAAGAGAAGGTTACCTCTCAAGAAAAGGTAACAGTTGCAGTTCAATGAAACCATTAGATTGAAGAGGGAGGTTCGGGAATTGAAGAAAAAAGTTTCCCGGTTGAAAAATGAAGTAAAACTCTACAAATGGAGGGCAGAAAAACCAAAAATTGAAGTCTCCTTTGTAGCTACACATACTGGTCCAATTGAATAGTTGTTTGAAGGCTGGGAATTTTTCTTGACCGTCGATATCAAGAGGTGCAAGTCTACTACGAATGGTCATAAGAAAGAGACAATGCGGGTTCGAGAATAGGTTTCCAGGATCATTACAAGATACATAGACCAACTAGATAAGGCATGGCTGAAGCAAGCTAAACAAAAGGCCAGAATAAAAGAATTGGAAGAACAAGTGAAACTGCTGCAGACAGATAAGGAGAAGATGTTCTCCCTGGCACAACAGGTAATTGCCTGCAGATGCCCTGCACATAACTATGCCTTATTCCTTCATGAAAATTTTCTTTTCTTTTGTCTTGAAAGTATATATAAGGATATTTGGCACGAGATTGAGGACCCCATTCAATTTCTCCGTATCTTAAAAATTCATGATATCATAGGACATTACTTAATGTGTGAGCTCTACATGCATGGTTACGTTTTTAGGAAAGATCAATCTTTTAACCCCGTTCCATTCATGGGGGACATTCATTTAAGAGATTTTTCCTCCTACACCATCAATCAGATTAAATGGAGAAAGGCCTACGATACATTTGAAGAAAGCCAAGTCATAAGATCACTAATGATGAGGAAGAAGCATGGCCAATCAGCAAACATTTATAACAATAATTTTACCTTCCTACAGATTGAGGGGCATAGAGAACACATATTGACAACCCTAAAATGGTGTGCTGACCTCTGTGTCAGACAGATTACAATGTTCCATAAGGAAGCGCTGGGCAATTGTTAGAGGAGGTGGATGTTGTCATCCTCAGCCGTCAGAGGACAAGAACCATTTGGAGCAAGTAAATTTGCATAGGCTCTAGAGAGGATGCCACGTTTTTTAGCATGCATTCAGACCTTTGGGGTCAGATGGATGGGGTTGAGGTTTCAGTTTCCCCTTATTTGGTTTCCAACCGATAAATATACTCCTGCATACCACGTTGACCCATACTAGTGGAAGGATGTTGTTTTGATGGAAGGTTATAAACCCCCTGGTACGAAAATGGCTGAATAATATGATCTCACACAGCTTCATGCCAGTCACAGTCAGTCCAACCCAGATCTAAGGAGACGACGAGCTGCATGAGGACATGCAGATAGACCAGTTGGGGGGAGATGTTGGGTACTAGATTTTTATACTTTTCTCTCCCATTTCCACCCACCTTTCTATCTCTTTGTGTCATTATTATTCTTAAACACACGAGGTAAACCCCTTTCTTTTATTTTACATGGGATATTTGATTAATGAAGTAATAGTCAAGGAGATTTTACCTTTTGCAAATATTAACTCTGGTTTTTACAGATTTGGCAAAAGCGGGAAGGTTACAGTTGTGAGTCATGGAGCAGCTCTTAATTTATAGCGTTGCCTTCACTTGTTGCTACAGTGCAACAAACTCTGTTTCACCCCAGCAATATTTCAGGCTTTTTCATGGTTTCCTTTTGCCAACTAGGTTGTTGTTTTAACGAATTGTATAAATGTAGATATGTAGTTGTTAGAGGAAATCTATTATTTCCTGAACATTTGTATAAAGAGGGCTTGTGGGATGTGATCAAGGTTAAGCCCAGTACATACAGATTTTTGTAACAGAATATTCTGTAGTTAATTGAATGCATAACACTCTGATGTTTTACTAGTAATCCGTGAGTTTTCCATAGCCCTAATTAGAGATTTGGGCCCACTCTTCTGATCAGGTGTTACATTACCTTTATTTTCATTGATTTCATGTTCATTTGGTTTTGTTAATGTTGTTCCAATATAATTCTTAAATTGTTGTGAATGTCTTTTAAATTATGAAATCCATTTTAATTTTTGTTATAGTAGTCTATGTGTTCATTGATTAAGCTTGTGATCTAACAATAGGTTATGTGATTTCTCTTGCATATATTGTGTCGTTATTCTTGAAATAACTAACACCCTCGGGTTGATAATTTATGTGGAGAAAAGGGTTTGAATATTTTTCACATCTGGACACCAACACGAACCTCATGTTGGATGTTATTCTTTAGATTCCCTATGTTGAAATCAATCATATGTTCCTATGGAATATTATTTACCCTTATATTCAATTTTTGGAATTCCTTAATGTGCTCCATCATTGAACACTTTTGTTTGAGATTTATCAATTGGCTAAAGAAGGTGTTTCTCTTTGTATCCTCATAATGTGTTATCATTTCCTCTATAAAAATTGACCAACTGACCACTGGTTTACGACAAAAAATTCATTGGTACCATACAAACTAATTTTGTTCTAAATATAAAGTTGCAATGCATACCTTTTGTGTGTTTTGTAAATTATGGAGCTTAAATTATTGCTCCATTTGTAGTATCCATGTTATCGGATCCTTGGCATCGAAATTCCTCATATCTATCTATGGAATATGGTGGGTCTTATATCAAACATTAAAGTCCATGAAATCATGATTAACATTTCTTTTGTTCTCATCATGAGTTTCCTAACTACCTTTACATCATTGTGAAGCTTTTTGTGTAGCAACTTTGCCAAACCTTCCTTCAAACCTTCCATTTATTTCTTCAAATACTCCATGTTCCCTTCTATACCATCAATATTAGCTTCCACACCATCCATCTTAGCTCCCATGCCATTATTCAAACAATCCATCTTAGATTCCATGCCTTTCTTCAACCCATCCATTTATTTCTTCAAACCATCCATCTTAGCTTCCATTTCATTTTTTGCTACTCTTTGCGAGAGTGAAATTTGTTGAACTTGGTCTTCTAATTTTTATATATCATGTTACACTTCTTGCTATTCATGAGTCATATTAGATCCTTATGAGGGCTTAATGAGTATGTAATTATTTTTTGGGGGCATTTTGTAACCCAATACTGATATTTATGATTCAATATGCCATTGAAATCACTTCAAAATGTTTTTTTAAACAAGACTTATGCAATTTTCAAAAAAATACACACCTTGTTTTTATTTTGAGGAGTTCGATATTGAAATTTATGTATTTCTATAATTTTGGATCCCCACTATTTTATATTTTGTCCTATAGTATCCCTATGAGTCTTCTTTCCAATTACATAGGTCACACCTAATTTGTATTCTTCAAGATAAATTTATGACTGATCTCCCACGATGGCCTAGTTATGGACTAGCTCAGTAGAGCAAAATTTTACAGTGTGTGACATGTCACGATTTCGTCCATCGGCTCTAAAATTGATACACAAGAAACTACAGTCCGCGCACTTTCGGCCACTTTTTACAGAATTCCAATCCTATGTCTGAAACGAAAGGTTATGATGCTTTTCCCTCAGCCACCTGTTTGAGATGAAATTTTGGAGCATGAAAAAAACCTAACTTTCACAGATCATATCTCCAAAAAATGTAGCAAACCATGATCTGAATTTTTTACACAATGTTACTCTATATATTTGCGTAAATGGATTTTTTCTTTAAGCATCTGAACCTTTGTATACAAAATTTATAACTAAAATGCCACGATGACTTGTTTGCAGCAACAAAACCCTATAATCCAAAGCTATGATACCAAATGTTATGAAATAAGCTCACAAAATAGAAGAAAATAGATATCAACGACTTAGAAATCAGCCACTTCGAGGGGGAAACCTCCTTTACATTACATAAATAAACAATTATTGTATGATTCAATTGACAAAACCTCCTTTCTATATATAGGATTCCAAGGGGTAATAATATAATCCTATTAGACATAACAATAATAATGTAAGGGCACAACAATAACCATAGTGAGCTTCTATGGGGCACAATAATAACAATATGGGGACTACGTTGGCACAACAATAACAATAAGGGGGATACATTAACAATAATAAGGGGCTACACTAGTATTATGGGGACATAACATTCAATGAAACCCTAATGAGAATTAGACTCCTTCAAAACCATTTCCAAATGATGTAACAATGCATTAGTTTAATTTCCCTAATATTCCTTCTTCCACTATGGACCTCATATGTTGTTACCTATACCCTTGTATTCATTGTTGTAACTACATGTAGTACATTTTTTGAAGGATGCATATCAAGACTCCTCAAAAACTCATGTTATCAATATAGGGTTTTAAATTGATTTAATATTCCTCAAATATATGCACAGATTATACCATTGTAAGAACCCTTAGAAAAAAAAATATATATACATGTATTCCCTTAAGTTGATGCCATTTTCTCTTAGATTCTAGGATGTTGATGCTAAAGTAAATGTTGTTTTTGTCTTGATTCAAATATAAGTGTCATAGTTTCATCAACCAACCTTTTCAATAAAAAATATCATATTGATCTGCTACATATCTTAAGCAGAACCTTAGACATAACAAATATTTTTTTCTTTTTCAGATCAATCATAGAAGGTAAAATAGATCATGCTAAAGATTTTTCAAACATCTAAAAATGTTTCACTATAATTTAAAGAAGTTCCTAGATTATATTACTGAATGGAGTCTCATGAAGACTAAATATTTCATCAGTATGTATATGGGAATCCCTTACCATAGTCCACCTTACATATTGAAGTGAGCTTCATTCCAGGATAGAAAATAAGCCAAATAAGGCTCCTTAATTCATTGATCGACATCACCTTAAATGATGCTCGGCCTAGATCTCATGCTGTGAAAACACTTAAGATAAAGACAAATATTTTAATGGTCTACAAATATTATTTTCGCAGTGCTAGGTCACAGTTTCAACCATACCAAGTTATTCCTTCAATTTAGACTCAAAGATAAGCATGGATAATTGAGGAATTTTGAATAAGAAGGCCAAGGATATAGTTTCAATGTTCTGATAAAAATAATGGTATTATAAGTTCCACTGAGTGAGCTAAGATTTGTTCTACATGTGTTATGATCTAGGCATAGAAGGGGTTGAAAATACCTCAACATATAACCTTCAAAATATTTCATAGAATTTCCTTAGAGTTGGTCAAATGACATCATGTAACCCAACGGAAATATTAGCCTTAGAAACATGCCATAATAAGCCTTTAGTTAGAGCATATGTGCCTCAAGAAAGAGGTCACATTATCCTCCTACATATACCTTTGACCTAGCCTCAAAAGACACTTCATATCAGCCTAAGAAAAGGTTGAATAAGCTTAGAAATAACATTGAATAACCATATCCCAAAAGGATAAAACATTAAGCCCCAAAAACCTTTAGAACTTCGACCTCTACTTTAGATATACTACACTACTCCTAGCCACAAATGATTACAAGGATGACTTATAATTAGATCAACGTTGAACCCATGCATTTGTAGTAGAGACGTGTGCCTTTTTATAGAGGAAAAGGGGTGGATCCCTTAATGGAGCTAACTTGAAAATTTGGAGGAAAGGAATTTTAAATTTAAATTTTGATATTTGGAGCCAAAAAATGCTTAATTGATTAGGCTGACTTATCCTTCAATTATGTTCCCTTTGTGAGATTTAATTTTACACCAAGATTGACCTTGAAAATATTTTATCAAATTATTTAATGAAAAATCCTCATGACAATTATTTGGCCAATTATTAAGTGTTCATGTCATCCAATATTGGGACCTTTAACCACAATATGGGGGCACCAAATTTCAGTAGGCATATCTATCAAACCATGAGGAGTGTGGTGACATGCCACATATTGTTAGAATAATCACAATCAGAATCATCTAATGAAGTTTTTCTTGACCCCAAAAGACTTGATTTACCTTTTTATATTTTCCATAAAAGAAAGAGATTCTTTTGGCATTGCTTGGGTTGACATCAATGACAACCATATTTCAACAATGGGTGTTTGAAAAAAAAATGATTATTCTAAAAAAGAAAAAAAAAAGAAAAAAGGAAAAAAGGAAATAAACAAATGAAAATAAAAAGGCATTCTTACGTTCATATGAAAACGCAATCCTATCCACATCCCCAAAACATGGTAGAAAACTTTGAATAAAAATATTTTTGAAATTGAAAAAAAAAAATCCTCATAAAGGGGAGAAATGTTCTAAGGAGCAAGTACAAGAAGTAAGTTCTTAAGTGAATGTTGGAGAGGGTGTGAGGGATAACATATTTTTCAATACAGCATGGAATTATTGAGGTATCTACAAATTCCTTCAACATAGTACAATCACTTGTCATTTCTTTACCATTGTAAAAATCAAGATGAAATTTTAATCCCCTCCAATGCAATATAGTGGACTACACATTTATGACATAAATTTGTTTCATTATATGATTTTCATTTTAGTTAAATTATCCGTAGTTTTTCCAATCAAGTTATGAATATTATCACAATTATGATAATAATTATATATGGAGACCAACTTTGGTTTACTAAACCATAATAAAAGTTATAAGGACTCAATTGGTTTTCCCTAACAAGTTTCCTATATATTTAATGTGATAATCATAAATTAATATTAACATATAAAATTTAATAATATTATAAACATATTATGTTACATGATAATATGATGATGGTGTCAATTGAGTTTATCTTAGATTTTTTGTTGTTAAAATTTATCTGTGCACTCTTTTCTTTTTTTCCAAAAAATATTGGTCAATTTTTATTTTTCTTTTCAAAAGTTATTCACCCAAATTCTATAGATAAAAATATTTGTCTTTAAAAGACACCAATTTGGTTTTTTTTCAGTTTATTTTTTTTTTAACTATATAAAATATTTAGAAATTTGTATATTTTTAAAATGATTCATCCAAATTCTATAAAATAAAAACATTTTACTTTAAAAGAAACTATTTTTTATTTCCTTTTAAAATATATAAAAAATTGTATATTTAAAAAATGTATGATCAAATATTTTATGAATGCAAATCTAAGAGATAGTAAAATTTAACAAAGATTCTACATTAAAAATAAATCGGATTCTGCCAAATGTTCAAGTGGAAAAATATTAAGTATCCTTCCCACTTTGATGAAATTCCCATGAATGACTTGTTAAACGCTTAACAAATATGTTGTTCTAACACTTTTGATCTCTATATTTGATTCAATATTATTTCTTAAAATTTTTAATATTTATTTTATGTACTATTCTTAAAATAAATAGAAATACATTAACTTTCTCCTTACAATTGCTAAAAATCACTGGCATTTACTATTTCATTAACTTTAATTCACTTAACTTAAAAAATTAATAATAAATTTATTTACTTATGTTTCCATTTACAATTAACTTTTTGACGTCATATTCTAGTTATTATTACCAACCAAGAATTCCCTTTAACTTCTCATTCTAATTTTTAGCTTGTCATCCATAAGTGGCGTCTAAATTACTTCATAATTCAGACGGTCCATTCTTGGTTGTCCTTAACCCACCAAAAAATTCTTAAATTTTTATAAGAAATACATAAAAGAAGTTAGTTTAATCTTTAATCTAAGATGGACAGCTAACCCATGTGATATACTTTATATACCATACCACATTTGGTTACAAAACATAGCATGATTCAAGTTAAAGTTCGGACCAATCTCAACCTAGTGGTCCTTGATAGTACTTGTTGTTTGGAGTCTTCTCAACAAATAAGGAAACTGATAAGTCAATTTATACACTGGCCTTTTCCATAGGCAATAGGAAAAATTTGGAACTTAGGAGGAATATGAAATTATAACCATTAATAATGGGTAATGGATGGACTTCTCCTCCACTTAAATAATAAAATATACGTTATGAACATTCTAATTCATTAAACTACTTAATAAATTCTTTTAGATTAATACACTTGATAAGAAATATTTCATTTTAAATGTATCATGATAAAAATATTCAAAACTTTTGAGCTAGTGAATATATTTTATAAGATAAAATATACTTTCACGGGCCCAATCAGTTATAGAAGCCAAGAGAAGTGGTATTTTCATTCATTTCATCAATACACATATAAGTTAAATTAGAATTAGTCACTCACAATTTAATTAGTTATAAATAATAACAAAAGTTATGTGGGAACATCATCATGAATTATATATATATATATATATATATAATTAATGACCACTTACTATCACATCTCATGTATTGGACATAAAACAAGAGTCCTACAATGAAATATGGAAACAACATTTAACGTCACCTTAAATCAGCGCTGTATATTGACAGTTCCATTTTAAAAAAACGATAAATCAATTAACAACATTGTCGGCTTACACTGGAAGGGAAATATATGAATTGTATATAAACAAGATATTCCAATCGAGAAAAACATAAATCTTCTGTCATATTTTAAAGACTAAAATACTGCTTGCAGGTCAAATGGATTATTGATCCCATCCCGGCCGAACATTTATTAAAAAGGACGGAAAACCAACTCTTTTATTAGGTGAGAAATATGCTAGAAAATTTGATTTAATAATTGTTAAAAAGAATTCAATTTATTATAGGCTTATAAGAAAATTTAAATGAAAGGGGTACCTCGAGGAAATTACTAAAATATTTTAGGTTTATTTATCCAGTGCAGTGTAAATATGGTGTGATTTAGGAAAAAATATTATATTTTTTTAATTGGTTAATAAAAGAATAATTAAAATTCTAAATATTAATTATTGAAATTAAAAGTTTATTTTTTAAATCTAAATAAAAATACATATTAAAATTTGATGATATTGTGAGAGAATTTGTTTTTTATAAATCATCAATAAATTATTTTAAATTATATAATTATTTTAAATATTAATAATAATAAATGTTATTTCTTTTTATTAATAAATATTATTATTTTGTTTGGGAAACTAGAGTGGGAGGAGTGTTATTAAATTTCGAAGAAAAGACTAAATTAAAGTTTGTATGGGGCATTGGCAAAGTCACGAATAACTAAGTTGAAGCGCTCTCTCTCTGGCAAGGATTGAAAATCTACATGTTCAAGGGTATCAAGAATCTCGTCATCGTTAGCGATTCGATGGTGATTATCCAAAACTGTTTGAATCTCTCTAAACATGAGTGCCTCATGGAGTCTGAATCGTATCCAATCCTATCCAATCGTCATAAGGATAATGTACCTACTCATGAAAAAATAAAAATTTAAAAAATTTCATGTTAAAAGAGCCAACAACCATGTGGCAGATGCTCAAACCAACAACCGAGCAGAGTTAGAACAAGGGTCCATAATAAAACGCAACATATGTCATATCCCATAATGTAGTTAAATAACCTAATCTTTGTGGAATACAGCTCAGGTATGGGAAATCATAATATTGTGCGAACATTTAAGGTGGACAAACATACGGAGGATGCGATGGAGAGCTTTGGGAGAAGGGAAGGGTGTTTGGAAGTTAATGAACACGTGGGATCGAGGCAGGAAGGTGGCCATGTACCATGACAAGAGGGCATACGGCATTTGGCCATTCTCCTGGTTATTTAATATGCATTCATTTGAAGGCAGGTTTGGTACCATTGTTCTTTGAGTCAAGCATTTGGCGGTGATGGAGATGGAGGGAAGTGTCATCGTAATGTTACAAAGACAACATCCATTTATGGTTGATAAGATTTGGAGGAATGTCGAGAAGGATCGGGCTCTTATTTATAGTGGATGGTAAAGGAAAATCATCCATAGGATATTCTTGGTGCAAAGAAGAATTGCTAAGAAGATGGCATCTGCGAGCAATGGTAGTGGTAGTAATGCGGTAGAGTCTGGGCTCAATGGGAGTATAGGTGATATAGTGGACAACTCCTGTAAGCAAGCGACCAAGGAAATTATCAAAGAAATTAATGAAAATATGGCACTTGTATACTCTCAGCTGTGTGATATGGGAAAGGATATGGAACTAATCCAGAAATCCATGGAACTCCTTACCACAATTGTTAAGAATTTACGTCATAATTTGGAGAATATTGAAGTAAAGGTGGAGACAGCCACTGTGAGTGTGTTGAAAGAAGTCTTTGGTTGCGGCGATGGATTTGATCATCAAGTTGTGGGTAATGCTAGCGATGTTGTTCGTGGTTTGGACCCGGAGGTTCGCAGTCTAGAGGAACTGAGATTGCCTCTTGTTGAGGCGGTGGGAGAAGACAAACATGAAAGTCGCAAATAGTGACTGTTTCAGCTTTTGAATTCTATATTTTGTCGAGTAGTAATATACTATGAAGTTTTCTGAAAGGTTTACTGTACAAAATATGTAAAACGTATATATGTGAATAATATATGTAGCAAAAAAGTCTATTTGCTTGTTAAGATCAATTTTGAGCCTAAGAACTCCATATTTGTAAGGGATCGAACTGTTTTCAATTTTGTTAACAAAAATTACTACCCATTTCTTTTATATATAGATATAGATATGATTTTTTAATTACTTTATAAAAAATAATTTCAATATAAAATTTAATATGAACCGCTCATAAATTTTATAAATAACTCGTGAATTTAATTAAATTTAAATTACATTTTCGGAATGAACGATGCATCGTTATCTCTTCCTTGCTCCCTACTTGCCAATCACACTCAGAAAATTTATATTACTACAAGACATATATTAGCGTCAATAAAGTTGAGAAATAAAAATGCTTTAAAATGAGAAGGTATAGGTGCTTCACTTTTATTTGAGCTAGACTTTCTGATAAGGTATATGTACCAACTTTGGTACGATAATATTTCCAAAGTTTCATTAATTTTAAATAACGGGTAAGATAAGTTAGATAGTTTTGATAGCAAATTTTTATAAAGTTATTATATTGGGAAATGTTTTTAAATTTTTAAAATAATATTATATAGATGATTTAACATTAATAAATATATATATATATAGATACAAATATTTAAAATTGATGTTATCACAAGTTTAATTAAGGTGTCGGAAAATGTATTATGAACTTGATAATAGTTATAATTTAGTGGATTTTTGGCTAATATATAAGAATTTATCTTAGGTTCATCATTCATATTATCTTATATGAATGTGGAATTTTAGGCTAGATAATCATAAAGAAAGATAAAGCAAATCCAAAAGTGTTTTATAACTTATATTATCAAAACTAAAGGCAATAATTCCTATCATATCGTCCTTATATAGGTGATTATTTTCCTCATTGAGAACATAATTATGAGTAGATGCATAATGCATAAAGGCAAGATAAACAACTTGGAATACAAGAGTGTGCCTAAGATCACTTTAAACTCTAGGAAAAACTAACTCAAGTGGGGAAAGATGCAAACTTTTTGTTAAATTATTGGGGAATAAAGAAAGATATCACTTTATAGAATAATATTATATTAAATATATTTTTGTATTTAAATTTAAGGAGAAATTTTGGTGCAATAAAAAATTAGAAGAAAAAATAAAATTAACACTATACGGATGTGATTAACATTAACATGGAAGATCAAAAGTATTATAATTAAAATAATCAATATTATTAAAGTAAAAACAAACTCTTATAAGATCCTTAATGAAACGTGACAAGTTCATTTTGTGATTTTAAATTGTTTAATGATGAAAAACACTTTTGACAATTGAAAAAGAGATGATACAAAATAATAACAATTATTAAATATATTTTTACATATAAATTTAAAGGAAAATTTTGGTGCAATAAAGAATTAGAGGATGAAGATAAATTAATATACTATAAGGAAGTGATCAACCCCCTACCCTAGAAGATAAAAAGGAATATCTCTTTGTTATGATTGGCATAATGAAGAAAAACAACATTGTTGAACTAAAATAAACTCTTATGATCTCCATAAAGAAACTTATTGTTAAACAATTCTTAAAATAATTTGGGTCAAAATATTTTTTATTTTTTGAGATTAAAATGGTTGAAGATGAAAATAAATTTCTCATATAATGTCTTATGTACACCCACATTGGATCACAATTTCAAAATATTTGGTTTGATAAATATATTCATATTCGATATGAGGAATATATATGTTTCAATTGTTAAGGGGATAACATAAAGAATCTAAGTCATTACAAAAAATCCTCATTATGAGCCCAACATAACCCAATTGAAAATTTCAAAATATTTGTTTCAATACATTCGTAACCTTCTAACTTATCAAAACTACAGTTTTAGCAATACTTGTCTTAAGGATTTGTTAGCACAAAAATAAAATTTTAATGTAAACCAAATAATTCTTTTATTTTCTTAAGTTTTGGTAGGCCAAATTTTATCTCAATGGAAATTAATCACCATCATCTTCCTAAGTTACAAGGTAAACATAAATATGTTAATACATCATAATCTTCAACAATAAAAGCTAAATATAAATATCGTAATAAGAAGGGAGATTTTAAGAATTCATATTTAAGTTAAAGTGTGAAAGCCTTGGGAAATCTTATTATTCCTTTAAATATTTTTTTATTGGTTAATTTTCTATTGCCTAAAACATGTTGTCATACAAAAATAAAATTCACTATTTGTCCTATTCACCATCGTGGTTTGACACAAGGTAATCCAAATCGATGATGGTGAGGGTTATTGTTTGCATCCAAAAACATCTAATTTCTCTAACAATTCTACATCTAAGTCACTAATAGAGACAATAAAAAAATTACAATATGGCATTTGCTAGTTAGCACTAGCTATAGACTTGCTAGAAAGAAACTAATTTACTGAAACCAAAACATAAGCCAAAAGGACTAGAAGGGCATCAATTATCGTAGGATGTTATCCTAGGCACTTGTTCCTGCTGGTGTTATAGGTTTGAGACCACATTGTAGATGGATCTCAACATGTGCCACACAGACGTCGAGATTAACCACATAGGAGCATTGTTGGCATTAGACTTTTTAGATTTCATTCAGGCAAGCAATTATTTCCTTGTGATCATTGTACATTTCTTTGGGAACTATGCATAGGAGCATATTTAGTGGTTAATGGAGGGTGATAGAATTGATATATTGACTACATTTTCCTATGATGTGGCAAGGTCTAGAATTCAATTGCCTACTTATGTTTGAATCTCAAAATCCGAATAGGTTTGGAAATCATTAGTGGTTAAGGATTCTAACTATCATATTTCCTCCTGGATTTTTCGTTGAGTGGACAAGTGAAAGATAGTATTTGTATTTTGAGCTTATGTCTAAGCCCAAGTTCTTACTTAAGGGCCATGGCATCCAAACCCCAAATGATAGTGCATGCATTAGCAGGTCATAATGCTCAAACAAGAGAAAGGAACTAGGATAAAGAACCCCAAGAGGAGCCACAAACCAATTAAATAAACTAAATACAGCCAAGGAAACACCATAAGTATCTTCAGTCCTTACTTCTAGGTTGGTCAAGGGACAAGGTGAGTTAACAATGAAAGAGAGGTTATTTACAGAGGATGCTCTAGGTAGGGGTAGGAAACCTAATAAACCCAAGACACTTCAATGAAATTCAAAGCTATCGAGACTCCCTAAAACCAATAGACCAAATTCCACCTTGAAAATAAAATCAAGGTCAAGAATTTGCTAAGAATGCACATAGCAATAATTACCCCTACGTTGGTGGCCCATAAAGCACTCGAATGTTGTAAGTGATGTGCTTTGCTCCTCTACACATTGTGAATTTGAAAGCTAGCCACCACTACAACCAGTTTCTAGTTCCAAACTCAAAACACTATCACAAAAAATGTACAGTGAGTCTCCAAGCCATGTGGGTCATGATTTTCATAAACCAACACATCTGAAAATCCATTCTCATTGTGGAAATATCACACCTATGGCAGGGAAACACCATTGTAACAATACAAAGACATTGAGTGACAATGAGATATATGAGAGAGCTCGATGGAAATGAAAGCTTCCATGTTTAGGTGAGGGAATGTGAAGTTATTTGGCATGTGCGAGTGCATCTGGTAGGATAGCCATGTTATCCCCCATGTTTAATGTGAGAAGGGATAGTGGGGTTTCGGGCTTCCCCCCACCCCCCACGTCTTCTCACTCCATTTTCCACACCCTGATTTGCGGAATTACTCTCTTAAATATTAGTTATAATATTATTTTTCATGTTTTATTAATATTAAAAATTTTAGAGATTTATATAGTTTTTAAAACATTTTGGCAATCTATAAAGTAAAATAGCCTAGAATCCTTTAGATAGTGATTGGGTGTAATGTTAAGAAATTATTTGCTATTAAAATTATTAAAACCTATGAATAGTCCCACCAATTATATATATATATATATATATATATATATATATATATATATATATATATATATATAATTTAAGTAAACAATTTTAGAAAAAAAAAACAAATTGATAAATATTTAAAAAGGTACAACAGGATAACTTAATCCATCATTGAAATTTAATTTTTAAAACTATTTTTTCTTAACAATAATCAAAATTATAGCTCTACCTCTATATTTCCATAAATTATCAATTTTAAATCATTTAAAATTAAATTAAAAAAAAAAATAAAAAATAATAATAATAATAATAATAATAATTAATTTTTTATTCTTTAATAATAATAAAAATTATTTATAAACCTAACAAAAAATAATTTTAAAATTAAATATTAAAATTCTAATATATATATATATATATATATATATATATATATATATATATTCGTAAAAGAATTACATCACGCACAATTTGCTTAATAAAAAAAAAAAACAACCACCCTCGCGAGGAGCTTCATCCAAGTGTACCCAATAACCCCTATAAATATCTACCTAACTTTTCAAGAGGAAAGTATAGAATTATTTTTACATTAAAATCAATTAACTCTAAAGAACTACCCTAAATTTTCCAAAAGAAATTGAATTATTTTATAATTGGTTAAACTCTTCACATATTAAATATGAAATAAATAGAACTTTAGTATTTTTTTCTTAACCATATTCAAAATTATAATTCTATTTTTATATTTCCATAAATTTTCAATTTTGAATCATTTAAAATTAAATAAAAATACAATAAACTAAATTCATATTTAAAAAAAAAAAATTATTTAATTTATTAAATAAATATTTAAAATTAAATTTAACTATAAAAATCCACTCACATGATCTAAAAATAATAAAATTAATTTCTATTATTATATAAAAGGATTACATCACCATAAATAATTTTCAATAAATTTCTTAGTCACAAAAAAACAACTTTGGGAAAGAGAAACTTCATCCAATGTAACCTATAACCCCTATAAATATCTACTTTAACTTTTCAGGAAAAAAAGTATAGAATTATTTTTACATTTAAATATTAAAATCAATTAGCTCTAATGACTTACCCTAAAATTTCCAAAGGAAATTGAATTATTTTATTGTTGGCTAAGCTCCCACGGACATATTGGATATGAAATAAATAAAACCGTAGTGAAAGGGGTGAGGCTTCCTAAGATTCTTGTAGTGACATATCCATAAATAATGGTGGTGGGTGGCTTTCAAGAACTATGCATTAATTATTTGAAATAGGTTCATTCCTTCTTGTTCTTATTTCTGTGGGTACATTCAGGGTCGATCTGCTAGTTGAGATTTACTAGTTTGAATAAAGAATTAGAATCATTAGCAACTAGATTTTCTAATATTGCTTACCTTTAGTTAAATAATTGAGTTGTACATTAATAAATG
Source organism: Pinus albicaulis (assembly GCA_034641835.2). NCBI lineage: Eukaryota > Viridiplantae > Streptophyta > Pinopsida > Pinales > Pinaceae > Pinus > Pinus albicaulis. The sequence goes on along the minus strand of CM076575.1, from coordinate 1,325,680,317 downwards.
GTTCCTTTAATTTTAATCTTTTTAATTTAATAAATTTAAATATTTTGTATTAACTATATCGAAAAAACCCATGATAATGTTAAACATTATTATACTGAACTATATATTAATTATTTAATCATTTATTATATTATTTATGCAGTTATCTAATATTATATTATTATTATGGGTAGGAACAATTGATATGAGAGTTAAAAATTTAAGATATATCTTTCTAATATCTAAAAAAAGCTGTAGTCTAACTAGCCAGAGGAATCGCCTTGAAAATCATGAAAATTCCGATAAGATTTTCAGAAAATCCGGCAGGAATTTTTCTAAATCCATGTTATAACTATCAAAGTTTAATATTTTGGGTGTCTTACAGGTTTTTGATGGTGCTGAATCCATTTCCAATGTCAAAATCAAGATTCAAACACTGTTTCTGCAAGATTTTTTAATTTTTTTTGGCCCGGATTCCGGCCAATTTTGACCGTCCGGGAAATTCCTCCGGCTCGTTAGACGACTCCCTAAAAAAATAGTTATTTAACTATATATTAATGTTGTAAGATTATTATTTTACGATGTTGTAAGATTAGTTTTTTAATATAAATTATACACTTTAATTATAAGTTATAATTAAGATATTAGTAAATTTTAATATTATTAAATAATATTTTATAAAAATATATTAAAATTTAATTGTATATTTTTGTATAGGTAGGAACAATTAATATGACACTTCAAAATTTTGAGATATATCTTTCTAAAATCTAAACAAATAGAATTATTTACCAATATATATTGTAAGATTAGTTTTTTAATATAAACTACAAATTTTAGTATGAACTATAATTAAATTATTAATAATTTTTAATATTATTAAATAATATTTTTCAAGAATATATTAAAATTTAATTGTATATTCTTTATTAGATTATATTTTAAAGGTGATTTAGATTGGATTTTATGATAATGTTTTATATTCAAATTTTATTGGATATGATATTGTTATTCATTTTATTGAATAATTTTTTTTATGTGGAATTTAGGCATATTATTCTATGGCACTAGTAGAATCCTAGCAAATTCTTTTTTTCTGCTGAAGCATGTAAAGATGAGATCTTTTGAATGTGGTGTAATGTACTTTCTACATCCACATCAAAATTGGGGTTTATTTGGCTAATAAATTAGTGAATGTAATGGAATGTAAAGATTATCTATAGTGAAATACCATTTATAAAACTATCTCTTAATGATTACAATGACAATGTTTAGAATTAATTTAAACTTCATATGTAATGTCTAGATAAGGATTCTCTAGTTAATGCAAATCCTTTTTCAAAATATCTAATCAAATACAAATTTGTAATTCACAATGTGTCCTATAATAAATTTCAAAGATGATGAAATTCAAGCATAAATGGAATAACCTATCCGTCCATTCCATTCCATTTCATTTATCTATAAACCTAGGCATATTATTATATGGCATATTCCACTTCACAATTCATAGGAACATATTTAGTAAAATAAACTAAAATCTATAATATGAAGAATTAATTCTTTTATATTCTGGTTAAATTGTTGTTATCAATTTATTGTTCTTGTTGTTTATGCATGTAATAAATGAAGTGTGAAACCTAGAGAAAAAATAAATGCAATCACACACCAACAATGATGAACACCAAGATATGTTCTCATAAATCCTTACATGATCAAACCTAATTGAAAGGTGAGGTTTCTCTCCTCTCTTATGTCTAGAATGGAAATAATGTAATTACAAAGGATAAGGCACTCTCTAAGGAGTTACTTGTGACGTGTGGCATGTGGCCTACTATAGAATACAAATCCGCTCTAGTTTTCTCTTTACCTATCAATTCTTAGTAACTCTATTCTATTATGGAACAAAATACAAGAAAATAGAATAGGACCCTTTACCTCCTAGTGCATGAGTTATAACATAGCCTAATATACAACTAGGGGTCAAGTTTGAATCTCTCAACTCTCAAATAGAGTTACAATTTTGACCTTTCTCATATAGCTATCCCACATCACATAGTGTGACACAAAACACCACAAACCTTGATTTTTTGTAATCATGTAGTGTATTTCAACACCAAATCAATGAATCCAATTAGAAAACAATTGTATGTGTATGTGTATGTGTATGTGTATGTGTATGTATATGTATATGTATATGTATATGTATATGTATATGTATATGTATGTGTATGTGTATGTGTATGTGTATGTATATACATACACATACACATACACATACACATACACATACACATACACATACATATACATACATACACATACACATACACATACACATACATACATACACATACACATACACATACACATACACATACATATACATATACATATACATATACATATACATATACATACACATACACATACACATACAATTGTTTTCTAATTGGATTCATTGATTTGGTGTTGAAATACGCTACATGATTACAAAAAATCAAGGTTATTCACCAAGGACTATATATATGTCCCTTAGTATATTCCATTCTTTGAGTGTTTACAGATCTGAGGGCACATGAATTGATATGTCATGGACCCATTATATGACTTTTATCTTGAGCTTAAGTAAAATAATAATACATATTATTTGATTGGGATGGTAGATTTACAACTAGATCGCTTAATGGCTTACATTATATTTCTATACAAATATATTATCACTAAACTCTGAGATAAGATCACTATTCATTTCCTCCAAGACTATCTTAGCTATGATAACTAAGGATCCATTCCATTTTCATATAAGAAAAATAATGAACATGTAATTTCAAAATATTTTTGTTCCATGTTATATTATAGAATTTATTTATAGTCATGATACATGCACTATCCTTGCATTTAATTAATCATGCCTACTCATAGCAATGGTATGAATTGTCTATTCAACACCCTAATTACTAGCACTTATAATACACTTAGTTTCATAGAAAAATGAACTCATTTAAGGAATAACGAAGTCCTTTTTACCATCTATGTACCCAATTCATGAAGCATGGTACAATTGAATTATGGGAAGAACGCTTTTTTTGAACAAATTTATCTAGCATGGTGCATGCACTCACTTACTAAGATTATGGCTTCAAAATTAATAATACAAACACACTTAATTGGATTAAAAAGAATAAGATTGAATTCCAATTAAAATCTAATATTAGCACTAAGTGTTATTATCACATTAGGAATCTAATCATCCTCAAGCAAAGATTTGCATCTATTTCCAATAATAGCTACAAAGAAAAATATTCTACCATGTTAATAAATAGTTGATATGTCTTAGAATATTATCTTTCTTCTTGAGATATTTTATGAGGTTTTCCAAATACATGTCTAGGGTATTTGTACCAAAAAGTATGTCTATCCACATTATAATTTGTGGTGAAATATTTTCTCTTTAAAGAGTTGTCTACACATTCTTGAATTTGACAATTATTAAAATTTCCTTGATAAATAATGAATATACCATAATTATAATCTTGGAAATTGATATTTTTGGTGGATTTTTCCATGTTAATTTTATATTCCCTTTTCCCAAAACTACATTTATCCAAATCACAATTTTTTGCATACAAACAAGTCATTATGTTCCTATCCTCACATTCAAGATTAAAATCACATAGAAATTCCTTGAAAAATTTATGCAAACACTTGGCATGAAACCTCAAACCATATCCATTTACTCATTAACACCTATAGTGATTTCATAATATTTTTTCATAATCCATAATGAACTTATATGAAGAAACATAAAAGAACTGTTTGATAACCAAAGATAAGAAAAGAGAGCTTATTCTTTTCACAAGTGAAGTTCCAAGGAAACTAATCGAGTGTGAGAAATTTTCCTCCCAACCAGGGGCTATTCTTTATGTATTTCATCCTTATGTTAGGTTATGATACCACTAAAGAGAAACAAAGTTCAAGGCTCTCCAATCACTCTTCCCCTTTCCAATAGCTTCAGAGATAAACCAAGAAGATCATTGGGTGATTATTGAATCAATATTTCAATTAAACCAATTTTATTAGTTACTCTACTACCCATACAACAAATCAAAACACTCACTTATTCAAGTTGATATTTTGGGGTAGCATCAAATGCTCTCTAGCTCCGAAACTTTGTGGAGGTGCTAGAACACATGAGATCTCCAAGACGCAGAAATAGTTTGGAGAAATTCCATCTGGTGTAAAATTTATTCAAACAATTAAATTTTTTAATGGCGACCCTAAGTCTAACTTAGGGAAATTAAAAAAATAATGTGAATTAATTTACACATGTGATGAAAAAATTCTAAGCGACATGGATCAAGCTTCCTTTAATCTTAATCGTTGATTAGAGATTAGATCACGACCATTGATTTTTCAATTAGAAAAGTATAAAAGAAGGGCTTGGGGTCAGCTAGAGGATACACACATAATCTAAGAGATTAAATTCTTCTGACGGAGCAGTGCTCAGACGAAGATGATATTTGACTGATTATGAGAAGTAGTGAGGGGTGGATATGGTGATTGGTCAGGAGGACCAAGAGTACAACACATAGTTAGGGCATCAGAGACACAGTGGCGGCAGTGCAACCATCAGAGGGTGTAATGCAGCCCCTAGAGAGGGCGATGTAGGCCCACATGGTGCTCACGTAGGGATAGTGCAGAACCTCCAAGGAAATTCTAAAATTCAGTTGGAGACTGGGTTTTCTGAGACGACAGGGCTGAAACTAGACTTCGAGAGAAGCTAATCAACGTAGAGCTAGGGTGACATGGTCCCTCAGCTAGGGCCACGCAGGCTTACACAGTGGAAATGTAGAGACTGCATAGAGCTAGCTGAGGTTTCACCAGTGGCTCATCTGGATTAGCCGAGACTTGCGGGAGTGAGGAAAAACTCACATTTTCTCTATAGTTGTGATTTTCTCTATTGGGTGAGCCAGTTTATGGCACCCTAGATGTACTAATTATACTACTGCTTAATAATAATAAACCCTCATATCTTCTTCAACGATTTTCCCACATTGGGTTTTTCCGGGGGCATTTTTATGAAAAATCTGTGTGTCCTTTGTCATATGTGTGTGATGTTCAGTAAATGATATGTATTTGTGTGGGCTACTATTTTTGTTTACTTCAGATTTTTTATGAATATTTTCAATTAAATAAGTTGTGAATAATAAAAATAAGTAGGATAAGTAAATCAATATTTAGCAGTAGGATTTCTGTGCTCAGAATTTTTCACATGGTATCAAAGAATTTCATATCAAGCTCAACCATCAGCAAAGGGGCTAAAGATATTTTCTGTAGGAAAGGCAGCTGAAGTAGCACATATCCAGAAGAAGGCAGTGTGGTACCAAAGGGACAACATATACCCTGCAAGGGTGATGCAGAGTCAGTCTACTCATGCAGAGGTTGATGCATCTCTAGAAATGTGAGACATATCCAGTCTACTCATGCAGAGGCTGACGCAACACTAGGAGAGGGATGGTGAGCCAGTATGCTCATGTAGAGGCTGACGCAACACCAGGAGGGTGACCCAGTTTGAGTTGGAGAGTTGATGTGCAGATTGTTGGGGCTGGAAGTGCAACTTCTGATCTTCAAAATTTCTTGGTGGGGCATTGGTTTTGTCACTGCCTAGTAGAGGTGGAAAAGTGAGGAGAAATAGTACCTCAATAAAAAAATTCCAAGAAGTCTGAGATTCGATCAGGAGGGTGGTCATAGAGGGTTGATTCAATAGAATTCGCAGAGAATTTCCGGGAGGGAAATCAGTTTTTAGAGGGAGCCATATCTCTAGAGGGTTTCTATCGCGAAGAAACCCAGATATGGTCTATTGTTGAGTGCATCAGTAGTAGAAGGGAGAAGAGTACCTGCTTTGACAGGTTTTTAGCAGAGATGGCCCCATACGGACTGAGATATCAGGATAGGTTGGATGGTGTGTCCAACTTTGAGATATGGAAGGCCAAAATCCTAACAGTCCTGGAGGAGTACTATATCAGAGGCAACAAGGAAAATTTCCTAGATGTGTCGACCAATGCGAACACTCTAAATAAGTTCAACGAAAATTAGGCACGGACAAATCGCTTGATCATGGATGGGGTGAAGGATCACGTGGTCCCACACATTACCAAGAAGAGGATCACACATGAGATGTGGATGGATTTGACTACGTTGCATCAAGGTAGCTTTGTCCAATGGAAAATTATTCTAGAGAAACAAATGAGGATGTTTTAGATGCATAAGGGAGAGGAGATCGATCCCTTCCTCTTCATATTTTAGACAATCCAAGATCAGCTAATTGCCATGGGGGTAGCTCCGGATGAAGGGATCTTGCTGAGGACTACCCTAAATGCGGTCACTGGTGAATGGGAGACTTTTGTCCAAAGCATCTTGGGTGGAGTAAAACTCCCAAATTAGGTTGACATGTCGGTTATCATTTGACAAGAGGAGATACGGAGGATGAACAAGAATGAATTCAGCAACGGAAGTGTCAAGGTGAAGAATGAGGAGGAGGAGGAGGATTTGGCCATAGTATCAAAGGGACAGAGGCAACAAGGGTAGAAGAAGAAGGACCTATCCAAGGTTCAGTGCTTCAGATGTGGCGAACTTGGACACCTCGCCAGCACTTGTCCTAAGAGGAAGGATAAGGAATATTCAGATTCCAAGGTAGTAACAGCTAGAGGGGATAGTGGTAGTGAGGATGATGTGGATATGAGTTCTCATGTGTCTTGAGAGAAGAGGTGGGGTGATATAGATATGTAGAGAAGCTATAAATGGTGCAAGTAGGATCCTTGAGGTGCCCAAACTCTTGGATCACATACGAGCTATAAGAGCCTTAAGACAGTAGCAGGATGACTAGAGTAGTGGGTGTAGAAGATCATGGAGAAGCAGAGGTAGTGTTCAGACACTGGAGAGTAGAGCAGCGCAGTGGAGAGGGAGCAACAAAGTGGAAGAAGCAGCACAGAGTTTGATTTGACTTCACCACCATAGAAGGGTAGTTCTTACGTAGTTCAGAGCACCAGCAACGCATAGGCTTCAAAGATACAACACAGCGCGATAGCCGAGGGTGCTTCAGTGATGAGATGCAACCCAACTGACTTTTTTGTCAGTGATTGGGTGATGGTCCATCAGCTGCTTACTTATTAGCAATTGAGATACAGTGTAGTAATTGGCAGTGACAGTGCTAGACAACATGATGCAACAATTTGGGAGGGAGATGACGTACAGATGTGGCAGTGTCAATAGTAGTGACATGTGAGATCAAGATGATGCTTTAGTGGGTAAGTATTTCTAGAGCACACTTCTCACTAAGAGGGATTGTTGAGATTTTGGGGTAGCATCGGATGTGCTCTAGCTCTGAAACTTTGTGGAGGGGCTAGAACACATGAGATCTCCAAGACCCATAAATTATTTGGAGAAATTCTATCTGGTGTAAAATTTATTAAAATAATTAAATTTTTTTATGGGGACCCTAATTCTAACTTAGGGAAATTAAAAAAATAATGTGAATTAATTTACACATGTGATGAGAACATTCTAAGTGATGTGGACGAAACTTCCTTTAATCTTAGCCATTGATTAGAGATTAGATCATGGCCATTGATTTGTCAATGAGAAAAGTATAAAGGAAGGGCTTGGGGTTATTTAGAGGATACGCATAGAATCTAAGAGATCGAATTATTCTGACAGAGCAGTGCTCATACAAAGATGAGATATGAGTGATTACCACAAGGAGTGATGGATGGATACAACGCTTGGTTAGGAGGACCAAGAGTACAACGCAAGGTAAGGGCAGCAGAGATGCAGTAGAGGCAGCGCAACCATAAGAGGCTGTGACACAATCCCTAGAGAGGGTGACAAGTCCCACATAGGGCTCATGTAGGGGCAGTGCAGAGCCTCCAAGGAAAGTCTGAAATTCAACTAGAGACAGGGGTTTCTGAGCCAGCAGGGCTGAAACCAGACTCTGGGAGAAGTTGATCAACACAGAGCTAGGGTGATACAGTCCCTGAGACAGACCCATACATCCTTACATAGTGGCAGCATAGATACTACACAAAGCTAGTTGGGGTTTCACCAGTGGCTCATCCGGATCAACCGAGACTTGCGGGAGTGAGGGAAAACTCACATTTTATCTGTAGACGAGGTTTTCTATACTGGGTGAGCCAGTTTATGGCACCCTAGATTTACTCAGAATATTGTTGCTTAATAACAATAAACCCTTATATTTTTTTCACTCGTTTTCCCCCGTTGGGTTTTTCTAGGGACATTTTTCCAAAAAATCTATGTGCCCTTTGTCATATGTGTGTGATGTTCAGTAAATGATCTGTATTTTTATAGGCTACTACTTGGGTTTAATTCAAAATTTTTTTTTAATATTTTCAGTTAAATAACTTGTGTATAATAAAAACAAGTAGGACAAGTAAATCAATATTTAGCAGTAGGATTTTTGTGCTCAGAAATTTTGACACTTCATTATCTATTACCTTAGGAATAATAGTTTAATATCCATTATTTATCCAAATCACTATTCACTTTTAAATTTTATCTCAAACATAGTCTTGACTCTTGAGTCTCATATTTTTAATCCATATATCACCCAAAATGAATAGTAATGTATATGGACTCAAGAGGATGCATTCCTACTTAAAATTGGACCCTTATACATCCTTACAACCCCTCTTTGATGTCTCCATGGATCATAAAATATATGGGCTATTTCTTGTTCTTGGAAAGACATGTCTTCTTTTTAGGAGGACTATTTTTCCCAATTTGAATTCCTCCTTCCAAAAATTAATGGTTTGTGAGTGAAAAAACTCCTCCCATTTCTTTATTTATCTCATGGAAGTATCAATCGGTTTCTTCAATATTTAAAGTAGACACTTTAGCATAGTAGTTTCTTAAGGAGTTACTAAGTTATTTGTATTTTTTGTTAAGACTCCCCGTTATTTTGCTAGAATTGCAATATAATTTAACATAACGTCAAAAGTACATGAGTAAATGGGATATTCATCTAGAAGTTAGGATACGAAAATGTCATAACATATAGGTTAACCCTTTTTTACATCCTTGTTTTTCACTCTCATGATCATGTAGTCCCCTAGGTCGTCTTCCTCATCTAGATACCTTTGGATATTTTATTAATATTCAAATATCATATTTACAAGCTTTCAAAATTACCATGGGATTTCTACCTTATGGTATGTAAAATGAAAATAACGAAAATGGCATGTATACAACACTTTCAACACATACAGAGTCATATACAAGTCTACCTCCAAAGGGTTCAAATTGGGATATTGCATTCCTCTTCCCCTTACATCATCTTCAATGTTCTCTTCTTTTCAATACCACTGCATGTCTACATTTTTTAGTTACACCATTAACGTCATCTTCTTTAACGAAACTTTGTGTTATTTTTCATTATATTGGATTGAAGTGTACAATAATTCTTTTTACCCTCCTTAACAATATCCAAGACATTTATCATTCCAACATGTTCCTATAATAGTCAAAAAAAGAAAAACATGCATGCCTTATCCATTTGAGAAACAATAATTTCTTTCATAGAAATTTCAAGTTTATAGCTAGAGCTTATATATACATAGTATAAAATTTAGTATGCAATTCATGATAATTTTTATACCCTTCAAATATGTAGATATAATCCCTTCTTGATTTAAATTAGCTTATACCATGACTACTTTGTTAGTGTCAGTATTTGCATCCTACCATCAGTGATCAAAATCCTCTTTTCATATCATATTAGGAGTCCCACTTAGAATTTTTTTATCATTCCACTAGGTCATGCTAAAATTTAGTTTTTGATGGTAGTCCTAGTCCAAAAATATCACTCTCCCTTAGATTTGATTACTTGGTGGCATAGTTTCATACCTTGTTGACTGTACATCATCCATAAAGTTAATGTCATAATGCCATCACATCAGTCATGTCATCATGAATTCCAACCAATCAAGGTTATCATTAGGTTATTAGGGTTTCTAAGGTCCAATAAAACTCCATTCCATTGCATAAGACCAGCAAGTAAAGGGTGATCCAATAAATTTCTCTTCACCATATGAAGATAATTTGTAAAGAGAAATTTTTGTTCCAACATGTAATTTTGGTTTTAAGATGTAATTTTTAATTTTCATTATGTATTTTTATGTCCTTAAGAATTTAATAAGTTCATGATTCCCAAGCTTCCAACTCAAAGTTCCAAAAGGCATTGGTGTTCCTAAACACTTCCCATCATTCCTATCCCTAAGGAATCATCATTTTCCACAAGCACTAAACCCTAATTTCCTCCCCCACTGAGTTAGGGTTTTCTATGGAATTAGAGACATCTGAGTAGAGGAGGAATATGGTAGGTCATATCAGTAAGTATGAAGCTATTACAACTCATAAACATCATGTCTCCATCAATTTTCAAGAATTCATTCCAAGGGACAAATCATTTGCCACACATAGGGCCAGCTTTTCTTCAAACTATGTTTCTGACCAAATGGAGATTAATTTTACAAAAGTGAAAGAGGAGTTTTTCCATCAGAGATCAATAAAGAAAAAAATCATTCATTTTTTACACATTTTTCATGGTTTTTGAGAAATCTCAAAAATACAGTTGCTACACTTCTAGAGCGACCTTGGGAAAATCATTTTTTCTCCTAGATGGAGTGTCAAAATTACTTGCGTGATAAGTCAAATGATAACTAGACAGATAGATATTTCCACTGAGCTATCATTAGGTCACTTTTGAGTTGAGGAAGGCCTCCAAAATTTTCCTAGAAAAGCACACTTGATTTTTTCACCCTCATTCTGCACGTTTTGACCAGTCTTGGGAGAATTGATTTTTGAGGGGCTATACTTGATCATGTTCAATGCTTGATAGGTCCATTTTGTAGCCAAGAGAGATATATTTCAAAAGATTTATCATGAGCTCAATTTGGACACTGAGAAGGCTTCCAAAAGTGGCCTAAAATTTGGTGTTGTGCATAGAGCATGTGACATTTGGATTGTCATGTGTGTAGCGCCCTAGGAGATTTGCACACTTTTGAGACATATTTTGGACAAACAGAGACAACCATTGGATTCATAATGCTGAATACATGCAACCTATCAATTTTATAAGATTTTTGAGACAAACTGGTCAGTGAAAATGGAAAAAAACACTAAAAAAATCATGTTTCTGCCCTCTTTTTAAGCCTGGCGTTGCGCATAGAGTAGTCTTGGGAGAATCACTCTTTGGAATTCCAAATTAGGTCAACTCAAAAAACCAAGAACATATTTGCAAATTAAACTGGATAATATTTCCAATTAGCTATCCTGAGCTCAATTTGGACATTGGGAACCCCTCCAAAATTTAGCTTGAAGTTGGCATTGCACATAGGACAGTGGCGCTGTGCATAGGACAAATTTTTTGAATTTGCTCATATTTTTCAATTTTCTCAATTTTTTCTAGTTTGACCATCGTAAATTAGATTTTCACCAATGTAATTGTTGGAATTAAATGTAATTATGGTATTTTTACACTTACCTAGGGTAAATACATTAGGTGAAAATTTTGATGACATGTAATGAATCAGTTTGCAAAAAGTGAGGGATAAGTTAGTTTTACCTCCCTACACTCTAGGTATTCAACTTAGTTTTTGGTGGAACTAATCCTCCTCTCATGGATTCGACCACTAAGGATGGGAGGAGTTGTTTTGAGGTCTATATCATATAATTTTTGACTCATTTCGCAGGTTGGAAATTGTTGGATGTAAAGGCATTGCTCAAATATTCTAGTGTAATCATTTTGGCAGGAAATTAATGAAAGGCTACAACTATTTCTTTGGGATACCTGTGGTAGGAGAATTTAGCATTTTTTTTTCTTATGTATCATTATGTATTAATGTTTTGTTTCATGATCCATTTCATTTCTATGATATGTTGGTTTTTAAGTTAGTGAACAGAATACATCTCTCATGCTCTGTTTTGGGAAAACCTTCATAGCTTTTCCATCCTCTTCAGTTTAGAAAGAATTAAAGCCTTGCCTTTCTCTTTCTAGTATCTCACTTGTCTGATCCATCTCACCCTCAAACCCTAAGTGTTAGGTTTTCCACCTACCTTGCCCCATTAAATCTCTGCAACCCTAATCCTATTTTCCATGACCTAGCCTCTTTGACCTTATCCTCATTCAGCAACCCAATTCAACCAAATCAAACACCAGTACTTATACCTAGCCTAAAACCCAAATTCTTCCACCCCTCTTCGCTGTGATTTGTGGAGAGAGACCTCTCTGGTTTGGTAGGGCTAGATACCAAGCCAAAATATTTTTGTGGTTACCTCTGTTTGGATTTATTCTTCAGCCGTAGAGATATGGCAGAGTGATAACATACTGGCATCATTTTCAGGGACGCAAAAAGATAAATCTTCCTTGGGAAAGAACGAAAAAGACTAGATCTAATTGTTGATGGTGAACAATGATCAGGAACAAGAAGGTTGTGCATCATTCACCTGGCGACTCCAAATCAATTTTGAAAAATTAAATCCAAAGACTCCACTGGAGGATGAACCTTGCCAAGAAATATGAAAGGACAACATGGGAATATCGGGTATTCAACTTGGATTTTTATTCAAGACATCATGCTCTTTATCATGAAATGTTTTTTATCTTTTCCGGAAACTATCCTGAAAGTTTTCAAAGTTTTTTGTATGAAAAAGATGATAAAATTCTTGATTCTGCCTATTTGAAGAGTGTAAATAATGAGTTCCCCTTTGATTTTAATCAAGATCAAGATCTATTGCCTAAAACTTATGCATATCCTTTTCAAGCTGATGAGCCTAAAGAGACCAAAATTGATCCTAAATCTGTTGTACATACTCTCACACATTCTACAGTCCTAGATAGATATAAGCCTCTCATTTTACCTCCTATACTCCATGCTTTCCCTAAAATTAATTACTTATATCTGCCAAGGTTTGATGGTGAATGTGACAACATCACCGCTGAGAGACATATGAAGAATTTTGAGACTTTCCTCAACCTTTTTTAATTTGATGAAGAGGATGTCAGTATTAGGCTATTTTCTCTTTCTTTGCAAGGTAAAGTCAAGAGTTGGTTCAAAAACCTGCCTGTTGCAAGCATCTCATATTTCCCGCAGTTTGTCAAAGTTTTCATCAACAAGTGGTTGGTCAAAGAAAACCCTTTCCTAATTTTAGAAAAGTGTAACTAGCTGAAAAGACAGCTAGGGGAGACAATACAACAATTTTATGCCAAATTCAATCAAGTCTATTTTTTCGATACCTGCTAATATAAGACCTCCTCCTAGCTTAGCTCTCTTACATTACTCGGATGTCTTTTATTTGGAAATGGAGTTTCAACTAAGAGAAAGGAACCTTGCAACACTTGAAGATATGTAGAATAGTGCAGTAGATGTAGAGGCCAATCTGCTGATCAGAGGGGCAAAGCTAAAGAAATAAGATGGGGAGAACATTGCAGAACACCTGACATATTTAGAGGTAAAACTCGACATTTTGGTTATTACAATAGAGGAAATGATGCAAACGCAGTGATGCAAAATATCACCATGAGAGATGTATTTTCTATTCAAGATCACCATGACCCATTTATTACAGAAAAAGAAGAAATGGTTGGCCCTAAACACTTTCCTGTTAATCCTAGCTGCCATGGATCAGAAAATGCATTTGTAGATCAATCCGAGGAGAAACAATATGTTGATCTAATGTGTATGTTTGATGGCATTCCTTCTTTTGATGATTTTCCTAAGTATGAAAATTATGACGAAAATTATTTTCTCCAAACAGAAGCTAATCTTGCGGACCAATCAGCATCTGGTTTGTGTGAGGAGGAAGCTCAGTTTCAACAGCTCGAATATAGTGATTAGCCAATGCATATCAGCTATGGAAGTGAGGAGGAAAGTGAAAAATTTTTGGAAGTGAAGGATATTTTCCTCTTTGTTTTACTTCGTTACAGTTCATCAGAGACAAATTTCATGCAATCAGAAATTAGCATTCATTAAGTTTTGATCTTGACAATCAAGAGGGAAATGAAATCCTTGATCAAGACTCCTCAGCTCTAGATTTGCATCCAACAAATTTAATTGAATTTCAAATTGTAGATGAAGGCTTGGAAGTTGAAACATATGATCAAATGATTCAAGATGATTCAGTACCCATTATGTTTTGAAGAATTTCAGTTTTTGAAGGAAAATTTTTATAATATCTCTAAAGAAAAGGATGAGCAGCCTGTAGAAAGTCATGTAGTCTCATTAGAAATAATGGAAAATAGGTTGCATTAATCTTTTCAAGTTTTCATGACCCTATAGCTGATGTGTTGGATGATATTTGCAGTAAAAGTCCTTCTCCATTAGCTAACCATGAGCTTGAAAAGAGTGTTGATATAAAATTGATCTGAAAGTCGGTTTCTTTGTCATTTACAGCAGGAGTCTCATTAAAAAGCTCATCCAAACATATGCAAATATATCAGGAAAGTAAGGGTAAAGATGAAATTTCATATTCAAGTCATGAAGACTCCCTAGAATATAGCAGTAATGTATTAGATGGGACGGAAATCAATATGTATTCTTATGAAGATCCTTTTGTAGAATTCTTGAGGTCAGCTGGTGGGCTCATGCTTTTAAATTTCATTAAGATTCAATCTGTTGACAAGTTTTCATGGGAGTTTGCTTCCAATAGTTCTCTCTTCTTGCTCATAAGCAAGCACTTGCATAGAATTCAAATAGCAGCCAAAATGATTACATGGTTACATTGGTTGTTCCATTTCACTTTATCAAGTGATGAATGGATCAGTTACAGTAGGTTTTGTTGAATAAGCTCAATTTTCAGCTTATTTTTCAGTTAGTTTTCAGTCAAGTAAGTCAGTATTGAGTCAATTTTCAGTCATTTGAGTTTGTCTTGAGTCAGTCTATTTCATCTGAGTTAGTTTTAAGCCATGTTTATTAGTTTTATTTTTTGACTGTATTGGCCCAAAGGATAAGGCATTGATCTGAAAAATCCAGATTTTTGTAGTTCTTGACACCTCTTTCAGAGCTATCATCCCTAATAAGCCCAATGTTAGTGTTAGTATTTGCATCCTGCCATCAGTGACCAATATCCTCTTTTCATATCATTTTAGGAGTCCCACTCAGAAAGTTATTATCATTCCACTAGGTCATTCAAAAATTCCGTCATTGATGTTAGCCCTAGTCCAAAAACATCACTCTTCGTTAAATTTGATTACTTGTTAGAA
This sequence comes from Pinus albicaulis, assembly GCA_034641835.2. NCBI lineage: Eukaryota > Viridiplantae > Streptophyta > Pinopsida > Pinales > Pinaceae > Pinus > Pinus albicaulis. The sequence goes on along the minus strand of CM076575.1, from coordinate 1,325,665,061 downwards.
TAGTTTCATACCTTGCTGACTATACATCATCCATAAATTTAATTTCATCATGCCATCACATTAGTCATGTCATCATGAATTCCAACAAATCAAGGTTATCATTAGGTTATTAAGGTTTCTAAGGTCCAATAAAACTCCATTCCATTGCATAATACTATAAAGTAAATGGTGATCCAATAAAATTCTCTTCACCATATGAAGATGATTTGTAAAGAGAAATTCTTGTTCCAACATGTAATTTTGGTTTTAAGATGTAATTTTTAATTTTCATTATGTAATTTTATGTCATTAAAAATGTAATAATTTCATGATTCCCAAGCTGCCAACTCAAATTTCCAAAAGGCATCAGTGTTCCTAAACACTTCCCATCATTCCTATCCCTAAAAAAGTCATCATTTTCCACAAGCAATAAACCCTAATTTCCTCTCCCACTAAGTTAGGGTTTGCCATAGAATCAAAGACATCTAAGCAGAGGAGGCATAATTTAGGTCATATCAGTGAGTATGAGGCTATTCCAACTCATAAACATGATGTCTCCATCATTTTTCAAGAATTCATTCCAAGGGCCAAATCATTTTCCACCCATAGGGGCCAGATTTTCTTCAAACTATGTTTTTGAACAAATAGAGATGAATTTACAAAATTGAAAGAGGTTTTTTTCCATCATAGGTTAAGGAATAAAAACCTCCTTTATTTTTTACACAGGTGTCATGTTTTTGGAGAAATTTTGAAAATACACTTTCTATAAGAGAATTGTTGCACTTCAGGAGCGACCTTGGGAAAATCAAATTTTCTCCTAGATGGAGTGTCCAAATGACTTTATTGATAGGTCAAATAATAATTAGAAAAATATATGTTTTCTATGAGCTATCAGTGGTCAATTTTGAGTTGAGGAAGGCTTCCAAAAGTTTCCTGCAAAAGCACACTGCAATTTTTCACCCTCATTCTGCATGTTTTGACCAGTCTTGGGAGAATATATTTTTGAGGGGCTATAATTGATCATTTTCAGTGCTTGATAGGTCCATTGTGAAGCCAAGAGAGATATATTTCCAACGAGCTATCGTGATATCAATTTGGACATCGGGAAGGTATCCAAAAGTGGTCTTCAAGTTGGCGTTGCGCATAGGAGAAAGGTGTTGTGCATAAAGCATGTGGCAATTGGGTTGTCATATGCGAATGCCCTAGGCACTGCGCACACTTTTAAGGCATACTTTGGACAGAAAAATACCACCATTGGATTCGAAATGAATAATACATGCCCCTTATCAATTTTATTAGGTTTTTGAGACAAACTGATCAGTGAAAAGGGAAACAAACAATCAAAAAATTGTGTTTCTACCCTCTTTTTGAGCCTGGTGCTGCACATAGAGAATTCTATGGAGAATCACTTTTTGGAAGGTAAAATAAGGTAAAATCTAAAAAACAAACACATATTTGGAAATTAGACCAGATAAGATTTCCAATGAGCTATCCTGAGCTCAGTTTGGACACTAGGAACCCCTCCAAAATTCAGCTTGAAGTTGGCATTGCGCATAGGATAGTGGCACTACACATAGGACAAATTTTCTGAATTTGCTGATATTTTTCAATTTTCTCAATTTTTCCAGTTTGACCATTGTCAATGAGATTTTTACCAATGTAATTGATGGAATTAAATGTAATTATTGTGTTTTTACACTTACCTAGGGTAATACATTAGGTGAAAAGTTCGATGACATGTAATGAATTAGTTTGCAAAAAGTGAGGGATAAGTCAGTTTGACCTCCCTACACTCTAGGTATTCAACTTAGTTTTTGGTGGAACTGCTTCCCCTCTCATGGATTCGACCCCTGAGGATGGGAGGAGTTTTTTTATGTCTATATCATGTAATTTTTTACACATTTCACAAGTTGGAAATTTTTGGATGTAAAGGCATTGATCAAAGACTCTAGTGTAATCATTTTGGCAGGAAATTAATGAAAGGTTGAAGTTATTTATTTGGGATACCTGTGGTATGATAATTTAGCATTGTTTTTCTTATGTCTCATTATGTATGAATGGTTTGTTTCATGGTCCATTTCATTTCTATGATATGATAAAATTTATGTTGATGAACAGAATACATCTCTCATGCTCTATTTTGGGAAAACCTTCATAGGTTTTCCATCCTCTTCAGCTTAGAAATAATTCAAGCCTTTCCTTGCTCTTTCCAGCATCTCACCTGTCTGATCCATCTCACCCTCAAACCCTAAGTGTTAGGTTTTCTACCTACCTTTCCCCATTGAATCTCTGCAACCCTAATCCTATTTGTCTTGACCTAGCCTCTTTGACCTGATCCTCATTCAGCAACCCAATTCAACCAAATCAAATCCATGTACTTATACCTAGCTTAAAACCCTAATTCATCCAGTCCTCTAGGATGTGATTTGTAGAGAGAGCCCTCTTCGGCTTTGTAGGGCTAGATACCAAGCCAAAATATTGGTCTGTGGTTACCTCTATTGGGATTTCTTCTTCAACCTTAGAGATCTGGCGGAGTGATAACATAGTCCATAATAAATTTATTGAAGTCACCTATCCCATTTTACACCCACCCTTATGGGCTCATGCATCTCCTTATCTACTAAATAGTACCCCAAGTGAAACATCCTGCCAAGGATTTTACATGCAAGAAGATAGTACACTCATAGAGTCTTACTGCGAAGTCATCTCACTATCGAACCTCTAATAGAAAATTGCTAATGTAAACCAAGGCGTATCATAGTGTTCTAGCATCATCGAAATAATGTACTCACCATGATTTCTAGCTTCAAAAATCATCATCCATTCTTACTAGAAAAATCTATCATCTCATCTGTATCATATACATATAGTTACGATGGGATGTCATCATAAAAATTTTAGTCAAAATTTTAAAAAAATTAAAATTAAAATTAGATATATGTCATTAAAACATTAGATTTTAGAGCTATCATATCCTTATATAATATTTTTATCGTAAATGCAGTAGCCTCGAGTATTTATTATGGCTTACACTCATTTCTATATCGAAGAAAATTATACCTACAATCTAACTTTCAAACAACCAAAGAGATTGTCAGTATTCATGAATATAATTATTTCAATTCAACAACACTAAAAATTTTTTTTGAGTTATGGACATTAATCCTTCAAATTTAGTGGATATTCCAATGGAAAATTTGTCACAAATTGTTTGCTGGAATATATTAGAAAATATGAAATTTACACTATCAATGTTTTCTCCCCAGATTTGTATATTTGTTAAAAAAATTTTATTGTGTATATATGAAAATTATAATTATGAATAAAATAGAGAATAGTGAAATGAAACTCAAATGATAAATCAAAAAAATATATAACCTGGGAAACCCTTTTGGGAGAAAACCCAACTGGAAGGTGAGGATACTCTAATCTCTTTCTTTGAATAGAAAATAGATGCAAGTATAAATAAGCAAGCATTATGGCCCATAGAATACTACAGTGAACAAACCCTCTCTATTTTCTCTCTTTCTATCCACTCTTGGTTACTCTTCTCGTATTTGAAAAAATGGGCTTGAATAGAATGGAACCCATTTTCTTCCTAGTGGCTCAATTATAACATATCCTAATAGCCTATTACTGGTTAGGTTTGACTCCCTCAAATATTAAATATACTTACAATATGGAATATTCTAGAGTATTATTCATCATGATCACGTGGCTATCCATTTTCCATGAATTATTGGGATTGATGTGACATCCTCTTGAATTATGGTTGTCAAAATAGGAATTTCAACTTCAGAGTGGAAAATGTTTTGCATACTATCTTTGATTAAGGAAATTATTGTGCCATAGGAAAGGTATATATGTATATAATAACTCTAAAAGATGTGGGACTTAAGAAAATAATATTTACAGCCAAAAAAATTTGTTACTTGATGCCTCAAATTAAATCTAGAAGGTTTCAAATCCTAATTTTACAAATTAGGTCCCACCAGTACAAATGGTCATATGAGCTAATTCCTCCACCTTTCCACTCTGAAAGAATAAATATGGATGAAAGACAATATAATGATCCAATCTCGATCACATCTCCCAATTTTGGGAGGCTTTTGGTCCCCAAAATATTCTACTAAATGAGATGAGGAAAATTTTCCTCTACCTTATCTTAGGTTTACCATTCAACCTTGCCTTGAGGCTATCCTTTCAACCCAATTTTCCAAGGCTCGGGATACCCCTATCTTACAGTAATTTCTGACCTGTCTTTGCAATCCTACCATAACACCATAGTCGAAGGGTTAGGAGTAATAAAGGATGAATAGGGAAACAATTCATGATAAATGCTCAAGTTGCAAGTTATCAAATTAAGGACACCATGCTGGACGTTGGATATGATGTCAATATTTTTCCCATGAAAACTTAGGTTTTTCTAAGACAATCTAATTATTTTCTCCAATTCAATTGCAAAGGGAAAATAATTATTGCATTTTTTCCTATAATTTGATTAGAATATGTAGAGGTGGATGTTGCATGTATCAAAACCTATATATAATTTGAGGTTATTGACATTATCAGAGACAAGGATCCATATCCTACTTAATTATGGGTTGATTGGGACTTTGAAAATTATGTTATTATCAAATTAAAAAGGGATACAATGACCTTTGAAGTTGATGGGACTAGACTTATTTAGCCATTGGGTCCTTATTGGGGTCGTTGATTCATAGAACCTTCTGATGATGCAGTAGATCCTAATGGCCTTGATCAATTGTATCAAATGATTGCAGAAAAAATGGAATATTACATAAATCCTATAAATGACGGTTTTATCAACTAGCGAAGTCTCCAAAACATAGAAGCATGTTCTAATGTTTTCCTAAAAGAGTTGAGGTGAGGAGATACTGAACTATATTCCTGAAGATGCGCAATTATCTAATTTTCTCAATGGATTGGGATGGAGATGAGAAACTATCCCATTTTTTATGATATTTCATTAATTGATTTTTCATTGCAAGGTACTCTTGTCCAATGGTGTGTAACCCATGACAACAATATTTTATTTTGGGAGATAGAAAAGTCTTCCCTTCTACGTGGATTTGTTGAACTAGAGAAAGGATAAAATTCAATTCCTTTATATCAAGGTCACACCAGTCCTAAAAATCATGCTCAAGCTTGAGTCACAGCCTAGAAAAAGAGAAATTTACCTATTGAATTATGGTGCATCAATGTTTTCACACTATAGGAGCTATACCCAAGACTTGGTTTTTGAAAGAGGAAATAAAAATAAAAACCTCTTACTGGGATGAGTTAATTTCCCAGTTATATATTGATTTCAACATTTATGATGAAGATTCCCATGTCATAGAAGTATTTAAAGCAGTTAAGTGGGTTTTATTTTCTATTGGAAAGCCCCTTTCAGAATCCTTTGATAATATAAATTATGATACTCTCTCTGATTCTAATTTTCAGATGGATGTAACTTGTGGGAAGATTGATAAAGAACCAAATGATGATGATTTAGGGGGACTCATACATTTTGATTTTAAATAATCTGATGTAGAACAAAGAATCAAGTATGATCCTCCTCAAGATGCTCCTCATTTACAACCCCTTAAGTTGCAAAAATTTAATACTGGTTCTAATGAGAAACCTAAATTATAAACCATATGAGATTATTAGGATGAGAAAAAAAGATAAAGAGATATTTTATCTTCCCAAGGAGTATGAAGACTTATTTCTCCCATCTGTTTTGGAACTAAAAGGCATCAAAGGAGATTTAGGTGAAATGAAGATAGTTTTGAAACCATATGTGTGACCAATGAAACATCACCCATATTGGCCGAACCCCAGAGTTAAGGATAAGGTTAAGAAAGACATTGACAAAAATTTATCCAAGATAAGGTTATCCAAGACAAGAAGGATTTTGATGATATTAGGGTTTATGTAGATTATCACGGTTTGAATAATGTGTGAGTTCATAACCCCTTCCCTACTCCCTTTAGTGATAAGGTTTTGGACAATAGTGCAGGATAGGAGGACTATTATTTTATAGATGGGGTTTTAGGCTATCTTTGGGTCAGGATTGTAGAAGAAGACAAAATAATACCACTTTTACTACCGAATGAGGATCCTATGTACCATGTAATTTCATTTGGACTCAATAATTCTCATAAAATTTTCTCCATGATTGTCATTACAACTTTTAGAGAATACATACATAAGTTTCAGGAATTGTATAATGATGATTGGACTTTCTATACTCTATTCAAGAAACATGCAAGTCTGCTCAGGGTAAATCTTGACTAGTGTAGACAACTGTAAATTTCCCATAATTTAAAGAAACATATTTTCTGTGTTCCATTTTGGAATTTGTTGGGAAATATTGTCTATAAATATATTGTATCACTTTATCTAGCTAAATTTGTTGTAATTATTAAAATGGCACCTCCAAAACACATTCAGAAGCTTAGATTTACTCTTGGATGTACAGGCTATTACCATAGGTTTATATGTAGTGATGCTTCTATCACAGTTTTGCTTGAGAAACTTCGGAAGAAATATGAATCTTTTGTAAGGAATCCTTAGTATGAGGTTGTGTTTCAAACATTAAAAGAGAAATTGACAAGTGTTGTTATCCTAGTTTCCCCTCACTTGAGTAAGGATTTTCATGTGCACATTTATGATTCCACAATTTCTCTTGGTGTTATTATTGTGCAACCAGGAGAAGGGAACCCAGATATCCAATATATTTTTCTAGTAGGAAGTTATCTATTGTGGAGAAAAATTATACTACAAATAAATAAGAAGCTTTGGAGACAGTGTATTCGCTTTGGAAGTTTTGCCACAATTTGTTGTGTGGCCATTTCAATTTTTTCACAGACCATTCATTTTCGAAGTATCTGGTGAATAAGCCTATGTTAGATGGAAGGATCTATTGATGGATTTTTTTTTCATGAGTTCTCTATTGAATTCATTGTGAAACCTAGGAGATATAACTTGGGGCCTGATCATCTTTCTCGGTTGGAGTAAGGAGAATTAGGGCATTCTTATGATGACCAAATTCTTGATGTTGATTTATTTCGAATTTAAGTTGTTCCTGATTAAGTAGAAGATATTGCACTTTTCTGACTACTAGTAATTTCCATGAGGGCTATTCCACAACAAAAAGGAAGCATCTTGTAGTTAGAGTAGCTAACTATCAACTTATTGTAGGCTAGTTATATAATTTAGGCCTCAACAATATTCTTCGCAGATATGTCTTCCCTCATGAAAGGGATGATATTAAATGGGAGTATCATAGTGGATTTTTTGCAAGGCATGTTGGAGGAAAATATACGGCTCGTAAAGTACTACAAGCAGGATTGTGGTGGCCAAATTTTTTTTCAAGGATGCCAACGAGTTCCCAAAAACTAGCAATGTTTGTCAAAGAGTTGGGACACCTTCTCATCTAGATAATTTTACATTACATCCAGTTTGAACATTACAGGCTTTTTATAATTGGCTTATTGACTTCATTGGACCTATCAACCCTCTTGTGCAACATTCACAAGAAATATACATTATTAAAAAAGAACTATCCCACGAGATGGGTAGAAGATGCTCTAGTGAAAGATTGTAATACTAGTACTGCAACTCATTTCATATTTGAGAATATTATTACCAAGTTTAGCTACCTGAAGAGTATAACTACAGATAAATGGGTTCATTTTATTAATGATAACATTGCAACTCTGACTTGGGATTTTCTTATTCAACACCATAAAAGTCTTCCATACCATCCATAGGCGAATGGTATAGTGGATGCGTTTAACAAAATTTTGGAGAAAGGTCTCACCAAAATCTGTTAATATAATATATATGATTGGTATGAGATAGTTCCTACAATTGTTTTGGATTAAAGGAATATGGCCAAGAGGTTACACAAGTACACTTGCTACATGAAAATTGAGAAATACATGAAAAAACATGATTGCAATCACATTTTTTTAATGTATTTTTTTTTTTTTTTGTAGCAGAGTCCATAAAAAGTATGCAATGTGGGTACTCCTTGGTTGAGGAATTAAATTACACATCTAACGGTGGATCCCACTCGGAATTTGAGTAAAACAATAGGGAGATAAGTTGAAAATACGAGTTGAAAAAATAGTTTTTTTTTTCATCTTTTTACCTTTTTAATCCAAAAATGGTGAATCACCCCCCATGGTTGAAATCATCATCTTGAAACCTAATAGTTCTTATATAGCTTATTTTGGTTGTATATTTTTATTTTTGAGGCCCATTTTAGAGCTAAAAATTTCTCTAATGCTTTTTGAAGCTTTCTCTCCCATTATAAAAGAGTTGTGCCTCCTAGTCAAAGAGATGCCAACTGAATATTTGCTTCATCCTCTTCAATTTTTTGTATACGAAAATATACTTTGGTTTTTCTAATCCAATTGTTTATATTCTCTACATTAGATTCTGCATTAAACATGGGCAAATCAAATTTCACATCTAATTTTAAAAATGGTTTCCTAAAAGAAACTCTATGATGACTATTTGAATTATGATAATGCGATGAAGAAGAAGAAGAACATTCACTTGAAGATGGAGATGGAGGTTTAGGAGGTTTTCTCCATTTCCTTGATTTACCGAAGCATTTTCCTCTGCTGATTTTCTCTTCTTCTTTTCCTTCTTTTCCACTATCTTATCATAATCTACAAACAATTTGTCTACCATGCCTGCCATCTTGTAGAAAGCTCTATGGAAAGTTTTCTCATTCTCGGTGTGAACATCGTCATTCTCCATTTTCTTCTTCATGTTTCACATTCAGACTTGAGGTCAAAATACTTGATTTTTCCTTCACCCTTGTTGATTTTGGCCTTGGTTATCATCCACACTCGCAATTCACATTAACAAGAAGATCACGTTGATACCAACATGGTCTGTGCTATTTTCTTCAGTGATGTTAGTAGAATTACATAAAAAAACATGTAATATCATACATGAAACGATTAAATAAGAAGAAACACAAAGGAAACCATAAATACAGATACACCAATTTTTTATAATGTATTTCACTCACAAGGTGTGAGCTATGTCTGCGAGCCCAACTACAAAGTAGAGATGCCTCTATATTATCTCAGAAAAATGAAAGGAAAGTACATGGAAAATACATCATTATACCTCAATTATGGGAGTGACATGAAAATTGGTTTCTCAAACCCAAAATAGAACTTCACCAATGAAATTCTTACAAAATTCTGAGTAAAATGAGTATTAAATCGATGAGATTTTGACACTATCAACACTCGAGCCCATAGAGAATCTTCAAGATTCCACAATAGAATATTTTGGGAATATTTTTGAGAGTATTATATGGAATATTCCTTGGAAAATATATCCCTCTAAAAATGCACACATGAGAGGTTCCACAGGCTAAGTTCTGGCCTTCCGTCCTAGTTCCACCCCGTCATCCCCCGCTCGTTGTTCTATCAGCTCTCCACTCCCATCGTTGAATGGAATGGGAGAGTTATTATATAGCTGGTTTGGTGGACTTAACAGAGTTCTATCGGATGTCAGGTTGGTTGGAACAATGTAAATAAAACATTAATTTAGCGAGGGTTATGGGTTCAAACCCCGCAGACCTTATGTTTTGGTTTGAATATATATATATATATATATATATATATATATATTATAACTATTAACAATAACAGTTATATGTTTTTTTTGTTTAATTAATTGTAAACCCACCTAAATCCATCACCAAAGTTTGGCTAATTTCGCCAACTTGTGGGTTGGCTGGGCCTATTTGGCTGTTAATCTGGTGCCACATGGCGCCATGCTATTGGGACACTATATTATCTTCAAACTTAGTGGAATGTCACGATATTTAGTGATTCCACCAAAAATACTGATGTAATTATATTTATCTGGAGCTCCTCCAATTTTAGCCCCACGACCGTCAAATTTGGCTAGACTTCCAACTTTGGCACTGGTCGAAACTTATGTGGCATCGAATAAAATTTTCCTGTTTTCCAAGTTTGATTGTAACTTTGAGTGAACATAAATTTTTCGTACAACTCAAATTGAGGCACCGTTTCACCATCAGATTCCTTGTGATAAGATATTCAATTTGATCTTGATTTCACTAAGTTTTGAGGACTTTTATTTTTAGGAATTTAGCGATCCTCCTATATCAAATATAATTTTAAATTTGGTGGCAATGAGAACTAAATTCCATTTAACAGTAGGAATGATTAATGCCTAAAATGGGATCAATTAGAGCTTCCATCTATGACTATATTTTAAAAATGTGAGAAGGGTAATTCTCATGTAAACGAAGGTGTTGTAGTAGATGCTGACAAAAAATAACAATTATTGTTTGAATAGAAGTAAGAGATGAGAGGGAGGTAATCTGTCGAGTGAAAAGGAGTGGATATAAAATAGAGTTGAAGTTTAAATTTTTAGTTAAAGGCTAAGTCTGAATACAAGTTGAGAATTAAAGTGGAAGTGAGTTTAAATAACTGCTAATATGAAGTATTAAGTGTTTAATTGAATAAAATAAATACATCTAAGAGAAGACTTGAGAGGGATACACAAAGATGCTGAGGAAATTTAATTGAATCAGTGAATCAGAGGAAGAAATATTGTTGTAAACCAAAGATAATCTCAATTTAGAAATAATTACTGTCCCAATAATTGTTGGGGAAAAGTCAGGTCTCGCGGGCAAGACCCAGGTTCAAGAGTTGTGGCCAACAAGGGGTCCGGTGTAGTCTAGGAACACGCCGGCATTTTCACCCTGCTCTGGGAGAGCAGTGTGTCTCACCCGAGGCGTGCCGCGACCACATGCATAAGGGGATGAGATCACTGGTAAGGAATAAACCCGCAACCAAAGAAAGAAAGTGCATCCATTACATATACCAAATTACACATGCAAGATCACTAATTAAGTATTCAGACAGTTGCAACTTAAAATTTTTGAATCAGTGTAAACACACTAGAACACATGAACAACGTATTGAGACAGTAATCCTTCCTTATATTATTCTTCCGCCGAATACATGATTACATAGCTTTCTTCTCTGATAACTCACAAGTCGGATACAGATGGGTTTGAGAACAGAAAGGAAGAACATAGAAAGTAAGAACCCATAGGAAGAACAGGTATGATTCTTCCGAAGCTGCTCTGCGCATCCTTCCTCAGGTCTTGATCCTCGCGACTTCTCTCGCATCCATTCAACCCTCAACACAACAACAACCTTCTTCAGCCGGGTGATCGCCTTTTATTCACCCGCTCCTCGCGACTGACAGCTTCTCTGTGTCTTCACTCTGGCTTTTCCCAGCTTCTCTTCTGATGTTTGCATGTTCTACTTTCTGTTTTCTGCTGTGTTTCTTTCATCTGCACTTATCTCTGCTCGATCTCCAGTTATCAAGTGCTTCCACGCCACCTTGGTAGCTCCGCAACTCCTGGTCGCTGCGGCGCGGTCGCAGTTGCTATGTGTATTTATTCCGCAGCTCAAAAAGAGTCAAAGTTCAAAATGTCTTGGCCAAAAGTTCAAAACTTAAACAAAAACAAGGGCCCCAACAGGCCCCGACCACAATTCTTTGACTCGTCTGCGAGTCAATCACAAATGACAGTTTCTATTTCCATTCCCCCGCTGGCTTCCGTGCCCTGCTCTGCTGTTCCTTCTTCCGCCACCCTTTCCTGCTGTACTCCGCCATCCGATTGGCCAAACAAGGGCCCCAACTCTGGGACCCGGCGGAGTGTTGAATCTCTCAGCTCTGTGAAGGTCGCCACTGCTTGCTGCCATTCCTGCATAAGCAGGTCGGCGTCTTGGGAGATGCGGTTAGCGGCGGCTTCGTCAATGGGCGTCGGGGCAGCCCCGAACAGGGTGGCAAGCTGGGCTTCTGCCTTGGCATCCAGCTGGTGCATAGCGTCAGCATGGGTGCGAAGGGGCGGACGAATCTCCCGGATGACGTGCTTGGTCGCTGCTGATTCGGCCTCAGTCATCTGCATGTGAAGTTCCAGCTCGTCCGACTGGGCGTAGAGCTGATCTAACCTTGCAGGGTCCGTGGTCGCCTGAATGTCCCGGGCAATCTGTTGCAGCTGGGCAGCGATGGGCTGCGTCTTGACCGTTAGCGCGAGGGAGCATTCTTGTAGACTTCGCAGAAGGGCAGAAGCTGCGGCTGTAGTGGAATGTAGAGTGGCTTGCATACTGACTGCCTGCGTCTGTTTGGCAGTCACCTGTCCTGAATGGTCCCTGGGTGGATCTGGAAGGGTAGGCCGTGTGGCTAACGCCGCTTGTAACTCCTGGTTCTCCCTGCAAACAATAGTGAAAACTTCCCTGAGATGGTGAGCCTGTAAAGCTATACTGTCCTCCTCTATGCGAGCAGGGAGTGGGGCATGGTGAGCCCGTGCCTCTGACCATATGCTGGAGAGCGCCTGAATAGCAATGTTGGCCTGCTCCTGGAGGTAGGTCTTCTCCTGCAGTAGCTGATTGCGCTGTTCAGTAAGCGCCGTGATCTGATTCCGCTGCTCGATGCACCTCCGCTGTAGCTCGGTGTGAATCTGCTCGGCCTTGAGGGCCGCCCGCTGAATGAGCAGGTACAGCTGTGCTGGACTCAGTTGTTCTGCAGTTGTTGTGCTGGGTGCACCCTGCTCTGGCGTCTGTTCCTGCGAAGATTGGCCCATGGCCGCTGCTCGGCCTGAAGTCTCGGGAGGATGGACCGGCGTCTGCTGCTGCACTGAAGTGGCCATATCAGGCTCTGGCCGGTCCTGTTGCGTGGTTTGCTCTGTGGAAGGGGCGGCCGAATCAGCCCCAACTGTGGCTGGCTGGATAGATATAGTTGGAAGAGGATCCCGGGATGTGGCCACGGGGTCAATAGGTGGTACCACGGCTGTAGTACTGGAGGTGACCTCCGCCCCGTGGTCACCGCCGAAAAGTTCCCGGATCAAAGAATCTGACACAGTGGCTGATGAATTGGACGGATTGGGGGAGGTGGCATGTGGTCGGCTGGTGGAGGGGGCGGTAGATGGAGTGAACGAGGTGTGAGGGAGACGAAGGTTTAGGAAATCTGCCAGATCAATCAGCGGTTCCCCCGGAATCAAAGTTGCTGTGGGCGGCGTGGCTGGTGGATCATCCTCCGTAAGATCCACCATGGGATCTGTGGCCGTAGTGCGGGCCCTCTTGGATGGAGGTGGGTCGGCGGAATCGGGTTCGGGGCCCGGTTCACCCATTGTCGTGATGAGGGGGGTGGCCGAAGTGAACAGGTTAGTGGGAATGGGGGAAGTGAGGGGGGCGGTGTTGGAGAGACCACGGGACCGATTAATACGAAATTCAGTAAAAGAAGGAAATATAGGGGCACCACTGGAAACAACCTGGGTTACCACATTGAGTCGTCGCGCCTGGTCGTTGAAATGCTCGACGACGGGGACCAGCGATTCAGGCAGGTCCGGTGCGGTCCCAGCTGCATCTGGTGTGGTCTCCGCCGCAACTTGTGAAGATCCCCCTGCGCCGGTCGCGGTAGGCTGCTGTGCAGCCCTCATCCCCTCAAAATTGTAGCGGATGACTCCGTCGCGGACATGCTGAACAACCCCCGGCCACGCAGAGACCTCCCTATGAAAAACATTGTCATTCATCTGGAAGCGAAGGGGCGCCATATGAAAAGTGTGGTGCGGTACGCAAGTCGGCCGGATGAAAGTGTGGCTGTGGCTGACTCCAAACCACACCTGTTCACTGTATTCATCCAACAGGTGCCGAGGCACCCGTTGCTGGTAAGTGACCACATCGATCATCATCCCATACCATTCTCGGAACGCCGCTGCGTTCACCTGCTTGCTGTTGGGGTCCTTGGACGCCTGCCAAGGGGAATATCTCATCGCGAGCGGCTGGCTCACGGTGATCTCCGCCGGTGTCCGTATCGGGGGAAGATGCCATTTCCACATGGCGAACGCTAAGAGCAAGTACCCATAGATGAAGCTGGTAGTCCGCTTGTAATTGTCTTCGCAAGCCGCGAAGAGTTCCTTCAACACAAACGAGCTCCAATTCAACCTGGCTCCCTGGACGCAGTGCTCTGCAATGGAAATTGTGTCCAGAGTGCACTCTCCCTTTGTGTAGTGGCGCATGGTCTTGCTAGCGATCAGGTAGCAAGAAAACCGGATTTCTGGTACATTTATCAAATCTATCTTGGCCCCTTTACCACCCCGGCGAGTGCCATACTTGGTGTAGAGGTCCGCATCAGCCGACTTCCGGGCGCGCTTGGAGGATGTCTGGCCCGCAGAGGAGACATCTGAACCAGTTTGAGATAGCCCTGTAAGCCGATTAATGTCTGCTGCATGTATTGGAATTTCTTCGTTAAGCCACAGGGACCCGTTCTGCACCCGACTGAGGAGGAACCGGGTACATTGCAGAACTGGTCCGGTGGTTCCGAAGACGGGAAGACTCCTCAAATTCATCAAAGTCGACTGCTGTAGGCCCCGGAATTCTTCCCGCATTCGACTGTTAGAGCTGCTCCCGGGCGTGTAATGGTGTTCCATGAATGTCTGCCAATGGAGGTGAGGAAACTCGGCCGGGTCGGACAAGTTGGCATCCATACAGGGTGCATTGTCATACTTGCCGACCAGCGACTCTACTTGGTGAATTCTGCTATCTAATGCTGGTTCAGGAACTGAGAGAAGAGCTCTCGGCATCTTGGCGCGTCTCTGATAGACTTGGACGATTCTTCTGCAACTTCTTTCGGGGTGCTGTGTGCTCTGATACTGCGAATGCTCCGGAGTTGCTGCAACTTCCAAATTGAACTGGTCTGACATCCTCTTGCTGATAGCCTTCATGCAAATTGGGCCATTTGCTGGCACGCGCGGAGTTGATGAGACTCCATAACAGCAATTAATTCTTGCTATCTTTCTTGCCTGCGATAATCGTGCGATCAATCGCAGGCCTGTGTGTAATCTGACAGTTGCTGACGGCGTCATGGGGAGATGGGCGGACTCGACGGCGGAGGGAACTGCGGTTGATGGAAAATGATTACGGTATGATTACTGTCCATTAAGGGAATTTATGACCAAATCTGAGCTATCCTACGGACTGACAAAAGGACTGACGGAAATGACCTGGACTGACACTGGCACGAGAATGGATCCTTCGTGCACGACACGCTGGACTGGCGCGGTGACATGCTGGACTAGCGCTGCGACACGCTGGACTGGCCAGCCCCGACCACAATCGGTTGCGGTATGGGTACCGCAACTGACGGTTATTTGACTGAGTGCCGACAATTGGAAAAGACTACCTACATTCATCCCGGTTGCGGGAGATTTATTCAACTACGCTACTCTACGGGTTCTCTCGGTTGCGAGAGTTATTAATGAAAAGTGAGAAGTACCTACTCCTGGTAGGGCTTTAGGCGTGCGCCATTCACCCATCCTGGAAGAACTGTGCCGTCCAATTGTGCCAATCGAACGGCTCCTGAGTCGCGGATTTCGATGACAAAGTACGGTCCCAGCCAATGCATCTGGAGCTTGCCTGGAAACTTCTGGAACCGGCTGTCGTATAAGAGAACTTTTCCGCCAACTTGGAAAGCTTTAGTTTTGATGTGGCGGTCGTGGCATGCTTTCTGTCGGGCCTTCTGAACCTTCTGGTGGAATTCCGCAAGAAATCGAGCCTCATCCAGCTCCTGCAGCTCCTGGAGTCGTTCCTTCAGTGACGCCTCTTCTGAGAAGTGAAGGGATGTTGCGATCAAAAGGCTGGGTACGGTGAACTCGGCGGGAATCACAGCTTCCCGGCCATACACCAGCTGGAATGGCGTCTGGTTGGTCAAACGTTTTACCGTGGTCCGGTAAGCCCATAATGTCGCTGGTAGCCGCTCATCCCAATCATCCCGCTGAGCATTGCAAATCTTTGTCAAGCCCTTTTCAAGAATCTTATTGAAGGCTTCCACCGTACCATTGGCCTGCGGGTGGTATGGGCTGCTCTTATGATGCTGAATCATAAATGTGTCCAGTAGCGACTTGACCGTGGCGTTAATGAAATGCGTACCCTGATCGTTGGTTAAACTCCTGGGGCAGCCAAAGCGGCTGATGATGTGTTCAAAGATGAACCGGGCAGTGGTCTCTGCCGAGCAGTCGCATACCGCTGCCGCCTCAGCCCACCGTGTGAGGTAATCCGTCGCGGTAATGATGTACCGGGCTTTGGAATGGCGCGCGATGGGTGCGATGGGGCCTACGAAATCAACAGCCCACTTCTCAAATGGCCGCAACACATGCACCGGGTGTAGCGGAAGCTCGTCCCTGTGCGAAGGCCTCCCCGTCCTCTGGCACACGTCGCAACGTTTCACATAGGCCTTACAGTCTGCATGCACCGTCGGCCACCATAGGCCAGCTTGAAGCACCTTCCTTGCGGTGGGTTTAGCACCCACATGTCCTCCCGCAACACCGCTGTGACATTCCCACATCACTGCTTCCCGCTCGTGGTCAAGAACACACCTGCGCAACACCTCATCCAGGCCCAGTTTGTACAGCTGCCCTGCGATCAATTGATAATCGGCCGCCCGGACAACCAAGTGGCGTTTCTGAAGAGCGGTGTAATCCTCAGGGCACTGTCCCGTGGTCAGATACGTGGCAATGTCAGCCAGGTAGTTTGGGACTGCTTCAACTCGGAATAGGTCAGCATCCGGGAGCTGATCGTCCAACGGACCGTCATTCTCTCCCGTCTCCAACCTAGACAAGTGATCGGGGCCAACGTTCAACCTGCCGGGCTTGACAATCACATCAAACGTGAACTCCTGGAAAAGTAGAAGCCATCGACAGATTCTTCCTTCCAACACCGGCTTATTGACCAGATATTTTAATGCCGAATGGTCCGTAAAAAATGTAAATTTGCCGCCCAGAAGGTAGTGGCGGAACTTCTGGAGAGAGTACACCATCGCCAACGCCTCTCGCTCGGTCGTGGTGTAATTCTTCTCCGCATTCGATAACCGTCGGCTGGTAAAGTATACGGGGTGGTCAACTGTTGTTTCCCCGGGTTGCGCCAATACAGCGCCAAGTGCAATCCCGGACGCATCAATGTGCACATGGAACTGCTTATCCCAGTTCGGATGGACCAGTATGGGTGTCGTCGCCAATTTCTCCTTCAATGTGTCGAGTGCCTTCCTGCACTCCGCCGTCCACTCAAATGCTTCTGACTTTCGCAACAGTTTCTCCAAAGGGGCAGTGATTTTGGCATAATTGCGGATAAACCGCCTGTAGTATCCTGTGTGCCCGAGCAGTGCCCGCAACTGCTTCACGTTCTCGGGGGCCTCCATGTGGACGATGACCGCGACCTTGGCAGGATCAACGCAGACCCCTTGCTTACACACCACGTGACCCAAGAGTGTGCCGAATGGTACTGCAAAAATACATTTCTTTAAGTTCAAGGAAATCTGCAGCTGGCGACACCGGTCGAACATAACACGCAACAGGGAGGCGTGTTTCTTCAGCAGGCTGTAGACAGTCCAATCATCCATATAGACTTCCAAAAACTTATGAATGTACTCCCGGAAGGAAGCAATGACAATCCGGGAAAACACAGCTGGTGCGTTCTTCAGACCAAACGGCATAACGTGGTATGCGAATGATCCCCATTCAGTGGTGAATGTCGTCTTCGCCTTGTCTTCCTCGGCGATGCGCACCTGATGGTAGCCCGAAAACCCATCAGTGAAGGAATAAGCTTCGTTTCCCGTGACATGATCTAGAACTTCGTCACTGAAGGGAGTGGGAAACGGATCGTGAATACAAGCATTATTCAAACTCCGATAATCTATGCAGACGTGGATTTCCGCTTTGTCCTTCTTGTTCTGGATGACAATGGGACTTACCCACTCAGCTTCTTCTACTGGAAAGATGAGACCCGCCGCCAGCATCTTGTCGATCTCCATCTTGACCTTCTCTTTGATACGTGGATTCAACCGGTAGGGTCGGTGCTTCACCGGCCTGGCTCCTGGTTTCAGTGTGATGCGCATCTCGCCCAGATCCCCCTTGATCCCCTTCAGGTCCGCAACCGATGACGGAAATAAATCTTCATACTCCCGGAGGAGGCTAAAAATTTCTCTTGTCGTCTCCTCGTCCCAATAATCTCCCACCGTTGCCAGCTTAGGTTTCTCCTCCGTTCCAATGTTCAGCTTCTTTGTCTTTAGGGGCTGCAAATGGACTCCTTCTGTCGTCGGCTCGTCACGGACGCTCCGCTCGCCCTCCTTTTTGTCAAAATAGAGATGCCTAAGGTCCTCCAAACTATCATCCTCCGGGTCGCCGTCAATCCGTTGGCAAACCATTTCGCGCTTGACCCCGGAGCGTGACGCCACCGGGCCCTCAGCAGGCTCAGGATGGCGGAAAAACAGAACCTCCTTGACGGCTTGTAGGGCCTGAGATTCCTGCGCCGTCTCCCCTTCGAACGAGAAGCTCTAGACGAACTTTTCCGCAACTACTTGCCAGGAGCGGGTTCCCCGTTTCCGCTCTTCCTCCAGATACCAGGCCTGGGGAATTGTACCCAGGGAGTGGAAAAACCTGTGGACCCACAACTCCTCAGGATACCTTGCGCTACGCCACTGTTCCTCGCACGCCCGCAAATGCTGTCGCGAGTCGGAAGCTCCATGATGTTTATGTGTAATGTAGGGCCCTTCATCCTCATTGAAACGTGCCTGTAGAGCATCTGCCACACGCTCCCATCGCAACAGAGTGTTGCGGTGATTGTTCCACCATCGTCCCGATGTTGACTTCAAGGCCACATCCAAGAGTGGTATCCGGCTTTCCTCTGGGACCCGGTCTTCCACCTTGGCAATAAAAGTATTCACCGCTTGCATGTTTGATAATGTGGGGTATCCGCGGATCTCAGTCCCTACCCACCGGACCTGAGCGATGGAGGCACATCTCCGCGTGGTGGTCTCATACCCCCCTTGCTGCCAGTCTTCCCACGCAAGCTCGGATCCGAGCTCCGAGCTCTGCACGCTCCGCCAACTGATAGAACCTGTTGCGGTCGGGTTGATATAATCGTCCCGCTTCCCTGCAGTCATCTGGTAGAGATAGCCCATCATCTGAGCATCCTCCCGACTATCCACCGGTTCTGTGTATTGCGGACCCTGATACGGGTCAAGAGGCTGAGTGACCCGTACCTCCCCATCTTCAAAAATCATCAGCTCCTTTTTGAGGTCAATGATGGCATAATTCTCAAAAGCCCAATCAATGCCGAGTAAAGCAGGGTAGGGATCCTTATCGCCCACGATATCGATAACCTCAAAATTGGCGTATGTCTTCACGCCCGCAACGTCGACCTCGACTCCTTCGAGTCGGCCGATTGGCAAAATGCAGTACTGGTTTGCCATCCCGAGTTGGATTGGGGAATAGATGAGCCGTGGCTTTCCAAGAGCCTCCCATGTCTTGCGTGGCAATATGTTGACGTCGGACCCCAAGTCCAACATGGTGTCGCTGATTTGGAAACCTGCGACCTACGTATTAAGCTGGAACTCTTTGCCTGTTCGTTGCTTGTTCCGCTTGACCCGTTGCACGTATTGAGGGACGTATTGAGGGCTAGCGTCCGCTGGACCACTATCTTCTGCGCGCCCCTGCAGCGCTCCATCTAACACATGCTTGAGCTGCTGTCGCAGCACAGCGTCATCAACAATCCTGAGAAATAGCCGGAGCCAATCCTCGACCACAGCATCTGCGGCGTTCTGAACACCGGTTTCCGGCCGCCAGGGCTCCTCCAGCCCTCCCTCGTTCCGCAACTGGGCGAATGCCTCAACCGCCTCCTGAAAGTACTTCTTCTGGACTTCGGGCCTGATCAACTTCTTTGGGGATGCCGGCCGCACCACTCGTGCTGGCTCCTTCTCGTGGGCATCCTCTCCAGTCT
Source organism: Pinus albicaulis (assembly GCA_034641835.2). Classification (NCBI taxonomy): domain Eukaryota; kingdom Viridiplantae; phylum Streptophyta; class Pinopsida; order Pinales; family Pinaceae; genus Pinus; species Pinus albicaulis. The sequence goes on along the minus strand of CM076575.1, from coordinate 1,325,645,226 downwards.
TCTTTCTGCCCCGTGTTACTATCGCAACGTTCTGCATGTCAGGGGTTGCGGTGCTGCGCGGTTCTGAGTTTATCAGATTCGCTCCCCTCTGCCTCACCCGTTCTTCCCACTTCTTGATGAGCTCCGGACAGTCTTCTGTAGCATGGGCGTTGACCCGACACTGGGAACACCAGGGTCGTCGCGGAAGGGGACATTCTCGAGCCACATGACCCTCCTTATCATAGTTGTAGCACTTTATCGGACTGCGTCCTCCGGTTCGGCCTCCCCGCATGCCGCCACCTCTTCCCCTTGGGGCCTCGTTCACCCTGTACGAGGGACGATCCAATCGATCCGCAAGAGCGTCGAGCGCCCTGCACTGCTCAGTGTTGTGGGTCGTAGACGCACAGAATTCGCAGTATACATTATTCGGCACCGTGGAATACTTCTGTAATATCGGGCACATCCGAGGAGGATGCCCCATCGTCCGGAAAATCTCACAGTACTCTGTGGTGGAGGACCCCGGTTGCGGTGGGAACCCCGCAAAGGTCTGTTGCGGCTGGTAGACTCCCTGCGGGTTCATCGCCGCGCCACCCCCTGGTGGTGGACCCCCCTGAATTGCTGCAATTGATGGTCCAACTCCTGTGCCATGCAACCGAGGACACTCGGTTGCGACGTGTCCCTCGACCAGGCAATGAGTACACCAAACATTCGGTCGCGCTGGTCTCGCTGGCTGAATTTCCTTGAGCTTTTCGGTCAAGCTGGCGATCTGATGTTGCAACCCTATCAGAGAAGGGTCTTGCGGGGCCAGCCCCCCCCTGTATTCCTGGGGGTATCCCGCCATGGCTTCAATCTTCATGGCTTGCTCCAAAGCGTCCTGCAGATTATCAATCTTCTGCTGAGTGAGAGGGGTTCGTGTCAAGGGGAGCAGAGCCTTGATGAACCAGTCCCTCTGGTGGTTTGGATCGATCGGGTAGCTGAGTTTCCCGATCGCATCCTTGAATCGCTGCATCAACTCCCACGCGGTCTCTCCTTCCTTCTGCTTAATTTCCCACAGCTCGGACAGGCCCTGCTGGTCTGTCTGGGGAAGCTTGAATTCGCGGACAAAATCCCGCTTCACGTCCGCAATTACAGGGTTAGGGTGCGCCTCGGACCACTTGATGAACCAACGCAGAGCTCTTTCTCTGAGCGTGGTTTGAAACTCTATTAACTTCCCTGCATCCGGCGTCTGTCGAGCCCTCCAGATGGCTTCGCACAGATACCAGTGTTGTTCTACGTCGTCATTTCCCCGGCCAGAGAACTCTGGGTACCGGGTGAAAGATCCAGCCATGTATACTTGCGGAGAGTTAACCAGGATAAAACCTCCGGGTCCCGGTTGCGTAACGGTCCCACTAGGGAAAATACTACTACTAGTGACGCTACTGCTACTGGGCGTTACCGACGCCACTGAACTACTATATGACTGACTTAATGCTTGTAACTGAATAAAAATATTTCTTAAAGGTTGATAAAGTACCAGGGGAAGGTCGGGATCCTGGCCATGCGGAAAGTGGGACGTAGGGCTGCCTGGAGGGGTGGGTGTCGTCTGGTCCTGGAACATCTGCTGCATTACGCCATGCCATTCGTCATCGGAGCTTTCTTCGGGCTGCATCTTTCCATTATCTTCGCTAGTCGTTACTTCGCTTCCTTGCGTCGCTGGGCTCCCATGCACCCACTGTACGTCTGATGCCGTCCCGTCTCCTGTCCGGGTATCCAAACCCATAGTTCTTGTCTTCTGAGGCGCCTCCTTCTGATTTTTCCTCGCGATCTCCCTTCTCTTCAAATCTCTCATTACCCTTCTTCGCCACCTATCGGCGATCTGTGCCCGCCGATGCGCACGTGACTCCCGCAACTTGCATGCGGCCTCAACGTTCATCCCCCGCTCCCCACTCTTACTGTCTACACAGCATCGGTCCCCTCAATCCTTCCCCCAGTACGGGTGGTTTACGCTTCCATACTCATTTTGTGGAATTCAATCAACCCTTCGTCCACCATCAGGGCTTTGATCCACAGCGGAATCTCCCTCAACAGCTTCCCCCTCAGTCCTGAGTGAAAAACAGCCTCAGCCTTCGAGAAGGATTGGTAGCACTCAGCGGCAAACTCCACAACGTATCCTTCCAACGTGGTCCTTACCCAAAAATCCACTGCGCGGGTTAGTTCAATATCTACCCGATGCAATGCTACCAGGTCTTCGTGCACCCACCTGCGGTTTATCTTCCGCAAGCCTTCTTGGAGCACCGTCGCTCGTAACCTCCGCAACCAGTTGTAAAGATCCGTGGGGAACCTTCCCCAGAAAATTTCGTACGTATCACTAGCTGAGTCATAGAAAAGAACAAGCTCCCTGACCGCCGCCTCCTCTTTCTTGATCAGCTCCGCTTGCTGAGTAATGAAATGGTCAAGATTATCATCCCACCATCGCCGTATTGCTCCTTCAAAAATCCTCGAGACCATGATCTAGATCCCCTCAGAACATGCAGGTCCCGGCAACGGAACCATTTGTTGGCGAAAAGTCAGGTCTCGCGGGCAAGACCCAGGTTCAAGAGTTGTGGCCAACAAGGGGTCCGGTGTAGTCTAGGAACACGCCGGCATTTTCACCCTGCTCTGGGAGAGCAGTGTGTCTCACCCGAGGCATGCCGCGACCACATGCATAAGGGGATGAGATCACTGGTAAGGAATAAACCCGCAACCAAAGAAAGAAAGTGCATCCATTACATATACCAAATTACACATGCAAGATCACTAATTAAGTATTCAGACAGTCGCAACTTAAAATTTTTGAATCAGTGTAAACACACTAGAACACATGAACAACGTATTGAGACAGCAATCCTTCCTTATATTATTCTTCTGGCCGAATACATGATTACATAGCTTTCTTCTCTGATAACTCACAAGTCGGATATAGATGGGTTTGAGAACAGAAAGGAAGAACATAGAAAGTAAGAACCCATAGGAAGAACAGGTATGATTCTTCCGCAGTTGCTCTGCGCATCCTTCCTCAGGTCTTGATCCTCGCGACTTCTCTCGCATCCATTCAACCCTCAACACAACAACAACCTTCTTCAGTCGGGTGATCGCCTTTTATTCACCCGCTCCTCGCGACTGACAGCTTCTCTGTGTCTTCACTCTGGCTTTTCCTAGCTTCTCTTCTGATGTCTGCATGTTCTACTTTCTGTTTTCTGCTATGTTTCTTTCATCTGCACTCATCTCTGCTCGATCTCCAGTTATCAAGTGCTTCCGCGCCACCTTGGTAGCTCCGCAACTCCTGGTCGCTGCGGCGCGGTCGCGGTTGCTATGTGTATTTATTCCGCAACTCAAAAAGAGTCAAAGTTCAAAATGTCTTGGCCAAAAGTTCAAAACTTAAACAAAAACAAGGGCCCCAACAATAATATTTTGATTAAAAAAGCCTCAAATTTGAGTGTGAAAATTGATGAAAGAGAGATATGATAGGCTAATCAAGTGGGTGCTTGTAGATCAGTGGGGATTAGTGCCTCTAGCAGGTTGATTCCTGCAAAGTGTGGGAGTCGTATGGGGTTGGAGCCTCATGTAGGTTGTTGTCTACATTATTTGATGTAATTTGGATTTAGAGTTTGAATTTTACATTATAATCAAAAATAATTTATGGTTTTCTCTTGTATGGGTTCCCATCTAAACTTCTTGTGTCAAATATTTATGTGATTTGTGCACCATTCTTTATTATAGTATTTTTTAGTATGATAGATAAATAATTGTTAAAAGTGTTAAAATGCTTATTCACCCCAGACACCCACACCCCCCCCCCCCGGGTATTTTCTTGGTTTCCAACCATACCCATATCCCGCTTAAAATCATGCAAGGAACCCCTATAAATGAATCATATGTTTGTTTCAAGAATTTTTCAAAGCTCTTGATCCTAAGAAAATTCAACACTATCTTTAGGCACTTTTTTTCCTCCTTCAACCATGGTTAAGGACCCATAACCAATCCTTTCTCTAAAGCCTACTAATGGCATCCATATCTAACATCAATACCAAAGACCCCCTAGGGAGGGAATGTGTTGTGGTTTGCAAGTGTTTTTAATTGTAATTGATGCTAAGAAGCTATGTTTAGGGCTTAAATTCAAAGTGTTTTCCTCCAATAAACATATAAATTTCACTCAAGAAGGTTCATGTAGGCCTTAAGACCCTTCTTCCATTGCATCCATGTTTAAGTTTTAGAAATATTTTATTTTTACACAAAGGATTGCGCACGTGCTTTTCAAAACTCATATAAAATTATTGACATAAATTAAAACCTACATGAATGGAAATATGTAAGTGTGCACAAGAATATTTAAGACTATTTTATTTTTACACATAGGATTTCACGCCTTATTTTCAAACCAAACATAAAATTTTTGGCATAAATTAAAACCTGCATGAAGGGAAATATGTAAGTATGAAAAGGGAAGATGTGGAGGTTCAATAAGTAGAAAAGAAATTCAAATGATGATTTGTGTGCATTTCTAAATCATATTCACATTATTAAAATTTTCAAGAGGAATGTTTTATTGTTGCAATGATTTCAAGAAGAAAATTCTTGTGTCCATCCAAAACTAAATATGACTAAAATATATGAAGTTATATATGAATTTAATTTCCCTAATTTAAAAAGGTTACCTCATTCAAAATCCCATATTGAAACTCTCCTCGAGGTGGGGTTGAAGGTTTACCAAATTATGACTAGAAATGGAGCTAAAAAATCCACAAAATGTCTTTGTTTTATTTTGAAAAGGAATATTTAATCGAATTTGGAGTAACCTCTACCAAATATAGTATATTTCAATGAGTCAAGAGTCGATGGAATCAACAAAGACAATATTGTGAAAGGTTGCAAGATATTCAAATAGTGCACGAGAGATAGAAATATGACAAGGAAGTTTTAGTGTGAAGGAAAGGGAATTTTGTAACCATTAGCAAAGAGTAGGGACTAATATAAATATATATTAAGGGAACATTCAATTTGTGTAGCTATCCATTACCCTCATCATTGGAAACACATGTTTGCTAAAATGGTCATCTAGTGGGTTTTCACCTTATTTATCATGGAGTACAATGAAATCCCATAGGAAAAATGTGAGGAGATAGGGTTTTATTCTATATGTAAGTGCAAACCATGGGCCATATATGAAACATAGAATATAAAACATATTTTTTTAGAGTGTGCATTAGGACCACTCAAGGTAAGTGAAAAAATGACTAAGTATAATGGATTAGGGGTATTTGAGGACCCAACATAGGCTTCTTAACTAACAAGAGGCCCAATTACTGTACAATTCCTAAGAGGGTTTTAACTAGAAAGGGAGTGACCAAAGTGGGTTTAATAAAGATTTTACTATATATAAAAATTTGAGAATGGAATGAAAAGGAGAAATTCTAGGCTAAGGGGCCCTATTATCATACTAAGTCTAAAATGAAAAATGACATACACACCATTGGAGTTAACTTGGTAAACATATTCCATGGTGCATGCATTTTCAGGATATTAAATAATACCCATAATTTCATTTCTACTGCCCAAAATGTTGTTGCTAATATCCTCTTCGAGTACATGTTTCCAAATAAACAATCATCTATTTTTATAAGATATTATAAACACTAATTTTATGTTACAATTATGCCTTACTATTTATACTCCTACTAAGTTGGTCCTATCCACAATCACTTTATAATTTTATTTTTCATTTTTATCATATGTTGCTTAGACTTTTATTTAAGACCATCAAGCATATTGCGTAGGCATCATAAGGTCATTTCATCTTTTGATCCCTATTTGAAATCTATAATCATTTTTATTGCTTGATTATAGGCGTTCATGGTCTTTTAGAACTTATATTTATCACCCAACTCCCTTATGAGATTATTCAATTGAAAAATATCACAAAAAAAATAGCCTCACATTACTAAATCAAGGTTCATCACCTCTTACTTCCAACCTTCGGATTATTTAAATTACAAAGAGAATTGTAGCTTACCAAAATACCATATAGCTTCATGAATATAATATAATATATTTTACATACAGTTTCATGAATATCTCCCAAGCATGCAATTGGTTTACACAAAATAAAAATTGTTGTGTGAATTCCTCCAATGTAAGAATAATCCCATCTAAAAAAAGGTGCAAATATGGCCAACTTTAAATTCAAGTTCCTTTGACTAAAAAAAAATCTAATCAAAATCATAGTACCCTAGTCATTATTTGTAGGGAATAAAATAAATATTTGCGGTTAAATTTGGATGATTCTCCTCTAGTTTAGTGACAATGTTGCCCAATTATACTCAGTTATGCACCTCAAAATTTTGGATATTCAACAACACTTGGATAAAAAAATATACCTCCTAAAATTTTATTTCTAATATCCCCTCGAAATACATCTTTAAGACTAAAATAGCCCCCTCTTTTCAACTATTTTGTAAGTATCATTTTTTCATGAAAATTATACCCTTTATTATTTATACTCCAACTATTTTGGTCCCAATATTTGACATATCTATATAACATCCACATTAGAAAAGGATATTCATCATATGCTACATACACTTGATTGAATATAATTAAACACATTCCTTAGGAATTAAATTTTCGATTCCTCTATGGAACCTCTAGTCATTTTAATTTTTTGTTGAATGGCTTTCATGGTTCATGGAGATATTCAATATGGTAAAAATATAGAAATATATAACCCTACTCCTTTCTGAGAGGCTTCACTTCCAACAAAAAAATATTAGAACAACAAATCTCCTCACATTCCTAAATCAAGGCTCATTACCTCTTACCTCCAACCTCTTATTGATTCCCATAATGATGCAGGGGCATTAGACACTAGCCAGCAATGTAGGAGTTTTTTCCACATGTTGTGGCTAGGAGGGATCAAAATCATTCGAATTTGTAACATCAAGGTGTTAATACCTTAGCTTCCTATTGCATTTAGGTCAGTTAGAGTCAGTAGAAGTCGAATAGTTTTAAGTTCAGTCCATCTGTCATGTTTAGTTATTCGAATAAATGTAATTAGGCCTTTTTGTTAGATTAGAAACGGTCCTCAGAGAGGAACCGAAGAGACACATAATAATCCCTATAAATTGTATTCCTCGGATGCATTGAGGGGGAGGAGATTTTCACAGTGAATTTTGTGTGCTAAGCATTTGCTTTAAGTTGAATAAATTCCAATCTTTTATTCATTATCTGTGTGTGATTTAATTGGTCTCAGTGTGAATTTGTTTGGTCCCGAGCGTATTGAACCTTCAGTCCTGTGATTAATTCAATGAAGAGAATTGTTGTGTAAATCTCCGCAAACCTCTGTCTATGTTGATCATGGATTCCCATTGAATTTCTGGAATGTCTCTGTTGTTGTGAAACCCTGTAAGAGGCCCAAAGTGATATATTGAGCCTTGTTGCAGGCGCTAAGGAGTGTGTGTGCAATCAGTCGGCGGAAGAGTGTAACCGGAGTGTTGGGTTGCCATAGAACAATGAGTTCAGCTTATAGTGAAAACCCGCCAATAGAAGAAATTGATTTGTTTTATTGTGAACGGAGAGTGTTGTCCTGAGATTAGAACCTAAGTTAAGGAGTGGAACGAATACACGGAGTAGTGTCAACCTCGGTGAAACTCCGGTCAAACACTGTTCAAAATCCGGAAGCAGTTTTGATCGCACTGCTTTTGTACGGAAAGGAAACCTCTCCAACCCAACGCGATCCTGTGAAAAGTTGACACGTCGACGGGGCAATACCGCCTCACTGCTCCCTCATCGCGCATTAACTATCGATGGAGAAGGTAGTGCGATATTAACGTAAGTTGTCCGATCTGGAGGCTGGCCATCGAACGATGATCGCACGCAAAAGAGCATGGAATATAACTTAAGGTATGGGAGTTGAATTTAATTGAATTCTGTCTATTGTATAGGTGGGCTTGGGGCCTAAAGTACATTAAGTGTTCCATGGGTAATGTAATAGGGTTATTCACATAAGCCCCGAAGTATTTAACCTTTTTCATAAGGTTTCGTGTGAGGATAATTTTTTGGTTGTCGACCTTAATATAATTAAATTCCGAAGTTAGTGCCGATTCTATATTGGAGATATTGCTGAGTTATAACGGTTGATATATTTAAAATTATCCAAATTCTTAACATAAGAAGAGATAAGAATTAAAGGGAATAATGGACAGAGTTTAGAGACCAGCTCTCCTTGGGGGCCTGATTCAATTTTGTTGCTGTTAATTGTGGTATCAGAGCTATTTTTGAGTTTTTTTTGTAGAGAATTAACATGGAAATCCGAGTTGGTAGAGGTGCTGACAGAAGGAGAGGCAGACCTGTTGCCAATGCAAAAGTGTTGGAGACCTTGCAGAGGTTCGAAGACAGAATGGATGCCATGGAGTGAGGATAGCCCAAAGATCCTGAAGACATCAATGAACCTGAATTAGAAGAAGCTGGAGAAAATTATGAGATTCCTCCTGACATGAGGCTCCTCAAAACTGTTATGGGGTCTGCAGTTAAGCCCAGGATTGAAGTGTCAAGTTTTGCAGGAGGACTAAATCCAGAAGAGCTGGTGGACTGGATTAATGAAATGAACAAGTGCTTTGACTATGAAGAAATGAGCAAAGATAAGAAGGTCAAGTTTGTAGTAACAAAGCTGAAGGGACATGCTGCACTTTGGTGGGATGGAGTGCAAGAAGAAAGAAGGAGAGCTGGAAAACATCCTATCAAAAGCTAGACCAGAATGATGACTAAGCTAAAAGGTAATTCTTGCCTAGTGATTATCAGCTAACATTGTTTAGGAAAATGCAGAACCTGAGATAGAGGTTACTGACAGTAAAGGAATACACCAAAGAATTCTATAGATTAAGTATAAGAGTTGGACAGTTTCAGGACACACTCGAGAGGATTGCCAGATATGTGAATGGTCTCAAACTGGAGATCCAAGATGAAATTGGTCTTCTGTATCCTAAGACAGTTGAAGAGGCCTATTAGATGGCCTTGAAAGCAGAGGAGAACTCTTGAGAAAGCAGTCTGCCAAAGGTAGAGGTACTTTCTGTGGAAAGGGAAGTCAGGGTGGTAGAGGAAAGCCTACTACACCTAGAGATGGAGCTAACAATATCTCTCCTCAGAATGCATCTACAGAGGGTGATGCAAGAGGCAGAAGGGGTTCTTACAGAGGAAGAGGAGGCAGAGGCAGAGGTAGAGAATTGAGGTGTTATAGATTTCATCAAGTGGGACACAAGCACTATGAGTGCCCAGAGAATATGGGTGCTGGTCCAATAAATGCTATTGTTTCTCAGGCTGGAGAAGAGGCAACAATTGAAGAAGAAATCCTACCAGAGAGGGGAGAATCCTTGGTGGTCAATAAGGTCCTGTTGAAACAAAACAAAGAAGTCACTAAGCCTACACAAAGGAAGACTTTGTTTAGGAGCATATGCAAAGTCCAAGGGAAATGCTGCCAGCTAGTCATTGATAGTGGCAGCATGGAAAATATGGTTTCCACTGAGGTGATAGAGAAGTTGAAGCTGAAGACAAGGGAGCGTCCAACTCCCTACAGGGTGTCCTGGCTGCATAAGGGGCACTAGCTGATTATAAAGGAATAGTGTGAGATAGAGTTGCAAATGGGAAAATGCAAAGATAAGGTCCTGTGTAATGTGATGCCCATGGATGTGTATCACATACTACTAGGTAGACCTTGGCAGTTTGACAGAGCAGCAGTGCATGATGGCAAGAAGAACACTTACAAATTCTTCAAAGATGGGTTACATCATACATTGATACCCATGGAAGAAGGAGAACCTTCGAGCAGAGTGGTTGATCCAAAGACCTTGTTGCTGAGAGAGAAGGAGTATCTAGAGCAGATTGAAGAAGAAGAGGTAAGCTTTGCTTTAGTTTTCAAACCTAAGGTAGTTATTAATTCTACAAAGATTTCTGATTTGCCAATAGAAATCCAAGAGATGTTAGACAGTTATTGTGACATTTTTGTGGATGATTTACCTGATGAGATACCACCTGTGAGGAAGATCAACCATCAGATAGATTTTATCCCAGGTTCAAATCTGCCAAATAAGGCAGCCTATAGAATGAATCCCACGGAAAATGAGGAAATCATGAAGCAAGTACAGGAATTGGTGGACAAGGGATTGATCAGAGAAAGTTTGAGTCCATGTGCAGTGCCAGTAGTATTGAGCCCGAAGAAAGATGGAGGCTGGATAATGTGTATTGATTCTAGAGAAATTAATAAGATAACAATCAGGTACAGATTCCCTTTGCCCAGAGTTGAGGATTTAATGGATTGTTTGAGTGGTGCCAAATATTTTTCAAAGTTAGATTTAAAAAGTGGATATCATCAGATTAGAATAAAAGACGGTGATGAGTGGAAGACTGCCTTTAAAACGAATGAAGGACTATATGAATGGATGGTAATGCCTTTTGGGTTGTCAAAATGCACCTAGCACTTTTATGAGACTTATGAATGAACTGTTGAAAGAATTCATTGGTAAATTTGTGATAGTGTATCTGGATTATATATTAGTTTTCAGCAAAACTAAAGAAGAACATCTAAGACATCTTAATTATGTCTTGAAGAAGTTATAGAAGCGTTGATAAACTTAGAAATAATCATTTGGAAGGAAGGGAGTTAGTGTTTGGGTTTTTTTTGTTTCTCTGAAGGATTAGAATGGACAACGATTAGACATTTGTGGGTGGTATTAGAAATGTTTAGAGTAAGTTCCATGGACTTCCCGAGTTTTACGGAAATTCATAAGAAAATTCGATGAATTAATGCACTTATCATTGAAACAATAAAAAAGAGCAAACAACCATTTAAATGGATTCTTTTGATGAGAAAAAACTTTTAAACTTAAAATAAGAATACTTGCGAAAAACTTGTTTTAATTAACTGATTTTACTAAACCATTTCAAAATGAAGTGTGATTCAGTGGAGAAGCCATTGGAGTTGTTGATCGGATAAATGGGCTGTATCTGCGCCGGTGGTAAGTTGAATGACACGGAAGGAAGTATCTTATGAAGGAATTCTATGCGATTCAATTGAGACATTGAAAAAGTGGAGCATTATTTAATGTCATAAGGAATTTGTGTTATACTTTGACAATCATGCTTTGCAGTACATTGTACAACAGCCCAAGTTGAATCATAAGCATGACAAGTGGGTTGAGTATCTTCAAATCTTTAACTTTGTTTGAAACATATAAGTGGCCAAGCAAATAAAGTAGGTGATGCTTTGAGTACGAGGCACATGCTTGTTCAAGAAACCAATTTTGAAGTTGCAGGATTTGATTTTCTCAAGGAATTGTATAAAACAGATTCAAATTTTAAGGAAGCATTTGAGGCATGTTGTAACCCCGTTCTAACAGATAGAAGCCAGTGGCTGGATTATTTCTTGCAGGAAGACTTACTATTTAGAAGGAACCAATTGTGTGTACCAAAATGTTCCATGAGAGAAAATTTGATCAAAGAAAAGCATAGTGGTGGACTCGATGGACACTTTGGTACTGATAAAACTTATGAGCAGCTGAGTCACTTCTATTATTGGCCCAAGATGAGAGCAGAAATGGAAAAGTTTGTGAAAAATTGCAAAATATGTCAATAATAAAGGAAGGGCAGAATAATAAGATTGGCCACACTCCCTTGCCTATTCGAGACAAGCCTTGGGACATGGTGAGTATGGATTTTGTTCTAGGATTTCCCAAGACTCAGAGAGGGAATGATGCAATCTTCATTGTAGTGGACAGATTTTCCAAAATGGCACATTTTATTCCATGTTATAAAACTAGTGATGCCACCCATGTTGCTAACTTGTTTTTCAAAGAAGTTATAGGTTGCATGGGTTGCCCAAAAGTATTGTTTCAGACAGAGATACCAGGTTTGTGGGCCATTTTTGTAGGAAAATGTGGAAGAAACTTGGTACCAAACTGAGTTTCAACTTAGCTTATCATCCTCAGATTGATGGACAAACTAAGGTAGTGAATAGAAGTCTGGGAATTTTTTTGAGAAGTCTTGCAGGAGAACATCCCAAGCAGTGGGATCATATTTTTCAGCTAGAATAGCCATATAATATTTCACCAAATAAAGCACGGGCGATTCCATTCTATATTGTTTATGGAATGCAGAATATCAAATTAAATGCGAAACGAGTTGAGTGTTAGTGGTGAGATTTCTTGGAAAATCAACCATGGTGGCAATGACTAAGGCATTAAATACAAAACAACTGTGAAATTAGTAGCGCATTCCATTTTGAGTAAGAGTCTGGTTTTGGCACATAGAAAGAGGAGAGATTCCCAAAAGAAGTAGTATAACAAACAGACAAAGATTAAGTGTAAAAGATAGCAGGGACATACGCTAATGCTTATGAGATTGAATCGCCTCCTGATGTTGGAATATCTCCCATTTTTAATGTTGCAGATCTGTACAAGTACGAAGATGGAGGTGCAGAAGAAGGACCAGCAGACAAGGAACAGATTGAGTGGGCAAAGCAGCTACCTCCAGCACAACCACTGCAACCAGAGAAGATATTGGACAAAAGAGTGTTCAAGAAGACCAGAGGACAAGAGTACTTTCAGTACTTAATCAAGTGGAAAGACCAGCCAGAGGAAGATGCCACTTGGATGACTGAAGGAATGTTGCAGAAGATAGGCAGATCAGTGGAAGAACTCATGGATAGGAGTCCATGAAAGAAAATTGCCCTCAGGAGTTTTATGCAGGGTCATTAGACACTAGCCAACAACGTAGGAGTTTTTTCCACATGTTGTGGCTAGGAGGGATTAAAATCATTCGAATTTGTAACAACAAGATGTCAACACCTTAGCTGCCTGTTGCATTTAGGTCAGTTAGAGTCAGTAGAAGTCAAATAGTTTTAAGTTCAGTCCATCTGTCATGTTCAGTTATTCGAATAAATGTAATTAGGCCTTTTTGTTAGATTATAAATGGTCCTCAGAGAGGAACCGAAGAGACACATAATAATCCCTATAAATTGTATTCCTCGGATGCATTGAGGGGGAGGAGATTTTCACAGTGAAGTTTGTGTGTTAAGCATTTGCTTTAAGTTGAATAAATGCCAATATTTTATTGATTACCTGTGTGTGATTGAATTGGTCTCAGTGTGAATTTTTTTGGTCCCGAGTGTATTGAGCCTTCAGTCTTGTGATTAATTCAATGAAGAGAATTACTGTGTAAATCTCCGCAAACCTCTGTCTATGTTGATTATGGATTCCCATTGAATTTATGGAATGTCTCTGTTGTTGTGAAACCCTGTAAGAGGCCCAGATTCATATATTGAGCCTTGTTGTAGGTGCTAAGGAGTGTGTGTGAAATCAGTCAGCAGAAGAGTGTAACCGGAGTGTTGGGTTGCCATAGAACAATGAGTTCAGCTTATAGTGAAAACCCGCCCATAGAAGAAATTGATTTGTTTTATTGTGAACAGAGAGTGTTGTCCCGAGGTTAGAACCTGAGTTAAGGAGTGGAACGAATACACGGAGTAGTGTCAACCTCGGTGAAACTCCGGTCAAACACTGTTCAAAATCCGGAAGCAGTTTTGATCGCACCGCTTTTGTACGGAAAGGAAACCGCTCCAACCCAATGCGATCCTGTGAAATGTTGACACATCGACGGGGAAATACTGCCTCACCGCTCCCTCATCGCACGTTAACTGTCGACGGAGAAGGCAACACGATATTAACGTAAGCCGTCCGATCTGGAGGCTGGCCATCGAATGGTGATCGCACACAAAAGAGCACGGAAGATAACTTAAGGTATGGGCGTTGAATTTAATTGAATTCCGTCGATTGTATAGGTGGGCCTAGGGCCTAAAGTACATTAAGTGTTCCATGGGTAACGTAATTGGGTTATTCACATAAGCCCCGAAGTATTTAACCTTTGTCATAAGGTTTCGTGCGAGGATACTTGTTTGGTTGTCGACCTTAATATAATTAAATTCCGAAGTTAGTGCCAATTCTATATTGGAGATATTGCGGAGTTATAAGGGTTGATATATTTAAAATTATCCAAAGTCTTAACATAAGAAGAGATAAGAATTAAAGGGAATAATGGACAGAGTTTAGAGACCAGCTCTCCTTGGGAGCCTGATTCAATTTTGTTGATGTCACATAAGAAAAGGAACCAAGAATCTAATATTGTCATTTTCAAGTGATGTAGGCTTATAAAAATACATCTTGCTTCAAACATCTTGATAATTGAAATTAAAAAATAAATAAATAAATTATTTCTTATTAATGACCCATAAAGCTTCAAATGGATAATATAATATACTTTCTATAGAATATATAGAAATTAATGTACAATAATATAATTGAATATGATCCACTTACATTAAAGGGAATCATCGAAGATATCTAGGAAAAGAAACTTTCAATGTTGGTAGTGTTACATTGCATTCTTCCTTTTCCATGCCTTTTATTAGATATGAATACTTGACTTTAAGCAATGAAAATATGGATACATTACCAAACAATTTGAACATCCTTGTGTTGTGCTTATCGATGAGGTTTCTCTTGTTGGTTGTACACTTTTGTATAGTCTTGATAAACAATTACATGAAATAAAACATACCCTTACTTAATACTTTCAAAATTTTTGTTTGATAATGTGTGGTGACTTGTATTAGGCCCAACCTGTCAAAGAATCTCTGATCTTTGAAAGCCCAATGTTGAACAAGTTGAGAGTGCCATATAGTTTTTAGCAAGACAAAGTAAAATGATTTGTTTTGCATATTACAATGTATCAGAAAGAGAGTTTTTGTTTCAACTGAACAAAATGAGATTTAATGTCCAATCAGATGTTGACATAGAATTCATCAATCATCGTTGTTATAGGACGCCACCAATTGATCAACTTTTTCGATATATATATTGTACGAAAATAAAGATTTGCAAAGACAAAATAAAAAAAAAATGTCACATGTGAATACTGTGTTAGTAGTATTTCAAGCATTTGAAAAAGCTGAAATCATTCAAACAAACTTTACATCTTATGAAAAAAAGTGATACTTCTAGACAAAATACTAGTAAAAATAAATATGCTCGTTGAATTATGTGCAAGAAACTATGACATAGAATATGGCCTTATTAATGGTGTTGATGGAATATTGAAATATTATTCTTCAAATGGATAAAATGGATAAGATGTAGTTTGGATATAATTTTTTGGGTCCATCTATGAGAAAATTTGAAAGAAAAAATTTCCAAAAATTCTATGGTACAAATATTGAAAAAATGTGGACACAAGTGTTTCGTGTTGAAAAGATATTACCATCATCTAGAAGAAAAATTCATTGTAGAATATGAAGACAATTTCCAGTACAACTAGCTTGCACTAGGACAATTCATAGAGTAGAAGGCTTGACTATAACAATGCTTGCATTTGACCCAAGGTGGACCCAAGTAAAATTGGAACACATGGTTTAGTATACACAAATATTTTGCGAGTGAAAACCATGGATTCGTTGTTCTTTATTGAAAAGTTAACACATGAAATTTTCCATGTTAGCAAAAAAATAGACACATAAATGAAATGTTTGATTGGAAAATGCATCATAGAACTTTGATCTTGTTCGTAACTATTTTGCGGATACCAATGCACTTACATTTGTCTCCTTGAACACATGTAGCTTTCTTGTGCATTTTGATGATATTCAAGAATATGAATACATTATGAAAATATGGTTATTTTATTGCGAGAGACACGCTGAGATTTCATATCTAACAAACACAATTTTATTGACTTTAAGTCAAATTCATCATACTTTTTTCATGGTGTTATTACTTGCCTAAAAAAGTGCATAAACTTATTTGAAACAAAAATACTTTTGCAATGCAATAGTTGAGATTGTGATGCCATAAATATTTAATACAAACAATTTGAATTATGAACAAATATGTTTCTCCTTTTAGCCCTATGTTTAAAATCATTGAAACAATATCAATAGATAAATTACACATTCTTCATGTCGATTGTATCTTGATTATTATTAGTGATTTAAATGTCAAGATTCATTCAAATAGCCAAAGAACAAAGCAACTAATTTTCCTAAATTGACACACAATTATACTCCAGACTTAAAATCTCATGTATACCATATTTGGACAAGTCTTCACCGTGGTTGTTGTCACGTCAATTTGTTGGATGCATATTGGAGTGATCATGATGCATTTCATGCTAGCGTGTGCCTAAATTGAACTTTGCAATAAATGGTTGTGATTTATACATGTTTTGCTTATTCTTTGAATGATAAAACCAAAACTAAAGGTAGCAACATAAAATCACTCCCCTTGTTCTAGGTATTGTTTTTTTTTCTCTCATTATTTATTTTCTTGTTTGGGACTGGATGTTTTATCATATGCATAAATAACAATATTAACCTTTATGACATGGATTCAAATATTTTTTTAGGAATGATGTAAGACATGTTGACTTGAATAATTTTTACTCTTTAAAACTCGTACAATTATAACTATCACATCATACACCTGCTACTGTCAGTAATTGGTGATATTCTACAACTAGTTTGTTTCTATGCCTTGGGTTTATTTGAAATTTGCAACAATTCAATCGTCTAATTTCTTTGATTCAATTTAGGCAATGTTAAGAAAAGACATTGTTTGCATAAATTTTGAAGCAATTGTTAATCAAATGTTGAAGTTAGTCACTTGAGCTACAAAGTTTAGTCTTCCAATGTGTATTTTCAAAAGAAAACGTATATAAAAGTCATGTTCTAATATATAGTTCAATAGTCTTGCATTGTACCATTTTTTAATGAAAATGAGTAAATTTGAACAATCATTCCAATTTGATATGCATATAAATATAATTACAACATGCTTTTAACACAGAATATGCATTACTTAAGTAGATTATTGAGATATGTTTAAGTTACACAATCAATGTTTAAAACATCTAGGTCCCTATGTATATATTTTTTTATAGTTGATATATAATATATTTGCTTCATGGTTGTGTTTATATAGGTGTAGCAATATGAAAGATGTCAACTTGAAAAGAATATAGTGGAAAAGGTGCCAATGGAGCTAGTCATGTGGACAAATGTTTAAAACATATAGGTCCCTATGTATATATATATTTTTTATAGTTGATATATAATATATTTGCTTCATGGTTGTGTTTATATCGGTGTAACAATATGAAAGATGTCAACTTGAAAAGAATATAGTGGAAAAGGTGCCAATGAAACTAGTCATATGGAAAAATGGTTCACTCTTTTTGCTTCCACGGTAAAAAACAAAGCACAATATTTGCATTTACACATTAATTCATTTTTGCATTTTATTTTTATATTTTAGTGTTTTTTTAAATAGAAAAAGGATACAAACCACTGAGAGAAATGTCTTTTCTTTTCACGGCCAAGCGAAAGAAAATAAAATAACATCATCCATAATTGACATTTGCATCTTAGTGTTATATGGCCCTACTTCTATTGCAACATCTTGTTCACCACAAAGGGTAGAATTCATACATGCTAATATTGTTGACCTACATGGAAAACTTACAATAATTGTCAACATAATTGATAAGCTAATTTGTCTTATTGTTGTATTGGGAGTAGCGTTCATATAACAAGACTCAACATCAAAAAAAATAAAAGCAAATATGAAACGGGTGATGTTATTCACTGCATCTCATTGATTGCAACTTTTGTCGTTGAGACAATACCAATGCTCTATTCTAAACATCATCTTACTCTTTATACTACAATTATTGTGCTTTTAGAAGTGAATACATATTACCCAGTTAGAAGCTTTGCAACACTTGTTATAGGATTCCAAAAAAACAATCATTAATTTTAAATATATGTCAAAGATGGTCAATCGTGAAACGAACAATGATAATGCCATAATATTTTGTAGAGTTTCTGTGTCTTGTTATCCTTTGTTTTTTTCCATTATGTTATTCATTTCTTTATTTTTTACACTTGTTGCTAAAATAATTCATATTTTCATGCTCTCTTTATTGCAACTAATTGAATTTTTCGTTTCAACTTTTACCACGTGTATTTGGGCGAACAATATAGACAAAATTTTATTGAACTACAGAAATATATAGCAAGTGGAAAGAAAATCATGCTTCTATTCAAAAGCACGGTTTGAAGTGGCCCAAAAGAATCACATACCATATGTACATGTCTATTGAGTTTCTTTGATCCACTTAATGATGAATGAACAAAATCTTATTTACAGGCTCTTGCAAAAAAATGTCTAGGAAAATTTTCAATTGCATCTTGACTTTTTATAACCTTAAATGGTATTTACACACTTTGGAAAAAAAAATGTCTGCGCATGTTTTTCATTGCATATTAAATTTTATAAGCTTTCTTTTATTCTTTTCTTTTTTACAATTATTTGATCCTTCCATTGCTCTTTTTTATTTTTTCTTACATTCTTTATCTACCATAAATTTAACAAAAATGTATGTCTATAAGAAAAAACTATTGTAGATTACTGGAATCCTCAAGCTAGCTCATATATTTTTCCCACCATACAAGTCATTCTGCAATGAGTGTAAACAACTTATTAGAACAATGGAGTGTCTAGTAGATAACATGCTTTATTGCATAAACTACGGTTGCAAAATATTATTTTCTTATGAATACAATTTGTAGTGTACAATCAAGGATGCAGATGGCAAGCTAGACTGAACCCTTCCAAGGGATCTTCTTCAACATTTCTTCCCAAAACTTCTGCATACATCATTTGAAAAACAGAAAAACAACATCTCAGAGATTTTTCACCTATTGCATGGATTTTCAATAACTGGAACCTTTATAATTTCAATGGAAAAAATCCTTGTCGACATAAAAAAGATTTGACATCCTTGATTATTATGTTGTGTGTAGTATAGTCTAGTCTATTTTGTATATTTTGACTCTTCTCATGAATGTTGCGAAGATTTCTGAGATAATGTTTTGTATGAAATATTGTATGGCTCTGAATCATATGATAATGGATAGAAGTATTAATGGACCATGACTTTTCCAATCCTTGCTCTCAAATTGTATATTATATCTTTTTTTTTTTTTGTTGATCAATATGAATATAAAAATTTCATAGGATTTTTGAGTTCATATGTGTGTTCCATGTACATTGTTGATTTTAAATCTTGTCTAGGTTCTTGATTATGTGGCTTTTATGGTTGTTGTGTCTAATTGTGTTAATGTATATAGAATGAACCTAGATTTTACTATTTATTGTCAAATTTATTTGAAGCATAATTGTTGAAGGGTTGTGCAAAGATGGAATCCCTGTATAAATTGTAGTATTTCCATTATCTGTTCTTTATTTATTAATCACAACTTCATTATTTAACATTTACACCCAAGTCTAAATAGTTGGGTCTCTTTGTTGACATGATTATAAATTAAATATTTGGAATGTGATACCACCTTATGCAAAGTAAGGGAACTTTCCCTTCTACCTTTTCACGTGCCTTCTTCTACAGATCCCTTACTTCCACCAGTTTTAGAGTTAGTAAGATTTTTGAAGCAGTAAAAATTATAACACAGACCTCTACACATTAACTATTATTACTGAATTTACACTTAATTTTTATATAAATACCATTGAAATTATTTCTGAATAGAGTATAACAAATTTAATAAATTCTTCTAATTAATAATTTAATGCAAATTTACTATTTTTTCTTCTATGTGTATCTTGCATGCATTGAAGTAAAACATAAAATATTATAACTTCATACTTCTGCAATATCGATGGAGTAGTCAAATGATATTTACCCTTTTACCTGCACACAAGCTTTATCTCCACGCATAGTTCACTTAACTCTCCACATCCCTAACCTCGACACAACATTTTCTCTTTTGCACATACTCACACTTCCATACAACCTTACACATTCTCGCTTTTGCACACATCCAATGCCCATAGCACTTCTTAGGTACACCTACTACTCTGCACAATTTCTTTTTTTTGCATTTGTCCTTACACGATTTCCTATTCAATGTTATTATCTTCTTGCACAATACCTATTGTGATTACAAAGAAAATCATTATGTATGTTCACAGTGTGGGACTCATGTAAAGGCATGCTTTTAAAGGTTAAGGACAAAAGATAAACTTTAGCTACGCTAGACACTTTTGAGACAACATCGCAGTAGAAGTCATTCCCCGCCACGAACTCATAATGCATTGTTTAAAATTAACAATGACCATAGACTAACAAGACTCGTGAGAAAGGGAATTCTGTCATTTAACATAAAGGTTCATGTCTCAATGCGAGACTGCATGTAAGGATTTATGCCTTAACAATAAGAGAGCATGGAATGGTTAATGGAAAGTGAGAGACTCAAAAGTATTATGATAAAAAACAAAAAATTTGGCATCGCATCGCGCGATTTTTATAGTGTTCCTTTGGGACGAAAAAAAAATTGTGTATTTTTTAGTTGGTGACAATTTTCTCATCATACCAGAAGACTTATGTAAGGGCACACTTTTAAAGGTGAAGACCAATAGGGAGACTTTAGTTGTGCGCATGCCTTTGTTGCACTATTCTTAGACTTGGTAAGAATTTTGCAAGTGTGACACCTTGTAAATTATATTTAGTGCTTACACTCTTTAACTTCACAAATCCCTAGCCTCGCGCATCCTTGTCTTGCACAAAACTTCCTTATTTGCACACATTCTCATTTCCACACATGCACATGCATTCTTTCCTCTCCACACTTCTTGCGTACACCTCCATTTGTCATGGAATAATTTTTGCAAACATACTACTCCGCACAACTTATTTTTCACAATTGTGCTTGAACATTCCACGTGATGAACTCATAATGCATCATTTAAAATCGCTGATGGTTGCAGTCTAACACGAGCCATGAGATGGAGCTTTCTAGTTCATTTAACAAAAAGGTTCATGTCCCACTGTGGGACTGCATGTAAGGATTTACGCTTTAAGAGTAAGAGAGTGGGGTGTGGTTAATGGAAAACGAGAGATGAAAAATTTTTGCAATACAAAATGGAAAAATGGAGACCTGAATTGTGTATGTTAGTGGCTAGAAACGTTCCTGTCATGCCACGAGACTTATGTAGAGGCACATTATTAAAAGTTAGGTCAAAAGGAAGACTTTAGTTGTGCACATGCCTTTCTTCCACCAATTTTAGACTTGGTAAGACTTTTGCAAGTGAGACACCTCATAAATTATATTTATAAGTACTTCATGCTTTTGATCTATATGCTATGTTTCTTTTTCCATGTTTTTAGGAGCATGAAGTCTATAAAAACAAATTCTAGATAACTCATTGTACTATGTCAAGTTTGTTTCTACAATGTAATTCTTTACATTTTCTTAAAATTTTGCAAATCATAAATTGTTTCAACAAATTGTAACATATTTTTTTTCTCATATCTAATTTCAAAACAAAATTAAAAATCATACCATAGAGGGAAAGGCTAACTGCTTTATAGCTTTTTCTCTTATTTTATTTAAAAAAATCTATAAAATATTTTTTATTAAACAAAAATATTCTATTTTATTATTAACTAATATTTTATTATACATTTAATTCAACTAAATAAATTTAACTCAAGCAAATTTAACTCAAACAAATATTTAACATACAGTAATTTAATTTAATTTAATTTTGAAATATTTATTTTAAAAGTAAAAAAATATATATATATAACCTATATAATATCGCTAATATCTCTAAAGATGATCAAACAATATCCCTAATTGTTTTTGAAAAGAAAATATCGATCATTCATATAAAAATACCTAATTTTTCAACTAAAAATACCTAAAATTTATAATCAGGAACAAAACATCGTAAATACCCCCTTACCTTATCAACTTGGCTTTACTGTGATCAGTAAACATGCCCGTGCCATGTCAATACTAGTGAACTAACCTCATGATACAATTGGACCAGGAAAAATGTAACTAACCTCATGATACAATTGGAGCAGAAAAAATGTTAAAATTCACCTTCACTTAGTATCAACTGCTACAATTTAAACATCCTGCCATGTCAATAATAGCACCAGAAAATGGTACAATGACCGGAGCAGCAATATTAGAAATCATATTTCTGAAACTAACTTCCAGAAATACAGTAATTGGACTGGAAAATATGGAAATCACCTTGTTCAAAAAGAGTTGTTGGAACCTTGTAGATATACTCTTCCACATTAAGTCTCCTCCCACCTATTTTTGTCACCCTTGCCATAAACGATGCAGTATGCATTTATTTTACAAACCTTACTAGTTGAGAAAGGGACAATTCTGAAAAAAAGACAAACGCTCAAAGCCATCTCACATTCTTGATATTCGAAACATGATGAGAGCATAAAAAATGAGATATACAGTCCCAAGAACAAACTGCATTTTTTCGTTCAGAGTCCATTCTTTTCAATTTTTCGACCGTGCCATTCAAGTTACTGAACAGAAGTGGGGTACGAGGTAACATAACTAACAAATTCATAATTTCGTGCTAATGCAATCGTGTTGTCACTTTATAGTTATAAATCTCGCGCATCCCCATAATTTGATTAAAACATAAATCAAATAGTCTGCGTATCCCCATTTGCTGGAAATGCTGTAAGAACAAGTTTATTGCGGATGAAAGAAACGTTGACTCAAAATAAAATATTGGAATGGATTTGGAAGAATCATATCAGGCATTAGGGAAGTCAAGGTCAGGAAGGAAAAAAATGTGAAACCATTTGGAAAATAAGGGAAAGTGATGAAAAAATGGGATGGTATGATATTTTTTACTGGAGAATTCAAGGCCTGTCAAAAGGCACTTACAGTTGTGATCGTGGAGGCATCTAGGGTACAATTATTATAGCCTTGAAATGAAAAGGCGTGAAAAAGAATGGCAGTACCTGTGTTCAACTTTTCAACCCTATGCCTCATTTAACAACACCATGCAGGGAGTTTTCTGCAAATGAATCATCAAAAATATTACATAAACTGCCAGTCTCGGAGTCCTCCATACCATCTCACCTCCTGCACATTGAAATTGATACCTCGGCCTTGATATCTCTGCATGAACCCAATACTTTCCAGTGCGCGCTAACATTTTTTTATATTAACCCTATTAAGGCTGAACAAAACTCTCTGACATTACCAATCTCAGTTTATTTATGTCATAACTAATTCTATCAAAACGTGGTCACATTGAAGTGGGCATGCTTAAAGCTTAATTCAAACCAATAAAGAAAACAATGAAAAGCAAAGCAAAGCAAATTTTTGCGTGCTTAATCCATCAATAAGTTACCAAAGATATGAGAATGGAGGAGACTGAAGGTTCAGCTTTATTCCTTTAGAATAGTACCTATGAACATTGACATAACCTATAAGGGAAAGAAGTTGCTGATTCCCCTTTGGAAAGCTGGCAACTCATGATATGCCTTAATGCTGCTGCAGCTTATTGTGCAGATACAGTGTTTGTAACCTCTCAGAGAATTTAAGAGGTGAATTCTGATAATACCATCTAGCAGTGTGTCCAGCAATAACTTTTAATCATTTTGTATGATACAGCTCTTGAGCGAGAAAAAGAAGCTTACCATCAGCAAGAGGAATGACTTTTAGTTGAACACAGAAGCTTGCAGGCTTGTTTGGTGTAATGATTACATGGTGCTCTGATGTATTAGATTAGGTTGTAACAGTTTAGTCTTTTATCTGTAGGTTCCCCCCAGCGAAGGTGTCCAGTAATCCGCACCATTGTCATTAGCAACGTGCAAGGTGCAAGACACGGGAACCAGGCACAGCCCTCTACTCCTCAGATCCTGCTTCGGTTCATCCGAATCCTTCTTATCAGACGATCCCCAACCTTTGTGATCTTGGCTCTGCATGTCAAAATTAGCAAGACATCAGAATGTGTAATCAAAGTTACGGCATTACAGAAAATATATATATATATATATATATATATATGTGTACTTGGGTTCTTACACCCGCATTTGATGTGCCCCCACTCTTCAAATATGGCGTGCTCAGCACCTGCATCCATTTATTAAGCATCGAAAGCAACTATCATAAGTACGCGTTTCTTCCCAGAAATAGATGAATATATAATGATTCAGATTACTGGTTTTCATTTTCTGGGAGACATCACCTGCACTTGATCCTGTAGGAACTTAATATAACCAATGGCTTCCAGCAAAACAGATGCAGTGTCAGTCTGTAAAAGGAAAATTACGTTTACAAGTTAGTGAGTGAAAACACTAAAGCCAGTTTTCCTGATGCTAATTTTATATGAATATGAGTTTGGAGATTTCCACAGTTATTCATATTCATGATATTTTAAGAAGAAGAAAAAGAGCTATATAGAGGTAAGTTTATTCATCAATGTTTTAGTTTTCTGGTTTCCATATCCACCTGAAATGGTGGGTGGAATGTTCACCTAATGTTAGACAGACTTACTCCTCTACACAGTTCTCTTTATAAAAATGAAATATTATCACTGTTAATGAAATATCATCACTGTTATCTCTATTTATACCTTGCCAAAAGGAGACACCAGCTGTTGTAAGGCTGTAATTCGATCGCCAAGTTTCTCCTTCCTAACCTGCACATGAAATTATCACGAGTTCATGAGTTTGTAAGATGTATTCATTATTGTATCAAATATTAGGAGCCCATGAATTACCTTGAACGTTGGAATCGTTGAGCCAGTCTCTAGACGGGGCCTCTTAAATATTGCTTGATCTGCTGTGCTCTGATCAGTGCAGTTATTGATCCTCTTTGTGTCACTGCTTGAATCTCGAGCTTCCTCGCCATGGGGCTTCAGATCATTGGAGGGAAACGAGAACTTGTTTAATAAAAAAAGATAATCACAGGTCCAAATGAGACATGGAATTAATAGATGATGATGAATAGTATATTGGGCTCACCATTGTTCGATGTTGGGCGGGGCTGTGAATTTGTTTCGCATCAGCAAAATATTGCAGATTGCAGTCTGTTTTCGAAACCTGCTGTACAGTTTTTAAATGATCAGATTTGCAGGCAGAGAAATCCAAGACTTGTTTGCTCATGCTACCAAAATTCAGCACACTTTGCTGCTTGGAGGGTGAAGAGGGTAGCATCTGAGACAGGCTGCTATTTGGCAGCCACCGGCCTGGATAATCATCCCCGGAAATCGGGCAGCCACGGGCAGCGCCCATGCCCGGTTTAAGAAATGCCTTTGTGGTGGGAGATTCCAGAATGTGACAAAAGCCCTCGTTTTTGAAATTGGGGTCTGCATGAACTCCAAAGCCTTGAAGAAGCGGTGTGTTGGAAGATAGTGAAACCCCTAGGTCGGGGCTGGTGTAAGGCACGGGATATTCCTGCTTGATTCTGCTCAGATCGAACTGCGGAGTATTGCTGTATGCTGCGTTCAGAGTAATGTTACGGGGTAAGGCATGGCCGACCGGCTGTTTCGGTTGAGCTACGGACCATCTGCCTAAATCAGGCAATGCATGAGAGTTGCTGCTTTGAAGACGATCATCTAAATTGTAAAGAAGAGGTGTCTGCTGCTGCGCCTGTTGATTCAAGTGAATGTCTTCCGCTTGAAAGGATGCCATGTTGCGAAATTCCCATCCCTGCAAGGGAACCTCTTGCTGAATTTTTTTCAGTGGTTCAGAAGGTTCAACCAGCTCCTGCCTCAACGCCCTAGAGTACTCGCTGCTTCCACTGCGAAACCAATAATCCCATAAATAAACAACCATTATGGCTCTAAACGTAGACCACAAAAATTTCAAAGTAAATAACCAAAAATTTCAATGAATCGTCAAAAACTTCAATGTAAATAAACCGGAAAGGGCAAAACATAAATCAAAAGAGTCCTAAATGAAAGCAGGAAAATTAATTCAATGAAATGAAGACTCGACTCACAGAAGCATTTGGTTCCAAAGATTGTTATTGTCTGAAACACCATGAGCAAACTGGCCCAAGAGGGACCCAGAATCTACGAGTTCGGCCTGGTGGCCTGAATCCATGCTAGTGAGACTTGAAGACGTGTTGTTGGTGATGGAGCTGGAGAGATTATCCACGTCTTCTGCGTTACCAGAATTTCGGATATGATGATTCGAAGAAGACGACCAGTTCAAACTTTGAATATCTGTTAATGCAGCCGAAACTGCGCAGGGAGCTGGCTGAAGCATATTGATATTGCTCCACTCTGATACTAAACTGGAACTCGATCCTGAACTTACTGCGTTCCACCAGTTCCCACCCGATGAAACCGTCGCTGACGTTTCCGGTTCTTCCGCCATTGACCCTAAACAAACAAAAAATAATAATCCTAAACCAACCCTAAACCTAATCGAGCTCTGCTTCTTTGTTCCCCCGGCTGAGTGAGCAGGTTTCAAAGGTTTCAGTTTTGTAGCGGGTTTTCAGTCTTTGTCGAATTCGATCCCGGGACCGATGACATGAATTCAGATTGCGGAAGGGCGTTTGCTGGAGCGGGGGAGGGGGCGGATCTTTCTGTGATGAAGCCGTACTGCTTCTGTTGGACCACTTTATGCCCGAACCCTCTTACCAGGAAGTTCCCCCGTTGAAAAAGCAAAAAATTGGGTGCTCGAATACAGAGGAATATGATCCACGGCCCTTGACTTTGATTTATACTTTGTAGTTGCTTCCTTTCTCCGCCTCCAACTTTATCCGAGGGCTGACTGCATCTCAACACTTCTTCTTTAGCTTTAGATTATTGTTAATATTCCTTAGCAAAACCAAAACCTCCGGATTTCCGATACCCACGCAGCAGTAGCAACGTTCTCCTTCTCTGCAACAGCTCCGGTACAAGCTCATCATAATCATAATACTAATACTGACGACGATGCCATTTCTATAAATTTCATTCATGGAGAGAGAATAACACTTTGTCATAAAATGGGTAGTCTAACATTTCCGCATTCAGTAGGAAAACAATTTAAAGGTCCATAACATGCATCATCTATTTAACATTTAACAAGAATAGATCAAAAGATCCATAACAAAAGTATGAAGATGAGTTAAGGGCCTCATGGACATCATTAAAGGCCCATGGTATCATTAAAATCAATGAATCAATTCATTCCTTCACTTAATATGATTCCAACTCCATGTCCCAGCAGCAACTGCTATGAATGAATTCATTCCTTCACTTAATATGATTCCAATATCTCCATGTCCCAGCAGAAACTGCTACAGTGATAAGCAGAATGTTAGTGGCCCTGTAGCAGGTACCCTGCTTTTGGCAACTCCAGCGGTTTCCAAAACACCGCTGCCATAACCTGCTAGTTCCAGAGACCGTCACCCTGCCTGCCACTGGTAATCTGGCACAGTGAAATTTTTAAAAAAGAAAAAGGTGGCGACGGGGGGATCCACCCAACAAAAGTAGAGGTTAGAGTAGGTCAGGCCGATCCATGTATGTGTGCATGGCCATGGCCATGGGCATTGGCATCCATAGGGGGGTGTGCGGGGTGCCGGGTTATAACAAGTCAACCGGTGGAAACGGAACGGACGGAACGGGTGTATGGTGGACGGCGGCAAGGGAACATGGTGGGGCCGTCAACCGACTCCGTCACGCGCGCGTGCGCCCGGGAAAGAGGTCCCGGGCCCCCCACAAGGCAAAGTCAAAACCGGTGGTGTAAGCTGAACTCAACCCTAACCCCGCCGGGTCACCTTCTGTTTATCCCGTGACGGCGCCGCTGTCTGCCGGCCGACACGAATATCTTGACCGTTGATCTCCTCGGACGGAATTGAAAGGCTTTTCTATTTCGAATATCTCGAAGTGGATAGCGCTCGTAAACGCAGTGAACTTTGTGGTCTCTTTGATCGCGCCCGGATTTGTTTTACAGACCGTCAAATACGTCTCTCTTTGACCTGCATGTACTCTTACCTTCTACCTGTCTTGTTTATTCTTACTATTCTCTTTATTTTCGTATTTATATTCTTTTAACAAATTAAGTTTTAGATGAAATTTAATCTACTATCAACATAAACTTAATTAAGTTTTATTTAATAGATGAGATTTAATAATTATTACAGGAAGAACATTTTATATTATTTATATTCTTTGTTACACTCTTTAGAATATACTGAACATCCATTGTTAAAAGATTTTTCAAGTGGAAGCTCTGCTCATAAAAATCAGCAATATGAATAATTTTTAATGTAGAAATTTACATATTCAACTTTTTTACTTAGCACATTTCTTATATTTACTTTTATGCATCTTATAATCTTTTACTGAACATTCAATCCATAAATAAAATCTGAATGCTTAATGCAGAAATCTGTATATTCAAATTTTTATTTAACATTTTCTTTATATTTATTTTTAACATGGTATTTTTTTATAAAAAATTATTTTCTATTAATTATTATTTTATTATTATTATTAGTCGGTTAATTGGTAAAGTCTATATTGTTAAGCACTTATATTGGAGTAAAGCTTAATTGAGCTTGCTAGAGTGATCGCTTCAAGTGAATATACATAAAACAATGAAGTGATGATAAACCACATAGAAAAATTATTCTTCTCCATAATTTCTTATTACACATGATTTTATTAATCTTCAAACTTATTTGTTTAATTATAAATTTTAATTGATTTTCTCTCCCTATTCCCTTAAATAAAACTAGTTAAAAAAATTTATAAACTATATTGTTCCCTTAAATAAATAAAACTAGTGTTGTGAAGCAATAGGAAAAAGTATTCTTCTCCGTAATTTATTTATTTGATTAATTATAATTTTTTAGTGGGTTTTCTCTCTATGCAGTTAAATTAATTTATAAACTATATCATTATTTTTCAGTTATATAAAATTGGAATTTTTATTTATTTAAAATAATGAAATTATTTTATGAATTATATAGTTATTATTATTGGTATAGTCAATTCAAATTTATTAAATTAATATAATTATATGGAGTTGTTTTTAATGCGACTTTTTGGAATTTTTTTTTTTTGAAATTAGGTGGAAAATTTTGAGGTGACATCTTGATTTGTGTTATTCAAACTTTTTTTTGATTGCATATATAGATTCAACACCATGTAAAATCAGTAGGGCACTTTGAGTGTGCAGAGTTTACCCATCAAACTTGTGATTTTAATGGATTCCTCCCATATTTTAGACAAATTAGATCGGAAAAATAAATAAATTTTTTTTTTCAAAAAATCGCATTAAAGACAAATCTAAATGATATTGGGATGATATTTAAACTTACTTATATACCAAGATTAATGTATGATTTTTTCATTATTAATTTTTATTCATAATGTGTGAGTTTTTCATGTTTTATTCATATTGTAAATATTACATATTTTTAATATCATTAAAATAGTTTTATATATGATAACATTTTTTGGTACATTAATTTATTGGGTAAAGGATTAAGAAATAGTCATATAACTATGGCATTCTAAGAAATATTTTTAATATCATGAAATGGTTATATAGTTATGCATGATGAAATTCTTTGGTAAGATAATTTATGGGGTAAGGGACTAAGAAATAGTCATATAGCTATGGCATAGAAGTAATATCAAAAGAATAATGATATGGAATGTAGCATTGTTTTGTAATTTAGTCATTAGTTGAAAACATTCTTGAGATATGTGGGCAAGCACACATTTTACAAGAAATTTTGGTTCTTAAACTGGTTATTCTATAATGAATCTCTAAGAATTAGAATAGTAGTAGAGTATGGTCAATGATAGAATATTGATCCTAGTTCTATCAAGATGGTTGGAGATATTGCCGACTAGTTATCCATTAAAACCTGGAGTTCTATGAAGATTGTGTTAAACTACGCTCCCATGGATGTGTGATCGAGAATATCATTTTCCTAGTAATGAAGTTAGGATAATGTACTCAATGCTTCCATTTATTGGTTATGAGTTAGATTGATCTAGTCAACATTCCAAGATATTGCAACAAAGGAAAGGATAGGATGTGAAAGATGGAAGTGGGTTAGGGAGGAAGGATGATTTGAAGTTAAATGAAGATGGAGATTTGATGTGCATCTATTTTCTTACTTTCTTACTATTGTGCTTATAAAAATTTTATTCGTTTCTAGAAATTTAAATGTGATGATCAATGATTGATGAATTATTGTAATTTTGTTAGTAAAAAACATTGAATGATACATCATTTGATTTATTATACAACATGCTTGGAAGTGAACATACATGAATTATGCATTAGTTGTAGTGATTACTTATTATTAGTATAGGTGAAAGCTCTTTCTACACCAACTACGCATATACGTTGTGTATGTACATTAGAAGAACTGTTTGATGTATTAATTACTAATGTTAGTTATTAACTACTTAATTAATGGTTGAATGATTATGAAACTTATGTTGCATATATAAATATTTAATAACATTAAATATCCCTCTTAACTTGATTCATTGGTTGATGGTATATTAAATGGGTATAAGGTTAATTTTTACCTCCACTAATTTTCTGTATATGTTTTTTTCCATATATATATAAAATTTATATTTTTCATAAAAATGATTGGCCCAAGCTTTTTTTCCAAAAAAAAATCTATAATTTCCATTTTTCATAAAAGTGATTCACCCAAAGTTTATAACATAAAATTATTTTACCTTCAAAGTTATAAAATTTTATAGAAGACTAATAAAATCATTAGAAATTTGAATTTTTTTCACAAAAATATCACCCCATGATTTTATGGTTTGCATATTATGGACTAGTAAGATTCTCAAAGGTTTCTACACTTGTCATCAATTTCCATCCTTAAAATTTCTCATGATGGTGGGTTGTTATGGATTTTGAGAAGATTTTTTTTTTTTTTTATATTTATAAGTTAGCAAAAGAGAAAAAATGTAGTGACTTTCTTTTAATTAGTTTATGTAATGTATTTAGTGTTTTATTTTAATTAACGCTTCCCAAATTTCTAAAATGGATTCATGGCCTCTAATGGTAGGTGGAGGAGACATTGGGAAGGGGGATGGAAATGAGGTAAGGTGGTGAATCTATTTTTGGATTATGGTAATTTTATTTTATAGGAGGATTGCATGGTTTGGAAATATTAGTGTTGAAGAGGGGAGGGATACACTATTTGAACTATCAAAACTTTTGAGATATATCGAATATCTTAAGATATTTTAGAATGGATGGGATATTGGTTGCATGATGGTTGTTCTTCTTGGGAATCTGGGTGTAAAGGGTTGGGAAACCCAAGGTTTCTTAGATTTGGGGGCTATATAGGTTGTTCCTAGTGAGTTGGGAGGATAAAAATCTAGTTTAAGAAGATAAATCTACAGAAGGGCTACATTGGACTAAATCATAAAAAATAAATGAATGAATAAATAGATGTATTCATCCTTATCACTTCGTAAATCATGTTATATCTTATTGAATAAATTAATGTAAATAATATTACAAGTAAATACTTTAGTTTAATCTTCTAAATATAGGTCAATTCTTGGACAGATTAATCGTTGAATATTTTTTTTGTAAGGCTATATAGAGGAATATATTACCATAAAACAAAAATGAAATACAATGTTCTTTTGTTGTTGTTGACCTGCCACTTTGGAACCAAACCAATGGCACAGAGAAAAAAAAAACATCCATAACATTGGAATGTATGATATCCTATCCTTATAACTAATCAAATATTTGATAGTGTATAAAATAATACGAAAAATATGAATCATGTGTAGGCTATGAGTGGAAGACTTGTTGCTTCTAAAACAACAAGAATATAAAAACAAGATAAACATTTAAATTGATGGAGAGTCCACCTGAATAAATTTATAAGTGCATATGTGGCCTCTTCTTAATTGGAGAATTCCATATCCACAACTTTCTTTGCTAAGATGGAAACCTTCTCATCAAGTTTTCAAAATTTCCTCTAAACTTCATCAATGCATAAGAGAATTTCATATTGGGTTTCTAACCTCTCCATGAGTACCTTTCCCATAATAGTTTTAAGCTTACAATACCAGTCCATGGCATGCATGTAATGATTCTATCTTGTACGAGTGTTTCAAATATCAATAATCTAGTTGCTAACCTATTCCCGAATTCCATCATCTGAAATAAACCTTCTCGCAACCCTATTTTATTCATTTTCCTAGTATATTTCCTTGAGAGTTTCCAAAGGGACACTTATAGAATAAGTTTAGGTAGAGCTCCCTACTACAAACTAAGCTCTCAAAGAAGGGAATGGATGAACCCCAAAATAACCCATTCATCCCAAGGGGTGGTGAAATCGAGGAATAAATATAGAGGAAGAGAGGTGAGGAAATGATGGATAGGGTAAAGAAGAAACCAAGGAGAATATAACAAGACACCCATTACAAATAAAGTATGGATAACCAATAAAATACAAGTGGCACCAAGGAGGGAAATATAGGGTCTTTAACATAATCACTCCACTGGAAAAAATACTAACAAAAGCCAAAAACCAAGCTAGGGCCTAGATAAAGGAAGAAAAACTATTAATCTTGTTTAATAACATAAATGAAAAGAGCCTAAGCTTAAAGAAAACATTGTACCTAGAGGCCACCCAACCTAAATAACTATAACAATATATAATTAGAAAGAGTAGAGAAACAATCATAAAGACAAAAAGATAATCAAACTAGAACTAGGGAGGAGAAGACTCTAGAACCAAATTCTTGAGGAAGCATTTGCATACCATGACGTAAGAAAAGTTGGTTGAAGAATTAGAAATTTCCCGTACAATGGTGTAAGCAATGTTCTCCAAAAATTTAAGCTACTTATCTTAAACCAATACTTCTTCTTGAACCACTTTTTTAGCCTAAATTTGAAACAAATCTATGAAATCAACTTCAAATTTCACTCAGATCCAATAAGAATCCAATCTAGCCATAAAATCAAGATAAAAGGGTAGCATAGATTCAAATTATATCATATTTACTTCCCCATGTTCCATTTATGACCATTTATCATACCTATCACCCGAAATTCCTCTAATCACATTTCTTAAAATTTTAGGACCCAAGATCTGAAAACAATGGACCAGAGGCTCCATAGGATTTCCCCTCACTATGGTCCAATTTTTAGCTTCTCGAACTTCCGAGAAGGAATTTTATAGAAAAAATTCCAACATGACATGTTTAAAGAATAATTTAGGAAGCTTATCTTCCTCAACCAGTACTGTTACAAAATTTCATACATATAAAAAGATATAGGCAAATATTATAATAACTACAACCTTGATAAATTTGTTGAAGGGTAAATGCATGTACATATAAACAGGTTGAAAAGAGAAATTAAATAATCATGCATGTCACTAAATCATCTATATCAAAAATATCAATAACATGGAAACAAAAAATTATCTATTGCAACAAGAAAATTACTAGAAACTGAAGTAGGGTGATCCATGTTGCACACCACCATAAGCTCAATTGTGCTAAATTTTTTACCACATATGGATACCCCCTACATATATCGGTGCCTTTAGGATAACTTAACTCAAGGGTATTTCACACACTAAGATTTAGACCATATTTTAACAACAGAAGTGAATGCCATTCTCCTTCACCCACACACAAGAAAAGTTACTTATCAAGATTTCCATCTTTGAATAGCCTCAAATTTACAAAAATACCATGTAGGTATAGAAAACATAAGGGAGTCCTTCTCTAATCTCTATAATCCCTTGACGCTCCCTTATTCAATTCTCTATGTGCCACACAAAACCAAAACCACTCTCATTCCTAAATCCATCTAGTCCAAAGAAAAAGTGTTGCAACACATTAATTTCCTATCAAATAAGCTATCACTCACAGCTCGTAACCAGTCGTAAGGTCTGAACTGCTTTAGGTTCTGTCACCAATCCTTTTCCAATATGAATTTTATAAGAGAGAGAGAGGGAGATGTATGAGAGAGTAATAGAAGAGAGAAAAAATAGAAGATTAAGATCACCAAAGAAGAACCCCTTGATTGTTCCCCCCTCTTATTTTTAGAATCACGCATTAACACTTAATATTCCCAAAAATTCAACTTCTTGGGAAGACTAACCATCACATGAAAGAGAAATATCCACCCAAGCTATATTTTTCCTTTTAAGTCAATTTTTCTCCCTCCCCAAGGAATCATAATCTATTTGTTGTTCCCTTTCTTTATCTCTAGCATTTTTATCAATATAAATAAGAATTATATCATATAATAGAGTTTAAAATCATAACATAAATGATAGCACCCAAAAATTATATGTTCTTAATTACATTACAAACTTTGTGGTAACGAAATTGGTTTCAAAATCCCCTCCCACTTTAAAGAACATTATCTTAGGTATTCTACTACCCGTAGAACCATTCTATGCAGAAGAAGGATATGCCACATTCATATCAACAACATTTTCCATGTCCTTAGTTTTCACTTTAGGCAATGTCATTCATTTTCCAAGGTATAGTTACCTGTAGACCTCTTTTCATTCTAGCGAATTCTTGCATGCTTGTCCATTACTTCACAAGGATTCATAGGAAGCAAGTTCAACTCATTGTCTTCTTGGACACATCTAATGCAATCATGATCCCAATTAGTGTGTACATCAGTCTTTGAAAACCAATTCACGCAATTTTCCCCTTCCTTGAAATCATACACCTTCCAAGTTTAAGAATCTCCTTCTCTACCTCCCCAATCCCTTAGGTGATCCATTCGTTTGCAAGGCTTCCTTGAATAAGAAGAGTTACAGAGTCTTGCAACCAAGGAATCCATTTATATTATTATAAATATCACAATGCATTTTTCATAGCATAACTCACGGTGATCAATGTATGTCATATGGTTCCAATGTCACCATAATGGCATTGTCCTAGGATTTTTAGCTCCACAACCATCATCTATTCTTCCTAGATAGATCATCATGTCACTTGCATCACAAGCATGAAATTTCCATTAGATTAATCATAATAATTTAAATCAAATATTATTTGTTTTTATTTTATTTTCCAATATTTCTTCATATGGGAATCAGATTTCATATATATGAGATTCTTCTCGTGGTGTTTTCATCTTTCATATGGTAGTACTCATCCTTCATTATCGTAAACAAGGCCATTTCAGCTCAAATTTGTACTTTAAGTCAAACAAACAATGGTGAGTGTTCATACATAAAATATTTTCATTGCAAGATTGATAACATCCCCTAAAGTGACCTCAGAAATATTATACACAAAATAATTCAATCACTTTCAGTTGATTTAAAAAGAAATTGAAATGAATCTATCATTGCATTATTTATTTGCATCACAATCA
This sequence comes from Pinus albicaulis, assembly GCA_034641835.2. NCBI lineage: Eukaryota > Viridiplantae > Streptophyta > Pinopsida > Pinales > Pinaceae > Pinus > Pinus albicaulis. The sequence continues at coordinate 1,325,609,979 of CM076575.1, read as the reverse complement.
TTCCAAACATTCCATAATGCATTCAAAAATTTATTCGAATAAATAAAGGGTCAAAACTAAAAGATACATATCTCTAAATTTGTGAGTAATTACCTTCCACTTTGTTTTGCATGATGAGATATCCATGCCACTCATTCCACTACTAGTAACTCAACAATTCTTGAAAATTAAAAGACGTTACTTCTTTCAATGAAATCCAATCATGCAATTGATTGTCTCATATAAGCATGCATGCACTCAATGAACCAAGAATATGTACCATCATTATTCATAATATGAGTGCCATGAACAAATCATGTCGTAGTAACTCATGTATGCATCACAAATATTCAAGAAATATTTACACACTGAAGGCTTCTTGTGTTTGTCATAAGGCACTAGGTATTAATGAAAAACTAGATTTCATATATCAATAATCCATACAATTCTCACATTAACTAGGAAAAACCAATCCTTCAGTTACATGTTCCTTACCAACAAGCTAAACATTATATAATAAAATCACTTGTATCAAGCTTTGAAAATATTTGGCCAATACTCATGGACACATGAATAGAATTACAGTTCCTACCTTGGATTCATACATCTCATATTTTCATGCATTCTTTCAAAGCATTACAAAACCTATTTTATCTCATAAGTGTATTATTAATTTATTTAATATTTTTCCAACATGACGGGTCAATGCATATACAAATTATTAATATTTTACTAAATCATTTTGTGCTCACAATTTTCTACCTCAACCATACCTGGGTGAATGCATGAACATGGGTTACACTTTTGGGCCAAATTTGGCGACGAAATTTCAAAATTTTACTCTTTTATCAAATTGAATCCCTCAAAATTCATATAAGCGTTGTGAAGTTTGATTTGGATTAAAAATACAATTTTTGAAGAATTATGTTGTTTTCCTAGTGATATTTCTTGAAAAAATAGTTAGCATCATATAATTTGATTTTCCAATAAATGAAATGCGTGTCCTTGCAAATTTGCGCACATCTTAACATGCATGTCTGTGTCAACATAGAATAACTCAGTTTAAAAGGTATAATTTTTAGAAAGTATAAATATGAGCATGATCTACACAAAGAGAACTAAGTTGTGTATATCAAAAATTTATTTTTTATGCAAAATTATATTTTTTATTAATTTTCAAAGTTGGCAAATTAATATTTGAATTGCATTCTTCAGCATTTGTGTAATAAATTTTTCTACTATTTAAATAAATTTAAAAAAATGGGTACCCTTTTGAAGAGGACTCGTAAATGGATGATGGTGGTATTTCTTTTCATTTTTTCATTTTTTTTATTTTATGTTATTTATTTTTCATTCACCCCTTTGAAGTTGTCCAAAACAAATTCAAGCATAATGTTTAAAATGATTTAGATGAAAAATATCATATGAATTCGAAAATGTCAAATTCATATGCCATTGAATTGAGGATTCCTTCACGAATCCAACATGATAAATACCACCACCTAAGGACAAATAGTGCCTTATGTCCACCAGGATAAAAAATGGTGTTGTAGATAAATATGTAGAAGGGGAGCTAAAATCTATTTTCTAGGCCCTCAACAGCTTGATCGAGCACTTAAGAAACTCGATCGAGCACTTAAAGTCAAAATTTAAATAGCTTGATCGAAGGTTTAAGAAACCCTCGATCGAGCTCTTAAAATGGTTAAGAAAGGGCTCGATGGAGCTTTAAGGCTCGATCGAGGCATTTTTTAAATCACGCACCCATCTTGTTATTGGCATGAAATTTCAAACGAATCGCTCGATCGAGCTCCTAGATAACCTTGGGTTACATAGGTACTCAATAGATGGTTTGTTTTAATTCTCGATCGATCAATATTTAAGCCCTCAAATAGCTTGATTGAGGTTTGAAATATTACTCCATCGAGTGCTTAAAAAGGCTCGATCGAACTATTTGTTTTCAACCACAATTCGCTCTCGCTTGCCAAAAAGTGTAACCCAACTTCAAGCGTAGACCCACCCCTTCTTGGGCATCCATGTAATACATGCATTAATTCAAAAAGAATAAGATATCAAATTTAGTTAAAAGGAATTATTACCCAATTCCTTTACATTTTTTTACCATTTCTTGTTACTTTCCCTATTTACTTTGTTACCATCACATGGATTCTCAACTAAGTTATTTTCAAGGATTTCAACTAGCTTCTTAGCATACTTGTTGTTGGAACATTTGGTAGCCCATAAAATCATCTGAAGCTCACATATTAGTCACAACTTTATCATTTCATCTTCTTACTCACAAGATTCAATGAATATTCATAAAGGACATTTGCACTATGTATCCAATTTACACATTTGAACAATGCCTTCAATCATGCATGCAAACATGTGCATATACATATTTTCATGCATGTGCCATGCTTACACATATTCGATGCTATTCATACACATTCATTTTGAAATTTAATTTTTAGCCTCTCTTGTTTTCAATCATTCTTATGACATGTATCACACGGGGGTTTCATTCAATGAACCTCTAACATATCATGTGTGTTCGTGGAATACTAAATAATAATTTTACTTTGACTACATATTGGAAATTTTCTATAAAAATCACATTATTTAACCCCCTACCAATATGAACCCAACACACCTTCCCAATTTAAAAAACCCATATTTCACTAGATATTGTAGGTATCCATTTTTTCATTAACATTTTTAATACCCCTTTATATTTTTTCATTAACTTTGAGCTTCATTTTTTATACCCGCCAATATAAAAACTCTTTACCCCCAATTATGTGCTCAATATATTATGTCATTTTTTCCTCAATATACATCCCACAATATGAACACACGTGGTATGGTATCTCTCCCCCAGTGAAACCCCCTGTGAGGTCTTATAAGCATAACCATAAGCATGCCACTTTCTTCCATATGGTAGATAAGAATAAGAAATCACTCTTGCACACTTATAATATGAACATTCCATGTGACATAGAATTCATTAGGTAACCTTAATGTATTACCCGAAACATAGAAAATTCCAGTTTCTATTTTCTTACCATTCACACATTCATATTATTTTCATAAATAAAATATATCATCTAGGCATAAATTTTAGTTAAGGGAAAATCCCTTCTTAATCCATTTTCACAAGTGTGACTTCACTATCCATCTGGTTCATATTGCGCCAGTCAAGCCCTCCTTGACTAATCATTTATCCACATCTTACATGTAATGAAACTATGTAATGCATGCTTCCAAGCTCATTAGGAATTTCATCACATGAATAAGCATAGCAATTTTAGTAAACAAAGAAATATTTTTTCTCAAATTATTCAAAGGCTCACTACCCAAATTTATTCCTTGTAACAACTATGCGGTCTCTCCGCCTTCCACTGCTATGCATATCAACTATCTCAATGCACATTATATTGGTACAATTGTCTTAAAACATCATCATTCCTTCATGCAATATCACATGCATATACTCATACATGCACTTAATCAAACATTCAAACTATGCTTTAAGTGTGCATAAAATTCAAGAGTTATAATTAGTATTTTTTAGAATACTTATCTATACAAAAGAATTGACTTGTTGGAAACCTATTATTTTCTCTTAGCCATAAGCTCTGCTACTTTTGTCTTGTTCAATAGTGGGTCATTATCAGGTTGGGACATGACTTGTAACACCCCTGCTCAAGCCCTGGAATGTAAATAGCATGAATATGCGAAACGAGGCTAGTGAATCATAACATACAAAATAGGTTGGTGAGTCGAGGAAATATTATGAGGGTCATTAAGCCTATGTGAATGAGAATTATATTTTTTGGCGCTGGTATGCCCATGTGCACATTTTTTATATTTATATATCTTTTGGGGCTAGAATGCTTAGAAATTTAATTATGATAACACATGCATGTTAATAAAATATAATGGTTGTAGACCAATAAGATTAAAAGAGTTTGGCGGGGTTGAGACTCCATGGGCGAGTAGAAAGGGGCTCATATGATTTAATAATAAGGAAAAATCACACATGCATATAACCAAGGTTCCTTGAGTGGTTTGGGTGAATGTTGAGTGGTATAAAATGGCACGCATATAAAAAAAAATCATCTTGGAATTGTGAAGGGGGGATTATTCATGTTCATCGATTCTGGTAGACAAACATGGAATGAGAGCTTGTAAGCGTATCTAGAAGACTTGTGAAGGTATTGGAACTCCTAGAAGTAGTAAGACTGGAAAATTCATGTTTAGATAAGTAAGGTGCCCTGGAAGGTGGTGGCACAACTCGAGGAACTGCAGGTGCAGAGAAGGGTGTGCACCACTTTGGTGTATGTTGATGGGGGATGTGAGCCTGATAGTTGGAATATATCGGGTTTGGTACCTTAGCCATGTGAAGGCCTAGAAGGGTACCTAGAAGACTCGCGATGCTAGTGAAACTCCTAGAAGCTACAAGACTCTAGAATATACTTGGTTAGTTGAGATAGGGGCTGATGGGCGATGCAAGCCTACTGGTTTGAGGCTATGGGGTTTGGCACCTTGGTCATTTTGTGGTACTAAGAATTTACCAAGATTTCATCAAGATAATTCCCCATGGAGTCAAATACCCAACTTGGGGGTGAATTTTTGTTGAAATAAATATGATAATGTGGTCTATGGATAGGTGGAACATCGAAGGTCAATAACCAATTAGAAACAATTCAAGATAAGTATTCTATGTTTACTTTTTTTGAAATGTTATATATGTTTTAGTAAATTGTATCTACATGATAATCATGTAGAAAATTCATATGCATAATGTTACACAGTAATTTTTCACCGTCCCTGCAATCCCCATCTCGCCCGTTGGAGGGTCGTTTCTATGACGAATAAGTAGTGTCATGCCTTGCAATAATTAACATCATTGCATCCCTTGCCATGAGGACAACATTCCTTCTCTTGATCATTTCCTGAGCAGACCCCAAAAAACACTTGTTTTTTCCTTGGCGCTGGTATCCCGTTATGTCCTCGCACCAATGATGAAAATTAACACTGAGCCCGCGCCAATTAGTGCTCTGTCCTAGTTAAGCACCCGTGCCAATCTGCTTATGGAAATTTTTAAAAAAAAAGAGGCAAAGTTTCAATTACAACAACTTCGTGGATGAGTCATGAGGAGTGGTTTCGACTGAATAATCACAGCCTTCCTCCTTTGGCCTTTTGTTTCCACCTTATGGGGAACCTCCCAAGGGATAAGGCCTCCCTTCCACTATTGTAGGGATCCCAACCTCCTCCTCTCCTCTATAAATATAACGATATTCCATTGATGAAGGGGCTGAATGGTTGAGTCTCCAATAGCCTTCATAGCCTAAAGAATGCTGCAAGAGCCTTGATAGTCCTCATAGAGCCAAAACAATAGCAAGGAGATTATTGTCAAGACAATCGAAGAGAGAGGCTTGTCCCATGCCTGACGAGCTTTACTGAGACGTATTCTGTTGTTGACCCACCGAAGGAAGATTCGGCGTTAGAGCCAGGTTGGATTTTCCTTTGTATCAATTAATGATAAGCGAATTTGGTTATGGTTCCACTCGTATTTTTCATTATGATCATGAGTTGTGTCTTCTCTAACTGATACATAATTGCATATATTGGGTTTTACGCTTGTATGTTCGTCGTGTTTCTTGTATGTGCAGGTGTTTGATTGTGACAAGCAGGAGAATTGTAATCTGCCGGAGCAAAGAAATGGGAGTGTTATCTTCTCTACGAACAACAACGTTGGACTTAAGGAAGGCCTTCTTCACAATTTGGTCTATTGCGATTAGGAACTTGTACCTTAGCGTGATACGATTATTGCTAGACCCGATCTGGGCTAGTAGGGATCGCCTCTATCCATAGAGGGGATTTACCTCTACAACACATAAGTATTTCATTCACGTATGCATTTACAATATAATATCATTAGGTGGGTAATCTCCCAGAAAAGGGGAAATTGCTAGATTTCAAGTTATCAGAGATATCAAAGATAGAATTAGACCTCAACAGGGTCTAGAATAATCCAGAAGTGGGTTGAGGGAAATTATAGGTGGTATAAAATACCAAACTGCGACACTGGTATTGTATGGGTCAAGCATCCATTTGGTTTATACAAGTTATAAACGAAGTGTTTGACAAAAAATTAGTAAGAGGATTTTTACCAAGTGTTTGTTAAAATTTCGAAGTGGAATTAAGGAAATTGAATCCAAGGGTTTAAAAATTTCAACTTTAACCCTTTCTTGAATGAAATCAAGCTAGGTATTGACTGAGCTAATGATATTATAGGGTCAATCATGGAGGTTTGGGGAAATTTGGGAAAAAACCCAAATTTTCGACCACTTGTTTTGAAAACATTATGCAAAATTGGTAAAAATGAGGTCAAAGTGCAAGTCATATGGGTGGATAACTGTTTATATACAATGGAACTATATATAATAGAAAATATCAACTATAGAGACCCCCTTGTGGTCAAATTTTAATGAGTAGATGGGGGGAGGGGGTGGTGGAAAGTTACACCCATACTAGGTAAATGGTCAACCACCATAGATTGATAATTGAGATTGACTACGGGGCCTACATCATAATCGATGTTTAGTTGCGGGGGGGTGTCATAGTTTGGATTTGTACCCAATATTTCCATCTGTGATCAATGAAGGGGATTAATTATAGAAACCTCCTTCCATGAATTTGAAACGTCGTCGAGGGGATCTGCATTACTGATGGTTTTTGTTAGGGAAGTTTCCCATGATGATGTGACACCCAATAGGATAGGTAAGCAGACACGGTGAGGAAATGGTTGATTTGATAGAGGGCATGCCAGTTAATCTAACATCCCACACATCTCGATTCCGTGAAAACATATGAAGGTCAACTAAGTGGAGGGGCGCAAACGAGGCCACATGATGCCCTCTCATACCCCTTGCACCATTTCAATATGTTCAATGGTGACTTTGGGAGGGGTGTAGAGGGTTCCATGTGACCTTCCACATTAGAACGCCATGGTTTGTAACCCTCCAATGTAATATTTTTCCATGCCACATCATTTCTTTCTTTCATCATGCTACCTGACCTGCTACGTCGCTCCGTTGTGCGCCCACATCATCCTAACCCCCCCACCATGTCAACGCCAAACCATGTCAGTACCTGACACATGGCATGACCCATGTCGTGCTGACATCATCATGACATCAAGAATTTTTATGATCGACATTTCAAAGACGAACCAGAGTGGCTAGTTCAAAACATCGATCATAAATATTCTTGATGCGATGAATCCAAAAACCAATTTGTATCAAAATACTAATTGCAAAAATCTAAAATATCAGATAATCATGACATATGCATTATGTTGTCCAATTTTTTTTTTTCCCAATAAGGTCTTGACACGTGTCAAGGGATTTTTTTTATAAAAATGGCTTAGGGCCCATTTTGTCATTATTGTGTCTATTCATCCATCCAGTTCACTGTGCACACCCATGGAGTTATTTTACCCTTTTCCATGCCATTCAAGAAAAAATTCATCATTATAGACTAGAATTTAATTTCTTTAATTGTATATTTCATCCCTTAAAAACTCCTTTCGGCTAAAATTGTGAACAATTTAATATTTAGTGCAAACCCTAGCCCTTTTTCCATGAAGAAACACACGCCCACCGCGAAGAATTCCTCTTTACGAGATAAAATCCTCATTTCACCTAATAAATCCCATAACTAATTTCAAAATTTGAACTATCCTCTGAATTCATCAATCTTAAGCTATTTATTTTTTTCCGAAAAATCTTTAATTTGAATTTTTTGTGCTCCATTGAGTTTTACTATTCATAAATTTTAAAATATTCTTCCTCCACCTCATTGAAGAGTCTCCTTTGGCCATATGGAACTCATTTATTGGATGGATATCTCATTTGAGATTCTCACATTTTTCCTTTCATGCTCCTTATTCAGTTAGCCACTTTTCAGTAGATCTTATTTCCATAATGGCTACTTCATCCGCCAATTTCCAATGAAGAATAAAACAAAATAAATTGTTTTTTATGATGATGATGCATATATTTGAGACCCTTTGATAACCGCATTTGATATTATGAAATATATGTAGGTGGTTCAAAGTACCATTTATGTAATAAGATACCACAATAATATATCCGCATCAAACTTGGTCTTAGCAGTTGTGCCACAAGTATATCATTTTCTAGCGATGATATCCTAGTGTGTAAGATGGTATTTTCTAGATCAAAGGGTTATTGTCTCATCTCAATGGGAAAATGTAGTAATAAAAGTGACATCGGATTCCATTCCATACATGTTGTCTTTCCCAAACATAAATTTTTTGAAAAGGTTGGATAAAGAGACACTGGAAGAAAGGTGTAATGTGTTTTCTCCATAGGTACAACAAAAAATGGTCACTGGACATGTCAAAGAAGGAATAGTTACCCCTTTTGGTAATCCTCTTTACCACATCACATCCTTTTATTCTATGCCAAATTTATCCATCTCCATGGTTTTCCAAGTTCTCGGTCTCTATATTGATATTTACATAACCGAAACCATTTTAGGTCTCCTAGTCTCCTTGTGCCATTCGACCACCAAGGGTTGTATAAATTTTTATTTTCCACAATTTTTTTTGATTATGTGACTTCATTTATGCTAGTTTTTTATACCCTTTTTCATGTTCAATCGTTAACTACGGTCCCTTATTTCCTCAGGGAAAATGTATAGTTTTCCTTGGATACTTGAATAGGTTATTAATACCTCTTCCAAGAGTAAACAATCATCATTATATATTTATTTGAAGGAAACCCTTATTATCTTCCAACATTCTTTACTCCCTACATATTTTCTTTGGAGTACATCAGACAATTATTCAACAACGACAATGTAAATTTTACTCCTAAGAATGAAATAATTATTATCTACCTCTAATTAATAATATGAGGAATGATAAATATAGGGAAAATTATAAGCATGATCCAAATCCCATAGTATAAAAATGTGTCAACAAGTCTACTTGGGAGGAAGTTAAATAAATTTTCCCTCCACTTGAATCAAGCACTTCCCACCTCTCAGGGAAGAAAAGGGCCACTTTAGAACCCATGGATGTCGATCAAGGAGAGTATCCTAACTCTAACAAAGCCAGGGTAGAATAAGTGGTAGGGGATGATGACGAGGAGGATGATTATGAGACAAAATCAAAAGATCTATTATTGTACAATATTCAGTTGAAAATCCCATAAAAATAAGCTTTTACTATGGAACAACTTCCTTTTTCCATGTCAACATTTGAAGTGACAAAGTCATGTGAGGTTTCCAATCCTAGAAATGTGTCAATGGTTGAGCAGTTTCAAGAATTATCTAAGCAAGAAATAAAGGAAAGGAAAATGGATATAAGAATATCAGAAATACCAACCACTTCACCCTATGTAGGTTAAGACTTCATTGTATTATGAAAAAAGGATTTTCAAGTTGGTACTATTGCATACCAAAGTGGAGATAGCCAAATCCATGTCGGATTATCAAGTGCATCAATTTTCCCTACTCGTAGACCATATTTTGTAGACAGAGATCATGGAGTTTAATATGTAGGTGACCTATATGGTCCATAGACAAATGCATAAAATAAATGCTACAACCAAGAAATTTCAATATCTATATACCAAGGCTATAAACCTGTTGAAATATGAGAGAATGGTGTCTAGATCTAGGAATATGAAGATCAAAGCCCTAGAAGAAAAAATCACCCACATGGCTACATTCCCTCGATATTTTAAGCAATTTAAACCCATGTTGGATGATAAAGATAGGGAGATAAACTCTATGAAGATGAAAATTAATATTCCAAATGCACATCTTTTACAAGCATATGATTTGGCAGTGGTGGAAAGAGAGAATCAAGAGCTAAATCATAAGATCCATGAGGAACTTAAGAAGAATAAATAGTACAGGGACCAAATTGTGATACTAGATGCATAGGTCGAAGGAATGAATGAGAAGAAATATGAGACCTTTTTAGTCTCACCATGATCCAGGTGGATATTGGTGGCCACCCACATATTCCAGTTGGGTCCCCACCATTGTTTCTTTAATTTTTTTAGTTTCCTTAATTGTAGCATAATTTACTAATTTTAACATTTTTTCAGTTCATGAACTTCCAGAGCCGTTTTGAGGCCCTAAACAACATTTTTTGGGGAAAATCGAGAGCAATAAGAAAGTTCCTTTGATGTTTCTCACATAAAAATTTGAATTCCTTAGATATATCTTTCTAATGAGGTATTTTGCGCATCAAACGGAGATAATATGCCAAAGTTACCTCCCTGGGAAGTTGATGTACCAATTTACCCAAACAAGGCCCATATTTTTCGTGCTTCATCTCCTAGGTTAGGTTTTTGGATGTTTAGGGTTTTACATCATTTCTAAATAATAAATAGTACCTCGAGCCTCATTGTAACATATTTCAGAGGCCTATAGCCACCACATATCTTCTCATAGGTAAGCTACCAACACCCTAGTTAGTTTATTTCCATTTTGTCTGTAAAAAAATTCGGTTCTTTGATATTAATGAAATTAAGTATTATGTCCAATGCATATTTGTATTTATGGTTATATGTGTATTGTGTTGCGTTCCTGCATAAATTTGGATCAGTGGTATCAGAGAGGTATTCTCTTTCTCGATCCTTTTTTTCATGTCCCCAATGAGGTCGGGGTATAAGGACTTAGGGCTTGATCTGGTTGAACCTTTGTAAGATCAACCTCGCAAACCCCAATGGCCACCCATGGGGGACAAAAAGAAAGACGAGGGATCAGGAGATCCTATCAAAATATTGCTCAAGGAGGCCCTCAAAAAATAGAGGAATGCAATGATCGATAAATTTTCCCAGATCCTTCAATGACTACCCACCGGCGGTGCATCTACATCCAGCAGCCACTATGGAGGCGCAACTCCTTTTAAGGTACAAGTAAACTTTGAAATTCCCATATTTGAGGGCCAAATAGATGTAGATGCCTTATATAGATGGTTGATTCTATTAGAAGGATATTTCTCGGTTCATGAATTTTTCGACTGGGAGAATATTATCTTTGTACTCCTCAAAGCCGCCCCCCATGTCAAGGACTGGTGGGAAACCTACTGTAATAAAAAGGACAAGGGGGAACCCTATCTTTTCTCAGTCGTACTCACCTAAAATTATTTATGAGATGCCATCAAGGAACAATATTATCCCATGGGGAGATATGATGACAAGTACATACAATGGACTACGATGCGACAACAAAGGGATTAATATATGCATGAGCTGATGAATTTGTTCCATACCCCGTGCACAAATTTGGGTATCAAAAATTTGGAGAAACATTTGGAGCTGAAGTGTTGTAGTTTTCTACATAGATACATTCATGATGAAATGGAGTTCTTCAACATCTCTGCAATTATTACAACATACCAATATGCTGCCAAGATTGAGGAGAAATTCAAACAAAAGAAGTGAGACTTTGGATCTACAAATCAAAAGCAAGGGAAAAGTGCCCCATAACTACCAAACAAAGGACAAATCCAAGGCATGGCAACCCAAGATAGCTTTCCAAAGTTGCAAGAAAATAACAACACCTCAAAGTCTAAGAAGGACACGAGAAAGTGGTGTGAGTTCCATAAGAGCTCCACTCACAACACAAGTAAGTGTCGGGCCAAGTAGTTACTAGTGTCCTAGATGAAGGCTTATGAATCAGATCCATGCTCTGACTCTAAATTAGAACCTGATAAGTGAAATGAAAAAGGGAAAAATATTATCAATGTGGATCACAACGCCACCGTTTCTGACACGAAGATCCAGAAGGAGGAACTGGAAGATCTAGAGGAGGAGGAGCGTCTCTTCCACTCCCAGATGTGGGTAAGGGGTTCCCCTCTACAATTCATTGTCAACAATGGGAGCCAAAAGAACCTCATTCTAGTAGAGGCCATGAAGCGATTAGGCTTGCCGACTACATCACACCCGCAATCATACACCATCGAGTGGCTTCACCAAGGATGGGGTCTCTGCGTTAGCCAATAGTGCTTCCTTCCCTACAACATCAAGCCCTTCACAGATGAGGTATTATGTGACATTTCTCCTCTTGATTTTTGTGATGTATTATTAGGCCAACCATACTTGTGGAAGCAGCATGTTTTGTATGAGTCTTGTCCTCGTGTTGTTATTGTTACTTTGGGCAATAATTTGTGTGGGATACTAGAGGTACCACCGCCTACCTCTATCTCTTTGGTTACTGCAAAAGAATGTAGTAAGCTCATTTCCAAAACCAGGAAATTTGTTTTCTTGGTGATGTGCCCCTAGGGCAAGAAGAAGAATGTGGGCACGACCTCCAGACAGGGCTCCTCTACACGAAAACAAAAAATGGACAAGGTCATGGAGGAGTACGGGGACATCTTCACCTCACCCACAGGGGTGCCTCTGCATTGTCAGGTCAAGCACCCCATTGATATTACAGTAGGTGTGCCAGTACCTAATGGACCAATCTATCAACGCTCTATTTCTAAGAACGATGAAATCAAGAGGTAGATTAAGGAGCTTCTACTAAAAAGTCAGATCCGGCCGAGTTCATCACCCTGTGGGAGCCCGATCATGTTGGTGCAAAAGACGACGAGACTTGGAGACTCTGTATTCACTATCAAGCATTGGAAAATAACACTGTCTGGAATAGGTACCCAATCCCACGAATGATCACCTTCTGGACCAACTCAAAGGTGAAAAATATTTGATCAGGATCAACTTGAAGTTCGGGTATCACCATGTACTAATCAAACCCTCCGATGTGTGGAAGTCTGCCTTCAAAGAAAAGGAGGGCCTTTTTGAATGGTTGGTCATGCCTTTTGGGGTGACGAATTCTCTTGCAACCTTCATGAGGCTGATGGATGACATCTTACAGCCATTTGCCAACTTATTTGAAGGAGTGTACTTGGATGACATCTCGATCTTCAACCAGAGTTGGGAAGAGCACCTCCACCACATCTGGCAGGTCATCCAAACACTGCGGAAACATAAGTTGTGTGCCAATTTGAAGAAGTGCACTTTTGGCATGACCCAAGTTTATTATATGGGATACATTATTGATGAGCGGGGGGTGCATGTAAATCCAACCAAGATCCAAGTCACTCGAGATTGGCCAGCCATTAGAGAACTTTTTAGGTCTAAAATGGGCCTCCTAAGAAAAATGTACAACCAAAATAAACTTTATAAGGACCAATAGGATTCAATATGATGATGTCAACCATCGAGGATGATTCACCATTTTGGGGGTAAAAAAGGAAGAATATTAAAAAATAATAAAATAATAAAACTACTTTTAAAACTTGAATTTTAAAATTATCTCCCTAATATTTTACTAAAATTTCGAGAGGTAAAACTCATTGGATATAAAATTAATTCTGCATCCAAGGAATACCCATGTCGCATACTTTCTATGGAGCCTACTATATGAAAAATGAGAAATACATGAAATTTTTTTATTGAAATCACGTTTTCCATGTATTTCTCATTTTTATTATACCAGGGTCCATTGAAAGTATGCGACAGAGCTACTCCTTGTATGAGGAATCAAATTCTGAATCCAAAAAGTGTTCCTGCTTGAAATTTTAGTAAACTCGGCCTATAGGGAGATACATTTAAAATACGAGTTAAAAAAGTAGTTTTTTATTTTTTCCCTCTAAAATTTGATGCTGTAATCTAATATTATTTTATTATTTCCACTATTTCTCTATAATTTCCTTAGGAGGCCCATTTTAGACCTCAAAATTCCCATAATTCCCAACCATTCTAACAGAGCTTCGAATCTTTCTGGGTCTTGCTAATTTTTACCGCAAGTTTGTTTTGGGATTCTCTCATATTGTTTGGCCCTTGAGTCAAGTCAGCAAGGGAGGAGCAAAAGAAAAATTCTTTAGTCGAAATCTCAACAGAAGGAATTCGTAGAATTGAAACATTGCCTCTGCTCTTCCCTACTGCTCACATTACCAGAATTGCAACAACCATTTGAGATCAAGAGAAATGCCTCTGAATATGATATTGGAAGAATTTATTACTCAACACGAGCATCCAGTGGCATATCGCAGTGAGACACTAGCTGACACAGTCTGCAAGTATCCCACTTATGAAAAAGAAATGCATTCCATTATGCAAGCTTTTCGACAATGGAAGCATTACATTTTGGGGAAGGAAACAACCATCCATGCAGACCACCGAACCCTAGAGTTCATACAGAGACAAGGGAAGTTGTAGAATGATCACCATCAGAAGTGGTCCACATATCTGCAAAAATTTCATTTTAACATATTGTACAAGAAGGGAATCACCAATAATGTTGCAGACTACCTCAGCCAACCACCGATCGTGGCACTAAACACCATTCTCAAAATATTGTGGGCACGAGACTTCTAATTGTCCACTTATCGACAAGAGCAATATAGAATTAGGCCACACATATAAGACACTCTTGAAGGGTACACAAGTTCCAAATTTTTGCCTCCAGTATGCACTGTTATTCCACTTGGATGGCCCTTCAAGTGAGCATTCCAAGATGATTTGGGAAGCACACTACAATCGAGTCACTGGGAATTTCAGGGTCAAGAAACAATGGCAGTATTGCATAAGTATTTCCATTGGCCAAAACTTTGAGAGGATGTCGAGAAGTACATCGGATCCTATACTACTTGTGCCATTTCCAAATCGACCATCAAGAAGCAAGGCTTCTATACTCCGCTACCTACCCCTAGTCGACCTTGGGAATCCATCTCCATGGACTATATATCGGGCCTTCCTTCTACTAAGCATGGAAACGACTGTGTTTTCGTGGTTGTTCACAAATTATCGAAGATGTCCATTATGGCGACCTGCAAGAAGAATATCACAGTAGAAGCCACTGCTAAACTATTATTTAAATGAGTGTGGGAGAAATTTGGGATCCCAGAGTCTATCATCTTAGATTGGGAGAGCAGGTTCCTTAACACATTTTGGTCCAGCCTTTGTTCAATGCTAGACACCAAGATCACCAAGTCCAGAGCTTTCCATCCCCAAACTGATGGCCAGAGAGAGGTATTCAAAAGGATGATTGTACACATTCTACATATGTACAATTAAAATCATCCACACAAATGGGGTGAGAGCTTTCCTTATGTACAACAAATTTATAATCGGGCTCTCCACAACTCAACTGAACACAACCCCTTTTAGGTGACCGTGGGATTCCAGCCATTATGTCCCATTGACATAGCCATGCCATTTGTGGCTACTCAGGCTAATTTGACTCATGTCTAGTCTAATGTTGACAAAGAAAACAACTTCATTGAGTTCTTTGAGAACATCCGCTAGTAGGTTCATGACATATTGGATAGATCCAATGCTAAGTAAAATAAATGACATGATCAACATTGGGTGCCACACAAATTCCAGGTGGGTGACAAAGCGTGGCTACATGTGCAGAAGGAGCTCGTTGGACCCCACCGCAAGCTTCACCCACTCTGATATGGATCCTACACCATCTCCAAGGATGTAGGGGCCAATGCCTTCGAGCTCAATATTCCACCATTCCTTGGTCTACACCTAATGTTCAATGTGGACCACCTTCGGCCCTACTTCCCACCACCACTAGATACCTCCGACATTGTAGAACAACTCACACCAATAGATTTAAACCCAGACTGTAGGGAACATGACACCACATATCGTATCATGGATAGAAAAATCAAGAACACTTGCCAACAGAAGATCCAAACGTATCGAGTTGTCAAATCTGGCCAACTCCTCCACCAAGGTAAGTGGTTCACCAGGGACCAAGTTCAACAGAAGTTTCCTCATCTCATGAAGGAACTCAATGCAATGGGTACCATTTCTTCCTAAGGGGGGAGGAATGATGCAGGTGGATATTTGTGGCCATCTGCCTATTCCACTTGGGGCCCCACCATTTTGTTTCTTCAATTTTTCAGTTTCCTTAATTGTTGCACAAATTACTATTTTTAGCCAGACAGGTAGAATCATTCAAACGGTATTAGAGGATGCCAAGAAGCTACAAGTTCTACTCTCAAATCAAGAGCAATAACTGAAGAAAAAATAAGAATATATAGAAGGTACCGAGATGGATTTGTACTATATAAAGGAGCACAATGAATAGATTGAAGGTGAATTTTAATTTTCGAGGAGGAAACACCCTAGTAAATCCTCTTTCAAACCCAAATAATCACATGGGAAAGAATAATGAAAACAATAGACAAAAAATAGGGTCATATGGAGTTGATCCAAGAAATATAGAAACTATCACAAGGTCCCACAACGAGATGATTGTGATTAAGGACATTATTGGTGACTTCCCTACCAAGGCTAGAGTGATCATATATTTCCTTAATCATATGCCCAAGGAGGAGATCATCAAGGAAAATATCGAAAGATCCAAGTTGGTAGTGAGGGAAAACAAGATGAAGAGAAAGAAAAAAATGGAAATACTGGTGAAGAAGAAAACGGAGAAAATTTCCAGGGAAGTACAAGGATTTAAAGATATATGTGAAATGTTATAAAAGTGGAAATTCTCACCATTCTTTCATGGGAATGGGCATTTATATTCCAAGGAATCCCTCATGAAGAGCTTCATTTAAATCAAAGAAGATCAGAAAGGCTTCGAGGAAGAGGACCATGCCCTGCATGGAAAGGAAATTATAAATTTGTATGAATATTATTTTTAAATTTTGTTCATGCTAAAGAGCCTCTTCAAAGGGCAATGTATGTTGAAAAATGGCAACAATAAAATCCTGATTTAATTTTCCCTTGAATTAAATTAGGAGAAAATTGTAATTCCACATCACAAGACAACAAAAATGTGTTAACTAAGATAATTTGACTTAGTTGGCTCAGTTAATTCAATTTGAGGTCCTAACTTGGGTTGTGTAGAGTGTCTCATAAATTTTAGGTGCCTAGGTTGAGTTTAATTTGAGTTGTAATAATTTAATTTAGTTAAACTGAGTTAAAATCAGTTAAATTAGTTCTAATTGTTGGAGGAACTAGTGGGAGATCTAGTAGTGGGGTGTGTACTTAGTGATCAACTAGTTAACTGATAAATCAGCCATAATTATTTCATGCATGCATGATCTACGAGTTAACCATTTGAGATTGGAGTTCAAGGGAAGTGTACTATCAGTTTCATAATTATCCAATTTGTACAGGTGGTACATGAAATCAGAGAATGACTTATAGGGATTGCGTAGTTCAGGATGGGGATTTTCATAATTAATAGGGGGATAGTTCCAAAGGAAACAACACAAGGAAATAAGAGGTTCGTAGGAAGGAAAATTGTGTAAGTAATGTCTAGAGTCAACATGAGAGGCAATGCGACAAAATATACTTGTGCAGAGATTGTTGAGGATTGAATAAGCATCGGATTTCTTCTCTATTTTATGATTAATGCAATGCAAACATGAAGGAGTTTTGAGCAGTTCTTTTCCCCTATATATATACTCGTGTATCTGTGTTAATCCATGTCACATGTTACTGATATTTATTCTCAATCGTGAATTTCTTTCTGCAGATGAGTAGAGTATATTTGAGCCTTATGTTTTAGAAAATTAGATGAGAAGTATTGAATATAAAATTAATTTCTACATGGTATAAGGGATAGAATAATAGTAGAGAAGAGAGTTCAAATTTATATTTGTAGGAGGAATGAGTTTGCAGATATATTCTTCAGATCTAGAAGGATCGTGTTCTATGGTCTAAGGCTCTAGTATGCCCTTGCGGGTAGCTCGAATTACATTGCTTGGAATGAACAAATGGAAGAAATCATGGAAGATAATGGGTTGAAGGAATTCATTAATAATGATGTGCCGAAACCAACAACATTTGATGCCTGAGATCTAGTAGAATGGAAGAAGAGTGTAACTAAGGTGTGCAGGATCATATTGGAGGGAGTACGAGACCATATTCTCTCTAATATCCATGGGAAAGAAACTCCATATGAAATGTGGAAAAAATTGACATATTTGTTCTAGAACAATAGTGAAAATAGGAATATGGCACTAAAAAATAAGCTCCAGAATATCAAAATGCAGAAGGGCGACACAATAACATAGTACCTTGGCAATTTCACACAATGTAGCGATGAACTTGGGAGTGTTGGTGTTACGATTGTAGAAGATGATCTAGTAAGGCTAGCACTTCTAGGCCTTCTCAAGAGCTAGCACAACTACTAGGATTCAGTCAATGGGAGGGAGAAGATACCAAAATAAGAAATATTATGATCATATTTGGTATAGGAAGAGTTCAGGCAGAACAATAGAGACAGGACCTCATCCAAGGTTGGAGATGAGGACAATTGTGCCTTGGATAGAAAGGAAAATAAAGGTAAAGGGAATAAATCACATTCCAAATTAGAATATGGTTAGGAAGGAAAGAAAAATACTTGTCAAGGATTAAATGTTTTCACTTCCATGAGCTAGGACACTGAGCCATGAAGTGTCTGCACAAGAAGGACAAAAATAAGTCCTTCAGAGGAGTGTTCGGTGAAGCTATAGATTCAAAATTTGAGTTGGATTTGACACTCATTGCATACATGGTGACATCGGTGATGGGTAGTGTGTGGCATCTGGATAGTGGAGCCTCATTCCATATGAAGGCAAAAAAAGAATATTTTAATGACTTGGAGGAGAAGGACCTCCAAATGCACATCGAGATGGGAGATGATGGATGGTATAGTGCGACCAATATTGGTATGCTTAATTTTCAGAGGGATTTTGGTTCTCCTCTCACATTGAAATATGTCATGTATTTTTGGGTCTAAAGAAGAATTTATTTTCAGTTTCTATATTGGAATACCATGGCTACAATGTGATATTTAGAAAAGGAAAGGCTTTCCTTCGTCAAATCACCATGGGACAAGTGGAGGGGATAGGGGTTCAGGCAAATAGCCTATACAAATTCAATGTAGAAGACTACGTTTCTTTGAGCATGAAAGTAGAGAAAGTGCAAAGCCGAGACATCGATGAACTATGGCATAGGTGACTTGGCCATTTGCACCATGGAGCTTTGAAGATCATGCAACTTATTTCTACAGGACTTCCAAAGGGTGCACTACAGCAGAGAGATACATGCAAAGGGTGTACAATGGGGAAGTACACCAAACCCACCTTTCATGATAAGGATAGTAGAGCACAATTAGTTCTCGAAAGAGTTCACTCATATGTGTGGGGACCTTTCTCGATAGCCTCCATATCCAAGCATAGGTAATATGTTATATTTTTAGATGATTTATCATGTAATTTATGGATATTTGTTAGTATGAATATTTATTCGAAGCATACGGAAAAAGACCACTTTAGCTACACATAACTTATAGCCCTAAAAACAAAAGATGGCTGCTAATATCTTCAGATCTGCAGTTAGTTGATCAAGAAAAATGATGCAAAAATCCAGATCTATGCATAAAAAGACATTAAGCAGTAAAAGTAAGGTTTTTCTCCATGCATCCAATAGACAAGACAAGAATAATATGTTTTAAAGAATTTTATATTAATGGCACCTGGGAGGAAAAAAAGAAAGGTGTTTCCAATTCTCCTCAATGGGATGGGTTCTTGGAAGTCCTCAGCACTTCAGATCTAGAATTTCTCTCTCTTGTTGGTGTAGAAAACCCAGACAAACATAGAACTCAAAGGGAGCTCACAAAGCAAATAATGAAAAATATGACAATGATAATGGCTCAAATTCAGACCAAGAGTGATCTAAGAGGCAACAAAAGGTGAAGAATGGTAGGAAAAACCCTTCTATTTATAACAAAATATTATGTCATTCTAGATCTTGGTGTAGGATTAAAATAATATTAACCAAATCTAGATCCACCTTTTATGGAATATTTTATTATATTTGTTGGAGGGGAAAGGTATTTGACTTGGGTCAAATCCCTTGATTTGTAAATAATAAATAAATAAATGATTTATTTATCATTTTAAGGAAGTGGTTGAATGATAATTGAATAAATAATGATTTATTCAATTATTTATAAATGATTTAGTCAAATTTAACAAGGAATGTTATTTAAATAAGGTTTAAATAATTATTCCTAGAAAATAATAAGATAAATAAGGATTTATCTAATTAATTTCCTTGTTTTGGGTTAAATATGACCCGGAATAATAATTAAATTATTTTTTAAATAATTATTCCATGAGGAAAACCAAACAAATATAGTTTTGTTTAATATTTCCCCTTGGGGTTTCCTGTTTAGACCATAAACAACCTAATAAATGTGTTTTATTAAGTTATTTTACATAGTGAAAGCAATTTTACTTAGGGTAAAATTGGTCTTACATGGTGTACTTGGGTCCATCTAAAGATAATAGGTTAGATGACTAAAAAATGGTGTAACAATATTATTCATGCAAAAGAAAGACTAGACATTCTTGAAAAATTTTGGATTTAAAGCACTTTTTTAGAAAGACATTGATAGGAAAGTGAAGGCTATCAGGAGCAATAATGGTGGTGAATATGTCTCAAATGATTTCAAGGAATATTGTACAAAAGAAGGCATTCAACGAGATTTAATACCACCACATAACCCACAACATAATGGGGTTTTTGAAAGGAATAACATAAGTATTATGGGAGCTTCACGGATGATGTTGGATGATCAGGGCCTACCATTGTACATGTAGGCTAATGCGTGCAACACAATGTTATATGTGTAGAACAAGAGTCCTCACTGGATTCTTTGGATTAGTACACCAGAAGAAGTTTTTTATGGGAAGAAACCAGATCTGTCATACTTTAGGATCTTTGGTTCATTAGTTTACTATCATGTTTCCAATGATGCAAGGAAAAACCTAGAACCAACATCAGAGTTTGGAATATTTGTGGGGTACATTGATACACCTCACAACTATCGGGCATACCTATCATATTAGAGGATGAAAATTGTTCGTAGAGATGTGAAGTTTGATGAAGATAAGGCCATGAGATGTTCCCTTGAGAGGGAGATTCATTTTCATGTAGATGAGGATATTTTAGCCATAAAGGAAAAACCTCAGGATGTTGTGGAGCAGCCGCAAGCAAAGGAGTAGAGAGTGAAAGCACCCATTCATGCAGAGACCTCCAGAGATGGAAGGAAGCACACTAGGGAAGTTGACATACTATTGCATGATTCTAAAGAGAATATGGGAGAAACCACATCAAAATGTAGGTAGAGGAGGTCACCAGATTATTACACTTGGTACATGGCTCTGATGAGTGAGATAGTTGATACATAACCATCCTCATTCAAGGAAGAAGTGTATAAGCCAATATGGGTTGATGCCATGATAGAGGAATATGATTCCATAGCCATAAATTATTTTTGGGAAGTGGTACCAAGACCATAGAAGAATTCAGTGGTAGGTTCAAGGTGGATCTACAAGGTGAAGCAAGAAGCATACGAAATCATCGAGAAAAACAAAGCCAAATTTGTGGCCAAGGGGTTCCCTCAGGAGGATGGATTTGATTACGAGGATACCTTTTCTCCAGTAGCAAGGTACTCTTCTATTAGACTGAAGAAATCATTGTATGGATTGAAACAAGCACCCCACGCTTGGTACACTAGGATCAAGAACTATTTCACCAGGTTGGTCTTCACCAAAAATGAAGTAGATGCAAACCTTTACCATATTGTTCTTGAAGGTAAATTGTTGATTATAGTATTATATTTCGATGATGTGATTTTAATTGGTGATGAGAATTTTATTAAATATTGCAAATAGGATCTTGAAAAGAGGATCTTGCAAGAGAATTTGAGATGAAGGACATGTGACTCATGCATTATTCCCTCAGTTTAGAAGTATGACAAGGAGATGGGGAACTATTTGTCTCTTAAAGAAATTATGCCAACGAGATACTCAATAATTTCCGCATGGAGAGTAGCAAATACATGGAAACTCCTCTAATAGGCAGTTGGAGGAAAGATGATGCCGCTTCAGGTGAGGAGGTGGAGGCCACTATTTACAGGCAGCTTGTGTGTTCACTCATGTATTTGGTGAACACATGACCAAACATGTTTTATTCAGTTAACCAACTTAGTCAAGAAATGATTAATACAAACAAACTATATTCGAAGGCATCCAAACATGTGTTGAGATACCTCAAAGGCACTACTTAGTATGGTATTTGGTATAGACAAACATAGGGAGTAAAGCTTCAAGGCTTCATAGATGCAGATTGGGCGGTTAGTCCATCAAATCAGAAGATAAATTCAGGAGGATTCTTTAGTAATGGGCCAACAACAGTTTGTTGGTACAATAGGTAGCATAGATTAGTTGAACTTAGTTCAACAGAAGCAGAGTACATGGCTGTTAGTCAAGAAACTTGTGAAACTATCTAGATGAGGAAGATTCTTGTTGGGTTATTTGGTTAGATGATGGATCTTACTGTGATTTACTATGACAATCATAGTTGTATCAAGCTATCTTAAAACCCATTTTTTCATGACCGATCCAAGCATATTGACATCTGGTATCACCATCTACGAGATTGTGTGCAAAGGTAGATTATGTTGCTAGAATGCATTCCTACACAGGAACGGGATGCAGATATTTTGACAAAGGCATTGTCAAGAGGAAAATTTTAATTCCATAGAGTAAGTACTCGGGTATCTGATAATCAATTTCTTGTTGAGAGGGAGTGTTGACAAATGGCAATAAGAAAATTCTGCTTTAATTTTCCATAGAATGAAATTAGGAGAAAATTGTAATTCCAGATCACAAGACAACAAGAATTTGTTAACTAAGCTAAATTGACTTAGTTGGTTTAGTTAATTCAATTTGAGGGCCTAACTTGAGTCATGTATAGTGTATCCTAAATTTTAGGATCCTAGGTTGAGTTTAATTTGGGTTATAATAATTTAATTCAATTAAATTGAGTTAAAATTAGTTAAACTAGTTCTAATTGTTGGAGGAACTAGTGGGAGATATAGTAGTGGGATGTGTACTTAGTGATCAACCAATTAAATGATAAACAAGCCATAATTAACTCATGCATGCATGATCTACCAGTTACATAGTTGAGATTGGAGTTCAAGGGTAATGTACTATCAGTTGTATAATTATCCAAGTTGTACAGGTGGTACATGCAGTTAGAGAATGCCCTATAGGGATTACGTAGTTCAGGATGGGGATTTCCATAATTAATAGGGGGTTAAGTCCCAAGGAAACAACACAAGGAAATAGGGGCTTGGAAGGAAGGAAAATTGGTTAAGTATTAGCCAGATTCAACTTGTGAGACAGTGAGACAAAATAAACTTGTGCATAGATTTTTAAGGCTTGAACACGCATTGTATTTATTATTTATTTTTAGATTAATGCAATACAAATAGGAAGGGGTTTTGAGAAGTGGATTTCCCCTATATATATCCTCATGCATGTGTGTTAATCCATGTCATATTTTATTGATATTACTTCTCAATCATGGATTTCTTTTCGCATATAAGTAGAGTAGATTTGAGTCTTACTTTTTAGAACATTACATGATAAGTATTGAATCTACAATTAATTTCTATAATGTAAAGTGGATTATGAGATGGTCACAACTTTATAATGAACCATTTTGGATGCACATACCTGTGACAATCCATTCAGAAAGGAGTCGAAGGGTTTAATGGATTTATATAAACTACCCATTCAAAACGTACTTGCACCAATGCCACAGGGGTCACCAGCAAAGGAAAGTTCAAGTTCCAGGCCTCCACAATAGCAACAGGCACAATTGAAATTCAACCATCAGCATCAACACAACCACGACCAGCACCACCGATGAACCGGCCTTGGTGATACACACTCTTCAACCAACACCTAGGCAAGAGAGATAAAGGAACCCAACACATGAGAAAGAGAGAGAAGGACAATCCACTACTGCCATATCAAATGTGACCCACTCTACAACTGGTAAATATTTCTAGAAAATTCTAGAGGAAGTTAGTTATAATAGTTGTTATGATTGTAAGATATTCTTAGTGGTTATTGAATACCACTAATGGATTAGGGTTTGATTCTTGGGTATTGAGAGCCTATATATAGGCCTCGTTTTGATGTAACTAGGGAGAAACATTATGGTGTAGGGGAAACTCTGTCAATTTTTTTCTAGAATATGTTGGGATTTTTGAAGTTGTTGTAAGGAGGAATTCTAAAGTATTTCTTGGGATGTCAATGCTTCTGCATGTAATTATGAAAACCCACCTTGTAATTTAATTTTTGCACCATATTAATACAATTACAAAGACTTTTCATGGCATATCATGTTGTAAACATGATGTTTGTATGAATTTTAAATGTGATTGTTAATTAAAGAAAATTTTGAATCAATAAATTTTGTATGATTTTATCAATATTGTGAAGAGTATCTTTAATATATTGATAACATTTTAGATAGGTAGAAATAAAATGTATAAAAGTAGATTGTTATGTTTTTTACAACTTAATTCTGAACTACTTAGTTGTGTAATATTCCCAATTAGCTTTCAGCTAGTTGGAATATTGAATTTTGTTTTTTCTTCTCAGATAGAAGGGTAAGGGGGTAGTGAGACCCATAAATATCCTTAGTAAGAAAAAAATCACTCCTAATGTGAATAAGGAGCATCAAATTGGTTGGATAAAACAACCTTAGGTGTGAATAAGGATTGAAGCATGTGGATGGGGTCAAGTTTGACCAAATCAACAATGCTGGTATGGAGGGAGTGGATAATCAATGAGAGATAGCACAGTTTTGGAGGAGGAGTCTTTGCATGAGAGTAGTGGCTTTAATGAGTGGGGCCCACGGTGAGAAGGCTCACAATCCATATAAGGAGGGGAAGGCATCCATAGAAGGGCATGTTGATTATTATTGTGTTTATGGTCTGTATGAATTTTTTCTCGCTTCAGTGGTTTATCAGAGACTGCTATGTTGTTTAGCACAAGGGTGTTCCCGAGTGGGAATCCCACCCTCATCCTCGAGGGACTTCAAGTGCCCACTTTGGAGAGGTGATTGAGCTTCATTTCCACATTCCAGCATCAGGCCAAGCTTCAAATTTCTTCTACAACGCAGTTTCTACCAGGGTTGTGTTGTGTTGTAGGGAAGAAGTAGTGGAGGGTTTATAGGGCCATTTTCTGAGCTTGTTTTCAGTGCAGGAATCATTCTTTCCATTAGGAGGCAAACAAGGGAGGTCCTTGGGCATAATTTCATATTTTGGCACCTAGCCAAGCTACTACCGCCCCCTACATTATAGTTTCAGTCATCGACTACGTTATTTTAGAGATCAGTTGCAGGGGTGGTTTCAGTGCATCATTTGGGGAGTTAGATCTTCAGTGAAGGGATCAACTTTTCACCTGGAGAATTGTAATATCCCAAAATGGGGATGCAACAATTCATGAAAAAAAAACTAGAATAGCACTGACAATTCAACTCATAAAATATGAGAGAAACATATAACCGTTGAATAAATGTTACATTAGCAAAAATATGTCCCACTATATTATCCGAAAGTCGGGAAATGCAGTAATATGGACATAAAAATGTTATTCCCAGAAAATTATGCGATAACAGGGGACAATAAAACTTTTATCGCTTAACACATGTATTATGACCCTCTCATTCAGAAGGGGATTAGAAACAAATCCCTTTTTCTATTTTAAACAAATCTCTCGGTCTCAAGATGGCTTAAAAACACCCAAATCCCATGACTTATGCCATACATAATTTTATGAAGCAAGTAAAACGTGATTATATGAGGGTTTATGATGAAATGTGATATAAAATCATAGATATGGATTTTTATTTCTCAAAGCATAGAGAAAATAGAGATCTAGCCTCCTCAATACATTATTTAGATAACCTGGCAAGGGTCTCTTGAAAGCTTGAGCACAAAATAGTAGATCTTCAAAACCAGCTCTGAAATAACGTAGTCTTGCTATATATTTAGATACATATAGCTGAATAGTACAAGAAGAAGATGAAAATTCCCCTTACTAGCTTTCCAGGAGAAGGGTTGGCCCTTTCCCTAAGAAACTAGCGCAAAAACAAGGGTTCTAACCCTCTCACTGCATCACTGCAAGTAATGATGCAGTTCCTACAAGGGACTGTGCTATAAGTGATGGAAAATACATCAGACCAATGCCAAGATCTGAAAAGCAGCTCAAAGTCTTCCTTACTGATCTCCCAAAGGAAGGAAAGCTTCCTCCTCTGAAAAACAAGCTCTGGAAGTGGTGTTGTGAAACCTCCACTGCAACATCCTGCAACACAACGTTACACTTCAGCAGAAATAACATTGTAGCTGAAGGAGGTGGCTTGGAATTAATACTGTATGTGGAGAAATGAAGTCCAAGATCCCTCAAGAGGCCTCTCTTGAAAGGAGAAGGAATTCCTACACAAGAATGCCTTGTGCTAAGCAGCACAACAATCTCAACTAAACAGTTGAAGAAAGCACAAAGTCATACAGACCAGAAAATCAATAATCCATAACATGTCCTTCTATGGCTGCCTTTACCTCCTTAAATACAAATGCAAGCCTTCTCATCTTGGGTCCCACTCATTAGGGTTTCCTCCACCAAGGAATCTTCCTCCCACTATCTCTGCGTTGTCTCCATAGATGATCTCCACCTCCTACCCCAACGTTGTTGACTTGGTAAAACTTGACCTTGTCCACATGAAAATGCCCCTTTTCACACATGAGGGTGTGAAATCTAGCTCCTATAGTGATCCCTTTTCACACTATGAGGGATTTTATTCTTATTTCTGAAATGTATGGGACTCCATACAAATTTATTCATCTCCTATGTGTAAACAACAAAAATCAATATTCCAATTAGCTGCATGCTAATTTTCGAATATTACAGTCCTCCCCTCGCAAAGGTTTCTTGTCCCCAAGAAACTGTAAGGATAGAATTGAGAAGTCTCCTCTCCTCTTGTTGTAGCACCCACTTATGATAAACTCCTCCAAATAATGAGATTTTGTTTCATCAATAAGTCTCCATATTGCCTCTCCCAAGCGTGCAAGCTAGCTAAATAGCTATCATCATCAAGAAGTAGAGAACTCAAGGAGGAAATAAGGTGTTGTCCAGAGGTCCCCTTGAGGCGTGGGATCTGAAATGTATTGGGAATCATCATTCCCATATGGATCCTCCATCCTGAAGATATCATCCATACGCAATGAGCCACCCTCCAAAATGGTAACTCATGCAAATCATCCTCCACCTTTGGCTCCTGCAATGTAGGTGGGCTGAATAGCTGAACATGGTAAACAAAGTAGCCTACCCCACGTTGTCCCTCTCTCCACTTATGATAAGTGTAGAGTAGCTGCTGATATTGGGATACAATAATGTTTCCCTCAAGTGGCGAGAAGAATACTAGATCTCCAAAGATCCTATCTCCCATGTCATTGTTGGGGCCCTTGTTTTGAATTTTGCATGAAGAAAAATTTTGGGTTGTAGATCGGCATGTGGCAGGTGCAAAAATGGTAGGCAGCAGATCTGTCGAGGTTGTGAAGGAGTAGAAGATAGGTGGAGAGGTTGGCGCAGAAAAGTGTAGATGAAGGAAAGATGCAGAAAAGGACAGATAGTCGAACTCCTGTTCAACAGGAAGAAGTCGAAAGCAGTCGAGTGAGAACATTGGAGACTCTAACAGTTGCGCTGGCTGGTGAATAAATAGGCCATCACCCAGCAGCAAAAGGTTAGCGAAGAGAGAAAGAGAGAGGTTAGAGGAGGCCATGGATCAGACGCCACAGGAGAGCTCTATCCTGGTCTCGACATCATTGTATTTCCTGTGTCTCCATAGATATGTTATTGCTGTAGTATCTCTCTCTGTCCTGCGGGACCTTTGTAATTGAATATGGAAGCTCATTTCTATCGAGCGATGTAACACTTGATTCTGCTGAATGTTTCTTAATATATCTGAAGGTTGCTAGTATATTTTATGTCTTGAATGTGTTGCATGATTCCTGTAGTACTTTAAAATTTTAATTTCTTATTATTTGCATGATGTTCTGAGAGATCTTCTATATATAGTGTTATGTATGCGCATGATTTTGCGTTAGATTTGAGTTGCAGATCCATCTGCTGATACCGATATGTTCCCCTCCTTCATGTGGTCGCGGAACACCTCGGGTGAGACTCTCTGCTCTTCGGAGTAGGGTGAAAATTCCGGCGTGGTGCTAGACTACAACGAACTCCCTTGTTGGCCCAATCCCTAAACCTGGGTCTTGCCCACGAGACCTGTTTCCTCGCCAACAAATGGTTCCATTGCCGGGACCATAAAATTCATCTGGGGAACTAGATCATGGTATCAAGGATCTTCGAAGGAGAAATACAGAGATGGTGGGATAACCACCTAGACCAGTTTATAACTCAGCAAGCTGAGCTGAGAAGTCAAAAAGAGAAGGTGATCAGAAATCTAGTTCTGTTCTCTGATTCTGCCAGCGACACCTATGAGATCCTCTGGGGAAACTTCCCCAGCGAACTCTATAGCTGGTTGTGGAGGCTGCAGACCAAAGTGACTAGGGAAAAATCGCTGAAGATCAACTACAAGTGGGTGCACAGAGATCTGGTGGCCCTTCATCGGCTAGATACGAAGTTGACCCGAGCTGTAGATTTCTGGGTAGAATCTACCTTAGATGGGTATATTGTGGAGTTTGCAGCGGAGTGCTACTAGTATTTCTCTAGAGCAGAAGCTATATTCCAATCCAGACTAAGAGGGAAGTTGTTGAAGGAAATTCTATTGTAGATTAAGGCCTTGATGGTGGACGAAGGGCTGATGGAGTTATAAAAATCAGGGATGGAAGCGTAAACCTCCAGTGCTGGGGGAAGGGCCTAAGGGACACATGCTACAATAAATTTGAAGAGGGGGAGTAGGGGAATGGATGCTGAGACCGCAAGGAGGTTGAGGGAGCGACGTGCACATCGGAGGGTGCAAATTGCTGAAAGGTGGCGAGAGAGGGTGATGAGGGAGTTGGAACGACAGGGGAGTAGTTGGAAGGATAAAGAGGAGGCGCCACAGAAGATAATGGACATGGAAGGCTAGGTGGGTCCTCAGGAGATGGGAGGGACCATTGAGGGAGTATGGCAGGTGCATGGGAGCCCAGCCCGGAGGAAGAGAGAGACGATGTCTGAAGAAGGAGATGCAGACGCGCGCCCCGAAGAAGATTTTGATGTCAAGTGGTACGTCACGATGCAGCATTTATTCCAAGAAAGGAAAACATTCATATCTCCAGGTATTTATACTCCCCAAATTTTGAATAGCACGGGTCCCTACCTTCCCTTGGTACTCTATAAACCCCTAAGTGATATTTTTTTAAGTTAAAAGAGTTGAGTCAATTGAATAGCAGTCAGTTGTCAGCAGCAACGCATGTTAATAATAGCATTTCCAATGGTATACTTACGCAACCAAGGCCCGGAGGGTTCATTCTAGTTACACCTCTGCAAGCGAATATGGCAGGATCATTCACTCGATATCCAGAATTTTATGGGCGGGGTGACGACGATGTGGAACAACACTGTTACCTCTGTGAAGCCATATGGAGGGCTAGGCAGATGCTAGATGCAGGAAAGCTGATCGAATTCCAAACCACGCTGAGAGAAAGGGCATTACGCTGGTTCATAAAGTGGTCATAGTCCCACTAGAATCCAGCGATTGTGGATGTCAAACAGGACTTTTTCAGAGAGTTTAAGCTACCCCAAATGGACTAGCAAGGTTTGTCCGAACTATGAGAGATCAAGCAAAGAGAAGGAGAGACAGCGTGGGAGCTGATGCGCAGGTTCAAAGATGCGATTGGGAAACTCAGCTACCCGATCGACCAAAATCATCAGAGGGACTGGTTCATCAAGGCTCTGCTTCCCTTGACACAAACCCCCCTCACTCAGCAAAAGATCGATAACTTGTAGGATGCATTGGAACAGGCTATGAATATAGAGGCAATTGCGAGCTACCTGCAAGAATATAGGGGAGGAACAGCCTCGCCAGAACCATCCCTACTGGGACTGCAACATCAAATTTCCAATATGACCGAAAAACTTAAGGAAATGTAGCCCATATGACCCACCAGGCCAAATGTCTGGTGCACACATTGCTTGGTAGAAGGACATGTGGCGACCGAGTGTCCTCGGTTGCAAGGCAAGGGAGTGGGAACCTCAGCAACGACAATGCAGGGGACTCCAGCTATTGGAGGAGTTGCACAGATAAACTTGCAAGGGGTCTATCTGATGCAAAAAAAGTATACCGGGTTCCCAAATGAGCCGACCCAAGCCGCAACAGAGTATTGTGAAATTTTCCGAACAGTGGGTCATCAACCTCGGATGTGTCCGATTTTACATAAGAACACCAATGTTTCGAACAACATGTACTATGATTTTTGTGCTTCAATGACTCACAGCGCCGAACAGTGCAGAGCTCTAGATGCACTTGCAGATCGATTAGATCGGCCCTCCTATCTAGTAAATGAGGCTCCCAGAGGCAGAGGAGGCGGTATGAAGGGAGGCCATACAGGAGGACGGGGTCCGCTGAGATGCTACAATTGTGATCATGAGGGACATGTGGCCAGAGAATGTCCCCTACCCAGAAGAACGTGGTGTTCCCAGTGCTGATTGAACACACATGTGACATAAGACTGTCCCGAACTTATCAAGAAATGGGAGGAAAAATCAAGGCAAAGAGACACGAATCTGGTGAACGCAGAACCTAGAGGGACAATGAATCCGGCAATGCAGAACATAGCCATAGTTACGCAAGGAGGAAATAAGACAGGGGAAGATGCAAGTGAGAAGGATCCGATGAGGGTGATCAGGCCAGCATCCCCAACATGACTGATCATGCCAGAAATGCAGAAGAAATATTTTCAGGAGGTTGTAGAAAATTTTTCCCAGCTGGGGGCAGACAAAGGTATTGAGTTACCTGTGAATAAAGATACCAGAGAACAGAGCGCTACAGGGGCTCTGATCGAGGAATGGTTCCACCTATTTCTCAAAATTGTTGACAATGCTCCAATGCAGGAACAACTCAAGCATACCCTGGAGGAAGTGTTGCAGGGGACCGCAGGAGCTAGGGAATCCCCAGAAATAGCACCACAATATGTAAAATGAGTAAAGAGAAACAAAAGAAGAACGGGAAAAGAGTTCCGGTTAGACACGCAGGTTGCGAGATTATAGATCAGGGACACCATGCACGATTTGGGATCCGACGTCAATATCCTACCTCAGAAGACTTGGGAAGCTTTAAGGCGACCATGGCTGACTTATTTGCCGATCCAACTTAGGATGGAAAACCAGTACTACATTGTGCCGATCAACAGACTTGAAGAAGTCTAGGTAGACATTGCAGGGGTAAAGACCTACACAGACTTCGAGGTAATAGACATTATGGGAGACAAATATCCATACCCTGCATTGCTAGGGATCAACTGGGCTTTTGAAAACTATGCCATCATTGATCTCAAGAAGGAGTTAATGATTTTTGAAGATGGGGAATTTAGAGTCACTCAGCCTCTAGACCTGTATCAAGGTCCAAGATATACAAAGACAGAAGATAACAGGGAAGATGCTCAGCTGTTGGACAACCTCTATCAGATGATAGTAGGGAAGAGGGAGGATTACATTAACTCAACAAAAACCGGCTCCATAAGTTGGCGAAGTGTCCAGAGCTCAGAGCTAGGCTCCGAAATAGCTTGGGAGGACTAGCAGCAAGGCGGGTATGAGACCAGCACCAGGAAATGCGCTAGTATTGCAAGAATCCATTGGATTGGGGCTAAGATAAGGGAATACCCCACCTTGTCCAATATGCAAGCAGTAAATACCTTCATTGCAAAGGTAGAAGATAAGGTACCGGAGGAGCAAAGAATACCACTCATGGACGTAGCGTTACATTCCACCTCAGCCAGGTGGTGGAAAAATCACCGCAACTCCCTATTGTGGCGGATTTGTGTTGTGGTGGCTTTGAGGGCGCAGTTTAAGGAAGACGAAGGACCTCGAAGCAAGCGAAAATACCAAGGAAATTCTGATCCAAAGACCATCTGAAATTATGTCAGGAGTAGTGGAGAAGTGTGGGATATCTGAAGGAGCTATCGATACATCAGTTTGTCCACTCCTTGGATACCATTCTGCAAGCCTAGTACTTAGAAGAAGAGAGGAAGAGAGGGACCAGTTCCTGGTAGGAGGTTGCAAACAAATTTTTTCAGTGCTTCTCATTTAAGGGGAAGACAGACCCGATATCCCAAGCATTACAGGCCATAAAAGGAATATTGTTTTACCCCGATAAGAGCGCAGACGGGAGGCCATTGGTGCTGAACTCTGATGGCAGACACAAGTTGGATTGCTAGAGGATTGACAACGAGCCAGAAGATGACAGTCTGGAGGATTTGAGGCACCTATACTTTAAAGAGATAGAAGGAGAGAGGAACATCAAAGAAGAGCCTACCACTGAAGGAATACATCTACTTCCACTGAGGACTAAAAAGCTAAACATCGGCATGGAGGAAAAAATGAAAACAGCTACCGTTGGGGACTACCGGGACAAGGAGATGATGAAGGAAACTTTTAGTCTCCTCAAGGAATACAAAGACCTATTCCCTTCGTCGGTTACGGATTTGAAAGGGATCAAAGGGGATCTCAGAGAGATGAGGATTATATTGAAGACAGACACCAGGCCAGTGAAGCATCAACCTTACCAGCTAAACCCACGAATAAATGAGAAAGTCAAAATAGAGATCAAAGAAATGCTAAAGGCAGGCCTGATTTTCGCTGTGGAAGAAGAAGAGTGGGTGAGTCCCATCGTCATTCAAAATAAGAAGGACAAATCAGAAATCTGCGTTTATGTGGACTACCGAATTTTGAACAACGCCTGCATCCATGACCCATTCCCCACCCCATTCAGCGATGAAGTACTTGATAATGTTGTGGGGAATGAGGAATCCTCCTTCACTGATGGGTTCTCAGGATATCATCAGGTGCGCATCGCGAAAGAGGACAAGAAGAAGTCGACGTTCACAATAGAGTGGGGGTCCTTTGCATATCACGTGATGCCATTTGGGTTGAATAACGCACTTGCCATGTTTTCTAGGATTATCATAGCTGCTTTCCGAGAATATATTCATAAGTTCCTAGAAGTCTACATGGATGAATGGATAGTCTATAGCTTGCTAAAGGATCATGCCACCCTACTATGCATAATGTTCGACCGGTGTCGGCAACTGCAGATTTCGTTGAACCTGAAGAAATGCATCTTCGTGGTTCTGTTTGGAACGCTCCTAGGACATGTGGTGTGTAGGCAAGGAGTCTATGTCAACCCTGCAAAGGTGGTAGTAATCATCAACATGGAAGCACCGAAAACCGTGAAGCAGTTGATATTACTGTTGGGGCACACGGGCTATTATAGGAGATTCATCAAAAAATATGCGAAGATAACTGCTCCTTTCGAGAAGTTACTGTGGAAGTCGGAGGTGTTCCAGTGGACAGATGAATGCAGATTAGCTCTCAACACTTTAAAGGAGAAGTTGGAAACTGTGCCCATTATTCTGGTTCACCCAAATTGGGACAAGTAGTTCCATGTGCATATCGATGCTTCTAGTATTGCACTTGGGGCTATCTTAGCGCAACCAGGGGAGACCACAGTTGACCACCCAGTGTACTTTTCCAGCCGCAAGTTGTCTAATGTGGAGCGGAATTACACCACCATGGAGAGGGAGGCACTAACAATGATGTACTCACTCTAGAAGTTCTGCCACTACCTCCTAGGAGGTACGTTCAAATTCTTCACTGATCACTCTGCACTGAAATGCCTATTCAATAAGCCAGTTTTGGAAGGACGGATATGTCGATGGCTCCTACTCTTTCAAGAGTTCACCTTTGAAGTGATTGTCAAGCTTGGGAGGCTGAATGTCGGGCCTGATCACTTATCTTTGTTGGAGACTGGCGAAAATGAGGGCTCTCTAGATGATCAGTTTCCTGATGCTGATCTTTTCTAGGTAGAAGCCATTTCAGATTATTTGGCTGAAATCGCAACATACCTCACCATGAGGCAGTGTCCACAGCACTATACCCCAGTCCATAAATGACACCTGGTCATCCGAGCTGCTGAATACCAATTGATTGTGGGGTAGTTGTGTAAGTTGGGGCTTGACGAGATTCTGCGGAGGTGTGTCCTTGACCATGAATGCGAAGCTGTTCTATGGGAATGCCATAGCGGCAACGTGGGAGGACACGTGGGGATGAAACCCATAGCAAGGAAAGTGCTGCAAGTTGGACTATGGTGGCCAACTGTCCATGCCGACAGTAAATATTTTGTCAAAGAATGCGATGTTTGTCAGAGGACAGGGAAGCCCTCTCACCGAGATAAACTCCCACTCCACTCGGTGAATGTATTACAACTGTTCGAGAAGTGGGTTGTCGACTTCGTAGGCCCCATGGCACCTATAGCCAGACATTCAAAGGCCCAGTACATCATTGCTGCCATGGACTACCTAACCAGATGGGCCGAAACATCGATGGTGAGGGATTGTATGACAGAAACTGCAGCCTAGTTTATATTTGACAACATCATCAGCAGATTTGGCTGCCCAAGGAGTTTAACCAGTGATCAAGGTACACACTTCATTAATGAAACGATCAAATCGCTGCTGGACACCTTTATGATACAACATCACAAAAGCAGCCTGTACCACCCATAGGCCAATGGCACTGTCGAAGCGTTTAACAAAATCCTTGAAAAAGGCTTGACGAAGATATGCAATGCACAAAGGGATGATTGGGATGAACGTCTGCCAGCCGTAATGTGGGCCTACTAAAAAACAGTGAAGTGCTTGACGAATCAAACACCTTTCCAGATGGTGTATGGACGTGAAGCTATGATTCTATCCAAGTTTGCCATACTGAGCCTTCTGATTGCCACATCCCTAAATTTCTCGAAGGAGGAATCACTACAGGAACGCTTGCACGAATTATAGGAAATTGACGAGGCAAGGTTCCTTGCCAAGTTTCATCAAAAAGTTCAGAAAGACAGGCCGAAGGTGTGGCATGATTGACACATTAAGAGAAAAATGTTCCAGGTTGGAGGCAAGGTTTTTCTATATGATAGCAGGTTTCAAAAATTTCCAGGGAAACTACAGATGCACTAGTTGGGACCATACTGAAATTAAGGATTTTGGAGAATTTCGGTTGGCTTAGCTGGACGTTACTATTTTACCCAGATGGGTGAATGGCGCATGCCTGAAGCCCTACCATGACTAAGCTTCTTTAGTTTTGTTTCAATAAATCTCACAACCGAGAGAAGTCAGTAGAATAGAGTAGTTGAATAACTCTCTCGCACCCGAGATGAGCGTAGGTAGTGTCACTTGTCCATGGATAGGTCGGAAATACAACTGGGTTGCAGGGACCGAAACAAAATCGATTATGGTCAGGGAGGGTCGCATCCAGCATGCCATCCACGTAGGATAAGAAAATGTGTCAAGTTTCAGTCCCCATCATTTCGTCCAATACTTGTGTCAGTCTGTAGGATCGCCAGGATTTTCAAAATAAATTTCCATAATTAGAAGTAACCTTACAGTAATTACTTTTCCATAATTAGAGGTAACCTCAGCCATTGCGTCCTCCCATTTCCCCACACCACCGTCAGCAGATGTCAAAACACACCTCAGCAGGAAACTAATCGCATGATTATCACCACAGAGGAAGCCAGCAATAATTACTTAGTTATGGGGTCTCCTCAACCTCACTCGTGCCGGTTAATTACAAAACCTGCATGCAGAAAACAACGAGAATTTTGGAGATTTCCGAGTTAGAAACATCTCAAGGAGCAAGGAAGGTCGCGAGCGCAGAAGAACAGGGAAGGTTGCAGAAGGAAGAGAGCCAAGGACGCAGAGGTGAAGCTGTGATACAGGTGTACAAGCGTAGAGCGAAGATGGCTAGAACAATCCCATCAGTTTTCAAGCCCAAGATAGATGGAAGAATTGCAAAAATGGAGTCACTAGTTGGGAAATATGATAGTGCAAATTTGATAGACTCAGACCTCACAGACTGGTTTGAATTCCCGGCCATGAAGCGACAAATGTATATGGAAGATTATCTGACGGCAGCCAGGAATCCTGCATCACGAACACGGCCAAAGTTCCGAGGCCTCCGACAATCAACACTACTGAATCTAAGAGACTTGCTAGTATTTGGCACCATGGGTGCTACCATGCAGTGTACAAAACTCTTACTCATTCAGATTTAGAACGACTCATTGTGGTTGGGGAAGGAGATCCCCATACGCGCAGAGGATATTCACCGGTTGACAGGATCATCACAAGAAGTTCTGGAAGTCTCGATCGCTTTCCAAATAGTATCAAAGCGGGCTAGGAAGGACGAAGAGTAGAACCTATACACCAAGTATGGTACACGACGCAGAGGCAAGGGAGCTAGAATAGACTTGATTGATCAGCCCAATGTTAAATTTTCATGCTACCTCATCGCTAGCAAAACAATGAGGCACTATACGAAGGGAGAGTGCACCCTAGACACCATCTCGGTGGCAGAGCACTGTATCTAGGGAACACAACTCAATTAATGTTCATTCATTCTTCGCGAGTTGTTCGAGGCATACGAGGAAAACTATTGGAGAGTAACGAGATTCATATATGGGTACTTGATCATGGCCTTCACCATGTGGAAATGGTCCTTCCCTGGCAGACAGACACCAGCTGAGATATTAGACAACCAGCCACTAGCAATGAAATACACTCCCTGGAGGGTATCCAGCAACCCAGGTTCGAAGGAGGCCAACGAGGAGGGATTCCGAGTTTGGTATGGTATGATGGTAGACATGGTCACGAGCTAGGAGCGAATACTGGGGGTTCTGCTACACAAATACAGTGAACAAGTCTGGTTTGGGGTCACACACAACTACACTCTCCTCAGGCCAAAAGGTGTTATGGCGATGACTTTTGAAATGATGCCCCTAAAGCTGCAAATTGATGAAAACACCTTCCACTCAGAATTCTGTAGATGGCCAGGAGTACAAATGGAGGTCGGGGAGGGGGAATATGTTTATGACTTCACAGGAATTATGGTTGCACCGCTACTAGGAGAAACACTAGAGCAAACAGCAGCTAGGGTGACAGGATTTCAGTTGAATCCAGTCATCAATCAGCTAAATGACAAGGTACACAATTTAAATCATACTGTTCAAAAGATAGCGAATGAGTCTCCTGAATTCCCTACCTTTAAAGAATTCCTAGCCTCCCAGTCTGCCTCACTCCCCATCACGACTCCTATTTTCACCCCATTGCCTGATATTGTGTTTACCACACCACCCCGAGCGCCCACAACGCTGGTGCGAAAGTCAAAAGTTGCAAAGCCAGTCGCGGTGGAAAAAGCAAAGAAACCTCGAGTGGAAGTCTCCAGCTCTGTGGTTGACCTCACCTGCGAGGATCAACCGTGACAGAGCAACCGGGGAGTCCTGATTAGAGAAGAACCCCTCATGGAGACCTTGGTAACTAGTGAGCTTCCACCCCCCAACCCACTTTTTCCACTTAACTTTCTGAATATTCGTACTTCCACCTCCTACAATTACCAATTGCCACAATTAACCTCGTTCTGGGAACCTAACACCTCCTCCCCATCCACTTCATCTGCCACCGTGTCCGACCCCATCACCAGAGAGAGGACTAGTGGGGACCTCGAGACTGAAGTTAACTCGGGTACTGCAGAAGTACCTGTGGTTAGCCAGACCCTAGCTCACCACATCACATTTGCTGAACTTATCAGCCAAGCAGAGCAAGCTATAAAAGAAAAAGCTGACCAACTTCCAGTGCAGACTCCAGAACATCCAGCTCATTCAACCCCCCCAGACATAGGAGAAGCACCCAAATCATGGCCCAACGTCAACATGGGCGATTCTAGCAGCCAGGCCAAGAATCCAACCCCGCCGCTGTCACCAATAGAACATTCGGCCAAGTCAGTAACCAGTGGGAAACCCTTATAGGTGAGGCTGCCAGAGCATGGTACATTAGGAGCAGAAAGCATGGAAACATGGGGGACGTCCCAACTATTCCACTTCATACAGTGGGCAGCACAGCTGGCTGATGGGCTCCACGCCAAACTTCAAAAGAGATGTGAGCAGCAGCATCAAAAAATCATCGTGCGTACTGAACAACGTGATCAGATGAAAACTGAGAAGGGGGCCTTACAACAAGAAGTTGCGCTAGTGGCTCGAGTCTTTCGGGACCTCTGGCCCACTGTAGCAGCCTACGACACCCTGGTACCACCACTGGAAGTCTAAGCCGATGCTGTGGGTGAACGAGCTATCCAAGTCAAGATAGCATGGGACAACCTTCAGTATGAGAACACTGAGCTCAAAGCAGCTCTAGCGGCTCACCCATCTCTTCCAGACCCCCAGGTCATTTATGCCAACCAGATAACAGAAAGACAGGAACAGGTTGAGAGAGTGCAGGAAGCCTTGAGTACTGTAGCCCAGGAAGCGTATGACCTACTGAAGGGTCTACAAGAACATACGATGGCCCTAGCTCTAAAGACCCAACCCTTGTCTCTATAGCTTCAACAAATCAACCAAGAGATTCATAATGCAAAGGACCCAGTCGGCCTTGATCCACTATATGCTGCTGTAGACAGCCTAGAAGCCCAGATTCAGCAGACAGAGGCCAGTTCAACAACGGCCAAGCAGGCCCTCGAGGAGCTTAGGCAGCCTGTCATGGAAAGTGCTGAGAAGATGCAGCAACTGGTCACTCAAGCAAGTACACAGGTCTCAACTGTCTTTGGAAAGCTCCTGACTCAAGGAGGAGAGGAAGCCATCACTCAAATCACAGCCAAAACTGAACCAATTATGCAGGAGTGGCGGAAGGTTGTAGCTTACTTCCAGGAACTGAAGGTCATGGCCCTTGCAAAGGTCCCTGAGTTGGGGCCCTTGTTTGAGAAAACAGAGGAGGGATGACCAGTAGAACAGGAGACAGGAACAAGCAGAGCCATGGAGGTGGAGATGGTGATCTGCGATTGACTCGGGACGAGTCAAGAGACTGTGGTCGGGGCCTGTTGGGGCCCTTGTTTTGAATTTTGCATGAACACAGATTTTTGGTTGCGGATCGGCACGTGGCAGGCACAACAACGGTAGGCAGTGGAGCTGCCGAGGTTGCGAAGGAGCAGAAGATAGGTGGAGAGGTTGGCACAGACAAGTGCAGATGAAGGAAAGATGTGGCAAAGGACAGACAGTGGAACTCCTGTTCAACATGAAGAATACAAAAGCAGCCGAGTGAGAACACAAGAGAAACTAACAGTTTCACTGGCTGGTGAATAAATAGGTCGTCACCCAACAGCAAAAGGTTAGCAAAGAGAGAAAGAGAGAGGTTAGAGGAGGCCGAGGAGTAGATGCCACAGGAGAGCTCTGTCCTGGTCTTGATATCATTGTATTTCCTGTGTCTCCATAGATCTGTTATTGCTGTAGTATCTCTCTTTGTCCTGTGGGACCTTTGTCATTGAATCTGGAAGCTCATTCTATCGAGCGATGTAACACTTGATTCTGCTGAATGTTTCTTAATATATCTGAAGGTTGCCAGTATATCATATGTCTTGAATGTGTTTCATGATTCCTGTAGTACTTTAAAATTTTAATTGCTTATTATCTGCATGATGTTGTGAGAGATATTCTATATACGGTGTTATGTATGCATACGATTTTGCGTTAGCTTTGAGTTGCAGATCCATTCGCTAATACCGGTTTGTTCCCCTCCTTCATGTGGTCGCGGCATGCCTCGGGTGAGACTCTTTGCTATTTGGAGTAGGGTGAAAATGCCGGCGTGGTACTAGACTATAGCGGACTCCCTTGTTGGCCCAATCCCTGAACCTGGGTCTTGCCCGCGAGA
Organism: Pinus albicaulis; assembly: GCA_034641835.2. Taxonomy (NCBI): domain Eukaryota; kingdom Viridiplantae; phylum Streptophyta; class Pinopsida; order Pinales; family Pinaceae; genus Pinus; species Pinus albicaulis. The sequence goes on along the minus strand of CM076575.1, from coordinate 1,325,570,151 downwards.
CCTGTTTCCTCATCAACAGTCATGAATCATGCTGGCCCAAACCATCCCATACAAAATGAATGGTACATCATCACCATATGGCTTCCAAATCAGAAAAATGCTGAAGATTATGTGTAATTTTGGATGATACCAATGGTTTCTCAAGTGGATACAGTGCAGTCTTCCCAACTGCTGCTTTAGAACATCATGTGGCAAGTTGTCCTCTAACAAGTTACTAGCTGTGCATGTTTTCTCATCTACTATGCGGTAGTAAGAAGCAATATATATCAACTGAGCATAATAAAAATAAAAACACACTTGCCCAAAGCCATGTAGAGAAGGGTTATCATCATAAGTGTTGGTCCTAGAAGGATCATGAAACCCAAAAATAATCTTTCCCCTTTGTGGAGCAATGCACTGTACATAGATTGTGAGATAATGCAAATACTCAATGAAATGAAAAATAAGTATAGTAATGTATTTATTACCATGCATAATGAGTAAGCTGAAGGTGAGGTCCATGGATGAGTCCTCCCATGAGAATATTCTCATAAAAATATGCAACATGAAAGGATGCATACTCCCCTTGGAACACTCCATCAATAGAAACATACTCCCAAGTGACAACGTTGTCGGCCTTGGTGATAAGGCTCTTGTCACTCCATGACTCCCTTCCTTGACATTCGACATGCCAAAGTCATCCAACATCATGCTGATATGTGGGAAAATCTTCTTCCTATGTGGAAGCCCCTCCTTATCCTTCAATGCTGAAGGGTAGCCTCTTTGCATCTTGAATGTGCCATCCCTTTCTCCGAAAATATCATGATGAGTATGGAAAAAATTCTGCCCATACTCTCCCAAGAGAAGCCACAACAATAATAATTGTTGCTTCCCCCTCACACCTCCATCATACAAATCATGAGGTAAAAATATTTTAATTGACATGAAGGAGATCATATCAACATAATACACCCAAAATATTTGCTGCCATATGATGCAAGTGTCCTACCACACTTTCTCCACCCACATACCCTTAGAAAGAGGATATGTCACATGATGGCCAAAATCTTTTAAGAGTAGCCAACGCAGCCATGCCACTTGCTGCCCAGTGTCATGAATTTGCAAGTAGCTCATCAGCCTCTTGCTCTCCATCCACACCCATTCATCCACCTGTGGATGTCTCCTACCATGCTCCATCTTGGAAATCCTCCAATGAAGACTACCATCCTCCCATATCAGATTTTTCTTCTTGCATTTCATGGGATGTTGAAATGAAACTCCTTAGAGATCTCCTAGAGAATATCTCACACCAATGACCTACTTGAATCCATAAGGATCCAAGTGTGATGAAGGAAAAACCTCCTCAATGCTATTGATTGACAACGCTGTTAATCTCTCCAATACTCCAACTTAAAGATGAGCATATGGTTTTGTATAAGAGTGTTTTGGAAATGGTTTATTTTATCCTCCAAAAGTTCAAATCCCAACCTCAAGTGTGGTATGCAACTCAAAAATGGCACATGAGGATGATGGTTCATTCCTCCCTTGATCAATTCAAGGTTGCACAGTGCAGTGCAATCCTGTTGCTCCAAATCAGCAGTATGTGATGACCCTAGGTCATGCAAAGGAAAATTTCCACCATCCTCTAAAATATTTGCTGCAATAATAGAAAGTGGAAATTCAATCACACCTTGATGGAACTTGGGAACTCCTTGTATGGCTGCAAGAGTTCCTCCCTCTAATGTGTTGGCTCTCCCAACTACTAATAATGATGGTTGCTCCTCCAAGGTTGTGACAGCACTGGTACAAGTCTCCTCCACTGGTGGTGAGGACTTCTCCTCCTATGGTTTCTCTTTGCCAAATTTTCTAATCAACCTTTGAGTAAACTCAGCAAAAGTATTCACTCTTGCATGACTCAAATGGCTGAACCACCAAATGTTGGCTTCACCCTCAAGGTGTAGTGTTGCAATTTCTATAGCCTCTCTCTCTACCACTAGTTGTAGTAGGACGAATGCATCAAGTTTTCTTGCCCAATATTTTTCTGTAGATGACCCGTCAAAGGTATACAGTAGAAACCTATTGGCCTTGATTCCCCCCTTGCCATAAGGTCTCCTTTATTCCTTAAAATGAATGAACTATGGGAAATCTAGAGTCTCCTTGAAGGCTCTAGGTTGAGATTTGTACTCAACAAGGTAATCACTTAGAATTTTGTGATCCAAGTGTCCTCTATTCCCTTGCTTCTTTTCTTCTTCAAAATAAAGGGGCATATTTAAATGCTTTGAAGTTCTCCACAACACTAGTTTTCTTCTTTGATCATAGGAAGTGCATGGGCCTTCCTCCTCTTGAAACCTTCTAGAGGTCTCACTGCAACTCTCCTCTTTCATTTGCTTATCCTCCTTGGAGAGGTTCTTCATGGATCTGAAAAATGATGAGACAAAGCTCATTTTATTCATCATTTTTATTTCTTCCTTCTTCTCTTCTTCTTCTTATTTCATAATGGCTGAAACTCACAGGTTGAGCCAAGACTATGCTCTGATACCACTGTAATATCCCAAAATGGGGATGTAGCAATTCATGAACACAAAAATGGAATAGAAGTGACAATTCAACTCATAAAATATGAGATAAACATATAGCCATTGAATAAATGTTACATCAGCAAAAATATGTTCCACTATATTATCCCAATGTCGGGAAATGCAACAATATGGACCATAAAAATGTTATTCCGAGAAAATTATAATATGAAAAGGGAAAATAAAACTTATATCCCTTATAAAATGTATTATGAACCTCTCATTCAGAAGGGGATTAGAAAAAAATCCCTTTTTCTAAGTTAAACAGATCTCCTGGTCTCAAGATGGCTTAAAAACACCCAAATCCCATGACTTATGCCATATAGAATTTTCTGAAGCAAGTACAACATGATTATATGAGGGTTTCTGATGAAATGTGATAGAAAACCATAGATATGGAGTTTTATTTCTCAAATAAGAGAGAAAATAGAGATCTAGCTTCCTCAATACATTATTTAGATAACCCGGCAAGGGTTTCTTGAAAGCTTGAGTACAAAAGAGTAGATATGCACAGCCAGCTCTGAAATAATGCATTCTTAATACATATTTACATACATATAGCTAAATAGTACACAAATAAGATGAAAATTCACCTTACTAGCTTTCTGGGAGAAGGGTTGGCCCTTTCCCTAAGAAACTAGCGCAAAAACAAGGGTTCTAACCCTCTCACTGCATCACTGCAAGAAATGACGCAGTTCCTACAAGGGATTGAACTGTAAGTGATGGAAAATACATTGGTCCAATGCCAAGATCTGAAATTTAGCTCAAAGTCCTCCTCACTAATCTCCCAAAGGAAGGAAGGCTTCCTCCTCTGAAAAACAAGCTCCAGAAGTAGTGTTATGAAACTTCCACTGCAACACCCTGCAACACAACATTATAATTCAGCAAAAATAATGCTGTAGCTGAAGGAGGTGGCTTGGCCTTAAGCCTGTATGTGGAGAAATTAAGTCCAAAATCCCTCAAGATGCCTCTCTTGAAAGGAGAAGGAATTCCTAAATAGGAATTCCTTGTGCTAAGCAGCACAGTAATCTCAACTAAACAATTGAAGAAATCACAAAGTCATACAGACCAGAAAATCAATAATCCATAACATGCCCTTCTATGGCTACCTTGCCCTCCTTAAATACAAATGGAAGCCTTCTCATCTTTGGTCCTATTCATTACGGTTTCCTCCACCAAGGAATCTTCCTCCCACTATCTCTGCACTGTCTCCATAGATGATCTCCACCTCCTACCCCAACACTGTTGACTTGGTCAAACTTGACCTTGTCCACATGAAAATTACCCTTTTCACACATGAGGGTGGGAAATCTAGCTCCTATAGTGATCCCTTTTCACACTATGAGGGATTTTATTCTTATTTTTGAAATGTATGGGCCTCCTTACCCATTTATTCATCTCCTATGTGTAACAACATAAATCAATATTCCAATTAGCTGCATGCTAATTTTGGAATATTACAAGAATCCATTGGAGGAGTGCCACACATTTATAAATCAAGTTCAGCCATATCTTCCCAGCTATTCAACTGTAGTGAATCTTTAGGCCTAGGGCTGCAGTTCGCCTTTTGTATCTTTGAGTATTTCCGAAAACACTTTCTAGGTTGTCTAGGAAAGGTGTTTGGGAGCATAGATCTCCATTCCCAGTATCATAAGAGAATTATATTATTAGATCCATATATTCATATTCTCGAGCAACAATGTTAATCGCTAAAACTATTTTGTATTGGCTTCAGACATTTTTTGTAGTAGCTACATCTCATGCTTTAGTGATTTTTGGTATTGGAGGCTTCTCTTGGCTAGCTTGAGGGAATTTTTCCCCAGGATATTGTACATATTTGTTGCTGTTATAATTAATACAATGGATCAATTATTGGATCATGCCTGATGTATTTTTATTTACTTCTATTTTCCATTATTGCATTCAATATTACTGCTCTCCCAATTTTGGGATATTGCAGTGGTATCATAGCATAATCTTGGCTTAGCCTGTGCATTTTCAGCCAATATGCCATCAGAAGAGGGAGATCCTATCACAAAAAGAGAGAGGAGATATCTCAAAAGAAACCAGAGATATGACTATACATAAAATGGAGAAGACAAGGGAAAAACTCCCATATCAATAGAATAAGATGACAAGAAGTTTCCCAAGCTTCTTCTTCAGACCATGCAAGATATTTCAAGGGAGATCAAGGAGATGAGGATGGATAGAAACAAGGAATACTCTAAAGGGTTTCTACATGGAGAAGGCTCCAACATCTCACATCACTGGCATGATCAACTAGTGAAGTAGTAGGTTTCCCAACGCTCCACTATGCCTACATTCTTAGCAGTGGGAAATAGAGGGTTTCAAGAACAATAAACTCTTAAAGATTATTTTCTTGAGTACGAGTCTCAATCTCAGGGATTCAAAGATCATTTGAGCTTTCAAGATTTTTTTCATATGAAGGACAATAGGAGACCCCAACATCACAATAGAGGCAGAGGATTCATACAAAACAATGATCTTCAGTGAACTATGGGTATATTATTCTTTCCCGCTTTTGATGGTTCATCCAAATGTATAGCCAAATATTTGGTAGATAAGCTAGACATCTACTTCCATTTGAACCAAGTACCGGAGATGGAAGCCATCAAAATAGCAACGCTGCACCTTGAGGGTGAGGCACATGATTGGTGGTTTCATGGGCTTTCTACATTGGGGCATGACAATGTGACTGCATATTCAGAGTTCACTAGGAGGTTGGTGGAGAGGTTTGATCAAAGAGAACGAGAGGAACCTTTCATTTAGATAGCTAAGATCAAATAGTCAGGTAATCCAGAAAATTATATTTCTGAATTTCTAAAACTTTCTATTATGGTTCCTGGGTTATCTGCAACTAGGAGGGTCTATATGTTTATTGATGGGCTAGCAGAACCTCTACATGGTTTGGTTAAATCAACCAAGCCAACTACCCTTCAAGATGTTGTTGAAAGGGATAGAGATATACAAGATGCTTTGCCAAGGGAAAAGGCACCATTTCAGCAAGAGCCCAATTTTCCATCAAAGGGAAAATATGTGAAGGATCCTCTTTCAAAGGAGAGCCAAAACAAATTATCTCTTAGTGATGATGTCCGAAGAGACTTGAGGAGAAGGAAGCTCTGCTTCACATGCCAAGAATCATGGGCACCCGGACATAGATGTGCAGTAGGGAAGGCACACTATATAGAGGCATTCTCTGATGATGAAGAGGAGGAAAAATGGGAACCATAAGGAGGTCATAGCGCTGGGATAGCAGGAGAAGATCCACCACCACCAGGAGGTGGGAATGGAGCATTTTCTCAAATTTTAGGGGGCCTTGCATCATTGAGGGGATTACCCAAGTACTTTACCTTGAGAGTTCAAGGTTCCATTCAGGATCAGAGGGTATCAGTGTGGATTTACAGTGGAGCTACGCACAACTATATTGATTCCTATTTAGTGCAGAGGAGGGAAATACCTACAGATGACTTTGAGGGGTTATGAGTTTTGGTCCCAGGAGCTAGAACCATGCATTTTATGAATTATGTTCCATAATTATCTTTCACCATGGGGACATATACATTGACTAATCATTTATTTGTGGTTGACATCCCTGGCACCGATGTGATATTGGGTGTGTAGTGGTCGATTACTTTGGGGAAGGTCACCACAAATTGGGAGACTTTACAGATGGAGTGAATAGATAGAAAGAGTGGCAAGCATTAGGTGATTAGGGGCATGCAAACTTATCCATATTTGGAATCTTCCACACATAAAACAAAGCTGGATTTTCATAGTGGAAGCAAGGAACTAACATTCCATTCAGTTATCTAGGTGACTTTGGCCCATGACACATTATTGTTTAGAGGAATTCCACAAGGGAGGCCACTAAACCAAGAGTTGATGAGAGATGTATCACAACAGGTTGCACCACTCATAGGGAGGACTTGGAACAATGTAGAGAGTCTTGAGTAGGCTCAAGGAGGAGGGAGACATTCTCCCAATACTAGTATTACCAACTCTCACCAAACATCTTGCGTTGAGAGAAGATGTTTTAGGGATGGATGATGGCACCATCATGGTGCAATGAGACCACTCCATGGCTTTGGAGAATTAGAATATACTTCCACATAGGGAGGAATCTTCCACATATGGTAAAGGTTGATGGCCACTCATGCATATATTGGCCAAACTCAGAAGGTTTTGGTTGGGTGATGGATTCTTATGCAAGACTAACCTACAAAAACTCTAACCTTTACTTGAGCATGAGCAGCTACAGGGGGAGCAACAGAGGTAGGATAATAGCATCCTAACATATGAATTTGGCATGGTAGATGTCAAAGGAGAGGGAAAAAACATGATAGGTGCTTTACATCGTAGAGCAGCAACACTATCATTATGGAGTATAGATCCTTATTACAGATCCTAGCTATTGATGGAATACTCCAAGGATCTCTTCCTATGAGGGATACTTGATTTCCAGTTGTCAGATGGGAGATATATAATGAGAGATGGGGTTATCTATTATCAGAGTAGGGTCTTCTTGACTAGAGCCTCCAAGCTCAAGGAGAAGCTAATACATGTAGCATATGAGGATTTTATCTCCAGCCACACTGATTTCTTGAAGGCTTATCATACTATCATGGATGGATTTACTTCAGAAGGCTTCAAAGAGGAGATGCACCATCATGTCAGGAGATTGATGGGTTGTTTGGAGATTGAGGAGAGAAATAAATATTTGGCAGAGTTATCACAACCAATTCCTTTCCCATTGGGAATGAGAGGAGGCCCATTGATGAGCCACTTCACCAACTTTCTCTAAGGATTATGTTTTTATGCATAATGATATACTAGATGAGTACTTGTATTCCTTTACCATTCATGTACAACTCATTGCTCCAAAAGGGGGAAATCTTTCTTACAGAGTTCATGGCATACTTGGGGCCATAAGTAGTGGTGAGGATGGCCACTCCTTAGGATGTTTTGGGGAGATGGTCCCTTATCTAGGGAGTGCTCAATTGACATCACACATCATTCACCTTCTCTAGGTATGTGAGATGATTGTGGAAGCAATAAAGTGGTTGGGAAACCACTCATAGTATCATATTCTGAGGCAGTTAGGAGTAAAATTGTGTTGGTTCCACTTGTGGGACTATGATCCTCCTCTAGTATGTCATATGGCAGCTATTGTGTCCTCAATTTTGATCCCATATGTTGATGATGTTATTATCATTGTTGTGGGAATGATTGGAGGGATGACACATGGATTGGATGTGCCCATTGGGAATGAGATTCTCCACATTTCACATGCTTCATGCTTCAGGGAGAACATTGGGCAGCACATGAATACTACATTAGACCTTTTGTTTCCTTATGGGATGAGCTATTTGGTTAACTTGAGCACTTGGGAGATGTATCTCATGAGCCCTTGGGAGGAGAAATTCAGGGATTGATTGATTTGGGAAAACTTGGTTCATGAAGAGAGATTATCATATGGAGGTATCACAAGGGAAGGAGGAGGCATTTTGTAGCACTCACCTTTACAATTTCTTGAGGAAAAGCAACATTTTGGAGCAGAGGATTGTAATATTCCCAATTAGATTTCAGCTAGTTGGAATATTAATTTTTTTTATTTATTCTTAGATAGAAGAATAAGAGGGTATGGAGACCCATAAATATCCTTAGTAGGAATAAAATCACTCCTAATGTGAATAAGGAGCATCAAATTGGCTGGTTAAAACACCCTTATGTGTGAATAAGGGATGAAGCATGTGGATGGGGTAAATTTTGACAAAATCAACAACGCTGGTATGGAGGGAGTGGATAATCAATGAGAGACAACGTAGTTTTGGAGGAGGAGTATTTGCATGAGATTAGTGGTTTTAATGAGTGGGGCCCAAGGTGAGAAGGCTCACAATGCATATAAGGAGGGGAAGGTAGCGATAGAAGGGCATGCTGATTATTATTATGTTTATGGTTTGTATGATTTTTTTCTCTCTTCAGTTGTTTAGCGGAGACTGCTACATTGTTTAACATAAATGTGTTCCCGAGCAGGAATACCACCCTCATCCTCGGGGGACTTCAAGTGAAAAATCAGGAGAGCTGATTGAGCTGCCTTTCCACATTTCAGCATCAGGCCAAGATTCAACTTTCTTCTATAGTGCAGTTTTTTCCAGGGTGGTGTTGTGTTTTAGGGTAGAAGGAATGGAGGGTTTGTAGGGCCATTTTCTGAGATTGTTTTCAGTGGAGGAAGCATTATTTCCATTGGGATGCCAACAAGGGAGGTCCTTGGGCATCATTTCATATTTTGGCACTAGGCCAAGCTACTACCATCCCCTACAGTGCAGTTTCAGTCATAAACTATGTTATTTCAGAGGTCAGTTGTAGGGGTGGTTTCAGTGCATCATTTGGGGAGTTAGATCTTCAGTGAAGGGATCAACCTTTCACCTGGAGAATCCATTGGAGGATTTCCAAAAATTTCTACGTCAACTTCAGCCATATCTTCCTAGCTATTCAGTTGCATTGCATCTTTAGCCCTAGGGCTGCAATTCACATTTTGTGTCTTTGAGTATTTCCAGAAACCCTTTCTGGGTTGTTTAGGAAAGGTGTTTGGGAGAATAGATCTCCATTCCCAGTATTATGAGAATTATATTATCAGATCCATATATTCTTAGTCTCCAGAAACAGTGTTACTCACTAAAACTGCGCTATATTGGTGTCATACATTTTGTGTAGTAACTACATCTCATCCTTTAGTGATTTTTGGTATTGGAGGATTCTCTTGCCTAGCTTGATGGACTTGTTCTCCAAGGTATTGTACTTATTTGTTGCTGTTATACTTAATACAATGGATTAATGATTGGCTCATGCTTGATTTATTGTTATTTACTTCTATTTTCCATTATTGTGTTCAATATTTCTGCTCTCCCAATTTTAGGATATTACAAGTTGTCCATCTGATATTAGTAGGGTGAAATTAATTCTTAGTTACTCATTTTATTTAATTGAAATTTTTTTCCATTTTTTTCTTCTCATTAAACCCTTTATTTCTTTTATGTCAAACCCAAGGCACGTGGATTCTCTAACTGGAAAAAAAAATTGGAAATTGTACTTGAATTCTAAGAATAAACTAATATTTTTTTTTAAATAGAGATTGAAAAACTGATTTGAATGGTTGTAAGTGGCTCTTTATGTTTCTTTTATTTTCATGAATTTTTTTTATGAAGGAACTAGAGTATGAATTTCACATAGCCATTCAACATAAACCACATTCACAATGAATAGAGATAACGTATGATTTAATTTGTTGCAATATGTCTACTAAATTTTAATTTCTTTTTGAAAATTTACATTAAGAACCTTTTTAGTGTCTAAATGTTCAGTGATCAAACATACTCTTTCACGTTTACTTAGTAGTGGTCCTAGGTCATAATTTTAAGATTTCCAAGTAATTTTCAAATAGATTTTGTTCACTGAATATGTATAGGTCTTAAATTCTACTCAATTCACTCCATTCATGGTCATCATCATTTCAGAGGTCATGTCATCCATCAATCATCTAGGGTCTGAGGTCATTCACCACACCTTCATTTACGTTAGAGTCTAGATCTCATTTGTTTCACCACCATAAGAGTCAATTATGTCATGAAAGAGGCGAACAAAACCTCATTTTCACCATACAAGTCATTTGCATAGGGAGTTATCAAAGATATGGAAATAAGTAAAGACACTTTGTGTTTCCTCAAATAAAGTGTATTTCTTTATTAAAGTTTTTCAAAATAAATTTCTTCAAAAAAAGTTGTAAGGTTTCACTAGAAGACAAAAAAGTAATTTTATGATGTTATAAAATGGAAAAAGAGACTCCTTCAACTCATTTAATCCTTTGATGTTCGATATATCTCCTCTATTACACCATAATAATCCAAAGTTTCCCAGGGTTGATGAAAAAAAAAAAAAATTTCGCTAAATTGCTCCTGCTACACTTTTGGAGGTGTTGCGCTACGCTTCTGGCATGTACTACATTTTTGGTGTTTGAGATCCAAATAAATTCTCCAAGATTCAAAAAACTACACAAGGGTTCATACACCTCCTAAGCAGTAAGTGGACACCCTCCATACCTCTCTCAAGTCAAAATTCTCCAGCAAATGAGTGATTTCCTTCGTTAGGTTATCTACACTATGTTTTTGGTGTTTTTGACCCTTGGATTATTTTAGCTGATAAAACCATACTCTAACCATCCAAAACCTTCATAAAAAATTCATAAATCATACCCTAACATCTCCTATCACTCACAACCCTCCTTTCCATCAATTTCATTAAAACCCTAATTTTCACTACATTTTGGCAGAATACTAGGAAATTCTTGTGTTTTAATATTTTGGGCACCTTCCTCATACCCATTCCAGAATTTTCACATCAATGCTATTTCCAACTCATCACCCTACCTTCTCAATTTTTTGGGGATTTTTCCCTAGCTTCTTTCTGCCTCATTTTTGCCCCTAAAGTTGCCCCTACCACCATCCCTTGTTTCTTAATTATACACCTCCCTTACCCATTTCATTTAACTAGGGTTTCATCTTGTTGAAAAAATCCATGGAGGAAGAAAAGAAGATTCATAAGGGAGGCCACCATTCTAGGTTTAAGCCATCTAGCTTGCAATAAATCAACACCTATCCTTTTTCCAAGAGATGTTTTGAAAACAATGGTTGTTTGAGGTTTTGTGAGAGGATCAAGGAGGTAGGTTGTCATCCTCAATTGACAAGCCTTTTTTCTGCTAGTTTTAGAAAAGAGAAGGCTATCATAGAAATCATTGAGTTTACCATATCATCAGATGTTATTTCTTCAAAAATAGTGTTATAGGTAAATTTGGGCATCATTCCCAATGACTTGGTTAACTGGGCAACATCTCCAGGACCGATGATCAAAAAGGTATATCATTCCCTATCATCTCAGTTGCTAGATGCTCTAAGACACGAAACATTCATGAATCAAACAAGATTTTCATCATAGCAAGGATTTTCCATGGTTTGAAGCTTATTATTAAACATGTGGGAGCTCACCAACGTAGGCTCTAAGGGGCCTAAGTGCATTGCATATGTAGGTAGCTCCATTCTGGGTTGCTCTACAAAGCACTTACTGACATTCAAAGGTGCGTTGGTTAGATTGGGAGGGAAATTCTCATTGTTTCGGAATCTCCACTTGGCCAGTGTCTTCTAGAAGGGTTCACATGTGTCATGCTTCAGATCCAAGTGTCCATTGACATCTACATGAATGGAAAACATGTCTTGCCTATTTTTGGAATGCAATTTATTGCAAAACAACCTACACTTCATCTGTAAATTGAACACAAAGCTAAGTGTTCAAGGAGGAAGATTTTGAGTAGAGAAATGATGGAGAATTTTCAATAGAGAGTTTGATTTGTGGAGCTATTGGTGGAGAGGCTTATGCTGTGATGAGACTAAGGAACCATGCTAGAAGGTCACGATGAATCAGTCACTAGGTTGTAACCTCTCCTTCTATCATCAATAAAGAGTACTTCTTGTTTTTCCCTACATGCATCCATGTTTACTTTGATTTTCCATGTTGCAAAATATTTGTTGATGAATGTAGTTTATGCTTAACCAATTTGGCTAATTAACTTGAATAGATATCTAGATTGTTGTATCTTCTGCTGCTTCAATGCTCTTTCTTGCAGGAAGTATTCAGTTATTTGAAACCGCTTGAAGTTGAGGCTGTAGTGGAAGTGACAGAAAGGAGCCGTTTCGAAGCAACTGAAACAAGTAAGCATCCAATCCTCTCTGTATATCTGTTCTGAGTTAGGAAAAAGGGTAGTGCAGTCTTTCACCTATTGTTCTAGACTAGACACCGGTCTAGGGAAGCGTAGTTTATCCATAGATTACAATTCTGGCCCAACAAATAGGTATCTCAGACCATGGAGAAGTCATGTTCAAAGGGATGGAATTGGACCTTGAAACCTAAAAAATGTTCCTAAAACCTCATTGCAAATATGCTCCTCAACATATCTTCCCTTTCAGTCATTTACTTGATAAATATGACCCTATGATGAAGTTAATCATGAAATATTTTACATGTGAAGGGAGATTCTCAAGGTTGTACTAGTATCATGTCACATTATTGGTGCACTTCACTGCTACTCAGCCACTCAATTTTCCCAATTATTTGTTTAGAAGTTTGATCAAGATGAATGAAAAGGTACAAAGCAAAGGTAAAGATCATCACTCTAGTTTAGTCCATCATGGCTTGGTCAATATTATTTTTTTTCATAATCTTTCAGCAATCAATATGTCTTGGGAAAATTCCATGGAGAAAGTGTTGGTGAAAAAAGAGGTTTCTGGGCAAGACCGAGGTTCAAGATAGAGGCCAAGAAGGTTTCCGCGGTAGTCTAGCACAACGCTAGCATTTTCACCTTTCTCCAGAGAGTAGAGTGTCTCACCCGAGGCGTGCCGTAAACTTACTAATATTAGGAGACAAATCATGTACAAGACGATTACAACCATGAATAATCAGTTAAGGAAACTTGGAACAATAAACAAATCTCACCTCTCTGTATACGCTATTACTCATCAAGCATGTTCAGAATGTTGAATTAAAACTTAAAACTAGGCATACATTCATAGTAAGAAAATGCTTAATCAATCAACTCATAACATTACACATAGAAGTAATGATATTTCATTATCAATATCAAAACAACATACATCACTTTGTGGAGCCTATTACAATGTGATTTAGTACAAAAGAGTTCTGACAGAGCTCTCCTATGGCTCTGCTCTCTCCAACGGGATTTTGCTGCACCGAATAAATAACTCTTCTATGCTGGTTGATTTCCTATTTTTTTTTCCGCCAGCATGACTGTCAATCTTTTCTCTTTTCCTGCTCCACTGCTTGTCGCTTCTTCTTGATTACTAGGAGTTCTGATGATTGTCCTTGTCTCCCATATCTTCCATCTACACTATTCTCTACAACTTCTGCGCCACCTATCTTTCGGTTTTCTGCAATTGTGACATCTTGCTGTCTATCTTGATTGTGCTTCGCCACCTGTTCTCCGCAACTCAAAACTATTTATTTTTCAAAATAAATTCCCCAATTGGCCTCGACCACATGCTATTGACTCGTCCTGATTCAATCTTTTCCTGTTGTCGTGGCTTCCATTGGTCTGTCAGATTTTGAGGCTGACTTTGTCTTCTCTGATTATTCACTCTATCCAAAAAAAGGCACCAACTCTAGAACCTTTCTCAATGCTGAAGACTTGAGTTCTGCGAACATAGTGATCACTTGCTGCCATTCTTGAATTATTTGCTCGGTCTCGGTGGCGACTCTTTCAGCCTCGGTTTCACTTGCTACTAGCAGTAGCTTGCTGAATACTTCCTGTATTTTTGGCTCGGCTTCATCCGCCATCCATTGTATCACCTATGCTTTCTACTTGACCGATTTCCTTAGCTCTCTTAGGACCTACTTTGTGGCAGCGGAGTGTTCTTCGATCTTCCAGATTTTTTTTCGAGCACCTCTTCTTGGTTGTATAGCTGGGTTATGCTGACTAAATCAGTGGCTTCTTTGATCTCTTGTGAAATTTGTTGAAACTGTGCTGAGATAGGTTGGGATTTCATGGTTAACAAATTTGAGCATTCATTTAAATGCTTCAGTAGGTTGTAAGCCTCTTTGACTGTTGTCCCCAAATTTTCCTTCATTTCGGTTACCAACTTCTGTTTCTCGGTAACCTTCTCAGCATATACCATGATAGGGTCTAGTAATGATGGTCTAGCATCTAGCATTTCTTTGAGCTTTTGGTTCGCTCTACTAAGATTTAAACATGTCGTTTTCAGTGGGAGAGACCTCTCGATCATTGAGCAGGCCGATATGTCCTCCAGATCTTTGTTATCCTGGGCAATTACTGTTGGACATAGATCTTTGAAGATCTCAGTTACTTTTTCCAGTTGCTCCTGTAAGTTATATTTCTCCTCTTTAAGCTAATTGCACTCTTCAGTAAGCGTGACGACCTAATTTTGTTTCTACTCAAACCTCTGTTAGAGATCATTGTGCAACCCTTTATCTTGCTGTGCTACTTGTTAAATGAATTTGTATAACAGGCCAGCCCCCCAGCTCTACATGCTCTAAGTGCCTGATATGTTCTGGGTTGGTGGTATTTCTGTGAGGGGTTGCGCGCTAGCAATTAATCTCTTTGAGTTATCCTAAGGGGATGCTGGTTGGTTCTGTTGGGGAAACTTAGGTTTTGGGTTATTCATACTAATGGTCGGTTGAATCTGCTACAATATCAGGTTGGCTTGCTGAAATGGGTTCAGCTCTGTTGGTGAGGGCATTGTATCTACTGTAAAAGACCCTCCTTGAACTAATATTTCTAGGAAAGTGCCCTGCCCCACCAAAGGTTGGTTAACCTCGGGTACCCTAGCTGTAATCAAGTTAAATTTTGCCTCGGTGTCCCCATTTGTCTTGTTTCTTAACTTTACTGGGTTTGAGATAGTCGCTGAGGTGGACAGAGTGTGAATGGATTGTTCTTTGGAAGTAAATGAAGTATGGGGTGATGAATTGTGAGTGTGAGGTGGAGATGATGTCTAAATGTTTAAAACTGAGGATGGATCAAAAACAGGTAGCATGGAGGTTACTTGGGCGGTAACCTCTAGCTCTTCTCGAACTGGTACTCTTGTATCAATAGGTTGGGTCTAATCTTCAACTATTTTCTTAGGCACCATAATTATTGCTTTCTTGGCCTTGGGTGTAGTTACTGGGGGTTTAGGTGCCCTGCTCTTGTGGATTGGGGTAACTTTGGTTGTTGGGATTGAATTGAACATGGTGGAAGGTAAGGCGGTGACGATAGGGGTGTTTTTGGATGGTGACGCAAAATTTGAAGACTAAAAATCAGAAAAATAAGGAAACACAGTAGAAGCACTTGTGAGGGTTTGTATTACTAGATTGAAGCCCTTCACCCTCGTGTACAGCTAGTCTAGTAAAGGTTTTAGCTATAGTTGAGAAATCCTCATTGTTTCCTCTAGTGTCTCCCCTGGGAGTGCTTTTGGTAGCATGCCCTCAAACAAATAGTGAGGTAATCCGCTTCTGACCTCCATCACAGCTTCTGGCCACGAACAAATTTTGGTGTGAAAGGATTTTTCTTCTACCTGAAACGTTAACGGGCTCATTTTGAACGTGGTTTCATCCATGCAACTAGGTCTAATATACGTCTTCTTGTGGGTGACCCCAAACCATATCTCTGAAGAATATATATCCAATAGGTCCCTCAGAACCCTTCGTTGTCTCGCCACCACATCCACCATTTTCTTGTACCAGAATGAGAAAGCCTCCTCATTGACCTCCTTGGTGCTAGTATCTCCCGAGACTCTCCAGGGCGTAAACCTTAATGCCATAGGCTGGTCATTTTTAATTTCCGTGAGCTACCTTACCCCCAGGTGAGTCCATTTCCACATCGCAAAATCCATAATGAGATAGCCATAAATGAATCCTGTGGCTCGTTTGTAATTATCCTCATAGACCTCAAACAGTTCTTTCAATAGGAAGGTACACCAGTTTAGCTGAGCTCCCTGGATGTAGTGTTCCACAACTGAAATGGTGCCCAGGGTGCATTTGCCTTTGGTGTAATGCCTCATTGTCTTACCCGCTATTAGATAGTAGGCAAATTTCACTGCTGGATTGTTGATGAGGTCTATATTCGCCCCCTTCCCTCCTCTTCAGGTCTCATACTTCTTATAATAATCATAGTCCCTTTCCTTCTTGGCTCTCTTGGACACATTTTGGAAGGATGTAAGTCTAATGATGTCCTTTGCAAGTATATGTATTTCTCTCCCAAGCCACAATGATCTGTTCTGGACTCTACTCAGCAGGAATTTCATACACTGCATTACCGCTCCCGTTGTTCCAAACACTGGGAGGTTCCTGAGGTTCAGTATTATCAATTTTTGGATACCTCTGAACTCCGGATTCATCCTTGCTGCTCCCTCGCCTCCCTCTGTGGCATAATTTTATATGTATACTTGTCGCTTCATAGCTGGGAATTGATAGGAATCCGTGAAATCTGTATCAATTAGCGAAGCATTGACATACTTTCCAACCAATGATTCTATCCTCTGAATTCTCTCATCGAGCTTGGGGTCAACGACTGCTAGTGCTACCCTCGTCATATTCGTTCTTATTCTGTATACCTGGAGTGCTATTTTTGATCTCTTGCTGTGAATTCCTGTTGTTGGACTGTCTCTTTGAACTTCCTCTGATGAAATTTCACTTGTTTTTGTAGCTGTTTCTTGTTCTAACTCGAAATTTTTTGGTATTCTAGTGCTTTTATTCTTTCATGCGGGTTAAGTAATGTAATTGACACGAATGAGGTTGATAAGACCCCATAACTAATTATTTTTTCCTGTCTCTCCCACGGCTATAATTGTGCGATTAGTTACCACAATGAGGTGTATTCTGACATTGCTGACTATGTCTTCAGGATTTAGGTAGACATGATGGGTAATGATTATAGCTTAATATGGAAAATTTATTATGGTATGGTTGTTACTAATTATGGTAGTTAATTCTCAATTTCGGGTGATCCTACGAACTCACAATGGTATGATGGGTTATTATTACGGAATAATATTTGACACACTTGGATTTATGACATGGATGACACGTTAGACGCTACCTCCCTCGGAACACAATTGGTTGCGATTTTGTCTCCGCATCGCAACAGGTGGATTTACTCATTATTGTGATGTATTTTTATCGGGATTCCTATTCTATGTCTCATCTCGGGTGTGACAGAGTTATTGACTCTATCTATTTCTATTATACCCTACTGACTACTGTCAGTTGTGAGATTTATTTGGAAAAAAATAAATGGTGAAACTTACTCGTGATAAGGCTTCAAGTGTGCAGCATTCACCCATCCTTATAATACTTGGTCATCTAGTTGTGCCAATCAAACCACACTTGAATCTTTAATTTCTATAACATGGTATGGTCCCATCCAGTGCATTCTGAGTTTTCCTAGGAACTTTTAAAATCTGTTTTCATACAACATAACTTTCCCTACGATAGTGAACATCTAATGGTTGATGTGATGGTCATGGCAAGCCTTCTGTCTTTCCTTTTGAACCACCTGATGGAACTCCGCCAGGAATATCTCTTCTTAAAGCTCTTGAAGCTCATGGAGGCATTCAGTTATTGAGTCTTCATCTGTCATCTATACTGTGGAAGCGATTAATAGAATTGGTATGATAAATTCAGCAGGTAACACTGCTTCTCTCCCATACACTAGCTGGAATGGAGTTTGATTGTGCAACACTTTGACAGTTTTTCTGCATGCCCATAATGTTGTTGGTATCCTCTCATCCCAGTCATCTTGATTGGCATTGCATATCTTGGTTAGTCCTTTTTCTAAGATCTTTTTGAATGCTTCAACGTTTCCATTTGATTGAGGGTGGTATGGGCTGCTTTTGTGATGTTGTACCATACAATTATTTAACAGAGACTTGATTGTTGTATTAATGAAGTGCGTACACTGATCACTGGTTAGGATTCTTGGCCAGCCAAATCTGCTAATGATATTTTTGAAAATGAACCTACCTACTGTGTCTGTTGTGAATTATTTTACTGGTGTTGCCTCCACCCATCTTGTGAGGTAATTTGTTGCAGTTATTATGTACCTTACCTGTGAATGTCTTTCCACTGGTGTAATTTTCCCTACGAAATCAACGTCCCATTTTTCAAATGGATGCAATGCTCTTATAGGTTGCAGTTGTAACTCATCCTAGTGTGATGTACGTCTTGTTATTTGGCAGACATCATATTTTTTTACATATGATTTACTATATTTATGAATGTGGGCCACCATAATGCTGCTTGTAATATTTTTCTTACAATGGGTTTTGCACTGAAATGCCCCCCTACAATTCCGCAATGACACTCCCACAACAAGATATCCTCTCTTTCATGGTCCATGACACATCTCTGCAAGACATGGTACAAACCCATCATATATATTTTTCCTGCTATCAGTTGATACTTAGGTACTTTTTATTAACAAATGCCTTCTTTGAGTTGTCGTGTATTCTATTGGGCACTATCCTATGGCCAGATATACTGTTATATGCTCCAAATAGTTTAGTATGGATTCTACTCTGAAGAGATTAACATCCGACAACTAATCACCAAGGGATCCCCCATTATCTCCATTCTCCAACCTTGATAAATGTTCAGGACCCATGTTTAACCTCCCTGGTTTCAATATCACTTCGAAGATAAAATCCTGGAATAGTAGGAGAAATCTATAGATTCTTCCTTCAAGCACGGGTTTGTTAACCAGGTATTTCAATACTGAATGGTCTGTAAAGAATTTTAACATACCTCCAAGTAGGTAATGACGACACTACTGAAGAGAATACACCATCGCAAGATCTTCTCTTTCTGTTTTTGTGTAGTTCCTTTCTGTTATCACTCCACAAATTTTCAAAATTTGATACTTGAAAATGAACCATAATACTGCTTCAAATTTCTTAGTTTGAAAAATATCATAAAAAGATGAATTTTATGGTGTATTTAAATTTTTTAAACTTAGGTTAAGGTCTTAGAAATGAGTCCAAGTCACACCAGAGGAGTATATTTTGAGCTGACACTTGGAAATGACCACAAGTCCAAAATTTTTCCATCTGTTACCAAACTGTCTAAGTCCGTAGCGAATATAGCAGGAAATTAACAAGATTTGCTACGGAAACATCTAATAGTTTCGTAGCAATTATGACACTTGTCAAATGAAACTTGCTACAAAATATCTGCCAACCTTTAACGGTTTGAAGAATAATGATGAATGATTTAGAGTTACAAGGACCTGCTGCCAGATTTAAACCATCATTTTAAAAGCTTTCCATGTTAGTAATTATTTGTTTATACATCCTCTCATTCCACTCTCATACTTTCTGTTTTATATTTCTGCACTCATCATTCACTACTAAAGCATCTCTCTGTCAGGAAGCTACCTTGTAAAAACCCTTGTCAATTGTATCAGTCTCATCCCATTTTAGTTTCTATCTGTTATCAAGCGTTCTATCCCGAACAGGTGTAAAGAGGTAAGGTAAGCCACCATTTCATCACAATGGGAATGGCTATAGCTACACCCAAGAAAGCTGACAAAGGAGGTATACCATTCCGCTATGAACCTACAACTCCAAACTTGGTTTTAGAAAATTAATATTTCATATATTTTTTTACAAAGGCGGGATGCATCGAATTCATTCAGAAATTGCAAGGGCATCATCCACAAATGTCATGAGATTTTGTGGCCAATTTCAGAGGAACATTTACAAAGGTAGGCTATCTCGATGTCCCAATTTCATCAGATAGTATCTCTAAAGTAACAGGGATTCCCAAGGTTGGAGAGGAGTGGTTTAAAGCCACCAAATTTGACTTGAAAATTTGTGATGAATATTTGAAACCAGAACATGCAGGAATCAAAATGACTGAAGGAATACCTAGGATTTGTCTTAAAAATGAATTTTCTAAACTGCTAACAGTCATACAAAATTATTTTACATGTGAAGGGCATTTTCAAACCATATATATGTATCATTTCAAATTATTGATTCATTTTACAGGGAAGAAACTCATAGATATCCCATTCTATCTTTTTAGAAGTCTCGGGAAGATGGCAGATAAGGTACAAGGAAAGCCTGAAAGGAACAAAAATTCTATTTTTCATCATGGATTGATGAAATTTCTAGTCTTGGAGGAACTAAAAAAACTAAACAGAGAATGGGCTTCATTTCTGTTCATGAATGGATATAAACTTGATGTCCTATTACCAAGGAAAGCTTCCAAATCTAAAATCTCTCCTTCCAAGAAAGAAATGGGTGTCAATGCTATTGAAGCAACTCAACATCAAGGTTTATAGGTTTCAGATAAAGACTTGGTGGAACAAACTGAGTTAGTCCAGGATATATCACTACTTCCAACAACTAGATCTAGGAGGAGGACTACCAAACATATTACAGGCAACAAGACAGAATCTGAAGCTAAGATATCCAAAGGAAATGTTAAAGAAGATGTTAAAGGCAAAGGTAAACTTGAAGATATCCTACAGGCCATTGACATTGTAGAATCCCCTGTAGTAAAAGCAGCTAAAGAGAAGACATCTAAAGTTAAAGGTAAGGGAATCATTATTAAAAAATTAGATTTCTCCTCAGATGATTTAGATTTTATATTCGAACCTCGAAAACCTCATACCAAGTCACAAATGTCAGAAATTGTTACTGTTGGTGATAGTAATAAGAGAGATGATAAAGGTATGGGAGAAATAGCAAAAGAAGTTATTGTCATATCACCTATTGAGACAAAATATATCAAGGATAAGAAGACAGATAAATCTATAGATGTGACTCAAGAAAAAATTAAGATAGGTTCTTATAAAGGCAAGTGAAAGAATTAAAAGAAGAAATGAAACTGATGAGAACAGAATTGGAGAAAAAATACTTGGAAAGAGGAGATGTAAACAAAGCTGCTTGGAAACACTGACATACAATAGGGTAACAATTAGATCAGCATATTTTTGTCTTATATTTTCAAAAAAATACTCACAATCATTTTCATATACTTTTTGAAGCTCAGATGCAAGTTTTATTGAATTACCTAAGTATTGGGCAATTTTGCAGCAAGTGGCAGGCTTGAAGGCCAGTTTTTGCTGTGGAATTTCTGAAAGCATATTTTGGTTTTGAAAAGCAAAAAATTGATGGAAGTAAGCAGTTTTAAAGGTCATGCTTATTTTTTTTTTTCATATAACATCTTCCAAGGGTTAAAATCAGCAGAAGAATATTATATATCAACTTCTGGGATGCGCTACAAAAACAGGTTGTTTTCATAGCTCAAAAACAGAGTTTTAGCAGAGAAGACAATTTTATGAAAAATAATGATAAGGCATGAAAAGGATCAAGAACGTGTAAGGTTACTCATCATCAGGTGTAAAAGAGTATCAGATGTCAATGAGTATCATTTTTTTCCAAGTGGAGACTTTAGTCAAAAGAAGAATTTGAAGACAATAGTCGAACATGTGCCATGTCATCAAACTAACATTTCCAAAATGATGGAAAAATTTATTCCATAAAGGTTGTCATGATATGAATGTTTTTTTAATGGGCATCATGGTATAAAGTTATGATTCCTCTCGAGGATGACTTGGACTAGTTTGTTTTGATTGTAATAATTAAGACTTCTACTCCTAGTAGGACTCTTACTCTTGTTTTGAATAGATGTCAGTCTTAGTCTCTAGAAGTTAGTCAACAATTAGTTTTAAGTGTTAGTTAAATTAAAATGGTTTGGCCACTTGGCAAGGTAGTTGTAAAGGCTAAAAGGCCTATAAATAATGTATATTTCGAGGTACCAAGGGTTGGAAAATGTAATCAGAACAACTACTTTTGTAAATGCTTTGAGCAGATTGATATATACAAAAACAAAGTGACTTTTTCTGAAGCTGAGATTCTTATTATACTTCAGTGAGCTTTATTTCTTCTCTCATATGTTTTACTTCCATATTTTTGATGCTTAATACTCAGAATTCATGGGAGCATGCTATGACTTCCTTTAAGTGTTGATTTATGGTGAATTGAGTTCTTAGGTCCTATCTGTGGATGGTTTTGTTCAATGTTTGATGCTTATTACTCAGAATTCATGGTCATTAATGCTCTGACTTCCTTTAGGTGTTAATATTTTATGAATATCTTCTAAATAATTTCTTTTTAGTACCCTGAGGTATCATTACTCAGAATTCATGCACACATGCTCTGACCTCCTTTGAAACTTAAGTTATTGAGACCTTTCTGACTGTACTACCCTTTTCATTGAAGTATATACAAGCCTCAGTTTTATAAGAAGAGCTATTTTGTTATCTTATCCCTATCACTGACTCCATAGCCCAATAGTAACTTGTATTCATATTTCAACCTGCAAACATACAAAACCACAAACCATAGAGTTAGCCATCTATATTTATACAAAATCAATAACCCTTGAGAGATCCCTCTCAGGCTGAGGAGGCTAAGCCTCAGCAGAAATATTGGTTTGAAATAGTTACATTGAGGTAGTCTGATCAACAGCCTATCAGGGTCCTATTTTGGTGATAACACCTTCTATAGTAGACAACTTCCTACTTGCAAAGTAGACTAGATGATCAACATAGGTTTCTCTTGGTTGAGCTAACACCGCTCCTAATGCAATGATGGAGGCATCAATATGGACATGGAACTGTTTTTTCCCAGTTAGGATGGACCAGGACAGGTGCACTTGCTAACTTTTATTTCAATGTATTGAGGGCGTTAATGCATTCGTCGCTCCACATGAATTTATCTGACTTCCGCAACAAATTTTCCAATGGTGTTGTTATCTTTACATAGTTGCGGATGAATATTTTGTAGTACTCGATATGCCCGAGTAGTGATCTTAATTGTTTCCTAGTTTTTGGTGCTTCTATGTTAACAATGACTGCTACTTTTGTTGGATCCACACAAACACTCTGTTTACAAACAACATGTCCTAGTAGTGTCCCGAAAGGTACTACACAGATGCATCTCTTGAGGTTGAGGGAGATTTGGAGTTGTTTGCATATGTCAAAAACTATTCTGAGTAAGGTTGCATGACACTTTATAAAATTGTAAATTGTCTAATCATCCATGTATACCTCTAGTAACTTATGGATATAATCCCGAAAGGCTACTATCACTATTCGTGAAAACACCACTAGAGAATTTTTCAGTCCAAAGGGCATGACATGGTATGCAAAATATCCCCATTCGGTTGTGAAAGTGGTCTTATTCTAGTATTATTCTACTATTATCACTTGATGATATCCTAAGAATCCATCTGTGAATGAATAGGCTTCATTTCCTGACACATTGTCGAGAACCTCATCACTAAATGGAGTGGGAAATGGATCATGTATGCATGTGTTGTTGAGGCTTCTATAATACACACATACTCTGATCTCAGATTTCTCCTTTTTTCTTTGTATTACAATGGGACTAACCCACTCTTCTTCCTCCACTGGAAAAATCAATGCTGCTTTCGACATGTGCCATGTCATCAAACTAACATTTCCAAAATTATGGGCAAATTTATGCCATGAAGGATGTCATGATATGAATGTTTTTTTAATGGGCATCATGGTATAAAGTTAGGATTCCTCTCGAGGATGACTTGGATTAGTTTTTTTTTATTGTAATAATTAAGAGTTCTAGTCCTAGTAGGACTCTTACTCTTGTTTTGAATAGATGTCAGTCTTAGTCTGTAGAAGTTAGTCAACAGTTAGTTTTAAGTGTTAGTTAAATTAAAATGGTTTGGCCACTTGGCAAGGTAGTTGTAAAGGCTAAAAGGCCTATAAATAATGTATATTTCGAGGTACCAAGGGTTGGAAAATGTAATCAGAACAACTAATTTTGTAAATGCTTTGAGCAGATTGATATATACAAAAACAAAGTGACTTTTTCTGAAGCTGAGATTCTTATTATACTTCAGTGAGCTTTATTTCTTCTCTCATATGTTTTAATTCCATATTTTTGATGCTTAATACTTAGATTTAATGGGAGCATGCTATGACTTCCTTTAAGTGTTGATTTATGGTGAATTGAGTTCTTAGGTCCTATCTGTGGATGGTTTTGTTCAATGTTTGATGCTTATTACTCAAAATTCATGGTCATTCATGCTCTGACTTCCTTTAGGTGTTAATATTTTATGAATATCTTCTAAATAATTTCTTTTTAGTACCCTGAGGTATCATTACTCAGAATTCATGCACACATGCTCTGACCTCCTTTGAAACTTAAGTTATTGAGACCTTTCTGACTGTACTACCCTTTTCATTGAAGTATATACAAGCCTCAGTTTTATAAGAAGAGCTATTTTGTTATCTTATCCCTATCATTGACTCCATAGCCCAATGTTAACTTGTATTCATATTTCAACCTGCAAACATACAAAATCACAAACGATAGAGTTAGCCATCTATCTTTATAAAAATCAATAACCCTTGAGAGATCCCTCTCAGGCTGAGGAGGCTAAGCCTCAGCCAAAAGATTGGTTTGAATTAGTTACACTGAGGAAGTCTGATCAGCAACCTATCAGGGTCCTATTTTGGTGATAACACTTTCTATAGTAGACAACTTCCTACTTGCAAAGTAGACTAGATGATCAACATAAGTTTCTCTTGGCTGAGATAAAATTGCTCCTAATGCAATGATGGAGGCGTCAATATGGACATGGAATTGTTTTTCCCAGTTAGGATGGACCAGGATGGGTGCACTTGATAACTTTTCTTTCAATTTATTGAGGGTGTTAGTGCATTCGTCGCTCCACATGAATTTATCTGACTTCCGCAACAATTTTGCCAATGGTGTTGTTATCTTTACATATTTGCGGATGAATCTTCTGTAGTACCTGATATGCCCAAGTAGTGATCTTAATTGTTTCATAGTTTTTGGTGCTTCTATGTTAACAATGACTGCTACTTTTGTTGGATCCACACAAACACCCTGTTTACAAACAACATGTCCTAGTAGTGTCTCGAAAGGTACTACAAAGATGCATTTCTTGAGGTTGAGGGAGATTTGGAGTTGTTTGCATATGTCAAAAACTATTCTGAGTAAGGTTGCATGACACTTTAGCAAATTGTAAACTGTCTAATCATCCATGTATACCTCAAGTAAGTTATGGATATAATCCCGAAAGGATACTATCACTATTCATGAAAACACCACTAGAGAATTTTTTAGTCCAAAGGGCATGACATGGTATGAAAACGATCCCCATTCGGTTGTGAAAGTGGTCTTATTCTAGTATTATTCTACTATTATCACTTGATGATATCCTGAGAATCGATCTGTGAATGAATAGGCTTCATTTTCTAACACATTGTCGAGAACCTCATCACTAAATGGAGTGGGAAATGGATCATGTGTGCATGTGTTGTTGAGGCTTCTATAATACACACATACTCTGATCTCAGATTTCTCCTTTTTTCTCTGTATTACAATGGGACTAACCCACTCTTCTTCCTCCATTGGAAAAATCAATGCTCCTTTCGACATGTGCCATGTCATCAAACTAACATTTCCAAAATGATGGGCAAATTTATTCCATGAAGGCTGCCATGATATGAATGTTTTTTTAATGGGCAGCATGGTATAAAGTTAGGATTCCTCTCGAGGATGACTTGGATTAGTTTGTTTTGATTGTAATAATTAAGAGTTCTAGTCCTAGTAGGACTCTTACTCTTGTTTTGAATAGATGTCAGTCTTAGTCTCTAAAAGTTAGTCAATAGTTAGTTTTAAGTGTTAGTTAAATTAAAATAAGTTTGGCCACTTGGGAAGGTAGTTGTAAAGGCTAAAAGGCCTATAAATAATGTATATTTTGAGGTACCTAGGGTTGGAAAATGTAATCAGAACAACTACTTTTGTAAATGCTTTGAGTAGATTGATATATACAAAAACAAAGTGACTTTTTCTGAAGCTAAGATTCTTATTATACTTCTGTGAGCTTTATTTCTTCTCTCATATGTTTTACTTCCATATTTTTGATGCTTAATACTTAGAATTCATGGGAGCATGCTATGACTTCCTTTAAGTGTTGATTTATGGTGAATTGAGTTCTTAGGTCCTATCTATGGAGGGTTTTGTTCAATGTTTGATGCTTATTACTCAGAATTCATGGTCATTCATGCTCTGACATCCTTTAGGTGTTAATATTTGATGAATCTCTTCTAAATAATTTCTTTTCAGTACCTTGAGGTATCATTACTCAGAATTCATGCACACATGCTCTGACCTCCTTTGAACCTTAAGTTATTGAGACCTTTCTGACTGTACTACCCTTTTAATTGAAGTATATACAAGCCTCAGTTTTATAAGAAGAGCTATTTTGTTATCTTATCCCTATCACTAACTGCATAGCCCAATGGTAACTTGTATTCATATTTCAACCTGCAAACATACAAAACCACAAACCATAGAGTTAGCCATCTATGTTTATACAAAATCAATAACCCTTGAGAGATCCCTCTCAGGCTGAGGAGGCTAAGCCTCAGCCAAAAGATTGGTTTGAAACATTTACACTGAGGAAGTCTGATTTGCAGCCTATCAAGGTCCTATTTTGGTAATAACACTTTATATAGTAGAAAAATTCCTACTTGCAAAGTAGACTAGATGATCAACATAAGTTTCACTTGGCTGAGATAACACCGCTCCTAATGCAATGATGGAGGCGTAAATATGGACATGGAACTGTTTTTCCCAGTTAGGATGGACTACGATGGGTGCACTTGCTAACTTTTCTTTCAATGTATTGATGGCGTTAGTGCATTCGTCGCTCCACATGAATTTATCTGACTTCCGCAACAACTTTTCCAATGGTGTTGTTAGCTTTACATAGTTGCGTATGAATCTTCTGTAGTACCCGATATGCCCGAGTAGTGATCTTAATTGTTTCATAGTTTTTGGTGCTTCTATGTTAACAATGACTGCTACTTTTGTTGGATCCACACAAACACCCTGTTTACAAACAACATGTCCTAGTAGTGTCCCGAAAGGTACTACAAAGATGCATTTCTTGAGGTTGAGGGAGATTTGGAGTTGTTTGCATATGTGAAAAACTATTCTAAGTAAGGTTGCATGATGCTTTAGAAAATTTTAAACTGTCTAATCATCCATGTATACCTCAAGTAACTTAGGGATATAATCCCGAAAGGCTACTATCACTATTCGTGAAAACACCACTAGAGAATTTTTCAGTCCAAAGGGCATGACATGGTATGCAAACGATCCCCATTCGGTTGTGAAAGTGGTCTTATTCTAGTATTATTCTACTATTATCACTTGATGATATCCTAAGAATCCATATATGAATGAATCGGCTTCATTTCCTGACACATTGTCGAGAACCTCATCACTAAATGGAGTGGGAAATGGATCATGTATGCATGTGTTGTTGAGGCTTCTATAATACACACATACTCTGATCTCAGATTTCTCCTTTTTTCTTTGTATTACAATGGGAATAACCCACTCTTCTTCCTCCACTGAAAAATCAACGCTGCTTTCGACATGTGCCATGTCATCAAACTAACATTTCCAAAATGATAGGCAAATTTATTCCTTAAGGTTGTCATGATATGAATGTTTTTTTAATGGGCAACATGGTATAAAGTTAGGATTCCTCTCAAGGATGACTTGGATTAGTTTGTTTTGATTGTAATAATTAAGAGTTCTAGTCCTAGTAGGACTCTTACTCTTGTTTTGAATAGATGTTAGTCTTAGTCTCTAGAAGTTAGTCAAAAGTTAGTTTTAAGTGTTAGTTAAATTAAAATGGTTTGGCCACTTGGCAAGGTAGTTGTAAAGGCTAAAAGGCCTATAAATAATGTATATTTCGAGGTACCAAGGGTTGGAAAATGTAATCAGAACAACTAATTTTGTAAATGCTTTGAGAAGATTGATATATACAAAAACAAAGTGACTTTTTCTAAAGATGAGATTCTTATTATACTTCAGTGAGATTTATTTCTTCTCTCATATGTTTTATTTCCATATTTTTGATGCTTAATACTCAGAATTCATGGGAGCATGCTATGACTTCCTTTAAGTTTTGATTAATGGTGAATTGAGTTCTTAGGTCCTATCTGTGGATGGTTTTGTTCAATGTTTGATGCTTATTACTCAGAATTCATGGTCATTCATGCTTTGACTTCCTTTAGGTGTTAATATTTGATGAATCTCTTCTAAATAATTTATTTTCAGTACCTTGAGGTATCATTACTCACAATTCATGCACACATGCTTTGACCTACTTTGAACCTTAAGTTATTGAGACCTTTCTGACTGTACTACCCTTTTCATTGAAGTATATACAAGCCTCAGTTTTATAAGAAGAGCTATTTTGTTATCTTATCCCTATCACTGACTCCATAGCCCAATGGTAACTTGTATTCATATTTCAACCTGCAAACATACAAAACCACAAACCATAGAGTTAGCCATATATCTTTATGCAAAATCAATAACCCTTGAGAGATCCCTCTCATGCTGAGGAGGCTAAGCCTTAGCCAAAATATTGGTTTGAAATAGTTACACTGAGGTAGTCTGTTCAGCAGCCTATCATGGTCCTATTTTGGTGATAACACTTTCTATAGTAGACAACTTCCTACTTGCAAAGTAGACTAGATGATCAACATAAGTTTCTCTTGGCTGAGCTAACACCACTCCTAATGCAATGATGGAGGCGTCAATATGGACATGGAACTGTTTTTCCCAGTTAGGATGGACCAGGATGGGTGCACTTGCTAACTTTTCTTTCAATGTATTGAGGGCATTAGTGCATTCGTCGCTCCACATGAATTTATCTGACTTCCGCAACAACTTTTCCAATGGTGTTGTTATCTTTACATAGTTGCGGATGAATATTCTGTAGTACCCGATATGCCCGAGTAGTGATCTTAATTGTTTCATAGTTTTTGGTGCTTCTATGTTAACAATGACTGCTACTTTTGTTGGATCCACACAAACACCCTGTTTACAAACAACATGTCCTAGTAGTGTCCCGAAAGGTACTACAAAGATGCATTTCTTGAGGTTGAGGGAGATTTGGAGTTGTTTGCATATGTCAAAAACTATTCTGAGTAAGGTTGCATGACGCTTTAGAAAATTGTAAACTGTCTAATCACCCATGTATACCTCTAGTAACTTATGGATATAATCCCGAAAGGCTACTATCACTATTCATGAAAACACCACTAGAGAATTTTTCAGTCCAAAGGGCATGACATGGTATGCAAACGATCCCCATTTGGTTGTGAAAGTGGTCTTATTCTAGTATTATTCTACTATTATCACTTGATGATATCCTGAGAATCCATCTATGAATGAATAGGCTTCATTTCCTGACACATTGTCGAGAACCTCATCACTAAATGGAGTGGGAAATGGATCATGTATGCATGTGTTGTTGAGGCTTCTATAATACACACATAATCTGATCTTGGATTTCTCCTTTTTTCTTTGTATTACAATGGGACTAACCCACTCTTCTTCCTCCAATGGAAAAATCAACGCTGCTTTCGACATGTGCCATGTCATCAAACTAACTTTTCCAAAATGATGGGAAAATTTATTCCATGAAGGCTGTCATGATATGAATGTTTTTTTAATGGGCATCATGGTATAAAGTTAGGATTCCTCTCGAGGATGACTTGGATTAGTTTTTTTTTATTGTAATAATTAAGAGTTCTATTCCTAGTAGGACTCTTACTCTTGTTTTGAATAGATGTCAGTCTAAGTCTCTAGAAGTTAGTCAACAGTTAGTTTTAAGTGTTAGTTAAGTTAAAATGGTTTGGCCACTTGGAAAGGTAGTTGTAAAGGCTAAAAGGCCTATAAATAATGTATATTTCGAGGTACCAAGTGTTGGAAAATATAATTAGAACAGCTACGTTTGTAAATGCTTTGAGCAGATTGATATATACAAAAACAAAGTGACTTTTTCTGAAGCTGAGATTCTTATTATACTTCAGTGAGATTTATTTCTTCTCCCATATGTTTTACTTCCATATTTTTGATGCTTAATACTCAGAATTCATGGGAGCATGCTATGACTTCCTTTAAGTGTTGATTTATGGTTAATTGAGTTCTTAGGTCCTATCTGTGGATGGTTTTGTTCAATGTTTGATGCTTATTACTCAGAATTCATTGCCATTCATGCTCTGACTTCCTTTAGGTGTTAATATTTGATGAATATCTTCTAAATAATTTCTTTTCAGTACCTTGAGGTATCATTACCCAGAATTCATGCACACATGCTCTGACCTCCTTTGAACCTTAAGTTATTGAGACCTTTCTGACTGTACTACCATTTTCATTGAAGTATATACAAGCCTCAGTTTTATAAGAACAACTATTTTGTTATCTTATCGCTATCACTAACTCCATAGCCCAATGGTAACTTGTTTTCATATTTCAACCTGCAAACATAAAAAACCACAAACCATAGAGTTAGCCATCTATCTTTATACAAAATCAATAACCCTTGAGAGATCCCTCTCAGGCTGAGCAGGCTAAGCCTCAGCCAAAATATTGGTTTGAAATAGTTACAATGAGGTAGTCTGATCAGCAGCCTCTGGTTGAAAATGGCAACAAGAAATAGTGAAGGAGGCCTCCTGAAACATATTTCCTGATCCTAGTTGGAAAGTGATCACCTAAACTAGGTGGGGACCACACATGTGATTTTTGTCGAAAGGTCTATTTTTAGACTATGTCTATTTTTAGACATATGGAGCATGGTCTATGAGTTGCAGGATGCTATTTGTGGATGGTTGGTCAAGTTGGTAAAAATATATGGACCTCTATTTTTAGATATTGGGCGAAGTCTATTTTTAGATTGCCAGTCTAAAAATAGATCAGTCAAATATTATTAGCCCTTAATAATATTTGGACTATAAACATTATCTTATCCTCTTGGAGCACTTCAGTTCGAGCTACAGATGTGGCACATGCAACTGGTAGAAGGAAATTCGAATTTCCTAAGGGTTAGTTGAGCTATTTCATGGTTGACTTCAGTTAGAACTCATGTGGCAGAGTTTGGTGGAGTTGATGAGACAGTTGATGGAGTTGTGTTCGGTTTAACTTAGTTGAACTAGTTGTATTTAGTCTAACTGATAAATACACTAATGATGAGTGGTGTGAATTAATTATTAATTAATTCACTAATTATTAACTCATAAATCAACTAAAGAATACATCAGTTAA
Source organism: Pinus albicaulis (assembly GCA_034641835.2). Classification (NCBI taxonomy): domain Eukaryota; kingdom Viridiplantae; phylum Streptophyta; class Pinopsida; order Pinales; family Pinaceae; genus Pinus; species Pinus albicaulis. The sequence continues at coordinate 1,325,538,806 of CM076575.1, read as the reverse complement.
CTGCAATGCATGGACAGTTCAGTGGAGACCAGTGTTAGAGGTGGGTGAAAGGGTGGAGTCTACTATCAGTTGTGACTATAGTGTGCATGAGATTTGCACAATCATTGGAGGAGATTTCCAATGAGTATTGCATAGTTAAAGCCAAGGGAATTCGAATTCATTCCATTCATTCTCTCATCTTGGATTGCGCAGTAGAGGCAGGCAAACAGTGGAGGAGTTTTGAACCCATGACTTGTTCAAAACTGAGCTAGTTTGTGTGTAACTTTTGGAGACAGTACTGAGTACTTGTGAGGAGTATTGTACTAAGATTTTTACATGATTCTTCTTCATTATAATATACAGACAGTAGGGGGTTTTCAGCTGTAAGCTTTCCCCGGTATACATACTGTGTTATATGTGTTGAATTTCTATGTGCGCATGTTAATGTTTTCAATACCGCTTGTTGTTTTTATTTCCGCATGTGATGATTAATGCGTAGAAGAGATTATGTGTTATGTATGAAGCTCAAATAGTATGTGACCAGGATAATCTCGGTGAATAATTCAGAAAATTATTCAAATTTCTACACCTATCAGGGTCCTATTTTGGTGATAACACTTTCTATAGTAGACAACTTCCTACTTGCAAAGTAGACTAGATGATCAACATAAGTTTCTCTTGGCTGAGCTAACACTGCTCCTAAATCAATGGTGGAGGCGTCAATATGGACATGGAACTATTTTTCCCAGTTAGGATGGACCAGGACGGGTGCACTTGCTAACTTTTCTTTCAATGTATTGAGGGCGTTAGTGCATTCGTCGCTCCACATGAATTTATTTGACTTCCGCAACAACTTTTCCAATGGTGTTGTTATCTTTACATAGTTGCGGATGAATCTTCTATAGTACCCGATATGCCCGAGTAGTGAACTTAATTGTTTCATAGTTTTTGGTGCTTCTATGTTAACAATGACTGCTACTTTTTTTGGATCCACACAAACACCCTGTTTACAAACAACATGTCATAGTAGTGTCCCGAAAGGTACTACAAAGATGCATTTCTTGAGGTTGAGGGAGATTTGGAGTTGCTTGCATATGTCAAAAACTATTCTAAGTAAGGTTGCATGATGCTTTAGCAAATTGTAAACTGTCTAATCATCCATGTATACCTCAAGTAACTTATGGATATAATCCCGAAAGGATACTATCACTATTCGTGAAAACACCACTAGAGAATTTTTCAGTCCAAAGGGTATGACATGGTATGCAAACGATCCCCATTCGGTTGTGAAAGTGGTCTTATTCTAGTATTATTCTACTATTATCACTTGATGATATCCTGACAATCCATCTGTGAATGAATAGGCTTCATTTCCTGACACATTGTCGAGAACCTCTTCACTAAATGGAGTGGGAAATGAATCATGTATGCATGTGTTGTTGAGGCTTCTATAATACACACATACTCTAATCTCGGATTTCTCATTTTTTCTTTGTATTACAATGGGACTAACCCACTCTTCTTCCTCCACTGGAAAAATCAACGCTGCTTTCGACATCTGCCATGTCATCAAAATAACATTTCCAAAATGATGGGAAAATTTATTCCATGAAGGCTGTCATGATATGAATGTTTTTTTAATGGGCAGCATGGTATAAAGTTAGGATTCCTCTCAAGGATGACTTGGATTAGTTTTTTTTTTATTGTAATAATTAAGAGTTCTAGTCCTAGTAGGACTCTTACTCTTGTTTTGAATAGATGTCAGTCTTAGTCTCTAGAAGTTAGTCAACAGTTAGTTTTAAGTGTTAGTTAAATTAAAATGGTTTGGACACTTGGCAAGGTAGTTGTAGAGGCTAAAAGGTCTATAAATAATGTATATTTCGAGGCACCAAGGGTTGGAAAATGTAATCAAAACAACTACTTTTGTAAATGCTTTGAGCAGATTGATATATACAAAAACAAAGTGACTTTTTCTGAAGCTGAGATTCTTATTATACTTCAGTGAGCTTTATTTCTTCTCTCATATGTTTTACTTCCATATTTTTGATGCTTAATACTCAGAATTCATGGGAGCATGCTATGACTTCCTTTAAGTGTTGATTTATGGTGAATTGAGTTCTTAGGTCCTATCTGTGGATGGTTTTGTTCAATGTTTGATGCTTATTACTCAGAATTCATGGTCATTCATGCTCTGACTTCCTTTAGGTGTTAATATTTGATGAATCTCTTCTAAATAATTTATTTTTAGTACCTTGAGGTATCATTACTCAGAATTCATGCACACATGCTCTGACCTCCTTTGAACCTTAAGTTATTGAGACCTTTCTGACTATACTACCCTTTTCATTGAAGTATATACAAGCCTCAGTTTTATAAGAACAACTATTTTGTTATCTTATCCCTATCACTGACGCCATAACCCAATGGTAACTTGTATTCATATTTCAACCTGCAAACATACAAAACCACAAACCATAGAGTTAGCCATCTATCTTTATACAAAATCAATAACCCTTGAGAGATCCCTCTCAGGCTGAGCAGGATAAGCCTCAACCAAAATATTGGTTTGAAATAGTTACACTGAGGTAGTCTGATCAACAGCCTATCAGGGTCCTATTTTGGTGATAACACTTTCTATAGTAGACAACTTCCTACTTGCAAAGTAGACTAGATGATCAACATAAGTTTCTCTTGGCTGAGCTAACACCGCTCCTAATGCAATGATGGAGGCATCAATATGGACATGGAACTGTTTTTTCCCAGTTAGGATGGACCAGGAAAGGTGCACTTACTAACTTTTATTTCAATGTATTGAGGGCATTAGTGCATTCGTCGCTCCACATGAATTTATCTGACTTCCGCAACAACTTTTCCAATGTTGTTGTTATCTTTACATAGTTGCGGATGAATCTTCTGTGGTACCCGATATGCCCAAGTAGTGATCTTAATTGTTTCCTAGTTTTTGGTGCTTCTATGTTAACAATGACTGCTATTTTTGTTGGATCCACACAAACACCCTGTTTACAAACAACATGTCCTAGTAGTGTCCCGAAAGGTACTACAAAGATGCATTTCTTGAGGTTGAGGGAGATTTGGAGTTGTTTGCATATGTAAAAAACTATTCTGAGTAAGTTTGCATGACGCTTTAGAAAATTGTAAACTGTCTAATCATCCATGTATACCTCAAGTAACTTATGGATATAATCCCGAAAGGCTACTATCACTATTCGTGAAAACACCACTAGAGAATTTTTCAATCCAAAGGGCATGACATGGTATGTAAACGATCCCCATTCGGTTGTTAAAGTGGTCTTGTTCTAGTATTATTCTACTATTATCACTTGATGATATCCTGAGAATCCATCTGTGAATGAATAGGCTTCATTTACTAACACATTGTCGAGAACCTCATCACTAAATGGAGTGGGAAATGGATCATGTATGCATGTGTTGTTGAGGCTTCTATAATACACACATACTCTGATCTCAGATTTCTCCTTTTTTATTTGTATTACAATGGGACTAACCCACTCTTCTTCCTCCACTGGAAAATTCAACACTGCTTTCGACATGTGCCATGTCATCAAACTAACATTTCCAAAATGATGGGCAAATTTATTCCATGAAGGATGTCATGATATGAATGTTTTTTTAATGGGAATCATGGTATAAAGTTAGGATTCCTCTCAAGGATGACTTGGATTAGTTTGTTTTGATTGTAATAATTAAGAGTTCTAGTCCTAGTAGGACTCTTACTCTTGTTTTGAATAGATGTCAGTCTTAGTCTCTAGAAGCTAGTCAACAGTTAGTTTTAAGTGTTAGTTAAATTAAAATGGTTTGGCCACTTGGCAAGGTAGTTGTAAAGGCTAAAAGGCCCATAAATAATGTATATTTCGAGGTACCAAGAATTGGAAAATGTAATCAGAACAGCTAATTTTGTAAATTCTTTGAGCAGATTGATATATACAAAAACAAAGTGACTTTTTCTGAAGCTGAGATTCTTATTATACTTCAGTGAGATTTATTTCTTCTCTCATATGTTTTACTTCCATATTTTTGATGCTTAATACTTAGAATTCATGGGAGCATGCTATGACTTCCTTTAAGTGTTGATTTATGGTGAATTGAGTTCTTAGGTCCTATCTGTGGATGGTTTTGTTCAATGTTTGATGCTTATTACTCAGAATTCATGGTCATTCATGCTCTGACTTCCTTTAGGTGTTAATATTTGATGAATCTCTTCTAAATAGTTTCTTTTCAGTACCTTGAGGTATCATTACTCAGAATTCATGGACACATGCTCTGACCTCCTTTGAACCTTAAGTTATTGAGACCTTTCTGATTATAATACCCTTTTCATTGAAGTATATACAAGCCTCAGTTTTATAAGAAGAGTTATTTTGTTATCTTATCGCTATCACTGAGTCCATAGCCCAATGGTAACTTGTATTCATATTTCAACCTGCAAACATACAAATCCACAAACCATAGAGTTAGCCATCTATCTTTATACAAAATCAATAACCCTTGAGAGATCCCTCTTAGGCTGAGGAGGCTAAGCCTCAGCCAAAAGATTGGTTTGAAATAGTTACACTGAGGTAGTCTGATCAACAGCCTATCAGGGTCCTATTTTGGTGATAACACTTTTTATAGTAGACAAATTCCTACTTGAAAAGTAGACTAGATTATCAACATAAGTTTCTCTTGGCTGAGCTAACACCGCTCCTAATGCAATGATGTAGGCGTCAATATGGACATGGAACTATTTTTCCCAGTTAGGATGGACTAGGACGGGTGCACTTGCTAACTTTTCTTTCAATGTATTGAGGGTGTTAGTGCATTCATCACTCCACATGAATTTATCTGACTTCCGCAACAACTTTTCCAATGGTGTTTTTATCTTTACATAGTTGTTGATGAATCTTCTGTAGTACCCGATATGCCTGAGTAGTGATCTTAATTGTTTCATATTTTTTGGTGCTTCTATGTTAACAATCACTGCTAATTTTGTTGGATCCACACAAACACCCTGTTTACAAACAACATGTCCTAGTAGTGTCCCGAAAGGTACTACAAAGATGCATTTCTTGAGGTTGAGGGAGATTTGGAGTTGTTTGCATATGTCAAAAACTATTCTGAGTAAGGTTGCATGACGCTTTAGCAAAATTTAAACTATCTAATTATCCATGTATACCTCAAGTAACTTATGGATATAATCCTGAAAAGCTACTATCACTATTCATGAAAACACCACTAGAGAATTTTTCAGTCCAAAGGGCATGACATGGTATGCAAACGATCCCCATTCGGTTGCGAAAGTGGTCTTATTCTAGTATTATTCTACTATTATCACTTGATGATATCCTGAGAATCCATCTGTGAATGAATAGGCTTCATTTCCTGACACATTGTCGAGAACCTCATCACTAAATGGAGTGGGAAATGGATCATGTATGCATGTGTTGTTGAGGCTTCTATAATACACACATACTCTGATCTCGAATTTCTCCATTTTTCTTTGTATTAAAATGGGACTAACCCACTCTTCTTCCTCCACTGGAAAATTCAACGCTGCTTTCGACATGTGCCATGTCATCAAACTAACATTTCGAAAATGATGGGCAAATTTATTCCATGAAGGCTGTCATGATATGAATGTTTTTTCAATGGGCAACATGGTATAAAGTTAGGATTCCTCTCGAGGATGACTTGGATTAGTTTTTTTTTATTGTAATAATTAAGAGTTCTTCCTAGTAGGACTCTTACTCTTGTTTTGAATAGATGTTAGTCTTAGTCTGTAGAAGTTAGTCAACAGTTAGTTTTAAGTGTTAGTTAAATTAAAATGGTTTGGCCACTTGGAAAGGTAGTTGTAAAGGCTAAAAGGCCTATAAATAATGTATATTTCGAGGTACCAAGGGTTGGAAAATGTAATTAGAACAAATACTTTTGTAAATGCTTTGAGCAGATTGATATATACAAAAACAAAGTGACTTTTTCTGAAGCTGAGATTCCTATTATACTTCAGTGAGCTTTATTTCTTCTCTCATATGTTTTACTTCCATATTTTTGATGCTTAACACTCAGAATTCATGGGAGCATGCTATGACTTCCTTTAAGTGTTGATTAATGGTGAATTGAGTTCTTAGGTCCTATCTGTGGATGGTTTTGTTCAATGTTTGATGCTTATTACTCAGAATTCATGGTCATTCATGCTCTGACTTCCTTTAGGTGTTAATATTTGATGAATATCTTCTAAATAATTTCTTTTCAGTACCTTGAGGTATCATTACTCAGAATTCATGAACACATGCTCTGACCTCCTTTGAACCTTAAGTTATTGAGACCTTTCTGATTGTACTACCCTTTTCATTGAAGTATATACAAGCCTCAGTTTTATAAGAAGAGCTATTTTGTTATCTTATCCCTGTCACTGACTCCATAGCCCAATGGTAACTTGTATTCATATTTCAACCTGCAAACATAAAAAACCACAAACCATAGAGTTAGCCATCTATCTTTATACAAACTCAATAACCCTTGAGAGATCCCTCTCAGGCTGAGGAGGCTAAGCCTCAGCCAAAATATTGGTTTGAAATAGTTACACTGAGGTAGTCTGATCAGCAGCCTATCAGGGTCCTATTTTGGTGATAACACTTTCTATAGTAGACAACTTCCTACTTGCAAAGTAGACTAGATGATCAACATAAGTTTCTCTTGGCTGAGCTAACACCGCTCCTAATGCAATGATGGAGGCATCAATATGGACATGGAACTATTTTTCCCAGTTAGGATGGACCAGGACGGGTGCACTTGCTAACTTTTCTTTCAATGTATTGAGGGCGTTAGTGCATTTGTCGCTCCACATGAATTTATCTGACTTCCGCAACAACTTTTCCAATGGTGTTGTTACCTTTACATAGTTGCAAATGAATCTTCTGTAGTACCCGATATGCCCAAGTAGTGATCTTAATTGTTTCATAGTTTTTGGTGCTTCTATGTTAACAATGACTGCTACTTTTGTTGGATCCACACAAACACCCTGTTTACAAACAACATGTCCTAGTAGTGTCCCGAAAGGTACTACAAAGATGCATTTCTTGAGGTTGAGGGAGATTTGGAGTTGTTTGCATATGTCAAAAATTATTCTGAGTAAGGTTGCATGACACTTTAGAAAATTGTAAACTGTCTAATCATCCATGTATACCTCAAGTAACTTATGGATATAATCCCGAAATGCTACTATCACTATTCCTGAAAGTACCACTAGAGAATTTTTCAGTCCAAAGGGCATGACATGGTATGCAAACGATCCCCATTCGGTTGTGAAAGTGGTATTATTCTAGTATTATTCTACTATTATCACTTGATGATATCCTGAGAATCCATCTGTGAATGAATATGCTTCATTTCCTGACAAATTGTCGAGAACCTCATCACTAAATGGAGTGGGAAATGGATCATGTATGCATGTGTTGTTGAGGCTTCTATAATACACACATACTCTGATCTCAGATTTATCCTTTTTTCTTTGTATTACAATGGGACTAACCCACTCTTCTTCCTCCACTTGAAAAATCAACGCTGCTTTCGACATTTTATCTATTTTTTCTTTGAATTTTTCCTTTACCCTTGGATTTAAGTGGTAAGGCCTATGCTTCACTGGTCTTGCGTCGGGCTTTAAGACTATGCGCATTTCCCCCATTTCCCCTTTTATTCCCTTTAGCTAGGCTACTAAAGATGGGACTAAATCTTCATATTCCTGTAATAGGTCGAAGATTTCCTTAGTCATTTCTGTATCCCAGTAGTCTCTGATGGACACTATTTTGGGTTTCTCCATGCTTCCAATGTTCATCTTCTTAGTATTCAAGGGTACCATGTGCAGTCCTTTTGTGGTTGGTTCCTCCTGTATATCTCTCTCCCCCACTTTCTCTTCGAAGTATAAGTGTCAGACATTCTCTAAATCGTCATCATCCATATCACTATTTATCCGTTTTCATGCTACTGATTCTTTATTTTTCTTCTTTGAAAACGGTTATTTATTCATCTTCCTGAATATTTGGGAAAAATAGTACCCTTTTGATAGCTTGGAGTGCATCTGTGACTGGTGCTATTTCTCCCTGAAAAGAAAAACATTGCATAAATTTTTCCACGACTACTCGCCAAGTGCCAATTCCTCTCTTCTTTCCTTCTGTCAAGTGCCAGGCTTGCAGAACCGTGTCAAGTGAATGTATGAAATAATGTATCCACATAGATTCTGAGTACCCTTTTTTCTTCTAGTTATACTCACAATTCCTTAAATTTTCTAGAGGGTCAGATTCCCCTTGGTACTTTTCAATGAATTGTGGTCCTGAAGCTTCTTGGAATCTAGCTCTTAATGCTAGTGCAACATTTTCCCATTTTGGAAGTGAGTCACCATGGTTTACCCACCATCTTGCTGACGTGGATTTCAGTGCTACATCCATAAGAAGGACTCTATGTTCTATTGGTACATTTTCTTCTACTTTTTCAATAAACGTATTTACAACATGCATATTTGATAGAGTTGGATATCCTCTTACCTCAGTTCCAATCCAGTTGACCCCCCAGATGTTAGCACATCTTATAGTGTTGGTCTCATATCCTCCTTTTTTCCAATCATCCTAATCTATTTATGAGCCTAAATTTGAACTCTGAACACTTCTCAAGATTACGGTCCCTCCTAATGTTGGATTGATATAGTCTTCTCCCTTCCTTGTCATCATCTGGTAAAGGTGATCGAGAAGTTGAACATCCTCTCTGTTGTCAACAGTTTCTGTATATCAAGGTCCTTGATATGGGTCAAGTGGTTGAGTTACCCTGACCTCCCCGTCTTCAAATATCATCAATTATTTTTTCAAGTCAATCACTGGATAATTCTTAGAGGCCCAATCTATCCCCAACAAAGTAGGATAGGGATCCTTGTTCCCCATGATGTCTTTCACCTCAAAATATGTATATGTTTTCACTCCCACGACAACAACCTCGACCTCTTCTAGCCTTTCTATGGGTGCAATATATTACTAATTTTCCATTCAAAGCTGTATTGGAGAGTATTTCAACTTTGGACTCCCCAGTGCTTCCCATGTCTTTCTTCGTAGAATGTTGACATCTGATCCTAGGTCGACAATTGTGTCTTTGATTTGAAATATTGTGACTTGAGTATTTTCCTAGAATTCCTTTCCAGTTCCTCTCTTGTTTCTTTTCATCCTTAATATGTATTTTTCAGTTGAATTTCTTGACTCTCCTGGTTCTTCATTTTCCTGCATCACTAACTCTAGATTTTGCTTTAGTTTTTCTAGCATTGGTGCATTGCTTACAATTTTTAGGAATAGTCAGAACCATTCCTCAATCAGTGTACTTGTATGAGTCTACACCTCTTTTTCGATGGAAGGTTGTGGAAGCTCAATGCCTTTACTCCCCCCTATCTGTGAAAATGTTTCCACTGCATCCCTAAAATATTTCTTCTGTCTATCTGGTCTGAAAGTGTTCTCTGGGGATGTTGTCTTGATCAACTTTACCGAGTCCATATTATGTGCATCCTCCCCTATTTTCTTTCCTCCTTGGGTTACTATGGCTACGCTTTTCATGGGCTGAGCTTATACTATTCGCGTTTCTGCATTCACCAGATTCGCTCCTCTCTATCTGGCTTTTTCCTCCCATCTATTAATTAATTCTAGACAGTCTTCAGTTGCGTGTGTACTGAATCTGCACTGAGAGTACCATGGTCTTCTGGGTAGCATAAATACCCTTGCTACACACCCCTCTTGGTCATAGTTTTAGCACCTTACTGGTCCTCTTCCTCCATTTCTACCTCCTCTCATTCCTCCTACTCGGTCCCTTGGAGTTTCATTCACATAGTTCTATCCATTAATTTTGCCAGTGCATCGAGGGCTTTACACTGCTCTGTATTATGCGTCGTAGAAGCACAAAATTAACGATATTTCTTGTTTCAAACGTTGGAATATTTCTGAAAAATTGGGCATAGTCATGGAGGATGACCAATGCCTTTGCATCTTTCATAGTATTCAGTTGCAGTCTGATTCTGTTGAGCGAGGAACCCTGGAAAGTGGGGTTGTGTTTGGTATAATCCCTGAGTGTTTATCTGTGCAGCTCCCCCAACTAGTGGAGCCCCCCGTGCCCCTGCTACTGAAGCTCATACATTTCCCCCCCGCAACCTCGGGTATTCTGTGTCCACATGTCCTTCCATCAGGCAATGGGTACGCCACACATTGGGCCTTGCAGGTTGCATCGGCTGAATGTCTTTCAACTTCTCCGTTAAACTGGTTATCTGATGTTGTATCCCTAGTATGGAAGGGTCTTGTACTACCACTCCTCCTCTGAACTCTTAAGGATACCCCAACATAGCTTCTATCTTCATGGCTTGATCTAGGGAATCTTGTAAGGTATCAATATTATGTTGTGTCAGTGGAGTTCTTGTCAACGGGAGGAGTTCCTTAATAAACCAATCTCGTTGGTGGTTTGGGTCGATTAGGTAACTTAGCTTCCCAATCGCATCCTTGAACCTTATCATCAGGTCCCAAGCCGTTTCACCTTCTCGTTGTTTGATCTCCCAAAACTCTGACAACCCATGCTGATCTGTCTGAGGTAATTTAAATTCTTTGACAAATTCTTTCTTCACATCATCTATCGATGGGTTTGGATGAGCTTTTGACCATTTAATGAACTAGAGAAGAGCTCTCTCTCTTAAAGTAGTTTGTAACTCAATCAACTTAACTACCTCTGGGGTCTTCCAAGCCCTCCATATTGCCTCGCATAGATACCAGTATTGCTCCACGTCATCGTTACCCCTCCTGAAGAATTCTGGGTATCGGGAGAATGATCCTGTTATATTTCCTTGTATGGGGGTACTAAAATAAAGCCTCTATTTCATGGCTGAGAGATTATATTATGAGCATTGTAGCTAGTCCATATATATACTATAGACTTAACACTATTCAACTTTCTAAACTCTTGTAACTTAACAAAAAAAATTTCTGGTGGCTGATAGAGTACTAGGGGAAGGTTGGGACTAGCACTACTTAAACTTTGGGGAATAGGATTACCTTAAGTTACGGGTGCCAACCTCTCTTGAAATAGTTGCTCCATATCGGATGTCTCCTTGGGGCGTGCGTCCTCCACATTGGACTTCTCTCCCTTTTCTCTTTGGGCTGGGCTCCTATACACTTGCCTAAATTCTTTGATGGACCCTACTATTCCTTGGGATCCCATCTGACCTTCCATTTCCTTTTTCATCTGCGGCGCCTTTTCCTTGTCCTGTCAACTACTCTCCTACTTCTTAAGCTCTTTTATCACCCTTTCCCGCCACTTCTCAGCAATTTTCACCCTCCGATGTGCTCGTCACTCTCTCAATCTACTGGAGGTTTTGACATTCATATCCCTATTCCCCCTTCTTACTTACTTGTAGCATCTCTCCCTCAACTCCTTCCCCTAGTATTGGAGGTTTAAGTCTGCATCTCAGATTTTTGAAATGCCATAAAACCCTCATCTTCCATTAAAGCTTTGATCCACAGTGATATTTCCTTCAACCATTCTCCCTGCAATCTAGATCTGAATATGTCCTCAGCTTTTGTAAAGGATTGGTAACACTCAGCTGCGAATTCCAAAATGAATCCTTCCAAGGTAGATTTTACCCAAAAATATACTTCTTTGGTCAAATTGGTATCTAACTGATGGAGTGCTACTAGATCCGTGTGTGTCCACTTGCAACAGAATCTACATGATCCTCCTAGGAGTGACTTGATTTGTAGTCTCTGCAACCAATTATAAAGTTCTTCAGGAAAATTTCCCCAGAAAATTTCGTAAAGGTCGCTTGCAGATTCAGAAAATAGGACCCGATCTTTAATAGTATTTTCCCTAAACTGTAACATCCCTGCTTTTTGCAATATGAACTGGTCTAAGTGGTTATCCCACCATCTTCATAGTCCCGTCTTAGAGATCCATGATACCATGGTCTAACTCCAAAGTGAATTTTTAGGTCTCGGTAACGGAACCATTTTTGGCAAAAAAGGAGGTCTCTAGGCAAGAACCAGGTTCGGGGTAGAGGCCAACAAGGTTTCCATAGTAGTCTAGCACAACGCCGACATTTTCACCCTACTCCAGAGAGCAGAGTGTCTCACCCGAGGCTTGTCGTGAGATTACTAAGATTAGGAGACAGATCATGTACAAGACAATTACAACCATGAAGAATCAGTTAAGGAAACTTGGAACAATAAATATATCTCACCTCTTTGTATACGCTATTACTCATCAAGCATGTTTAGAATGCTGAATTAAAATTTAAAACTGGGCATACATTCATAGTAAGAAAATTCTTAATCAATGAACTCATAACATTACACACAGAAATAACCATATTTCATTATCAATATCAAAACAACATACATCACTCCGCAGAGTCTATTACAATGTGATTCAGTACAATAAATTTCTCATAGAGCTCTCTTATGGCTCTGTTCTCTCCAACGAGCTTCTGCTGCACTAACTAACTAACTCTTCTACGCTAGCTGATTGCCTATATTTTATTCCGCCAGTATGACTGTCAATATTTTGTCTTTTCCTGCTCCGCTACTTGCCACTTCTTCTTGATTAATGGGAGTTCTGTTGATTGTCCTTGTCTCCCATATCTGCCATCTTCACTATTCTCTACAAATTTCACACCACGTATCTTCCGGCTTTCCACAACCGTGACAGCTCCTTGTCTACCTTCATTACACTTTGCCACCTGTTCTCTACAACTCAAAACTGTTTCTTCTAAAAATAGAGTCCCCAACAAAAATTTATATCAACGCCTAATACTATCCCATCCATCATCCATAGCACACCATTAGCACCAACACAACAAAAAGAGGTTATCTCTTAAATTAGGAAAGCAGAGATATGAAAGGCACCTAGGATTGAGATCACTCAAACCTATGAGAAAAGTAAGAGGATGGTTTTTTCTCCCAAAACCATCAAAGGAGTAATTGCACCTGACATCACAGTTGAACAAAGACAAACAATAGATCAACCACCTAGTCATGATAGTGAGCCACTCATGCATGAGGATGAGTCACCATTGCAGCAGCATGAAGAATAAGCACCCATGGAGGTTTATATGGTAGAGAAAGTAAAGGATGAGAAAGATGAGGAGATCATAAGGGAAAAATATGTAGATATAGCAGAGTTGAGGGATAACCTCTGAAAGGGAAACTTCTTGATTATCTTCCTATAATGAGAGAATATGAAACTGAAGGTAAAACAATTCCTCCCAAGAAAACTAAAGGAAAAACCTGAGGCAGATAAGGGTAAAGGAAAATAGGTGGTGGATTTTGAGTAGCTAGAAGCTACAGAGGTTGAAGAAAAGCCTAGGAGACCAAGAATCATAGGGTTAACTAAGAAAAAAGAGCAAGAGAGAGGGCCATCTCCACCATTATATTAGTTAACCCTTGATTAGTTGATAGCTACCGAAATTGAACAAGATCAGGGAAAATTTTAAGGATGGACATTTATCTTAAATTTTAAAAACTTGGCGAATCATAGTAGTCCCCAATATGTGAATTGTAAAATTTTTGATGTTATTTTTGTAAAAATATCTAGTTTTGTAATCATTTTATATTAGTACATATAATTTTTTGGCGATTTTTAGGGTAACATATTATTCTACTATAAAATTTGGGCGAATCTATTTTTAAAAAAATGGGAATTGGCGAATCTTTTTTTTGGAAAAAGCATGGAAAATTAGCGCACCTACGAATATTAGCCCCTAAAATTTTCCATGAACAAGATAAAGAGTTGTGGATTGATATGGTAAAAATGCATCTTGAGAAGTTGTTGAATAAGGCAGAAAAATATAACAACCTCCATAGGCATATGGTGAGGCATTATTTCACAAGGAATCAAATCGCTAAGATGAGGGTGAAAAGTTTAAGAAAGAAGCTTATGGGAACCCTAATGAATCTTAAGGAGAAGGATAATTTGGATCTACTTGTTGAGGGCTCCCTATTTGTTTAACCTATCATCCCACAACATCATAGAACAAATTTTGGAGGATTTTGCGCATTTTTTGCATTTTTGAGGATTTTTTTTAAATTCTAGAAATTTGCCTTTAGCAGAAGTGTTGCGTAGTAGCGCCACGATTTTTTTTAGGGCAGCTAAATGCAAGAAATTTTATATAATTGGATGAATTTTCACATGTACATCATAGATATGACATCAGGTCAACATGTCACCCTACCAATTTGAAGAGAAATGTTAAAAACATCAATTTTTTCATGCTTCTGCCACCCTTTTTACCTCTACGCAACGCTTCTGGATTGAGGTTCGGAGAATGATTCCAGGGGGTATTTTTTTAGTTTTGAGGATGTAATGGAAATAAGAGACACAGGGCTACCTAGCCTAACTCTCATATTTTCAAATGGTTTCCTAAACATCAATCAAAATCAGCTCGAAAGTGGTGTGATGCTTCTGCTGGGAGGCACGACGCTTTTGTCATTGGATTCTCTTGGACAATTTTCAAGCTAGAAAAACTCCAAAATTTGAGGTTTAGTTATCCTATGAGGTGTCTTCTTAGTGGGGGAGTTTGTTTTGCCTCTGTTTATGAAGGAATGATGTAATCAATCCAATATATATGAACTCCTAGTTATTAGCTAAATTTGAGCAAGTGGTTTCTAACTTCCCTAGATTGTAGGTAATGACTACAATACATTTATGATGTGTTTTGGATCATTTTCCGGCCACATGAGGTTTCATGACTTATATTTTCTATATGTATTCCAACTCAAATATTTTGAAGGGTTCGATAGTTGTTATTTGTAGTGTGGAGCTATTGTACAAAATCTCTTTTTTAGTGAAATCAAAGAGTGTTATAGTTATAGCCTTGGGACTCGAGTGGTATGCTTTTGAGCATAGTTTCTTCTCTGTTACTTCATAAAATTAAATGTTATGTTATCTTTCCATCACATGTATGTTTTTAGAAGTTAAGCTTATGAGTCTATGAACATAAATCATTGCTTTCTATGCTCTGTTTTATAAGTTTTTCATGGATGTGTCTACTCTTCTGATGAATGAAATCATTTAACATGTTGATTCTGACTCCCTATATTTTCAAACCCTATAGACAATGAAAAATTAAGTATGCTCCTAATTTTACCTACCTGGCCTCATCCTTGTCTCTACAACTTAACCTTTGAAATCATATCTAAACCCTAGACCTAGTTCCTGTTGAGATTTGAAATAAGAAACAGTGAAACTGGAATCCATAAGAAAAATCCAGAAAACAACACCCAAAAATGGCTACCATGTGAGGCTCTTGATTTAATTATCCCTTAATTAAATTGAAAGTAAATTTTAATTTCATCTCATAACAACTTGTATCAGTTAACTAACTAAGATAGACTTAGTTAGCTCAAGAATTTCCAGTTGAGGGTCAAAGGTGAGGCATGTAGAGTGATTCAATTATTTTCAAGGTCCAGTTGCAGTTAATGCACTAGTGTGGTGTGAGTGTAATAATTTAACTGAAATTAATTAAGTTAAGATCAATTTAACTAGTTATAACTAAGTGATGAGCTAGTGAGAGTTCAAGTGAATTAAATTAGATTTAAATCACAAGTAGTGATCTACCAAGTAACTAATTATTTACTATTATTAGCTACATGCATGTTAATTCTGATGATGACCTAATTGAGACAAAGTTTGAGACTCGAATATGCACTCGGGGGAAATTAAAATTATATTGCATGGAAGGACAAGATGGAATCAGTGTTGAAGGACAACGGGTTCAAGGAATTCATAGATACTAATATTCCCAAGCGCGTAGCAGTGGATGCCCAACTTCTTGATGCACAACAAAAATGGTAACAAAGGCGAGAAGGATCTTGTTAGAGGAAGTTCGAGATCATATTGCCTTGATTCTCCATGGGAAGGCGACTCCATATGCTATGTGGAAGGACTTGACAAATATGTTTCATAATAGAAGCGGCCAAAGGAATGTAATATTCATAATTATTCCTAAGCTAACAGGAATATTCATTTTGTTTTGATTTCTTTGTTTAACGAATAAATATGTAAAGGAGGTTCATAAAACTCCTAATAAAATAATAAATCAATGCCCAATGTGAACAAGGCTAAATCTGGGCCACTTGTAAAAACAAACTTGAGTGTGAAGGAGACTGAATCTATTGACCAAGTCAACCAGGACAAAATCAACCATGCTGTCCAGATGCAATGAATCTCCTAGAAGGACAACATAGTCAAGTTGGAGGCTACACATGTGAATGGGGCTAAATCATTGAAGGTGGTTTAGGGTTTTACAATCTCTTGATCTTATAAAAGGAAGAGGAGGGTAGCATATTGAGGTTGTTCATGATATGATATTTTGATATATTTTTTGTTTAGACATATAGATTTCTTGGCTATTTAGCCTAGATTGCAAATGCTGTTTAGCATTGGAATTTCCTATTTAGGAGTTCCACCTCTTTCCGTTGAGTAGCTCTTGGAATATTTTGTACTACATAGTCCACTATCTGGTTTGAGATAAAGCTTCTACTTTCAACTAAAATCGATGTCCTATTTAGGGTGTGATTTTATTTTCAAGCTACAGCAAGTGGAGGCTAGATCTATTCAAATCTAGGCCATTCTAGTGCCTCTTTCCAGTGAGAGAGTCTTTTATACTCCTGGTAAGAGTGTATTAGCTGATTGAAACTTTAGATATACATCTTGGCATTAGGAAAATCTCTACAGAAATTTTACATCGCAGTTTATGTCCCTCGACTGCATTATTTGTAGGTGATAAGTTGCAGGGTCTTTTGGCACCTATTTGGATGAGAGATATCTGGTGTAAAGGAGCCTTCCTTACACTGTGGTGATCCATGGATTATCCATATAATCCATCTATGTTTTAGATCTGATCTATTCATATATTTATTTACTTCATAAATTCTGAATCATTTTGCAGATCTGCTGCAGTAGATCTCAGATCTACTTCATGTACTTCATTTTCTGCTGAAAACCCCAAGGGGATATAAAAGAGGAGCCTTTCTAGTGTACAGATCTGATATGAATCTAAATTTTTGTAAAAAAATATACACTATATCTGATATGTAATATAATACTGTAGTATACTCAATAAAATAATTCTGTCAAGCCTTTGTAGTCATTTCTATGTGTTGCAGGACCTCATTCTTGAGGGTTTCTTCATCAAATCTTCCATTTTATTCATGTTATAAGAAATAAAACTCCAGATCTAATGTTTGCATCATATTGAAGCAGAAATCATCTTTATATGACGTTTTTCTTGCTTCAGTAATTTCTGAGTACTAAAAGTCATGGGATTTCAGTGTTTTTTAGCCATATCGAGAGTGGGAGATCTGTCTAACTTAGCTAGAGTTATTTGTTTTCGCTCAAATTTGGTATGTGAGTCCCACATGACCTAAGATAAGGAATCCCACAATCAATTTCCCTTATTTTTCCGCAAATATCTGAAAATGATGTTTTTAGGGCTGAAATAGTTGTTTTTCCCCACTTGTTGGATCATGGAACGAAAGATAAGTTGCTGCTGTAGCTCCAATTGATGTATATGTGTTCTTAAAGCCTATTCTAAGCTTATTTATAATTTCAAGACCGTGATACAATTTATGTATTGCTGAATCCTTGTTTTGGGATATTATAGTGGTATCAGAGCATCATCTTGGCTCAGCCTGTGAGTTTCAAGCCAATATATCTTTTCAAGGAGAGAAGAGATAGAAGAATAATATTTATTACATTGAAGACACAAAATAAAAGGGTAAAACCCCTTTGTTTGGAAGAATGTAAGAGAAAGAGTTCTCAAAAACTCTGTTCCAAACTCTTCATGAGCTTAAAGGAGAAATAAAAGAAATAAAGAGGGTAAGACATGAAGGTCCCTCCAGAAAATATTTACATGAATAAAACCCCAGTTCTTCATCTTATATGTGCAAGCACTCATCTACATCAGATCTATAGCATTAATACATGCCCAGATCTACTGCAAGAGAAATGAGGGGAGAAGATGCACTAAAGGAGGAGACTTTGAGTGATTATCTTTAGGAGTATGAATATAAATCTTGGAAAATAAAGGAGCACTTGAGTTTCCAAGAATTCTTCCAGCTCAAGGAGAATAGAAGATCCAACAATAGAAGAAGGAGAGGTAGATTATTTCTACCTAACTTTGATGGGTCCTCCACATGCATAGCTGAAGAATGGCTAGATCAGCTAGACTCATATTTGGATCTATATCAAGTTTCAGAAAAATACTTCCTTAAGGTAGCGACTCTACATCTTAAAGGTAAGGCTTATGCTAGGTGTTTGTTTGAATCTTTCTCATTAAATAATGCAAACATATCTACTTATGCAAAGTTCACTAGGGGAATGGTGAAAATATTTGATGTAAAACAAGATGAAACATCTTTTATTGAGCTAGAAAAGCATGAGCATGCAAAATCATTTCATGAGTTGGAAATATCTTTTATGAAAAATCCACTCCAGATCTCTATTGAAGGGGATAAAAACTTGTGTGATACCTTTCCAAGGGAAAGATCCCCATTGCATGAAGAAAATTCTTCTCAAAAATAAGTCATGGAGATTCCTCTTTCAAAAGAAGACCAAGATCCAAGGTCTCTTGTTGATAATGAGGTGTTCTCAAATATTGATGAGAAGGAAGAACAAGAAGACAATAGCAATGTTGTTACTTCAAAATAAGACCCATTACCACATGGGGATGGAGATGAAGTTATTGTTTCAAGGGAAAGAGCTTGTGTATCTTTGCAAGTGATTCCCAAGGAGAATTATGTGACAGCGTTATTGGACAATTATACCTTAGTCCAAGCAAGAGGAGGAAGGATGGATCAGCATCCTATGATGAGGAGCATGCACTCTTGTTTATTTCAAGGGGTTTCTATTCATGAGAAGGAGGCTGATAAATGCAGCAAGGGAAGGGACACATCAGTCCAACCATCCATACAGTCTACTTCAGATCTTGATGTCTCTTTACATGGAGGCATTCCACCAGGGAGACCCCTTGATGAGAAGAAGAGTAAAGTGTTCTCTCAAATTTTTGCATTAGTGACACATTTGGCTAAGGAGGGAGCTACCATAGCACTGAGATCTATTGATGGATTCCAAGGGGAGCTGAACAATTTTCTAAAATTGATTTTGCTATTTCTCACTCATCTATTTGCACTGGTAAAGAAGAATTCAGAGATCCATGATGACACTAACATGATGTCAAATGGCCACTCCATAGAATTGGGGAAAAAAATGATATCTCTCCATAAGGATACTTTTTAAGGAAGCAAGAAGGTACCAACACTCTTGTGTGCATGGGCTAAACTATGGAGATTGTGGAAGAGAGATATCTTTCAAAAGAAGATTTATCTTCCTATTCTTCAATCTTGTCTTACACAAGATCAGCTGCAAGGGATGGAACAAGGATGGAGCTTCAATACTTACCCATGTGACTTTGGAATTGAGCATGTCAAAGAGGAAAGAGGTGAGGTGATAGCTACTTCATTTCATAACTCTACAACGTTGTATTTATTGAGAAGCCTAGATCCATATTGGGAGTCCTAACTCTTGGTAGAATATTCCAAGGACCTCTTCACATGTAAGGTTTTTGATGGGAAAATGGAAGATTGGAGGTATAAGGTGGTTGACGGAGTCATTTAATTTCATGATCAGATCTACTTGGCTAATGAGTCAAAACTCAAAGACCAACTACTATGTGCAGCCTATGATATCTTGCTTCCTACCCCCACTATTTTCATTAGAACACACCATACTATCTCAAATGGATTCATGTGGGAAGGTTTTGAAGAAGAATTATATTAGAATTGTTAGAGATGCATGTATCACATGAAGATGGAGCATCAATATAACTCTATTGAAGAGCTATTTCAGCCCTCTCCTTCTCCTCTTGAGGAAGGAGATAGATCTGTGCACCTCTCCACTTGTTGGAGGAGGACTATTGGTGAATAGCATACTTCTGTAAATCATGTTTTACTTTTTGATTGTATGCATTCTTTTACTATGTATATGTAGGCCATGACTCCTAAGAGGAGTGCTATACCTTATAAACTTCATGGCAAACTTTGGACCAAAACTATTACTGATTATGGCCACTCCCTTGGTGAACAAAGGGAGATTTTGTAGCATGATGGGTGCTTTTCTAAGGCACCAAATATATCTTCCACTTTCAGCCATGGAGCTATGTTATGGGCAACAAGTAAGTGGTGGGGAAACCATGTACCACATCTAAATTTTATGCAAGTAGGAGATGTCCTACACTGGTTGCTATTGGGTGAGTATGGGTACTACCCAAGGATTGATATTTTCTTGTCTCATGCCTTGTATCTCAATGAGAGGACGAATAAGAAGAAGGCATGGTTGTTTTGGTTGACAAGAAGAGATTTTGGACATCCCATGTTAAATTTCATGTCCATGTATTTGCTTGTGATTGGGATGTGTCTCATGTATGTACATGTATTTCATGATCATTTATGTACTTGGTTTTGGGAGAAAATGTAACTCTCTCATGAGGTGGCATAAGAGATCTTATTTATATCATGATGATGATTATGCTCTGATCTTTGTTGGGAACATGAGAGGAGGGATGACACATTTGTTGAGTGTGTCCTTTGGGAATGAAATCTCCCATATTCATTCATGCTTCAAGAGGAGGATAGCACATTGTATGGCTGCTACATAATATCCTTTTTTTTCTTATGCAAGGAGCCATATGTTGGGCTTATGTCATTGGAAGAAGTCTTTAACTTGGGAGAATTTGCAGCAAGACATGTGTTTCTTGAATGATATTCAGCCAACACCTATTATCCTATACTATTTCCAAGCTTTGAAGAAGCTTTTTGCAGCAAGAAGGTGGTGGGATGGCCACTTATTGTACTATTATTTGAGGCAGCAAGATGAAGGACAATGTTGGTCTCAAGGGAGGGATTATTGTCACCATCCAATATGTCATATGACATTTATTCCATGTTTCTTTTGGAGCAAATATGGTGAAGATCCTCTATTCACTATATGCATGGAATATTGGGCAAGGAGGCTCACTAGAATCCATGAAGGGAATCATGAAGTTCCAAGTCTCTTTTGGCTTCATGAGGACTATATTAATGCAGCCCATGATCATCAGCTGCATATTTATCATAAATGGACGGAGAGAAAATGTGAATTGAGAATTCTTATCTTTCATTTCTAGCCATGGAGCCCCTACACCTTGCATATGGTGGGGATTGGAGACTATTTCTTTGAGCTATCAAGGATGGATCACTTTGATTGGTTGATAACATGGAGATTGAAGTTTCTCATGGGGGTTTAAGTACCCAATATTTACCATCTCTCATGCCTTGAGAAGGTCAATCAACAACATATGATTATTTTCATGTATCTCCCACTACTTCATGATGACAGCTATTTGGTTCATCCACCAAAGGAAAACTTGTATTCTTGGGAGGATACAATTCCATTGGAGATTCTGCAAAGTCCTTGTGAGTTGCTTGAGGACAAGCAAAATTTTGGAGGGGAGGACTGTAATATTCCTAGTTTGTCCTAATCTAGTAGGAATATTCATTTTATTTTTCTTTCTTAGTCCTAAGCTAATTAGTCCTAAGCTAATGGGAATAAAACTCCTAATAAAAGAATAAATCAATGCCCAACGCGGACCACTTGTAAAAACACACTTGAGTGTGAAAGAGAATGAATCTATTGACCAAGTCAACCAAGACCAAATCAAACACACTATCCAGATGCAATGAATCTCCTAGAGGGACAACACAACCAAGTTGGAGGCTACACATGTGAATGGGGCTAAATCATTGAAGGTGGTTTAGGGTTTTACAATATCTCGATCTTATAAAAGGAAGAGGAGGGCAGAATATTGAGGTTGTTCATGATATGATATTTTTATATATTTTCTATTTAGACATATATCTTTCTTGTTTGTTTAGCCTAGATTGAAAATGCTATTTAGCATTGGAATTTCCTGTTTAGGAGTTCCACCTCTTTCCATTGAGTAGCTCTTGGAAGAGTTTGTACTACATAGTCCACTATCTGTTTTGAGACCAAGCTTCTCCTTTAAACTAAAATTCATGTCTTGTTGAGGGTTTGATTGTATTTTCAAGCTGCAGCAAGTGGAGTCTAGATCTATTCATATCTAGGCCATACTAGTGCCTCTTTCCAGTGAGAGAGTCTTTTATCCTCCTGGTGAGAGTGTATTAGCTGATTGGAGCTTTAGATCTACATATTGGCATCAGGAAAAACTCTACAGAAAGTCTACAACGCAGTTTATGTCCCTGGACTGCGTTATTTTCAAGTGATAAGTTGCAAAATCTTTTGGCAACTATTTGGAGGAGAGATCTCTAGTGTAAAGGAGCCTTCCTTACACTGTGGTGATCCATAGATTAGCCATCTAATCAATGTATGTTTCAGATATTATTTTTTCATAGATGTATTTACTTCAGAAATTCTGAATCATTCTGCATATCTGCTACAATAGATCTTAGATCTACTCCGTGTACTTCATTTTCTGCTGAAAACCCCAAGGGGATCTGAAAGAGGAGCCTTTCTAGTGTACAGATCTGATATGGATATAAATTTTTGTACACATATCTTCTCTAGATCTGATATTTAATCTAATGCTACAGTAAACTCACTAAAATAATGTTGTCAAGCCTTTACAGTCATTTCTATGTGTTGCAGCACCTCATTCTTCAGGGTTTCTTCTTAAAATCTTCCATTTTCTTCATGTTATGAGAAATAAAAATATAGATATGATGTTTGCATCATATTGTAGTATAAATAATCTTTAAATGAAAATTTTCATGCTTCAATAATTTCTGAGTACTAAAAGTCGTGGGATTTCAGTGTTTTTGAGTCATATCAGGAGTGGGAGATCTGTTTAACTTAGCTAGAGTTATTTTTTTTCTTTAAAATTTGGTATGTGAGTCCCAAATGACCTAATATATGGGATTCGACCTTCAATTTCCATTATTTTTACCCAAATATCTGAAAATGATGTTTTTAGGGCTGAAATAGTTGTTTTTCCCCACTTGTCGGATCATGGAATGAAAGATAAGTTGCTTTTGTAGCTCCAATTGTTGTATATGTGTTTTTCACATTAATCTTATTCATCATTTGAAGACCGTAATACATTTTATGTATTGCTGAATCCATGTTTTGGGATATTACAAGGAAGTTGCCACTAATGCACAAATTCATAAATATCAAGAAGGAGGAGGGCGAGATGGTACCAACATACTTGGAAAAGTTCACTCAATGTCGAGATGAGCTTGGAAGTGTGGGTGTGACTATAGTCGATGATGACTTGGTTAGCCTATCACTTCTAGGCCTTCACAAGAGATAACATAGTTACCAGGACTCTGTGAATGGGAGGGAGAAGTTACCATATTGGGAGCGACTATGGTCAGATCTAGTAATAGAAGGGATAAGGTAGAGAAATAGATAAGGGACGTTGAACACAAAAAAATAATAATATTGTGCATTAGTGGGAAAAAAAAAAAAGGCCAAGGGAACGAAATCCCAAGGCAAAGAGGGAAAGAGTGACTTGTCCCAGGTCATATTTTTTCACTATCACAAGCATGGGCACTATGCTAGAAGGAGCCTGTAGTTTCAGTGTTTGAAGAATTTGCTTCATAGTTCGAGCTTGATTTTACTCTCATTTCATGCATGGTCAACACTGTAATCGGATACATGTGGTATCTAGATAGCAATGCCTCATTCCATATGACGGGGAATAGAGATCTCTTCAGTGACTTGGAGGAGAAGGACCTCAAGCAAAACATAAATTTTGGAGATGATGGGGGGTATAGCATGACCGACATAGGTACAATTACCTTTAAGAGGGATTATGACTCCCCTCTCACATTAGAAGATGTTTTATATGTTCCAGGCCTAAGGAAGAATCATTTCTCCATAGCGGTATTAGAAGACCATGGTTATGAGGTGATGTTTAGAAAAGGAAAGGTGTTCCTTAAACACATATCCATAGGATAGGTGAAGAAAATTTTTGCAAGAGTCAAGAACATGTATGCTCTCGAGGTTGAGGATGCATGCAAATATTTGAGGAGAAAAGTTGTCATTAATGACTTGGTGGTTGAGAGGGAGAAACTACCTCTCAACATAGAGCCTCAGAAGTAGTCTCAAAAGGTTGTGGAGCCGCCAAAATTTGAGAAGAAGAGAGGAGACTTAGTGGAAGAGTCCACTCAAGTAGAGACCTCCAGGAGGGGAAAATTTCAAGCTAGATGGAAAGAGGGAGTACATGCAACTACACCTACAGGTGTGAGGTGGGTTGAAGTGTAGAATTAATCCCAAGAAGAAATTTGGGCAGGGTCCATTGAGATGGTGCGTCTCATGGATCAAACTTGGCTATGAGGAGCCCATAGTACAATAGTAGTAGGAAGGATCAGTTAGATTGATGAATTCAAATGTCAAGAGGATATAAATAAGAGTGACATATGTTAGATAATGGAGTGCAGATAAGCGTTGGCAGTAGTGTAGAGGGTAGAAATGTAGATGTCAGCAGCAATGCAGAGAGTCCAGTAGACATGTTCAATAGGATCTAGCAATCAAAAGACTCTGATGACAAATCCATTATACTGATTCAGTTTTTGGAGGCTATTCAGTTTCAAGAGAGTTTCATGTGAAAAAAACACTAGAGAAGTGTTGCATGCAAGAACATTCCAAAGGTACCATATCTGGATAGATTGATTCCTTTCTTGTTGAGAGGGAGTGTTGAAATTTGCAACAAGAAATAGTGAATTTTTCATCCTAAAACAAAATCCAGAAAATGGCACCCAGAATGGCTACCATGTGAGGCTTTTGATTTAATTATCCCTTAATTAAATTGATATTTCATCTCATAACAACTTGTATAAGTTAACTAAGTGAGTAGACTTAGTTAGCTCAAGAATTTCCAGTTGAGGGTGACAAGTGAGGCATGTAGAGTGATTCGATTATTTTCAAGGTCCAATTGCAATTAATACACTAGTGTGGTGTGAGTGTAATCAGTTAACTCAAATTAATTGAGTTAAAATTAGTTTAACTAGTTCTAACTGAGTGATGAGCTAGTGAGAGTTCAAGTGAATTAAATTATATCTAATTCACAAGCAGTGATCTACCAAGTAATTGATGATTTTCTATTATTAGCTGCATTCATGTAAATTTGTGATGACGACCCAATTAAGACATAGGTTACAGGGAAGTTAACTATCAATTTTATTATTAGCGAATTGCCCGGGCACAATTATAAAGTTAGAGGAAGGCTCATGATGGTTTGCACAGTCAAACAAGGTTGGAATTCCTATTTAATAGGGATTAATTTCCTAGGGATTCCGTGGGAAAGGTTTGGCTAAGCAGTGGCTGAGAATTGGCAAAGTGTTGGTCAATTTTTCCTAAAAATCGCCAATCAGTTTTGTACAGGATCAAGGTGAAATAGTCATTAGAGTGCAAGATTTTCTCGATGTGAGAAAGAATTGTATTGTTTCGTGATTATTTGACTATGTACAATATATGATAAAGGGTTTTTGAGCAGGTTATTTCCCCAAATACTTCTTTTGTTGTGTTATTTATAATTTAATTTCTCTTTCTTGCATGTCATTGAGAGATCGTGTTTTATATTCCAAAAATATAGTAAAAGGATTCAGTATCCTGTTTTAGTAAATTACATGATTGGATTGAATTCATTCATATAGAGTTTCTATATTATTTCTACATGGTATCAGATCTATGTTATATATTTTCTACAGTTCCTTTACTGTCATTCCTATCTAGAAAAAACTTCAAAGAAATAAAACCTTAATCTACTTAACATCATAACTAGCATATGATCATTATATATCATGTCATCTCGTTGGTTGCAAAGTGACATTAAGGTACCCCTCTCTGGTTTTGGTAGGGCTAGCTACCTGTCCTAAAGGTTGGTTTGTGGTTACCTTCTCCAGTTCGATTCTCAGCCTTGGGAAATGGGGGGAGTGATAATAGAACCCAGGAACATAAATATTAAAACCAAGAGAAAAAAATATATATTCAATGATATTAAATAAACTTAAGTGATTTCATTTTCAGATTTATAGCAGAAAAAAAATTCAATAAAAACATATTAAATTAGATTTAGAAGTCCCCAAGCTTTGCACTATAGCATGAAATAGTATGAATATGGGGCCCCAACATCATGTGACACTGTTTCTGGGAACAATTGAATTAGTTCCCTAGGATAAACGACAACTTTATCAAATTTTGTATGTGGACAAAATCTGAGTGTCTTAGTTGTGCATTCCACCTAGGAACTTTATTTTTGTTATCATCCATTTTTTTTTAGCTACCTTAATTTCATATACTCGCCATTATACCATAATGATGATAGACCACAAACCTAGTTATCCCATTGTACATATTCATTTAAATCCTTCTATATCTTTAGCACATGATCCCTAATTCTCTTGCATACATTCTTGTTTCCATAAGGAGACATGCTCGGAGTAACCTGGAAAAAATTCTCACACTTCTAGTTTTCTATCCCAGGGGTTTTGTATACACTTAAAAACAACAAAAAAGGGATTTAAATGTAGAAACCTTAGTGAATCACACAACAGATTCTACATCCCAACCTTTTTCCACTCTAATTTCTCATGTAGGCCAATCAATCATTACTTATATTGACACACATTTCTTACAATGAGAAAATGAAAATTTTGAATTACTTAGAAATTCCCATGCATAAGAAACTCCACTCTCATCCACACCCCATGTAACTCTAGAAATAACAAGGAAAAATAGAATCCCAATATTTTTTTTTTGTTAAGTTATCTGTGTCCTCCAGAGATGATGATAAGCTTAACCTTTGGCTTGCGAAACTGTGACCCAGGGGCATCTAAGCCATAAAAATCGCCTGGGGATCACACCTATCCCAGGCCACACTAGCCCTTAACATGAATAATTTTTTTTTCCATGGAGTTTCGAATTAATGGTCTTCACATCACAGAGCGACTTAACAATACACCCCATCACCATCTATTCTATGCCCTTTGGGCTTACTAGAATCCAAAAAACATATAATACTAGAGATATCATTCTACAAATTATCATGGATGGGCAAGGGAAACCTAGAAATCAACAAAATTCCCCTAATCAACCCTTTCCATGGGTAGAAATCCACTATGTGCCCTTGGATTTTCCTTGGGTCCTACATAACATGCTAGAACTATCTAAATTTTTTTCCCAAATTTAGTGGTGAGAAGAAAGGAACCTGTTGGAACAGGGTCTCCTACGAAGCTGCGAATTTGGTCCATTTCGGATATTTTTTATTATATTTAATCTAATGCTGGAGTTTTGGGGTCAGTCAAAGCTCCTAATGCATTATAAGTAGGTCAAGGGTAGGACCATTGGATGAGTAGGCTAAAGAAGTATAAATAGTTAAACCTTTTTGAGTAGATAGGTAGAGGATGAATAGAGATTGATGTGAAGTACAAATTTCTAGATCTTGGGTTGGGTTGTTTGGGCTAGGACTCCTACTAGATGTGTGTGCAAAGATCCTCTGTCTTGCTGTGTGCGGACCTTGTTGGCTGTGTACGTAGGTGGTATTCGGGGAATGTAAGAGGATTTTGATAAGTAATATATGTGAAGTATTGCTGAAACATATGATGTTATCTGGATCTATTTTGTTATGATTGATGCGAACTAAGATTGTCTGATTAAGCTGCAAACTCATATGTTTTATCTCTATGGTATGAAAGTATCTGCACTTAGTATGTTACTGTGATGTGACTGTTGTTGCACTTACTGATTTCATCTCTGTTAATGAACGTGAACTATCTGTGTTGACAATATTGGCTGCGATTAAGTTTTTTTATGGTTGTAATTGATGATACGCATGTGGATGCAAAAATTCTAGAGCAGATATGATAAGAACTATAGTCTGGTTATGTTTTGGAACCCTTCAAATCACCCTTTTGTGTAGATATGATAATTGCGGGCCTGCGTTATTACCTACTCTCTCTCAGGGTGCAGAAACCTGGTTCCATCACCCACCCATAATACTTCGGGTGAGACTTTGACCTGTAAAAGTGGGTCACTACTGAAAGGGCCAGTAGTATAGGGGTTTGTTGGCCAACCTTCACCTCTAAACCTGGGTCAGGACCCCTCGAGCCAAAAAATGGTTCCGTTGCTGGGACCGGGAGCATTTTGAGGGAGAGATTTGGTAATGCCAAGGCCGTATTGAAAGCCTGAAAAGAAAGAAATCGACAAGTGGTTTGAAAAGAAAGTTCAGGAATTCGCTGTAAAATAAAATCACAGTGCGAACTTAACGATAGAGGAGTGGAAAAATAAGTATATTTTCTTGGAAATATACAAGATTTTTTCATAACTTTTGCAATCAAGCTACAGGAGTGGCTCGCAAGATTGGTCTATTTTCAGAAGTGTTGGAAAGATGAACGGGTCACGCAGTGGACTCTAGAACTGATCCGACAGTTGGAAAATACTGATAATACCATTAATCCCACGGTAGATCATTGGGTGGACAGTGTGATAGGAGGATTTCTGACTGAATTTGCAATCAATAAATTTGTGTCCTACTTAGAAGCAGAGCAGAGGTTCTTCAAGAGTTTCCGGGGTAAAGTTCCTAAAATCATTGCCGTTAGTGATTAAGATCTTATTGTGCAAGAAAAGTATCCTATGTAGCCATACCGAGTGTTCAATGAGATCTGATCAAAGTGAGGGTACAACACGCAGTGGTAAGTACTACAGAACTAATCAAGAGGGAGATCGATCTGTCTACAGTCCAGTGACCAATTTTGTTGTGCATAGTGCCCCATCAACACCACCTTCGAATCCTCGTAAGGGAAAGAACTCACCTCTGCCACCACCGGAAGACGATATGGATTCACAGATGAAGTTACCCACCTTCAAGGGTGTGGGGGACGAAGACATGGATCGATTCTAGTTTGTTGCTAGAATGTAGTGAGTGATGCTATGAAAAGAGTGCAACTATCTCTTGCTTTTGAAGGAAGGGCCCTGGACTGGTACATGGGATACCTCGACCAACATGCGAACACGAGCATTGAGGACATTAAGAACACCTTGAAGCAACAATTCAAGAAGCCTAAGGCCTACTCCCAGATAGTGAAAGACTTGAAATATTTCAAACAAGTTCCATCTAAGTCTGTACGGGATGCTGATCAATGATTGAAAAAAGTAATCAGAGAAGGAGGATTCCAGTATGATGACAGGTAGCATGCGGAGTGGTTCATTTCTATGTTTCTGCCCCATCTACGCATACCAATGGGCCACCAAGACATTGAGTCACAGGAGAAGGCCTTGGAGATAGCAATGAAGTTGAAGGCTATGCCACAAGATGAAACCCAGCTGGGTGTACAACAGATACAAGACCAACTAGAAGAAATGCACATGGAGATCCATAATATGCGCAGGGAATGAGCAGCAGAGGAAAGGTGGTGCATACGATGCATGGTGAATGGCCACACAAAGGATAAGTATCCTCTATTAGCAGACTACATGCAGGCTCGAGGACCTAGCCCGCTGCGCCCTAGAGAAGCTGCGGGGCCAAGTAGGCCGGCACTATGGTGTAATGACTGTCGCGTTGGGGGGTTGCACGACACCAACCACTACACTCACCTTGTTGCTTGTATTCTGGAGGTTAAGAAGCAATGGTGCAGGCTTTGTAGGTCTATGGGGCATGATGAGCAGAACTGCTGAACTTATGGTCTGTTGATAGACCGAGGAAACATCTATAGGGTACAGATGGATCCTTCATCACCAAGCACCCCCTCCGGTATCAAGGGCTCCCCCGTTAGGGGTAGGGGAGGGGGCCGAGGAGGAAGCGTAGGTAGGGGAAGAGGCCAACTAATTTGTTATAACTGCAGGGAGATAGGTCACTTTTCAAGGGACTGCTTGAACCCTACAAGGCAATCCCGCAGGTATTGCAGGTAGCTAGATCATGTGATTGAGGACTCCCTGATTATGATGGCTAAGGTGCACGAGAAATAGCATAAACATACACAAAATTTGCAAAGGGTTACGATGGAGCCTCAAAATGAGGGACTAGGTATTAATATCATAACCCATAGTGGCCTAGCCTTTACCTGGGAAGTAAAGAAAAAGCTGCAACTGAGCCTATAATCAGGAAAGCGGTCATCAAATTAGAGGGTCTGGACCTACAAAATGAAAGGGAAACCTTTATCACAACTTAGTAGGACTTCACAGAAGCATCTACTTTGCATGTCTCTGCGGCCACGAAAGAAGGAGAGGGGGTCTGACCATTTTTACAAGCATGCATGAAACTGTTGTGCAACCAACAGGCCATTGAAAACCTTGAGGCACTATTAAACAGCTGCGCAAAGTAAACCAACCCACCCCTGGAAGTTAAGGATGTAAACACACTGTACAAGTACAAGAAACGCACTGGTAGGGAAATGCGGCTCACATCACAAATCAAGGATTACAAAATGGAGCAAGTTATTTTGGATCTAGGGTCGGACACGAACGTGCTACCCAAGAAAAATTGGTAGGGCACGGGAGAACCCAAGTTGGAATGGTCCACTATCCAGCTGCACATGGCCAATCAAAAGAAGATCATACCATTAGGAAGGTTATCAGAAATTGTAGTGGATATTGTAGGAGTTAAGGTCCAGGCCGAATTTGAGGTCATTTAGATTGTGGAAGATTTGGACCCTTACCCTGTCCTCCTAGGGTTAGACTGGGCCATCGACATGGGTCGTATCATCAACTTGAAGAAGAGAAGCATGGTATTTGAGAACAAAGGGATACAAGTGATAGTCCTTTTAGACCCCATAGGAGGAGAAAGGTATATGGGGCCAGTGTGTATCAAGGAAGAGGTAGACCGCATATACAAGTTAACTACGTAGGATGAATATTTGAAAATTTGAAAGATGAATTCATAGGGAAATTCGGCCTAATAGGAGGTTCAGAGGTGCTCGATGAAGCTCTGCAGGATATAGACACATTTTTGTTTAGGCAACCCAGTTCCCATGTATCTTTCGGGGCACCAACGTGGGAGGCACAGATGCATGAGATTGCCAATGATCATAATATTACTACAGAAGAGCAAGATGAAGATCCATACAATATCTCTATCCCAGAATTGGAGGGGGAGCGCATCGTTGTCGGACCCCCACTACAAACTGTGGATGTAACGAAACCTCTAAAATTGCAAGAAGTTAACATTGGCACAACAGAGAAACCCAAATTGGCTAAGATCGAGGACTATTGGGATGATGATACTATCAGTAAAGTATCTGAACTGCTCACAAAATATCAAGACTTATTCCCCATGAAGTTCTCAGAACTATAGGGGGTCATAGGGGAGCTAGGGGTCACGCACATCACACTAAAACCTGATGCGCATCTGGTAAAATATCGACCTTATCGATTGAAACATAAGTATAAGTAGAAGTTTAAACAAGAACTTGATAAAATGCTCACCGCAGGCATTATCAAACCGGTCGAACAGTCGGATTGGGTAAGTCCGATGGTGGTTCAAGAAAAGAAGACTAAGGGGGTAATTTGAATTTGTTTGGACTTGTGCAAGTTGAATGACGCATGCGTACATGATCCCTTCCCGACACCATTCTTTGATGAAATCCTGGATAATGTAGGTGGCCAGGAAGCACACTCATTCACTGACGAGTTCTCCCAATATCATCAAATCATAATTGCACCAGAAGATCGTAGAAAAACTATGTTTTCCATGGAATGGGGTTCCTTCCAGTATATGGTCATGCCATTTGGACTCAAGAACGCCCCTACTATCTTCTCGTGAGTCGTAGTTGCAGCATTTAAGGAGTTCATCCAAAAATTCCTGGAAGTATATTTTGATGATTGTAAAGTCTTTGGCTTGGTAAGGACACATGTGTTGAGCCTGCACATGATGTTGGATTCCTATAGAAAGCACCAAATATCCCTGAATATTAAGAAATGTATCTCCTGTGTACCTTTTAGAATCCTACTGGGACATATCATCTATCAACAAGGGCTGATGATTGACCCTGCGAAGGTGGCAGTTATCATCAACCTGGCAATACCAACTACCGAAAAATAGCTGCGTTTGATCTTGGGACATACAGATTACTACCGGAAATTCATTCAGGGATATGCATTGATTATAACACCTCTAGAAAAAATGCTTAAGAAGGATGTTACATTTTTTTGGGACGATGAATGTCAAAAAATCTTTAAACTACTCAAGGAAAATATGGTTTCTACGCCTATCCTAATTTTTCTGGATTGGACAAAGGTCTTCCAAGTTCATGTTGATGCATCTAGAATCACCCTCAGAGTAGTCCTTACGCAGCCTGGAGATGGGGACATTGATCACCTGGTTGCCTTTGCCAGCTGAAAAATCTCTGATGCAGAGTGCAATTATGCCACTACAGAACGGGAAGGATTGGCCATGGTTTATACACTACAGAAGTATCAGCACTATCTATTAAGGGGTCACTTCAAAATTTTTACAGATCACTTGGCTTTGAAGTACCTGGTGAATAAGCTTGTGTTGGGGGGGGGAATATGCTGATGGCTTCTATTATTCCAGGAGTATGATTTCGAGATCATTTTCAAGCCAGGAAGGCTGAATACTAAGCAAAATCACCTGTCTCAAATCGAGAATGGTGAGGACACAACTAACCTAGAGGAGTGATTGTTGAGTGCGCAACTATTTTCTATTAAAGTAGTAGACACGCACTTCACTGACATCTTCTAGTTTTTGTCTATAGGCATGTCACCTGTAGGGTATTCTGTGCAGCAGAAGAAATAATTGGTAGCTCGTGCTACGGATTTTACCATCATTATAGGACATTTATATAAAATGGGCGCGGATGAAGTGCTACGCAGGTATGTCTTAGAGCATGAACGACATGACATCTTTACAGAAGCCCATGACGTGGTCGCAGGGGGTTATTACACAAAAAAAACAATGACGTAAAAGATCTTACGAGCTGGGTTGTGGTGGCCCACCTTGCATACTGACTCGCATGACTACCGTAAGGCTTGCAATACATGCCAATGAATAGGACGTACATCCCGGAGAGATGAAATGCCTCTCCAACCACAAGTAGCCCTCCAGCCTTTTGAAAAGTGGGTTATCGATTTTTTCCGCCCTATCAACCCTCCTGGGAAGAAGATAGGTGCGTGCTACATTATAACTTCTACCAACTACGTAACTTGGTGGGTCGAAGCTCAAGCCGTCAAGGATTTCACAACAGGTGCCATTGCGCATTTCATTTTCGAACAGATTTTGACCAGATTCGGGTGTCCTAAGATCCTGATGAGCGATCGAGGTACACACTTTGTTAATGAGACAATACAAGCCTTAACAAAAGAATTCCAGATCCACCACGCAAATATTACCCCATACCATCCTCAAGCGAACGAAGTGGTTGAAGATTTTAACAAGGTTTTGGAGAACGTACTAACTAAGGTATGTAATGCCGATCGCAGTGACTCGGACATCCGTATCCCATTTGTTCTTTGGGCCTGTCGCACCACTTGTAAAAAATTGACAGGGAAAACACCGTTTTGCAGGGAATACGACAAGGAGGTCATCATGCCAATGGAATATATCATTGCCAGCCCGCACATCGCCACCTTTACAAACATGGTCGAGGCAGCCATTCTGGAGGAATGGTTAGCAAAGATCGTGGCCTTAGAGGAAGACCTTTTTATTGCTAACTTCCATTAGCAGGTATAGAAGGCACAAGACAAAGCATGACATGATTGACATATTTGCCAAAATACCTTTATTGCGAATGACTTAGTTCTACTATATGATAGCCAGTTTGCAAAGCACCTAGGGAAATTTTGACAACACTAGCATGGGCCCTATGTGGTCAAGGAAGTCACAGAAGATAGGGTTGTTTAGATAGCTACCTTGCATGGTGATCTACTGCTTGGGTATGTCAATGGAAGTCAGCTCAAACCATATTAGATCAAATGACTATATGACTGGCGGCGGGGTTCGTGTATCCTCGGGCCCAGTGGGACTTATGTCGTGCAACCACAAGATTGGAAGACCTGGGGGATGCATGGGAGAAGCAGGGATGAAGTTGGAATACTGATAAGAGTGATGTTGTGCTGCCCCAGTAGCCAGAGTGATCATTATGTTGTAGACATAGTTAGAGACCCCACCACCTTAGTGACTCGGGACGAGTCACAAGATTGTGTTGGGGGACTGTTGGAACAAGGTCTCCTATGAAGCTACGAATTTGGTCCATTTCAGATATTTTTGATTATATTTAGTCTAATGCGATAGTTTTGCGGTGGGTCAAAGCCCCTAATGCATTGTAAGTGGGTCAAGGGTAGGCTAAGAGTCTGCAAGCCACGGTTTGCAGACCATTGGATGTGTAGGCTAAAGAAGTATAAATAGTTGAAACTTTTTAAGTAGATAGGTAGAGGATGAATAGAGATTGATGTGAAGCATGAATTGCTAGATCTTGGGTTGGGTTGTTTGGGTTAGGATTCCTGCAAGCTGTGTGCGCGAAGATCCTTTGTCCTATTGTGTGCGGACCCTATTGGCTGTGTGCACGGTGGTATTCAGGGAGTGTAAAAGGATTTTGATAAGTAATGTATGTGAAGTATTATTGAAACATATGATGTTGTATGGATATGTTCTGTTATGATTAATGCGAACTAATATTATTTTATTAAGCTGCAAACTCATCTATTTTATCTCTGTGGTATGAAAGTATCTGCACTTAGTATGTTACTGTGATGCGACTATTGTTGCACTTACTGATTTCATCTCTATTAATGAAAGTGAAATATATGTATTGACAATATTGGCTGCGATTATGTTGTTTTATGGTTTTAATTGATGATACGCACGTGGATGCGAACATGCTAGAGAAGATCTGAAAGGAACTATAGTCTGGTTACGTTCTATAACCCTGCGAATCACCCTTCTATGTAGATCTGATAATTTCAGACCTGCATTATTACCTACTCTCTCTTAGAGTGTGGAAACCTGGTTCCAGCACCCTCCCATACTAATTTGGGTGAGACTTTGACCTACGCAAGCGGGTCACTACCGAAAGGGCCAGTAGTAAATGGTTTGTTGGCAAACCTTCACCTCCAAACCTCGGTCAGGACCCCTCGAGCCAACAGGACACATGAAGAACATATCATCACCTTCCAAGACTTCACTAACAACTTTATGGTTAAGGATGAGGATGTGTTCATGAAACTATTGGTACAAAACTTGGAAGGAGACGTGTGAAAATGGTTTCTTACTCTTCCTTATAATTCTCTACACTCATGGGATGACTTAGAGAAAAAATTTCGTACTTAGCAAGGTGAGAATAAATATTTTCAATATTACCTTGCTGAATTTTTAGCAATAAAAAAGAAACCTTCCGAGAGCGTATAATATTTCACTAAAAGATTCAACAAGGTCTATAATAAAATTCAAAATGAAATCAAACATACTCCTATTGTTGCTATGTTTAGTTATGCTGACTCTTTTGAACTTAACATTTCCATTATGGTGAGAGAGAGGAGACCTAGAAATATAGGAGATATGCAACCTGACATGATTGAAATAGAAGAAAACCTAATTATTGTAGGAAAAATATGAATAATTGAGACTAGACATGAGAAATATGGTGTTTAGAAAGAGAATGGAAATGGGAAGGATAAAGGAAAAAATAAGGTAAATATCAACTTAAACATCCTACATAGAATAAAGAAACATCTAAAAAAATACCGAAGAAATAAATAGGATGATTAAGAATTCATCCAACAAAATTGCTAAACTTGAATTAGAAGGTTCAAGTAAAATAAAACCCAACCACTCCAAAACCCCTCTTTTATTTGTAGACCATTTAACCCTTAACAAATTAATAGAGAAAGGAGGCCCAAAGATAAACTAATACAACCCCTCGTGATAAGATATATGATCCTCCAAACATGAGTTTTATAATGAATTTATCTAATATGAAGAGATAAATTGGGTAGGAGATTAGAGCCCCACTTTCTACATCACAGAAACCAACTACACAAACTCTCTAGCATTTCAAGAGGCCTATGATCCATATTATAACTATGAGATTCCTACTTCTCAATATCAACGAATCACAAGCACAATAATGACATGACTCAGGAGGAATTATGACTTACATCCGAAACCAAGTAGATCAGCTCGGGTTGGGCACTAGACCAAAACTCTCATGCCTTTACTTGATTTGAAACCAACCCCCAACATGAATCAACTACCTCCTGAAAATTTGAAGAGAACACAATGACCCTCACAAAGAAAGGGGGAAATTATTTAGGATTTAGTTCCAAACCTAATTCAGGAGATGAATAAATCACAAGACCCATGAACCATCTGCACCATGAATTCAAATAGGAAAAGAAGTTTAAATAATCACAACTCCATTTTTTAACTTGGAAAAAGAATTGAGTAAGATAAAGGTCATGATACCATAATTAGAATTGGACCAAAATCCAATATATCAACCCCACCTACAAAATATCATAGACTTCGTTGAACTATTATTTCATAACGATACTTTTAACATTCAAGAAGATCATCCCAATGTAGAATGTGGACCACATGTGGAAGAAAAATAAGATGATAACCCTCCATTTTAAATTACTCTTAACGTCCATACTAAGCTTCTTCACAACTACATGTCAGATTCAAGAGAATCCCATAATCTCATGCACAAGTTGGTCATGGTGGAGCTAAGACTAGATATTACCAAATTATACCATGATATCTATTCATTCAACTCAAGAAAGGTAAAATGCCTAGGTATCATTAAATATTTAGTGGTCTCTCTTACATAAATACACAACAAAAGCCTAATATTTCCAGGTCTTGGGCCGAAAATTTGGCTGTAACCCTATAGATGGATTTATCATATGTGACCATACTTCTCTTTGGTAGTCAAGAGATGAGATTATATAGGGAATCTAAAATCCATATGTCGTAAATAATGCCAAAAATATCTAATAATATTCTTGTATATGTCATATAAGAGTCTTTGGGATGTTATATCCTATCCATAAACCCCGAAGCAATGATGGAAGTAAATACACCACCTTCTTAGATTGAAAAACCATACAAGATATATTTAGTTTGGAAAATTTTCTTCGATGGAGCATGCTCCAAAGAAGGAATAGAGGAAAGAATGCTTTTAGTACCTCCTATAGGAAAAACAATTCCTCTATAATTAAAACTAGAGTTAGATGCCACAAACACTGTTTTTGAATATGAGGCATTAATCCTAGGGTTAGAAATAGTGAGGAAGATCAGAATTAAAAACATCATAGTTTTTGGTGCCTCCAAGCTGGTATTATTCCCAAAAAATAACATTTACAATACCAAACACCAAATAATGAGACCGTATTGAAATGTGGTATGGGATATTATTGAAAATTATTTTGATGCATCTAACTTTACAGTTGCATAGAAAATAAACATGTGGATTCATTGGAAACAATAACCAATACATTCAAGCCACCTCTTGAGATAAAATTGGAATAAAAAGTAGAGATGAGATACAAGCCTTTTATCTCAAATAATATCAAGCATAGGCAAATATTCGAATATGCTGAACAACTAAAGAGGTTTTTGGAGTTAGTGGATGAAATTTAAGCTATTAACATATATTACAAAGATCAAGATCTCGAAATAGATAAGGAGGAGGTAGAGTCATAGGAAGATGGTCTCAACTTTTTGAACCAAATTGGAGGTCTTGATGTGATACAACTGAAGAAAAAAATTATTCCAAAGGTTCTAGTCTCATTAGAACAAATATTTGACCATAACGATGTGTCCACTAGACCCATTTTCTATTCTATGGATAAGAACATTGAGGAACATAACTTGGGCACCAAAGACAACCCACAAAAGGTAAATCTCACCAATAATTTGGAAACCAACTGCAAAACAAGTACATTGAGTTATTTAAGCGATTAAAAGATGTATTTCCAAGAAGTTATGAATATTTGAAAACATATGATACATCCATAATACAACATAGAATACCATTGAAGGATAATTCTAAGAATTTTTTGCAGAAGCTTATGATATTTTACCCTATTTTGTTGCAACAATAGAAAATAAAATTAGTAAGCTTCTAAACGGGAAAATTATTGTGCCACTGAGATATTCTGAGTGGGTAGAAAACCTTGTAGTTGTCATAAAGAAGAATGGTGATATCAGTTATGCATGGATTTTAGAAATTTGAATAGGTGGTCGCTAAAGGATAATTACCCATTGCCAAAGATGGATCATTTGCTGTAGAACGTGATAGAAGCCTTGAGAATATCAATGATGAATGGTTTCTCAGGTTTCAATCAAATAGTTATGCACCTGGTCGATAAAGGAAATACTAGATTCATAACACCATGGTGTACATTCATGTACGACAAAATACCCTTTGAATTAATGAATACGGGAGCAACTTTTCAAAGGGATATGGAAATTTCTTTTGTTTGAGAAAAGGAAAAGTTCATAATTATTTAATTAGAAGACATGATAATATTTTGTAATCCATATGAGGAACACCTAGAACATTTGATACAAACATTCTTGAAGTGCAAGAAGTTTTGCCTTTCTTTGAATCCCAAGAAAACATTATTTACTTTCTAGGAAGGAAATTTTTTGGGACATATAGTCTCCAAATATGGTGTCAAGATCGATCCTAAAAGGGTAAAGGATATATCAAAGATATGTTACATTTGAATAAAAAGGAAGTTTAACCATTTTTTGGAGGATAAATTTATGCTTAGATTCATTGCAATTTTTGCAAAATTCCTCAATTATATAACAATAATTCTAAAAAAGAACAATTAAATAAGGTGGATACCTAAGGCACACACATATTTTGATCAAATCAATAAGGTTATTGAGGTACCAATATTAGTAATTCAAAAATTTTCAAATGAGTTCCTTATTTTCTCTTTTCCATCGAAACGAACAATAGAAATGGTAATGTTACAAAGGAATCAAGAAGGGTGTAATGTTCCCAATTTTTAGCCTCAAGATAGAAGGAACATTATAGTTAGCCGTAAATGAATAAAATGGGTAGGGAGGCCCATTAACCTCTTTAGAAGAGAAAATAATAGTCCTCATGTGAAAAAGGGGAGAATAAAGTAGCTGGATTGAGCACCTACAGGTGTGAACAAGATTGGATCATGTTGATTTAGTCACATTTGACCAAGTCCACATGCACTGTCTAGATACATTGTATCTCCATGATGGACTGCATAGTTTGAATGGAGGGCGACTTGCATGGGCTAGGTGGCACATATGGATGGGACCCATTGTGGAGAGGAGCACTTGCTATATATGGAGAGGAGGACAACCATTGTATTCATGCTTTTAGATTATTATTCTTGCTTTGGTCTATTTATACTTGCTTCCTCTTACTATTTAGCGAGGTTGCAATGCTGTTTAGCACAAGGGTGTTCCCGGTCAGGAATCCATACCTCATCCTTAGGGAAGGAGAGGTTCTTTGGGCTACATTTCCTCATTCTAGAATTTTGGCCAAGCTACCTCCTTCAACTACAATGTAGTTTCTGTTTAGAGCTGGGTTGTGTTGCAGGGTGTAGCAAAGGAGGATCTCTTAGAGTCATTTTCGGGCTTGTTTTTTAGTAGAGAGTTTTTCTATCCATTGGAGAATATGTAAGAAGGACTCCAAAGAATATTTTCATATATTTTTCATTAGACCAACCATCTACTATCCCTCTCAACGTAGTTTCAGTCCAGATCTACATTATTTTCAGAGGCAGTTGTTGCGAGGGTTCATTGAGCTCATCAGGAGGGTCTATTTCTGAGTAGAGGGATCAACCTTATAATTAGAAATACCATTGGAGGATGACATCAATATTTCAAGATCTGTGATAACCTCATTTTATATCATATCTATTTTGCAGTGGTACATCAACCCGAGGGCTATTTTTTACATTATATGTTTTCCAACATTTCTAGCAATCCTATCCGGGTTGGCTAGAATTATTATATTGGAGCCAATATCTTCATTATTGGGCATTTATTTTGTTTCCTTCAGCCATATTTCATGAATGTACATTTGCAGCAGTAGTTACACTAATACAGACTACGCAATCACTACTCTCCGACATTCTATATAGTTGCAACATCTCATGTATCTATTGTTTTAATCATTGGAGACTTGTTCTTATGGTTTGAGTGGCATGTCCCTCATGATATTTTGTACGTTGTTTCTGATCCATTAATATAATGATGTCTGAATATTTTTCTCTCTCATGAAATGATCATATTTTTTGTGTTTACAATATTGTGTTCATGTATTGTTGTAGCTCCACTTTTGGAATATCTTAAGATATTCCCAATAGTGTATATTTTTCCTATTTTGGAATATTACAGTGGTATCAAAGCATCAATCTTGGCTCAGACTGTGCATCAAAGACATCATGCCATTAGGAGGAGAAGCTTCTCATAGAGAGAATTTGTGGAGAATAAACTCAAGCATGACTCCATTATTAGGAGGAATGAAGGAAGAGAGGATCTCCCTGCTTCTTTTCCAAGCTATGAAGAATATCAAAGAAGATCTCAAGGAGATGAAAGGGGAGGAGTGTAGGAGATTTCTGAGAGGGTTTGGAGCAAGAACTAACTATTCAAATGATGGGTGTGAGCATTCAACCACACATGCAGATCCAAAACATAGTCTATTTCCCACATTGACTGCAAGAGGAATGGAGGAATAAGGTGCACCAAGGGAGGAGACCTTAAGTGACTTTACTCAGGAGTATGAATCTCAATCATGGAGATTCAGAGAACACTTAGACTTCCAAGGGTTTTGTAAAATCAAGGAGGCAATATATAGTAGCCACAAAAGAATTAAGAGAGGTAGAATCTTCCTATCTCACTTTGATGGATTAGTAGAGTGCACAACAAAATCTTGGGTAGAAGAACTAGATTCCTATTTTCAGCTACACCAAGTTTCAGAGGAGGCCATCAGAGTAGCAGCACTGCACCTCAAAGTTATGGCCCATGATTGGTGGTTTAATGATTCTACTTCATTTTTTCATGCAAATGTAAAAAATTACGTTGATTTCACTAAATAATTGATGAGGAGATTTGATAAAGAACATTGTGAACCATCATTTGTTAAAAACAAAAACTCAAACACTTTGCATGAGTTGGAGAGACCTATTGAACCAACTCCACTCCATATTTTTTAAGGGGATAGAAACATGTATGATAGTTTTCCAAGGGCAAGATCCCCATTTCTTGAAGAGCCCTCTTCTATTTTTGAAGACATGGAGTCTTCTCCTTCAAGGGATGACCGAGATCAAGGGTCTCTCATTGAGGATGAGGCATTCTCATACATGGAAGAAGAGGAGAAGGATTAACATCAAGGGATGATGAGAATTCACCCTTATCTATTTTGGGAGGTTTCTGCACATAAGGAGGGGACTGCACTACGTAGTGAAGAGAGGGAAAATTCAGTCCACTCATATATACAGTCCACTTCAGATTTTGATGTCTCACTACATGGAGGCATTCCACCTGGGAGGCCACCAGATCTAGAGTTGATGAGAGACATATTTTATTTTGATTCACCACTCTTGGATTTTGGAGAGGTGAAGAGTTTGGAGGAAGAATTTGGCATGGGGGATGTCAAAGTAGCAGGCAGCAGCATGAGGAGAGCTTCACATGCCAGATCACTAGCACTATCTCTTAGGAGTATTGATCCTTATTGGAGATATCAGCTCTTAGTAGAGTACTCCAAGGATCTTGGTGCATGCATGATTCTCGATGACCCGGATAGATATTATGAGTATATGGTGGATGATATGGTCATATATTCACATGGCAGAGTCTTCTTGACTAGAGCTTCTAGTCTCAAGGAGAAGTTGCTACTTACAGCACATGAGGACTTCCTTTCCATGCATTATGATGGATATCTTTCTTTGGCAGAGGAGTTCACTTGGGAGGGCTTCCAACATGACACATTTCAGCATATGGAGAGATGCATAGCCCGGATGGTGATAGATAGGAGGTCACAACCAATTCCCTACTCATTGGAGGTGAGGGAAAGATTCCAGTTGAGCCATTTCAGCTCAAGATCTCAAGTACATGATGGAGGAGGTATAATTTCACATTTTGTATTGTAATTTTTTTCCTTGTTTGAGCAACATGATGTATCAAGAATAATTATCTCTTCTTGAATATTTTATGATGTTGTACTTGCAGCTACTTGTAGCATTGATTTTGGCTATCATTTTGGTGGTTTATGGGGGAAGCCACATGATTCTTGGTGTGCACCATTAACACCACATTGTATCTTCATGTTTCCATCTTATGAGATGACTGTGGTAGAAAACAAGTGGCTAGTGAAGCACTTATCATTTTTTGTTTTGAGGAAGGTATGGAATGCACTGCGCTGGTTCCTTGTGTGGAACTTTGATTCACTCTCCGGTTGTCATTTGATAGCTTGTTTCCATAGTATTTTTCTTCCATATATTGCTGATATGTTTGTACTCATGAGAAGCTTTGTTTGGAGAGTGGAATTTGAGATGGAGATGCCCATTGGGAGTATGATTCTCCCTATTTTACATGTTTTATGTTTCAGGAGAAACAATGAGCACACCATGATTGCAACAACACACCTCTTTCCTTCATGTAGGAGGAGCCCTTGGGTGAACTTGCGTTCTTGGAGGAGGCACTTCATGGTGGAATTATATTGTGGGGTAGCTTGGGCCATTTTTGAAGGCCATGAAATTGCAGCCCAATATCAGTAGGCCCCTCATACTTACCATAAGTGGAGAGAGAAATTAATTGGATGGTAAAACATAAACTCTCCATTCAGTCCCAACACATTGCACAAAATCGGGGTGCGGATTTCTTTGATGAGCTACATAGGATGGCTCATTTAATTTGGATGATAGCATGGAATGAGATTTCCCATGTGTATCATCACTTTTGCCTTGAGGAGGCCATGAGACAGCAAGGAGGTTTCCACTTACACCTTCCGCCTTTTCATGATGTGAGCCATTTGGTCATGCATATTTGGGAGGAGACATTAGAGGGCACGATTGTTGCAGATTGTCTTGAGCAGTGGTGGGGACTATTGATAAGGAGGCCACATGAGGAGCAGGGAGAGGATTTTTTCTCTCTCTATCCAGTTGCTTGAGGAAAAGAAACATTTTGGAGGGGAGGACTGTAATGTTCCCAATTTTTAGCCTCAAGCTAGAAGGAACATTATAGTTAGCAGTAAATGAATAAAATGGGTAGGGAGGCCCATTAACCTTTTTAGATTCAGTCACATTTGACCAAGTCCACATGCACTGTCTAGATACATTGTATCTCCATGATGGACTACACAGTTTGAATGGAGGAGAACTTGCATGGGCTAGGTGGCACATATGGATGGGACCCATTGTGGAGAGGAGAAATTTCTATTATGGAGAGGAGGACAACCATTGTATTCATGTTTTTATATTATTATTCTTTCTTTGGTCTGTTTAGACTTGCTTCCTCTTGCTGTTTAGCAGGGTTACAGTGCTGTTTAGCACAAGGGTGTTCCTGGTCGGGAATCCATACCTCATCCTCAAGGAAGGAGAGGTTCTTTGGGCTAAATTTCCTCATTCCAAAATTTTTTCCAAGCTACCTCCTTTAGCTACATCACAGTTTCTGTTTAGAGCTGGGTTTTGTTGTAGGGTGCAGCAAAGGAGGATCTCTTAGAGTCATTTCTGGGCTTGTTTTCCAGTGGAGAGTTTGTCTATCCATTGGAGGATCAGTAAGAAGGAATCCCAGGAATATTTTCATATATTTGGCATCAGGCCAACCATCTAACATCCCTCACAACTCAGTTTCAGTCCAGATCTGCGTTATTTTCAAAGGCAGTTGTTGGGAGGGTTCATTGAGCTCATCAGGAGGGTCTATTTCTGAGTAGAGGGATCAGCCTTATAATTAGAAATACCATTGGAGGAGGAAATCAGTATTTCAGATCTGTCATAGCCTCATTTTATATCAGATCCAGTTTGCAGTGGCACATTAACCCCAAGGTTATTTTTCACATTGAATGTTTTCCGGCATTTCTAGCAATCCTTACCGGGTTGGCTAGAATTCTTGTATTGGAGCCCATATCTTCATTATTGGGAATTTATTTTGTTTCCTTCAACCATATTTCATGAATGTACATTTGCAGCAGTAGCTACATTAATATAGACTGCCAGTCACTACTCTTTGACATTCTATATAGTTGCAACATCTCATGTATCTATTGTTTTGATCATTGGAGGCTTGTTCTTATGGCTTGAGTGGCATGTCCGTCATGATATTTTGTACATTGTTGCTGATCCATTAATAGAATTATGGCTGAATATTTTTATCTCTAATGACATGATGATATTTTCTGTGTTTACAATATTGTGTTCATGGATTGCTATAGCTCCACTTTTGGAATATCTTAAGATATTCCCAATAGTGTAGATTTTC
This sequence comes from Pinus albicaulis, assembly GCA_034641835.2. Classification (NCBI taxonomy): domain Eukaryota; kingdom Viridiplantae; phylum Streptophyta; class Pinopsida; order Pinales; family Pinaceae; genus Pinus; species Pinus albicaulis. The sequence continues at coordinate 1,325,494,303 of CM076575.1, read as the reverse complement.
CCTATTTTGGAATATTACAAAGGGTATCAATAACACTTATCATTTTTTAGTCACGCATTGAGAGTGTAGTATACCTAGGGGGGGTAATATGGAGTGCAGAGGGAGGTACCCAATGAAACAATTTGATGTAATAATATGTAAGAATGATAAATAAATGGGTCATAATTAATAAATAATTTTTTTTACACACATTATGCAAGGGACCACTAGTAGTTAGGAAATAATGTGATAAGCCCATGGTATTGTATGTAGGGAATTGAGATACCCATGGTAATTACACATGGTATTGTATGCATGAAGCCTGTATATAGGATATAGACTCCATTGATAGATGTCAAGTATTGTTGTATTGACAAGCATATGGCTTGTGGAGTGATCTCCTTCCTTGAGGAGTAATTGTATGGTGTTTCCCTACCTCAAGGGTTTCTACACACCATATAAAAATATAATTCATTCTAGAAATCTCTTGTGTTATTTCTTGGGAATATGTTGCATTTTTATATATTTGCATATGGTGTTACCCTACCTCAAGGGTTTCTTCAGATATTAATAAAAGATATTTCTATTATATAAATATCTTGTGTTATTTCTTGGGCATATTTCACATGTTTATATATTTTCATGTCAAATATGTTACAAGTGGTATCATAGCACTTTCTTGGGTAGAGTGAGGAGACTTTTATTCCTTTTTTCAAATATATAAAAATTGCAAAATCTTTCCAAAACAAGAATTAGATAGAAATGCTTCTCTTTATTAATTAAAACCCTTGAGGTATGGTAACACCGTACAAATACTCCTTAAGGAAGTGGATCACTCCATATGCCATATTCTTGTCAATACAAAATTGCTTGACATCTCTCAATGGAGATTATATAGCCTCTGTATAGGCTTCATACATACAATACCATGACTCCCTTAATTCCCTACATACAATACCATGGGATTATCACGTTATTTCCTAACTACTAGTGTTCCCTTGCATAATTCTAGTTAACCACCTTACTTATTAATTATGTACCATTTATTTATCATTATTACATATTATTACATCACATTATTCCCTTGGGTACCTCCCTATGTATCCCCATTGTATCCCATATTATCCCCCCTAGGTGTAATACATTCCACCCCCCTTAAGCATCTTTCGTCCCTAAAACAGGAGAAGAACAAAAATAATAAGATCTAATCAAAAGAGTAGTCCACTAGTACCATGCACATGCATCTAGCTATCCAAGAGAAATGTAATTAGTCAATCTAGCCCTTTCCTCACTCGCTTGAGATGGAAGTTGGTTCTGGTGGTTCCTTTGTGTTGATGTGTTGTGGGTCGATTGTCGCACCTCCGTGTGTGTATTCTAGGGGTTTTTTTCATAGTTGTTAATTCTTTGACACCTTTTTGATTGTTGTCTTGCTCGGTGGTGTGGGTGGTGATATGCTGAAGTTTTCACTGATGGTGTGTAGGACAGAATTGTGAATTACAGATAAAACACACTTCCCTAGATAGGTGCTAATCTAGAACAAAAGGTTAAAGACTATACAAATAATTTTCCTAAATAAGAACAAGCACACATAATGGATTAGATTCTTACTTGAAATCCAAGTGCTTCCAAAAGATTCCTTCTGTCGCTTCAAATTCTAGCCAACTGTGCAAAATACTTCCTGCAAGAATGAACACTAAACAACAGAAGATAGCAATAATACAAATGTTTTTTTAAATTAGTTTTCTAAATCAGTAAAGAATAAACCATATATATCAACTAACATCTTGCAATATGGAAAATAAAAGCCAATACAGATGCATATAGGGAAAAAAGAGTTGTATTCTTTATTAATGATATAAGGGGAGGTTACAACCAAATGACTGATTTTGTGTCACCATATCCAGCAGCATCCCAACCTCATCACAATGCAAATATCTCCATAAAATTGTCACTCAAATCAATCTCCTCAATGAAAAATCCACCAACATTTCTCTACATAATTTATTCCCCCTCAAACATCAAGATTTTTGCTCAATTTATAGAGAGGCTGAGGTAGTTTTACAATCAATGACTTTCCAATAATAGGCAAGACATGTTCCCAATATTGTAGACGTCAAATGGACAAATGGATTCCAAGCTTGACACATGTGAACTCTTCTAGAAGGCACTGGTCAAGTGGAGATTTCAGAACAATGAGAATCTCACTCCCAATGTGACCAAAACACCCATAGATGTTGGGATGTGCTTTGCAGAGCAGCCTTGCATGGGGCTACTTGCATATGTAACACACTTAGTCCCTTTAGAGGCAACGTTGATGAGCTCTCATATGAAATGTTATAAACTTCAAACCTTGGAAACCTTTGCAGATGAAAGTCCTTAATTGATCTGTCTTGTTCTTTGTCTTACAACATATAACAATTGAAATGTTAGGGGATGATAAGCCCTATAAATTGGTAATGGAGATGATTCCAGTTAACCAGGTCATCGGGAATGATGCCCAAATTGACCTATAAAAATTGCCCCATAAAGCATGAAGTCAAAATAATAAAAACAATATTTTGATTAATATTATTTACATTGTGATGAGCTGGAGATGAAGCGGAGTGGCAACCTACATCAATATTACATTACATTACATCATGATATATCCTCTTTGATCATAATTTCTAAGGGTAGGAATTTCCATATTCAACACATAAATAATTTAATAACATGTACATAGTTCAGAAAGTAGTCGACATTGGAATGTTACCCAATGTGTAGAAATTTGAATAACTGAGATATTATTCATCGAGATTATCCTGATCACACACTATTTTAGCTTCATGGATAATACAAAATCTCTTCTACCATTGATCATCACATGCGGAAATAAAATCAATTGCATGCATACATTAAAACCACAAACAATCACACATATGAACACCGTATTTAATGGGAAAGATTAAAGCTGAAAACCCCAACTATCTGTATATTATATGTCATGGAGATCATGCAACAATAATAGTGCAAAGCTCCTCACAAGCTCTCAACACTACCTCCAATTGCTACACACTATCAAGCTAGATCTAGCAAAACACATGCTCCACCTTTTCCATTTGATAGCCTTCATTGCGTTTTCAATGCTATGGGATGGCTTCATTAAATAGATAAACCATCTGGCTTGAACTGCGCAATCCTCATGGGCTTCTCCACCTATCTGTGTGTTGCAAATAGCAACAGTATAGTCACAACTGATAGATAACCTGCTCTTTCACCTATTTCTGCACTGGTCTCCACTAAAACTGTCCATGCACTGAAGTTAACTGATGCATTCTTTTTTTGATTAATGAGTTTATAATTAGTGAATTAATTAATAATTAATTCACACCACTTTCACTAATTGTATCAATTAGTTAAACTAAATACAAATAGCTCAACTATGTTTAGATTAGTTAAACTGAATACAACTCCACTAACTTCCTCGATCAACTCCACCAAACTCACACCAGTTCAATGATATCCATGCAATAGCTCCACTTAACCCTCAGGAATAGCGTAATTCCTTCTGTCAGCTCCAATGCCACATCTTTGCACTTAACTGAAGTGCTCCAAGAGAATAAGTTAATGTTTATAGTTCAAATATTATTAAGAGCTAATAATATTCAACAAATCTATTTTAGACCTAAATATAAAAATAGATTCCGCCTCTCAATATGTCTGGTAACAGAAGTCCATCTATTTTTCCGACTTGAACAACCATCCACAAATAGCATCCTGCAACTCATAGAACATGATCCATATGTCTAAAAATACACTTTGCGCCAAAAATAGCCTGCGGGCCCACTTAGTGAAGGCGACTCCTTTCCACTAAGCTCATCATCTTGTTGCAATCTCAACACTCCCTCTCAACAAGATATGGATTATCTGCAACCCCTATCCTGCCCTGTGGTATTCAAATTTGCTCCTGGTGAGTGCCTTCATCAAGATATCAGCATCTTGATCCTCCGTAGGAATGTATGAAAGTAACATGACCTTTCGCTATACACAATCTCTGATATGATGATACCGGATGTCAATGTGTTTAGATCTATCATGAAATACTGGATTAATCAAGAGTTTGATGCAACTCTTATTATCAAAATAAATCACAGTGGGCTCTAAGTGTGAACCGAACAACCCGACCAGGATCTTCCTCATCCATATAGCCTCGCATGTAGCCAAACTCACTGCCATATACTTGGCCTCTGCTGAAATGAGTGCCATGGATCTCTGCTTCCTGCTGTACCAAGAAACTGTTGTTGAACCAATATTGAAAATACCTCCAGATGTGCTCTTTCTATTCGTTGGACTCCCTGCCCAATCTGCATCCGTGAAGCCACATAGCCTCACCTCATCCGACTGTCTGTACCATAATCCATATCCCGATGTGCCTCTGAGATATGTGCCTCTAAGATATCTCAATACATGCTTGCCTGCCTTCCAAAAGAGCTTGGTAGGCTTAACCATAGCTTGTGAAAGCTGGTTAACAATATAGCATATGTCAAGTCATGTATTGACCAGATACATAAGTGACCCCACCAACTGTCGATAAACAGTGGCATCCACTACCTCCGTTGAAGTAGCATCCTCCTTCCTCCAACCACCAAGAAGAGGAGTATCAACAGGCTTGCAACCATGCATGTTGAACTTCTCTAGTATCTCTCGGGCATACTTACCCTGAGAAACAAACAATCCACCACTGCGATGCCAAATTTCCAATCCCAGGAGGCCCAAGTCCTTCATCTCAAACTCTTTTGCAAGATCCTCCTTGCATGAGAGTATTAACAGCTCATCACTTGTCAAAATCAAATCATCTACATAAAGTACAATGATCAGCAACTTACCCTCCACCACAATCTAGTATAGGTTTGGATCTGCCTCACTCTTGGAGAATCCAAGTCCGGTGAAATAACTGTTTAGCCGTGTGTACCAAGCACGAGGTGCTTGTTTCAACCCATACAATGCTCTCTTGAGCCTGCACACATGCGACTCGCTGCTGAAGATCTTGAAACCTTCAGGCTGCCCTATGTACAGCTCCTCCTCAATGAATCCATTGAGGAACACATTCTTCACACCCATCTGATGAATGTGCCACCCCATCTGTGCTGAGAGAGCAAGAATCGTCCGTATGGAAGAATACCTTGCGATAGGTGCAAAGGACTCCTCATAATCGATCCCCTCTATCTGTGAAAAGCCTCGGGCAAAAAATATTTCCTTGTGCTTCTCCACACTCTCGTTAGCTGCCTGCTTCACTTTTTAGATCCATCTCGAACCCACCATTGATTTCCCTTCCGACCTTGGGACAATCTCCCATGCACTGTTTCTGACAATCAAATCATACTCTTCCACCATGGCATCTACCCATGCGGTGTCACCTCCTGACTTCCTCGAAAGAGGATGGTCTGTCATGATACACTTGCTCATAAGAGCCATGTATCCGATATACCGATCAGGTGATGTCTCTTGTCTACGCTATGATGTGGGTGCTCCTACATACCTTCTGCGCATCTTGAACGGTGTTGAGCTTACGCCCATTGCGCTCGCCCTCTGATGGTTGGCGCTGCCTAAGTGGTCTCTTCCACTCCATGAAACTCATCTTGTGGCTGATCCACATCCTGAGACTCATCCTTAGGAACTAATAGCTCCTCATCTGCATGCAAGTGTGGCTCCCTCTCAAGCGAACACTTCATGGCTTTCTCCTCCTGAAATTTGATATCCCGTCGCACAAAAGTCTTGCGACTGTCTGGAAAATACACATGATAGTTATGGGGCATATTAGTGTACCCCACAAATATCCCAACCTCCACAGTCGGCTCCAGCTTCTTCCTGGCATCCTTCATCACATGAATGTAAACAGGTGAACCAAAAATCCTCAAATGGGAAATATTAGGCTTCTTACCAGAAAAATGCCTCCTCGGGTGTACTCATGCCAAGTATCTTATGAGGAAAATGGTTCTGCACATATAATGCAGTATTACATGCCTCCGCCCACAAGTGAATGGGTAGGCCCTGATCATGAAACATCGCTCGTGCGACACCCAAGATCGTTTTGTTCTTCTGCTCAACAACCCCGTTCTGTTGTGGGTTATGAGGTGCTATGAGCTCTCTTCGAATTCCTTCTGCGCTACAAAAGTCCTTGAATTCGCCAGAGATGAATTCACCACCATTGTCGCTCCTTAGAGCCTTCACTTTCTTCCTCGATTCTTTCTCAACCAGTGCATTGAACTCACAGAACTTTGAGTATGTCTCGCTCTTATTTTGCATGAAGAATATCCCGCACTTACGAGAAAAATCATCAACAAATATCACATAATACATGTGCTTTTATTTCAAAGCTACTGAGAAAGGTCCACACACATCTGTGTGAATTCTCTCAAGGATCGTCGTGGCGCGAATATCCTTCTCGTGAAAGGTGGCTTTCACAAATTTCCCCAAGGTACACCCCTTGCACTGATCTAACTGCGCAAGAGTGCCTTTAGGAAGCCCAGTACAAATCTGTTGTAGTATCTTCAAAGCTCCATGGTGAAGGTGGCCCAATCTCCGGTGCCACAACTCACCATAATCCTGGCTCACCACTCCTTCTGCCTTTCCTGCCATTTTTGCGTAGCCATCTACCTGCAATTGATAAAGGTTCTTAACTCGAACCCCTATCCTCTAGGTCTCACCAGTTGCCTTACTGCACAGGAAAGCCTTTCCCTCGCTAAAGACAACATCATATCCCTTGTCTTCTAACATCGCCACAGAGATAAGATTCTTCTTCAATCCTGGAACATGCATCACTTCCTTCAATACGAAGGGTTTACCAGACTCCCTCTCAAAGGAAATGGTACCGATACCGGTCGCACTGTATCTACCATCATCGCCCATCTCGATGTGCACTCCAAGATCTTTCTCATCCAGATTAGTAAACAAATCTCGATCTCCTATCATGTGAAAAGACGCACCACTGTCAAGAAACCACACTGAACCCATCACACTTGAGACCAAGCATGTGATCAGCAAAAAATCCAGCTCAAACTGCGAGGCTAAGGCCTCTCTAGTTGCAGTTCCAGTAGTCTGCTTATTTTTCTTCTTCCGCGGACAATTTTTGGCATAATGTCCATGTTGGTGACAGTGAAAGCACTTCACCTTGGACATGTCCTGCTTCTTGCCTTTCGCACTGAAATGAGAAGCTCTCTTGCTCTTCCCCTTCTTTGATTTGGTAGCCAAAGCGCAATTCTCTTCATCAGAGTTCTATGATGAAGATATGTCCTTGGTACTTCGCCTTATCTCCTCTTGCACAAGATCCGACCAAAGTCGCTCCCATCCTAGAAATTTCTCCCGACCATTGACAGAGTCCTGATAGGAGTGCCAACTCTTCGGAAGCCCTAGGAGAGCCAAGCTGACCAAGTCCTCATCATCAACAGTCACCCCCACACTTCCCAGCTCATCCCTACATTGGATGAACTTCGTGAGGTACTTGGGCATACTGTCGCCTTTCTCCATATTTATGTTTATGAGTCTATCCTTGAGTGCGAACTTCCTCTGGTCGCTCTTGCTTTGGAATAAATCTATCAAGGCTTTCCACATCAAGAATGGAGAAGCCTTACCATGAAGGCTGGACACTATGTGATCCTTCACACCCTCCAACAGAGTCCTTCGACACTTTGTTGTCTTCTTTTGCCATGCGTCAAGCACGACAGCATCACTAGAAGTAGGCTTTGGAATTTTTGAATCTATGAACTCCTTCAACCCATTGTCATCTAGCACCGCCTCCATCCTATCCTTCCATGCAATATAATTTGAGCTGTCCTCAAGGGCATACTCCAATCGCAATCCATTGAAATACATCTCAACTTCGACACCAAGAAAACACTACTGCAAATTCGAATTCCACCTGCACAAAACTCAACCGCTTCAATGTTTTGCAATTGCTCCAATGATCAATATTGCTCTGATACCATGTAGAAATTTGAATAACTGAGATATTATTCACTGATATTCTCCAGATCACAAACTATTTTAGCTTCATGCATAATACAGAATCTCTTCTACCATTGATCATCACATGCGGAAATAAAATCAATTGCATGCATACATTAAAACCACAAACAATCACACATATGAACACAGTATTTAATGGGAAAGGTTAAAGCTGAAAACCCCAACTATCTGTATATTATATGTCATGGAGATCATGTAACAATCATAGTACAAAAGCTCCTCACAAGCTCTCATGCACACCCTCAATTGCTACACACTATCAAGCTAGATCTAGCAAAACACATGCTCCAATCTTTTGCCACTTGATAGCCAACCTCTATTGCGTTTTCAATGCTATGGGATGGCTTCATTAAATAGATAAACCACCTGGCTTGAACTGCGCAATCCTCATGGGCTACTCCACCTATCTGTGTGTTTCAAATAGCAACAGTATAGTCACAACTGATAGTTAACTTGCTCTTTCACCTATTCTTGCACTGGTCTCCACTGAAACTATCCATGCACTGAAGTTAACTGATGCATTCTTTAGTTGATTTATGAGTTTATAATTAGTGAATTAATTAATAATTAATTCACACCACTCTCACTAATTGTATCAATTAGTTAAACTAAATACAAATAGCTCAACTATGTTTAGAGTAGTTAAACTGAATACAACTCCACTAACTTCCTCAATCAACTCCACCAAACTCTGTCACATGAGTTCTAATTGAAGTATCCATGAAATAGCTCCACTTAACCCTCAGGAATAGCGTAATTCCTTCTGTCAGCTCCTGTGCCACATCTGTGCACTTAACTGAAGTGCTCCAAGAGAATAAGATAATGTTTAGAGTCCAAATATTATTAAGAGCTAATAATATTCGACATATCTATTTTTAGACTAGGAATCTAAAAATAGATTCCGCCCAATATGTCTAAAAATAGAAGTCCATCTATTTTTTCCGACTTGACCAACCATCCACAAATAGCATCCTGCAACTCATAGAACATGATCCATATGTCTAAAAATAGACATAGTCTAAAAATAGACTTTGCGCCAAAAATAGCCTGCGAGCCCACTTAGTGAAGGCGACTCCTTTCCACTAAGCTCATCATTTTGTTGCAATCTCAACACAATGTAGACATGCCTACAGATATAGGCCCATGTTTGGATGACGATCAGTATGTAAGGTCACCGTATAGATGATGTGTACAACAATCCTGAAATTGTAGCCCGGATGGCTGAAACTAGATCCGAGGTCTTCTTATCTCGTTCACTCAATTATTTGGGTACAAGTCTAGCCATGTGAATATATGATTTGTCGTTGAACATGGAAAGACATCATTTGATTACTTGCCAATGATGTGAGCTGTTAACAAATGCGAGAGAACCACCATTGATGAAAATGGCCCTCAAGGTACTGCAGTACATTCCGTAAGGCGTGAATAGATGATTTGATGTCGAATTCCAAAAAAAATCTTTCAGTTAAATGTATGGAAGTGAGGATCTTGTCGATGCTGTAAAAATCCTCATGGTACTGGAATATGATGTTTCTAAGTGAAATTCCTGGATATTGATTTGTTGTCGATAGGAAGCCACCTTATTGCGAAACAAGAGTTACTGATTTTGGAGACAAGGGTATGACTTGATATAGCAATTTTTAGGGATGACAGTCATGAGAATAAAGGTTTATGAGTACTGCAGAAGGATGAGTTTATTCACTGGATGACTTCTCTTGAACATATCGGTGACACTGTGATGGGTTGGCAGCATTGACCCAAAACCGAAGTGAAGGTATGATGAACCATAGGTATGAATGAACCGTCAAGAGGATTACCCAACCCAAACAATCACGGACATGGAGTGAAGGAAGTGTCATGTTCAAGAGCGACTTGCTACCATAAATAATTTTTCTTACTTTTCCCAAGATTTTCCCGGTCATTTGTCGACTAGTACCTCTTTATCTTTTAACAATCTTGAGGAGGATAACATTTGCTTGATCTATAATTCAACCATTCGGGTGACTAAAGTATCACTTTTTAATAATTTAACGAGTCTGGAGATGAATGAAACTTGATTCTTTCCATGATCGACAAGACCATTGCTATTTTATGATTTAACGAGCTTAACGAAAATGATAGCTCGGTCCTTTTTTATTTTTAAAGAGTTTGAAAAAGAGGACGAAAGAAAACTCCATAAGTACTTTTTTGTAAATTTGTCGCTCAAATCCGAAAAAGTGTAAAATAATATCTAAGAGAACCTCTTTGGTCATGTTTAACCAAGGTATTCCTTTTTCGTAAATAATCTATCTCAATCCGGAAAAGGGTTAAACTTATATTGAGTAGATATCAATTTATTTACTTTTATGAGCTCAAAAAGGCAAGTGCTCGGCAATATTTTCACATTATCGAAGTCTGAAAAGAGCTGAAAGAAGAATCTAGGGGTTCCTTTTTCACTGTTATAGAAGCTCGAAAAAGAGATAAAAGTGCGCTTCAAATCCCTTTTCATTTTAACAAATCTATAAAAAAAAGGAGAAAAATTATGCTTTGTGGTCAAATCATTCTTGAAATAAATCTGCACGACTAATCTGTTCATCAGTTGTAAAACTTGTTCAGAACAACATCAAATGGATTAAAAATACCTGTTTCATGAAAAAAAATATAATAAAACCATATTCATAGCAATAAATATGATTTGCAAACAATTAAATAACTATTTAAAGTAGTTTTACTATTCATTTTTACCATTTGAAATTTACCATTTGCATTTTGGAGATTTGAACTTGTTTTTGCCCCCGAACTTCAACTGCTGATTACGTACAATAAGTAAGAATGTTTTGAATTCCCCCTGCAAGAGCTTATGTTGAATTCCCCCTGCAAGAGTAGATTCTCCCCAAGATTCATTTCATTCACCTATGTAGAATATTAGTTACTGATATCTGGATGGAATGAATGTTCATTTACGAGATCAGAGGGAAGACTCGTAGTAATTAGGAGAGGATTTGTTTCATTTTTTAATGAGGTTGACATAATAAAAGAACTATCCTCATAGGCACTTATTTTATTTTTTAACGAGGTTGACACAAGAAAAAAAAAACTATCCTCAAAGCCTGTTTAATTTTTTAACGAGGTTGATAGAGTAAAAGAACCATCCTCATAACTCTATTTCATTTTTTAATGAGTTTGACACAGAAAAAGAACCATACTCATATCTTGTTTCATTTTTTAACGAGGTTGAAACAGTAAAAAGAACCACCCTCATAAATTTGTTTCATTTTTTAACAAGGTTGACACAAAAAAATAACCATCCTCATTGTGCAGTTGCACTAGTTAGTGTGTGTTGGAAAAGACGTAGTCTAACAGAGTCATCACTTAAGGAGTTTGATGAACACCATAAATGTTAATGTTATAACATGCATTGATGGGTATTCTCCAAGGTTTCCATTAATTTTGGAATTTTCGAGGGTAATTTATGTGGTATCACCGACCACCAAGGAGAATAACTGATGGGACCAGCTTGATATTACACTGAAGATGTGAATAAAGGATCAAGCCATTTAGTACTCATAATGGAGGAACCAGATAGGATTCCAGATGATGACATGGGTGAATTCAATGGACAAAACATCGAATATGAAGCAACAATAGATGTTGTCGTAGCTGAAATAGATGGTTCAGTCTAGGATGTTATCTCAGCCATGGGCAAATGACCCAATTTATACCCTATAGAATCTATGGGAACTCGAAGTGAAACAAGATCAACAAAAGCAGAGGAAGGTGATTGAGGAAAAGACTCGTACAGGTAAAGGTCCTACTGAAAATAAGTTTGAGTTAAAGGTGTCTCATCTTGTGATATTTCTTCAATCGAAATCAAACCAGGTGGAATAACTTTGTCTTCAGGCCCAAAGTATATTTTAGGTGGTTTAATGCGCGATATGGGAGAATAAATTGCTACAATAGATTGTGGAGTGACCAATACAGAAACAACTTCCAGTTTTTCGCCTTCGGGATCAAGATTTTCTCCACTTACGGAATATAGCAACTAAAATGTTAGGGGATGATAGACCCTATTTCATTGGTCCTGGGAATGATGTCTAGTTTGACCAATAACAGCTGCCCCCTAAAGAACAATGGGATCTGGATCAAATTCCAGTTAAACTACGTCGGGTTCGGGAGGTATGGTCTCACGGATTGGATGGATTGTGACCACCGGTAACTATGAGGACTCTGTCTCGATAATAGTAGACAAACTGGGATTTGTAGAAACAACTTGTGCCAACTATGGTATATGGGAAGATGATGCTTCACCAGAGGTACCGATAAAATTGGTTTCAGTAGAGTGATGTTTCCTTCACCGACCAAGAGTAACTTTTGGTGGTAAAGGTGGTTTCAATGCTAGTCTACGTGAATGACGGGGGAAAGGATTTTGTTCTGCCACGATGATTGATTTATTTTAACCAAAAAAAAATAAAAAAAATAAAAGGGTATTACTAGGCAAAAGGTTTACCAAGAAACTGTGAACTGTAGAATACCTCCTGACGAACCAAGAACTACGGGCAAGCAATCTCCCTGAATGTTGTGTTTGGTGTATCAAAATTTACAAGGTAGCTGACTCGGGTCACTATGGATGGATAGAAACCTAATGTTGTTCTCCCAAATATACCCGAAGGTACGTGGAGGCTCAAGTCTGTATTAGCGTTGTCTAATGCAAAACCGCACAATGAGAGCACCCCTTTATACTTATCATATTGTAACACTGCCCGATATGCCTAAAATTACTTGGACAAGCTGCGAAATACTTACATACGTGGAGTGAGGTATCACACTCAGAATGTATCGCAGACAATTTAACAACAGTTGTTATGTTTTACGACTCCGGAACACGTCTCTAGCCTAGACCTTGTAAATGTTATCGTTATGGTTCCAATGCTTTGTTAGGTAAATTGAGATCAATTTTATGTTGATCTTGCTTAAAAATTTGCCTTTCAAAGGTTCACCACGATGATGTATTGGAAAATTCATAAAATGCAACTAAGAATGATAAGAAATCTTTCACTTTTAGTTTTTCCATGAAAATCCTAGCCACTGGAGGGAAAGATCAATCAACTTGCAAGCAAACAAATCAGAAAACAGAAACTAAATGCAGATTTCCTAATTTTTCCGTTTTGCAAAACACACAAACCACTACATGCAAATGCAGATTTTTCTTTATAGTTCCTTTGATGTTATAAATGCAGAAAAGAATCTAAGTGAACTAAATCAACAAAATCAAATGCCTTTTACTTTTGAGAAATGAGGAATAAAAAAAAAAATTATCTTTTGAAGGAGAAATGAGGAATGAAACAACAATTTCTCCTATCAGGAAATGAAGATTTTATGAAAATTTCCTTTTTCGAAAGCAAATGGATCTAATGCCATAGTAAAATAATTTGAAATAAACTTGCCAATGATAAAGAAAAATGTTTTAAACAAACATTGGACAAATTTTCTTTCAAAGGAGGAAGAGGTAGATGAATTCACTGGTCAATATGAGGCTCAAGATTTTCAAAACACATCAGCAAACAAACTAAAAAAAACTGCAAAGAAAAATTCAATGGAATTTGGATGGCTTCAGGAGGCAACAAAGTCTCTAAAGAGAGACAATGATTTTCAATGTAGGCCTGAAAGGGAGACTATGCTATGCAAAGCACTGTTTCCTGCCCAAGAGTGCCTTGGGCGTAGTTTGGAAAGAAAAACACAGCTGTTTAACACACTTCTTTTGCAAATTTGGATCTTAAAAACCCTAATATTTGTGAGTAACAACTATTGGGTGAAAAAAAAAAAACGAAAAAAACAAAGAAAATCAGAGGTTAAAACACCTAGGATAAAGAGTAATCTCCTCAGTGAAGTCACCAATTTGTTGGACAAAATTGTGAATTAAGGATAGAAAAAGCTTCCCTAGACAGGTGTTAATCTAGAAAAATAGATTAAATAATATACGACTACTTTTCCTAACTAAGAACAGGCACACATAATGTGTTAGATGCTTACTTGGAATCCAAGCGCTTCCAAATGATTCCTTCTGTATTTTCCATTGTAGCTTCAAATTCCAGCCAGCTATGCAAAATATTTCATGCAAGAATGAACACTAAACAATAGAAGATAGCAATAATACAGATGTCTATTCAAGTTATTTTTCTAAATCAGTAAAACATAAACCATATAAATCAACTAAGATCTTGCAATATGGAAAATCAAAGCCAATACAGATGCATATAGGGAAAATAAAGTTGTATTCTTTATTAATGATAGAAGGGGAGGTTACAATGAAATGAATGATTTTTTGTCACCATCTTCAGCAGCATCCCAACCTCATCACAATGCAGATATCTCCAGAAAACTGCCACTCAAATCAATCTCCTCAATGCAAAATCCACCAACATTTCTCTACATAACTTCTTTCCTCTCAAACACTAAGATCTGTGCTCAATTTATACAGAGGCTGAGGTAGTTTTAAAATCAATGACTTTAAAATAATAGGCAAGACATGTTCCCAATCTTGTAGATGTCAAATGGACACATGGATTCGAAGTTTGATACATGTGAACTCTTCTAGAAGGCATTGGCCAAGTGGAGATTTCGGAACAATGAGAATTTCGCTCCCAATGTGACCAACGCACCCATATATGTTGGGAAGTGCTTTGCAGAGTAGCCTTGCATTGGGATACCTGCATATGAAATGCACTTAGTCCCTTTAGAGGCATCATTGATGAGATCTCATATGATATATTATAAACATCAAACCTTGGAAACTTTTGCAGATGAAATTCCTTGATTGATTTGTCTTGTTCTTTGTCTTAGGGCATATAGCAATTGAAATGTTAGGCGATGATAGACCCTATACATTCGTCCTGGAGATGATGCCCAGTTAACCAGGCCATTGGGAATGATGCCCAAATTGATCTATAACATAGTGGATCTTTCTTAAATTCCCCACCTGATAGAGCCTACGAGGTATCAGGTACCTTTTGTGGTACTTTATTATGTTACTTGTATTACATTATTACTTCAATTACAGACTCCTCATCTGATGTGTCAGTAACTGTAGAGTTTTATGCTTGGGCCTCCTTGGTATTTAAGTGTTTAATGATGCAAATATCTTGTAATGTCATTTTATTTTTTTTATACAAGAGCTTCATGAATTTATTTTATACATTAATATTGATAGTTACAATGGATTCCATCCAAGGGTATCCAAAAAAAAAATCCACATAATCCATATTCGAAGAACAAAAATAAGAATGAAACACATATTTATCCATTGAAATCTTCAAATCTTTATAAATTTGAACATCCTTATTATCAACATGTGTGTTTTCAACATGTTTTGTTGTAACTTGCAATTTTTGAGCCAATTTAACATTGATGAAATTATGTTGGCAACTAAGATCGATAGAAATAATGATGTTCTCTTGATGAATACACCCCTGAACCTATAAAATAGAAATATTGGTAGAAAATAAACCTTCATGTCTCTTATTTTCATTCTTTCCCAGTTGAGACCTCTTGTCCAAAAGGATTTTTCAAGTTCTTCCTCAGGCAGTATCCTCACTGAACTATCAAGTGATTTCCACTAGTTATATGCCAAATCTTTCATATAAATCCCTAGGATGCATGTCCAAAAATATGGGCATTTAGACTTGCATTATTGTATGAATTATTCAATTTTAGGACCATCACAACTTCATGTAATATTCATCTTTCTAGAAACTCTAAAATAGAGTGAGGGTTAAATCACTTACTTTCAAGAAAATTCAAAATCGGCATAATTCGTTCAATATAACTCATAATCCTTATTGTAACCTGTTTTAAAAAATGAATGACCATTCTTAATATTCCCATGTGATTGAAATCATGATCTGAGAACCCTAGAAACTTAGATCCGCACTGCAACTATCTAGTCATCACAAATATTTTTGAAAAAAAAAAAGTTTATTTTAAACCAACAATATCTCCCTCATCTAGGCTCCAATTCGACATTGTTTTTGAAATGGGATTATTTTTAAAGAGGATCTCAAATATGTAGTTATTTTTCTAAAATTTTGCACAAAACTTCCAAAAAATTACTAGAGAGCCACTGCCCATGAATTTTCATTGGAAACATTTCTGCAAAACAACTTATTTTAAATCAACCATATCTCCCTCATCTACACTTTGATTTGACCAGATTTTTATGAAATTGGGTATTCTTTTGGAGGGAACTCAGATTAGTTATTTTATTTAGAAAATTTTCACCAATTTTTTCATATATGATTTTCAAACTCGCACCCAAAAAATTCCTACAAGAAGGAAAAAAAGTCTCCCCGGTCTACCTAAGAAAGTGATCTGATGCCACTTGTAACAGATCTGACCTTAAAATATATAAAAATGTAAAATATGCCCAAGAAATAACAGAAGATATTGATATAATAGAAATATTATTTATTAATATCTGCAGAAACCATTGAGGTAGGGTAACTCCATTTGCAAATATATAAAAATGTGAAAGATTCCCAAGAAATAACACAAGAGATTTCTATAGTAGAAATATCTTTTATTAATATTTGCAGAAACCCTTGAGGTAGGGTAACACCATACAACTACTCAAGGAAGGAGATCACTCCACATGCCATATGCTTTTCAATACAACAATACCTGACATCTCTAAATGGAGAGCCTCTATCCAATATATAGGCATCATACATACAATACCATGGGTAATTACCATGGTTCTCTCAATACCCTACATGGGCTAAACACTTTATTTATGAATTATGGCCCATTGATTTATCATTCTTACATATTATTACATAACATTATTCCCTTGGGTACCTCCATTTGTACCCCATATTATCCACCCTAGGTATAGTATAGAGAGATGTAAAACTAAAATATATAATTCTATAGAAACAAATATATGTTATGGATAGTGATGTTAGTTGAGAGAAGTGGATAGGAAAGCTCCAAGGGTATGATATGGAGACGAAATACACAAATATCATGAAAGGTCAAGGATTGGCTAAGCGTCTTACCGATTCAAACCATACAACACATGAGATGTGTACCAATAAAGATATTTGCAACATCTACAGAGAGGAGAATCCATAAGAAACTCCTTCTTTGGGCAAAGAGAATACACAAGGATCTCTTGTTCCAATAAGAAAGAATCAACAAGAAATCTTCCCACTAGAAGGAAGGAATCCACAAGAACCCTCCATGAAGGGCCTTTCAAAATTCCAAAATTCCATTTGGTATCAGAACATATTCTTCTTCCTACAAAATTTACAATTTCCTCCTAAAATTCCCATGGCCAAATGCAGATCCCTGAAATTGAGAGAAATAAAGTATTTCATAATATATCATGGCTTATACTCAAAGGACCTTAGTGACATCTTTCTTAATTTTGTCATTAAAGACCAAATATAGGGGATAATTTAAGGATTTCACCATGGAGTATGCAAGGGGTCATTAATCATGTAAGGTCACAACATACAATATTTTTAGAGATAGATATTACTAGTCATATCCTTTCAAGGATATAAATGTTTCTGATAGAGCTTGTTTAGAATGTCAGATGTTTGTCTACAAGAAGAAGCTGGAATATTTACGATTGAATCCTATCAAGTTTCAAACTCCATTTCAGTAGTGGGGGTTAGACTTTGTTGGAGATATACACCCTAAATCAAGTGGTTAACAAAAGTATATTCTCACAACCTCTTATTATTTCACTAAGTGGGTGGAAGGAATTCTAGTCCAGAAGGTTTATGATAAAGTCATCATCGCATTCCTCGAAGATTGCATCTTCTTGAGATTCGGGTGTCCAAGGAGGCTAGTCATAAATAATGCTCAAGGTTTCAAATAATCCAAGATGATGAAATTATTCTAAGAATACAACATAGAATTGGTTCATTCCACAAATTGTTATCCTTATGGAATTGAACTAGTAGAATCCTAAAACAAAAATATTAGTAGAATAAACAAAGGGATGTTGGATAGAAATAGAAAAAGTCGGTATGCCAATCACAAATGTGAAATCTGGGTAGATAGAGTTAACACCTACAGAGCTATTGATACTTCTCCTTATCAACTGGTGTATGATACAAATGTTTTTCTTTCTTATGAATCTGACCTTACCAATGCTGAAGTTCTTACAGGAGGAGGATCCAAACACTAGCTTGATGCAGAAAAGAATTTATCAACTAATAGAAGTTCAACAACAAAGAAAAGAAACTCTAAGCAAGACTAAATCTTATCAATAGAAAATGAAAGTTGTTTTTGACAAATTAGTAAAGAAATTAAATTTGCAAGAAGAGATTTAGTGTTGAAATGGGACTCAATCCAAGCATACAAACACACGCATGGGAAATATGGCAACCTCTACATGTGTTTGTTATGAGTACAAGAACTTCACAAAAACAACACTTACTAGTTTGAGACTATCAATGGATATTTCCTTGGGATTCATGTCAATGGCAGGTTCCTGAAGAAATTATTCACTTATCAATAAAAATTAAGAAAAAAAAAAGAAATAAATAAATAAATAAAAGAAAAAGGAAAAGGAAAAGGAAAAGATTTTGTTTTGAAGAATTTTGTTTCCAAGAATTCTCATTTCAATACTATAAGGTTTGAATTTTAAATGAAATTTACAAGGGAGGGAAAGAATCTAGTTCAAAAAAGACTCCATACACCCAAAAGAGGCATTGGAACTATGAGTTCTCAATAGGACAGAAGGGTATGTTGTCCCCCATGGAGCCAATGTTAGTGCTAGATTTCACCACTCCTTGGAAGATTGGTCCTCAACCTCAAGCTCTCAAGGTAAGAAATTTTCTTGAAGGAGACAAATATCCTAAAGAAAAGATTATGAATTATTTGAAAGGGTATTATTGTGTGGCACAAACCAAGAAGTTGAAGAGAAAAAAGTTGCACCCAATGGGCACATGTAAATGGGCACTAACACAACTAGACGAGCGTGTGGTGACATCGGGAACTAGAACGTTGGCAGAAATGAGTTGCATTATGCCCCAATCTAATAGTGGGAACGTTATTTGATTTGAAAACCAACACATCTTTGCATCATGAAAACACATGAAGGTCAACCAGTCAGAGGGGCGTGAAGGGGGGCCTTTTGACACCTTCTAATTCCTCTCACACCATTTGATGATTTTCAATGGTGGATTTGTGAGGGGTGTAAAGGGTGCAATAAAACCTTCCATGTGAGCACATTTCACCTTGTGACCCTCCCATGTCAGCTTCTACCACACCACTTCATGATGCTCTATCACCATGGTACTCAACCTACCATGTCACACTAATTTTCTCCCATGTCAGCCTACTCCCCCATATTAGCACCTAACATGTTACATGGCCCATGCCATACTAATTTCATAATTACATCCACATGATTTCATCCAAAATTTTCTCCCAATAAGGTCTTGACACATGTTAGGGAGATTTAAGAAAAAAGGAGGGTTGAGGGCCCATTTTTTTGTTATTGTGTATATTCAACTTTCTAGCTCACCATTCACACCCATGGAAATAGTTTACCCTTTTACATGCCATTCATGCCTAAATTCACCATTCTAGGTTAGAATTTCATTCTATAGTTGTAAACATCATTCTTTAATATCTCCTTCTCATTGAAATTGCAAATAATTTGAGATTTACGGAAACCCTAGCCATTTTCTTGTGAAGAAACACATTCCTTGAGTGAATAATTCCTCTTTTAGATGGATGAAATCCTAATTTTACCTATTTTAGCCCAAAAATACTTTCACAAGTTCAATTTGCATAAACAATTTCCAACCACAAGTTCAAAATGTCCAAAATACCTTTAATTTTATTTTTCCGTGCTCCAACCAATTTCAATATTCATAAATTTTAAAAGACTCCCCCTCCACCTTACTGGTCAATATCCTTTTTCCATATGTACTCATTTATTGGTTAGGTATCCCATTTGAGATTCTCACCTTTTCCCTTAGTTAGTTATCCACTTTTCAACAGGTTCCACTTCCATAATGGCTACTTAATATGCCAAAATATTTGTTGATGTCCCAATGAAGGGAAAAAAAAAAGAATATTCTTTTTATGATGTTCATGCAGATATTTGGGACCCTTTGATAACCACTTATCATATGAGAAAATTTATTCAAGTGGTTCAAGGTATGTATGATGTAATAGGATACCAAAATAATCTAGCTACATCAAACTTGGTCTTTAGAGTGGTCCCACAAATGTATCATGTTCTAGAGATTGTATCCTACTGTGTAAGTTGATATTTTCCATATCAAAGGATTGTTGTTGTTGGATTGAGGGGTACTGACCCAGGTTCAGAGTGTTCTACACAACCAACAAACCCTCCAACTACTAGCCCTTTCGGTAGTGACCTTCTTGTGTAGACCAAAGTTTCACCTGAAGCAGTATGGGGGGTGTTGGAACTAGGTTTCTATACACTAAGGGAGAGTTTGATGTGGGATTTTACCTTACTTATCATATCTAAGGCTTATCATCCTACACGATACTTAACATAAACCAGATCTAACCGTAGATAAAACCCTTAAAAAATATTCGTAAGTATATTATTATACTTCAGTCAGATCAAAATTATCAATGCATAAAAAATAATTGCGCAATCACATATATAGTTTTCCAGTAAAACCCTTAACACAAATGCAATCCTTGTGCAACCTAGAGATCATTCATAGATAATTAACTCAAATACTTGTGCATTCAAACATAACATAAATAGATATATCACTTTCAGTAATCAATAGATAATTAAACCAAAACAGAGAAATAATAATGCACATAGTTTTCCAAATCTTCTTCTTTATTAATATATCTTCAAACCATTACAATCCCTTCCATATGCGCACACAACCAACATAGTCCTTGCACATAGCTCAGGATTAGGTCTCCATGCACACAGCCGACAAGAGCTTTTCTACCTAGACTGAGACAAACTAGCCCAAAACTCAGATAAAATAATAAACCATAAACACAAAGATCATATATCCTTACTCAACTCAACTCTTACATATTTATATCACTTCGGATGTGCACATACCATGGTCTCAAACCATGTTTTGAGACTCATGGTTTCCCTTTTCATCCATTACAATTACAAAGGAGATTCGACCTACCCCAAAGCCCCTTGACTTATATGTGCAATGCGTTTCAACAAAATTTAACCGAAATTATACCAAAAACTTGACCTTAGGGTACCCCATCCCAACAGGCCCCCAACACAATATATTGACTCGTACCGAGTCACTTTAGTCTCTATTCCTGCATCTTATCCTTCAACACCTCAATGAAATATTTGAGTGGATAAATGACTTATGTACTCTATGCTCCAGTGTTCTGCGCTTTGTTGATTAATTTATCTGTTGTTGGCCACTCGACTACCAAGATGATACTTCAGTGGTTCTGCTACAGGCCTTTAAGGGAACCATCTCTGTTTTGGGAAAGATGCAAGGCCTCCTCATCCCAAGGCTACATTTTTCTCTAGAAACTCCTCCCATCGGTGCCATGTGTAGATTTCTTCCTGAATAACGTGACTTTCTTACAATCATGCCAATCTTTGGGCCAGCACCAGGGTCAGCGTAGTCACCCAGATCTCATTAAACTACTGCTCCTTGGACTATAGATCTATCTTTAGCTGCTATTCAATAGTATCGTCTTGGACAGAGGTCCAAATTCCCATGGCCTCTTCTAACAATTGGTTGCAAGCATCCACAACAACTGTGATTTAATATTCCTTTTCAGGAATTGTTGCACTATGGTCAGTGAAAACGTTGTATTCAGAAAATTATGCTATAGAAACATGAAATAGAACTTGGATCCTCTTATATATGTTGTATGGACCTCACATACCAAATTTCATTATAAAAAAATCATCCTAGCTACATTAAACAGATCTCCTCATCTCAATATTGCTTAAAAACACCCCAATCCCATGACTTTCAACAAAAAAAAATTTGAAGACTGCAATAGCATAATTCATATGAGGGGTTCTATAGAAAAATTTGAATCAATACATATTTGGAGATTATATTAATCATAGAGCCAAGAAAATGGAGGTTTAGCCTCTTTTATACAAGAATTAAGACAACCCGTCAAGGGTTCCCGGCATTACACAAGTATAAAAGGTAGTACTGTAGAAAATCATGTAGTTTGCTGCAAATATATATTTTATATGAATAAATATTACATGAAATAGCTTATCAATACATAAAATTTCCAAAGGCCCTCCTTACTAGACCTCCAGGAGAGAAATAGACACCTTCTCCTGAAGCACTAGCGCAAAATCAAGGGATTCAACCCTACCACTGCTTCACCTACAGAAAAGAAGAATTTTCTGGAAGAGAATGCACTATAGATGTTGGTGACTGCTTGGACCCAAGTTATATAGTGAAAATATAGCTCAGAACCTTCCCCTTATATCCCTTAAACAAGATGAACCAAGGAAGAGGATGGAATTCCCGCATGAGAATTCCTTGCACTAAACAGTGCTGCAACCACAACTAAATAGCTGAAGCATGAAAGTAGTCAAAATACCAAAAATAGATGAATATTGAATGCCTTCCTTGCTGCTATCCCTTCCTTCTTATCCTTGGTGAGCCTCCTCACCCCTGACCCCACTCATTAATGAGGTGACTTCCTTTAAAATATTCCTCCTTCAAAACTGCGTTGTCCTTGCTGTTGTTACACCATTTTTTGGTCATCTAATCCATTGTTATTAGATGGAACCAAGTACACCAAGTAAGACCAATTTTAACCCAAGTAAAATCGCATTCACTATGAAAAATAACTCAGTAAACCACCTTTCTTAAGTTGTTTATGGTCTAAACAAGAAACCCCATGGGGAAACACTAAATAAATCCATATTTGTTTGATTTTCCTCAAGGAATAATTAGTTAAAAAACAGTTTAATTAATATTCCTGCTTATATTTAACCCAAAACATGGAAATTAATTAGGCAAATCACTATTTATCCTATTATTTTCTAAGAATAATTATTTAAACATTACTTAAATAATATTCTTTGTTAAATATGACTTAATTTCCCTTAAATAATTAAATAAATCATTATTTATTTCACTATTACTCAACCATATCCTTAAAATGATAAATAAATCATTTATTTATTTATTATTACTAAATCACATCCTTGAAATAGTAAATAAATCATTTATTTATTTATTATTTACAAATAAGGGGATTTGACTCAAGTCAAATTCCTTTTCCCTCCAACAAATATAATAAAATATTCCATAAAAGTTGGATCTTGATATGGTTAATAATATTTTAATTATGCACCAATATCTAGACCAACTTAATATTTTGTTATAAATAGAAGGGTTTTCCCATTCATTTGTCACCTTTTGTTGCCTAAATATCACTATGGATCTCAACTCTTGGTCTGGCTATTGATCCACCATCATAGCCATACTTTTCCATTTTTGTCTGGGTTTTCTACACCATCAAGAGAGAGGAATTATAAATATAAAGTGCTGAGGACTTACAAGAACCCATCCCATTGAGGAGAACCAGGAACACCCTCTTGTTTTTTCCTCTTAGGTGCCATTAATATAAAATTCATTTGATATATTCTTGTCTTGTCTATTGTTTGCATGGAGTAAATCTTGTTTCTTCTACTGTTTAATGTCTTCTAATGCATAGATATAAATTTTTGCAGCATTTATCTTGATCACCTAACTGCAGATTTGAATATATTATCCATCATTTCTGCTGTTAGGGTTGTTTGTTATGTGCAGCTAAAGTGGTCTTTTTTCGTACGCTTGGAATTAAGATTCATACTAACAACTGCCGACTCCACATGGGTTTACGATTACGACCGCTCTCATTTTTCTGATCCTTTCATATCCAGCTGCTTCAAACCATAGGATTTCTCTTCAGCCCCTTGTTTTTTCTTTTCTTGATGTTGTTTTTAACCTATAAAACCCTAAAACAATAAAAATTCTAACTTCCGTGTGTTTTCGGACCTATTGCGCAGGTGACAGACATCAGCCGCAACTGAGATGGAAATTTTTTCTGAAATCTGCCGCTGAGAGTGTCGAAAGTACAAGTCACACTTTTCAGCCCAAAACCTGTGACCTGGACCTCCACGGTGCACTTTATAGCCCAAAAAGTGCGACCTCTGCTGAAAACAGGTCAGAAACTGCGATCTCGACTTTTTGTAGGGATTTTTCTGAAATTTTTTTGGGTTTGTCTGAGCCTCTATTCAGGGTTGTCTGAAATCTGTCTCCACCCATTTTGGATCCATACTTGTTATGTTTCTCTCAAATAAGTGGGAACCTAGCCCTCTATGGCTTCAGTACCCTCAACTCTTTGTGGAAGAGTTTTTGCTGTTGCAGGTTGTCTGAAATTTCAGAGTCTTCAGCCATTTTTTCATATCTGATACCTCACCTTTAGATCCACTTCAGATCATCTTTTTATCCAACCAAATCACCTCATTTATATTTTTTTGGGTTTTCCCTTAGGGTTCACTCTGTTTCACTCCTCGAGATAGCCTTTTTCCACCTCTTTTTGCAGCAATTTTTCCTCAAATCTGTTCCTGTTTTTGCACCAATTTCCAACAGATTTTGTCCTTTAGTTCCCTGTCCCTTCTAACCTTAGATATATTGGCTATTTTAGTGTGTTTTGATTAGTTTTTTCACTCACCTATAGAGTAGTTGTTGAGAGGCCCGCCTCCCTGGGTTTAGATTATTGCATTATCAGCTGTTTATTTTCTGTTTTGCAGGCTTATATACTGTCATTTGCAGGTTATTTACAGCTATACAACACACTTTTTTATTTTTCTCTACAAACATCTCGGTTTAAAAATTAAAATTTACACACTTCACACACACATCCTAAGCGAAAAATGGCTTGGTTAACACCACCAAGAAAAGACTCTAAAACATTGAAATCAATTGGTCCCGCACCTCTCTGCCCTTGTTTAGCCATTGTAATCGATTGATCTTGCACCTCCCTGACTTTGTTGGTCTCTTTTTCCTTTTTGTCGTGTTTGTGTTGTCATCATTTCTCAACCTCCCATGGGCTCCGATTTTCCTCAGGGGGGGCCATCACCTCCGGCATTTTTTCCCCTCTTGGTAGCACATATTCAGGATACGACATGCCTCCTCTTATTGCCCAAACTCCTATTTACCACACTGCTACTCACCCTCTTTCGTCTGGTACCCGTGATCACTAGATTCTCATGATGAAATCTGATCAACCTTCAACAGTAGACATCAATCTTTAGAATCGATCCCATCAGTACAACAAGCCTCTCACTACGTCTATCCCCGATCCGCCTCCTTTGGTCTCTATAGAGCCTCTTTCGACACCTAAGGGTCCCTTGCAGATCCCTCAGCCTAGGGTGGAGGTTCATACCAAGATCCCTAAGGGACCACTGAATCTAAATGCTGCTTCTGGAAAAGCCGCCCATTCGTATAGCATAGTTGATGATTTGTCACAATCCCCTGCTGCCATTTCAACGTTGGAACTCCTCCAGTCGTGCCCTTTACAATGAAAGGCTCTTCTATCTGTCATGGGCGCCGTAGATCCTTCCGACGATCGATTTATTGTCTTTGATGTCGACCGATCAGAACATCTTCCTCTTCCTGCTTCCATCGCTTTCCAAATCCCAGTCAAGTTCTGTTACACCATTTTTTGGTCATCTAATCCATTTTTATTAGATGGACCCAAGTACACCAAGTAAGACCAATTTTACCCCAAGTAAAATCACATTCACTATGAAAAATAACTCAGTAAACCACCTTTATTAAGTTGTTTATGGTCTAAATAGGAAAAACCATGGGGAAACATTAAATAAATCCATATTTGTTTGATTTTCCTCAAGGAATAATTAGTTAAACAATAGTTTAATTAATATTTCTGGTTATATTTAACCCAAAACAAGGAAATTAATTAGGTAAATCACTATTTATCCTATTATTTTCTAAGAATAATTATTTAAACATTACTTAAATAATATTCTTTGTTAAATATGACTTAATGTCCCTTAAATAATTAAATAAATCATTATTTATTTGATTATTACCCAACCATATCCTTAAAATGATAAATAAATCATTTATTTATTTATTATTACTTAATCACATCCTTAAAATAACAAAATAAATCATTTATTTATATATTATTTACAAATAAGGGGATTTGACTCAAGTCAAATTCCTTTTCCCTCCAACAAATATAATAAAATATTCCATAAAAGTTGGATCTTGATATGGTTAATAATATTTTAACTATGCATCAATATCTAGACCAACTCAATATTTTGTTATAAATAGAAGGGTTTTCCCATTCATTTGTCATCTTTTGTTGCCTAAATATCACTCTAGATCTCAACTCTTGGTCTGGCTATTTATCCACAATCATAGCTATACTTTTCCATTTTTTTCTGCGTTTTCTACAACATCAAGACAGAGGAATTCTAAATCTGAAGTGCTGAGGACTTACAAGAACCCATCCCATTGAGGAGAATCAGGAACACCCTCTTGTGTTTTAATCCCAAGTGCCATTAATACAAAATTCATTTGATATATTATTGTCTTGTCTATTGGATGCATGGAGTAAATCTTGTTTCTTCTACTATTTAGTGTCTTCTAATGCATAGATCTAGATTTTTGCAGCATTTATCTAGATCACCTAACTGTAGATATGAAGATATTAGCAGTCATTTATGCTATTAGGGTTTTTTCTTATGCGTAGCTAAAGTGGTATTTTTTTGTACGCTTGGAATTAAGATTCATACTAACAACTGGGTTCCCTCCTCTTTTAGCAGCGCTGTTGATTTGGTCAACTGGATCTAGTCCACCTGCATTGCCTCCTTTCGCACCAAGGTGGCTTTATTTGCCCTCCTATTTTTATCCCCTTTCACATTGGGATTGTTTTATTGGTATTAAAGAGATTTAAGGGTCTCCCTACCCCATTTATTCTTCTAAACTGTAAAATGGAGCAAATATAATATTCCAACTAGCAATGGCTAATTGGGAATATTACATTCATCCTCGCTCAAAATTTTCTTGTCCTCAAGCAACAACAAAGAAGGATGTTACAAGATATTCTCTCCTTCCCAAGTGGCATCCTCATCTGGTAGATTCCTCCATCTAATCAGATATTCCTTGATCACTCTACTTCTTAGCTACCTCTCCCTTGTGTCTAAGATTGCTTCTAGTTGAAAATTTGGGTGGCCCTCATCATCAATGGGGGGGAGATCCATGTTGGCAACTAGATTTCTCCCAATGGCCTTATTCAAGAAAGAGACATGGAAAATATTGTGAATCTTGCTCCCTTTAGGAAGCTCCAGCTCATATGCTACCTTACCAACACAACTGATCACTTTGTATGGCCCATAGAAACGTGGTTTGAGCTTCTCAGCCCCCTTGTCCTTGAGTGTAGACTATCTATAAGGCTGAAGGCACAAATAGACTAGATCTCATACCTCAAACTGTCTTTCTACCCGAACATGGTCTGCATAAATCTTCTGCTAGTTTTGGGCAGTAGCAATGTTGTCTTTGAGGGCTCTAAGTATGTCTTCATTCTCCTGAATCCATTCTTTTTCTCTTGGAGCCTTACTTGCCCCAAACATAACATCAGCAAATGAGAGTGCATCATACCCATATAGGGCTCGGAATGGAGTCATACAAATAGACATATGGTGAGTGGAGTTGTAACAATACTCCCCCAAGTGGAGCCAACACAGCCAAGCCCTCTGCTGCCCTGCAACATAGTTTCTCAAGTATCCTTCCAGCCACTTGTTCACTATCTCAGTTTTCCCATCGGTTTTTGAGTGATAGCTAGTGCTTGGTTTCAAATCAGTCCCCACTAACCGGAAATTTCCTGCCAAAAACCACCCATGAAGCGGTTGTCCCAATGAATCACTATGGTCCTTGGGAGACCATGGAGTCTAAATACATCTTCGAAGAAAAGGTCAGCCACCTGTGAAGTAGTATAATGTGCAGAAATGGCAAAGAAATTATAGTACTTTGTTAATCTATCAACAACTACAAGGATACAATCCTTACCCTACACTGTAGGTAGGCCGGTGATGAAGTCCATAGAGATGCTCTCCCACTTCCCATCTGGAATAGGTAGTGGCTGCAATAACCCAGCATGGTGGGTGTGTTCTCCCTTGTTTTCCTAAAAAACTGTGCACTCCTTGAAATGTTGGAGCACATCCTCCTTGAGACCCTTCCATGAGAATCTCTCCCTTATGGCCCTATAAGTCTTTGTGAAGCCTTGATGCCCTGCAAGTGGGGAATCATGTGATGCTTGTAAGATCTTCCCTTTGAGTTTGGAATTCTTAGCCAAGAATATCTGGTCCCAGTAATAGATGACCTCATCCATCACCCTATACCTCTCATCCGATACCACTCCATCAAGTATCTCACATGCAAAATCATCTTTGGAATACTCAACTAAAAGTTGAGCCTTCCAATCTGCGTCCATGCCCCTCAAGGACAGCGTTGTAGGTATCCTGGATAGAGCATCATCCACTACATTTCTCTTCCCCTTGACATACTATATTTCAAAGTCATATGCTTGGAATTTTCTCACCCACTTCTGTTGTCTTGCTTGGAGCTGCTTCTATTCAAGAAAGAATCTAAGACTATTATGGTCAGTCTTCACCCTGAATTTATTCCCCACCAAGTATTGTCGGAATTTGTCTAATGCATGCATGATAGCCAACATTTCTTTATCATAGATGGGGTATAACCTTTCATGAGGAAGCAGGTTCCTGCTTTCAAAGGCTATAGGATGTCCTCCTTGCATCAAGACTGCACCAATCCCTTCACCTGATGCATCACATTCTAGAACAAAAGGTTGAGAAAAATCAGGCAAAACTAATACAGGGCAGCTACTCATTACCTCTTTGAGCTTATTAAAAGCCCTCTGTGTTGTAGGTGTCCAATTGAAAGCTCCCTTCTTGGTCAAGTTTGTGAGTGGCACTGCTAGTTTTGAGAACCCTTTTATAAACTTCCGATAATAAGTAAATATGCCTAAAAATCCCTAGAGTTCTGTGACATTCCTGGGCTAAGGCCAATCTCTAATAGCCCGAATCTTCTCCTCGTGCACCCTTACTCCATCCACTCCAATGATGTGACCCAAATAAAACATCTTTGTGAGTCCAAACTCACATTTGGAGAGCTTGGCATAGAATTTTTGCTGCTTGAGAATATGTAAAACTGTCTCAATATGCTACAAATTCTCCTCCCAAGTGCAGCTGTAGATAAGGATATCATCAAAGAAGACCAATACAAACTTTATCAAATGACCAAGGAATATGTGGTTCATGCAAGATTGGAAAGTTGTTGGGGCATTGGTTAATCAAAAGGGCATCACCAAAAATTCAAAATGCCCATAGTGACATATAAACGTTGTCTTGGGTATATCCTGACCCGTCACCTTGATTTGATGATACCCAAATCTCAAATCAATCTTGGAGAAGTATTTAGATCTACTCATCTCATCTATTAGTACACCGACCCTGGGTATGGGGTACCTATTCTTCATGGTCTTCTTGTTCAATGCTTTATAATCAATGCACATCCTCAATGTGCCATCCTTCTTCTTTACTAAGACCACTGAAGAAGCAAAAGGACTGGTACTAGGCTTGATGTGTCCTAGAGCCAACATCTCTTGGATGGCCCTCTCAATCTCATCCCTATAAGCCTTGGGATGCCTATAAGGAGTGGTGATTACTGCTTGGATTCCTTGCTCCAACTTAATACTGTGTTCAAACCCCCGGTCAGGAGGACTTCCTGGTGAAATATCTCCAAACACCGTAGAATACCTATCTAAAAGAGATTGTACATCTGGATGTACTGGTGAATCCTTTCCCCCTGCTTTTGATAGATGTAGCTCTACTGCCCATTCTATATCTCCTTTGCACAGATTTGCTTCCATTCTGTGTGTTGAAACAATCTGAGGGGGGTATGTGTTTATGCCCTTGATATTTTGATGCTTACCATTCTTCCCTTCTGTCCATTCCATCTCCAAATTTTTCCAATCAGTGGTAACTTTCCCAAGAGTGATCAACCACTGGACTCCCAATATGATATTGGTGTCTGGAATATCAACCACAAAGAAGTGGTATGTTAATGTGTAGGTCCCCATGGTGATAGATAGTGACGGAACATATTTGGCACACTGTATGGTTCAAGCTCCTGGAACCATGACTAAGAATCCCTCAAACTCCTCCATGTGGATCCCTATCCTCTGTACTAGTTGTGCATCAATGAAATTATGATTAGCTCCACTATCTATCAGCACTGACACTCTTTACCCCATAATATTACCTCTTACCCTCAAGGTCAGATATTTTGGGACCCCTCTTAATGCTGCAATATCTCCCCCTCTTGGAGCAAAGTCTTCTACTGATGGTACAACGTTGGCCTCCTCCCCCTCCTTGGAGAAGGTCTCAATATAATGTGTATTTCCTGCAACACATTCATGGTTTGGCACCCATGGCTTCTGATAAGAAAGAAAATACCCTTCCTTCCTTAAGTTCTTTAAATCATGATCAAGGATTGTCTTCTTTGGCCCTAAATAAGTCTCTTGCTACAGTAATTTTTTTTCCTTGGGCAAGGTATGTTGCAAGTCTCTAGCTTTCTCCATAGCTTCAAGGAGATTGGTTGGTTTAGTGGATTTGACCAACCCATGCAATGGTTCAGCCATCCCATCAAAAAACATGCATACCTTCCTACTCATAGTGAGGTTGGATACCATCATTAAGAGCTGCAAATATTCAGCAATATAGTCTTCAAGATCTCCCTCCTATTTGAGCTTGGTTAACTTGACAAAATGGGCTTCTGGATCTCTTGGATCAAATATTTCTAATAGTATTTTGGTAAATACTGAGTATGAAGTGATGTGATCATGCCCAAGTGTGGTTAATCCATGAAACCACCATTCATGAGCCTCCCCTTCTAAGTGCAGCGCATCTATTTTGATGGCTTCTATTTCATAAACCTTGCTGAGCTCAAAATAAGTGTCCAGCTTCTCCACCCAAGCCTTGACTGTACACTTAGGTGTTCCATCATATGCAAGTAAGAATAACCTTCTCATACTATGCTTTAGGTATGATCCCTGCATAAAACTTCCCTTATTTTGATGAGAATTAACTCTCCTCCCATCCTTGATCCGGCAAAACTCCTGAAAGCTCAAGTGTTCTTTGAACTTCTGAGGATGGGATTCATATTCCTCAAAATAATTACCCAGGGTTTCCTCCTCACCTTCCCCAGATAGGAATGAGGGCATGGTAGAGCGTTGTAGTGCAGTTGAATGCTCCATACCATGTGAAGTGCGAGTGCTTGCCTCATGGAAAAACCTTATAGAGTCTCCTTTATGCCTCATCTCCTTGAGGTCACTTGAAATGTTTTGCATGGTTTGAAGTAGGAGTTTTTAAATATATTTCTCCTCCATACTGTAGATATATTATCCCCACAAGCTTAGCCAAGAGCAGAGCTTTGATACCACTATAATATTCCTTTTCAGGAATTGTTGTACTATGGTCAGTGAAAACGTTGTATTCAGAAAATTATGCTACAGAAATATGAAACAGGACTTGGATCCTATTATATATGTTGTATGGACCTCACATACCAAATGGCATCAGAAACAAATCTTCCTAGCTATTTTAAACAGATCTCCCCAGTTCAATATAGCTCAAAAACACCGCAATCCCATGACTTTCAACAACAAAATTTCTGAAGACTATAATAGCGTAATTTATATGAGGTTTTCTATAGAAAAATGTGAATCAATACAGATCTGGATATTATATTAATCATAGAGCCAATAAAATGGAGGTTTAGCCTCTCTTATACAAGAATTAAGACAACCCGACAAGGATTTCCGGCATTACACAAGTATAAAAGGAAGTACTACAGAAAATCACGCAGTCCACTACAACTTTGTATTTGATATGACTGAATATTACATGAAATAGCTGATCAATACATAAAATGGCCAAAGGCACTCCTTACTAGCCTTCCAGGAGAGAAAGAGACACCTTCTCCTCAAGCACTAGCACAAAATCAAGGGATTCAACCCTACCACTGCTTCACCTTCAAGAATGACGCAGTTTCTGGAAGACACTGTGCTGTAGATGTTGGTGACTGCTTGACCCCAAGTGTGATAGTGGAAATATAGCTTAGAACCTTCCCCTTAGATCCCTTAAACAAGATGAACCAAAAAAGAGGGTGGAATTCCCACATGAGAATCCCTTGCACTAAATAGTGTTGCAACCACAGCTAAATAGCTGAAGCATGTAAGTAGTCAAAAGACCAAACATAGATGAATATTGAATTCCTTCCTTGCTTCTATCGCTTCCTTCTTATCCTTGGTGAGCCTCCTCACCCCTGACCCCACTCATTAATGAGGTGACTTCCTTGAAAAGATTCCTCCTTCAAACTGCGTTGTCCTTACTGGGTTACCTCCTGTTTTAGCGAGACTGTTGATTTGGTCAACTAGATCTAGTCCACCTGAATTTCCTCCTTTCACACCAAGGTGGCTTTATTTTCCCTCCTATTCTGATCCCCTTTCACGTTGGGATTGTTTTGTTTCTATTAAAGAGATTTAAGGGTCTCCCTACCCCATTTATTCTTATAACTGCAAAATGGAGAAAATATAATATTCCAACTAGCAATGGATAATTTGGAATATTACACGTGACGCTAGCAGTTGACTCCTGGACTACTTTAGCATGTTGTGCATGAACTTACAGAGGTGTCTCCTACTGCAATTTCATATTTAAATATGATATCTTCTGCTCGATCTCCACATGAACTATGGCTACTTATGATCTAGAGGCTTGAAGTGCGGCTACAAGACTTTTGAATTTGGGAGTGGGCGCTGCAGTCATTGGTACTGATATTTTAGGGAGACCAGAGCACAGTTGATCGATCATTTTTTCCAAATGGGTGCGTTGGCTTTCAGTTGCCCGACACACATCCTCTGCAAGATGTTGTCCCTTAAGCATTGTGGTGGCTTGTTGCTGAGCAGCTGCAGTGTCCAGGAATGCCTTGTATTCTTTGTACTATAGCTCATCCATGATCATCATATGTAGGGCATGCAATTTTCCACTGGGGAAAATGGCTAAGTCAACCCCAACCTCATATCCTTCAGGAATGATCGCGCGCAGCTTTGGATTATTGATCTAAAGTGCTGCAATTGAAATGTGAAACATGTAGCTTTATGAACTAGATGGGTGTCGAATGCCCAACTCTCATGCTTTTCCCGCACTTTCTAACTGCACACTGACTTGTATTGTTCTCATTTTCACTTTGAGCTAATTTATTCCTTTCTCTGCATCATCGAGGAAAGAATTGTTTTGTGACTCTACCTGGCTCCATACATCTTCGGGCATGACCTAGACTGTGTCGCCAATTTTATCAAAATATTCTTTTGTTAGTGTTAATGGATCAATCACGGTCTTCTTAGAGGATTTTCATTTGGTGTGTGACCCCAGGGCAGTCTGAGGCTCTCTTTTGGTTCCTCGCCGTGTGCCTGTTGGTGCATCGACACTGTCTCCATCCTTATCTTCCATCTCATCATTGCTACATAGGTCAATTGTTTTAGCCGTAGTGGTTGGCACTTGGTCCTTCTACGCATCCTTTGGATGATTTGTCCACATGGGTGGCTTCATAGGGGTCTTATGTGGTATGGATGATAATGCACCACCAGTTGTACTTGCTTCGAGACATAAGGGAGACCACTTGGTCATAGTGCACGCAAGATCATCCTATGTAACCATGTATTGCAACTCATACCAGATGCCTAATATGTCCCTCTTTGAAAAGATTTGCACATTTTGAAATGTGGCCTTGAAGCCCGCAATGTTTTTTCATTTCTCATACATCGTAGGAGACAGTCGTGGTTTGGAATGCACCGCTTGAAATATTTCTACATCAAATAGGACCCAGAAGATCTTCTTTTCAGGCACTTTGGAAGGAAGATTTGAGTTCCATAATGACACATACTTTGCATCTTTGTAGATATCTGGTTCAATATATGGTAACAGGTATTACGTTAGTGGTTTCCAACCAATCATCGTGACCAACAGCAACAACCAAGCATAATAAAAATGTTTTCCATCCTCCTTCGCTTCTCGAATATTCTCCAAAAACTTAGTGTAGGGTTACTTCGCCCAATTATATTGCACTCCTTTCACACGTTGCATAGCCAACTTAATCACGTGCATAGGGAATTTTTTTATGAAACACTTCCTTATTAGCTTGCACACAAGGATCATGGTGGAAAATTTAACATCCGATGTGTTGTAGCTCCTAGAGACAGCCTTGACTTGCAAAATAACAGTTCCTAGGACATCTTAAATACAAAGGTTAAAAATGGGCAACGGTATGAATACCTATAACATGATATAATTCAAGAGAATAATGGTTTTGGTGGTTCGAGAATGGAGAATACCATTTGAGTCTGTTTCAGGTGAATTCCCATAACAATAAGAGGGCATAAGAGGCTGTGATACTAATGGCTTTTAGGTGGGTCAAGTATAGAACAATGAGCATAAGTTTTAAAATATGCAGCTATGTTGAGAGAGAACTTAGAAGGAGCTCACAAAAGATAGGCTTAAGGAGGTTAAGAATCCATCCCCCGTAAACTCAGAGGAAATGAATATGAATGATGTGTGAACAAAAAAATAGGTTTGTGGAGTGAAAATTAAGGGAGTGAAGAAAGCTTAATGCATGAGCATTAACACCTAAGAATTATGTAAACATGAATTCATGGATAAAATTTCAGAATACCAGCAACTACATTACATGGACCTTCAAAACAACATTTCATGAAAAATTATTATACGTAAAAAGAAGATCACTAATAACACAAGGAAATAGATACATACTACTCATTGATCCATCTAGAATCCAAATATCAGCTCTGTATTCAAATTAAATTCAGACAGCTTTCCCAAGTATATCTCTTACAGCACAGGGAGCACAATCATACAAATCTATAGCAGATTTCCTCAAAATTCCTAAACCCAACTTTCATCTTAGAACTTTCTATATATAGAGTTTTCCTGGAGGGTCTACGGTACTTAATAATTTATGATCGACCCATACCTATGAAATCAAAACATGCTACCTAACCTATAGAGCATACATTGAATAATTACTTCTGTACTGAGAGAATTAAAAGGGAATGGGGGAGAATTAAAACGGGAATGGGGTGAAATTGAGATTTCGCTAGAAAAATCATCAAAATTAAATCGGAAACAGAAAGGACATGGTAGCCCATTAAGGCCAATTATAGGGGGCCTTTATAATGGGATGTTGAGGAGCAATTGTAGGTGGGAAAGCATGGACGTCATCACACAGATTCTCTTGTTACTTGAAAGTCCTTTGATTTCCACTCAATTGGCCGTGAAGTGGTAATCGTATTGCGCGTGCCTGGCTCTTCAACGGAGAACTCCTGAGCAACCTGAATAGACCACCCCTGGAAACAAAGTGAAATATGAAATGGAGGATGATGTGGAAGATGAAATGAAAAAGCCAACAATGAATGAAACAAAATGGAACAGTGGAATATGACATGGAAGATGAAAATGGGAGAAATGTAAACAAGGGGGAGTACAATGGAATGACATACACAGTGAAAGATATATACAATGAGCTAGATTATCCCTTATCAATGATGAAAGTAAAACTTGAGGAATTTCCCATTTACATGCACCTCAAGTATATCTCCTTCTAAGTTTTCCACGGAAAAAGTATTTTTGCCTTTGACTTCTACCACGCTAAAAGGCTCAAACCAAAGGGGGTCGAACTTCCCATGTTTCCCTTTGTCTATTCTCCTGACATCCCATTGCAGAAAAAAATCCCTTACTTTGATTTCTCTATCTTTATCTCTTTGGTCAGATAAGCCTTTCATTTTCTCCTGATATTCTGCTAATATGAGGCTTACCTATTCTAGGGTTTCATTCAAATCCACCAACTGATTCATTATTTGGATAAGGTAATTGGGCACCTCCTCACTTTCTTTTAAGAATCGAGCCACAAGTAATGCAAGATGAATTTGGAAGACCACAACTCTGCCATACACCAGCTCATAAGGGGACTTTCCTGTGGATATTTTAGTGGTGATGTGATTTTCCCAGAGTGCGATTGAGATGAGAGTCCCAGCTCTTCTGATTTTCATTGATGGTCTTCTTCAGAATTTTCATCAGCGTCTTGTTAGATGATTGTGCCAACCCATTTCCCCATGGGTAGTATGCAGTGGAGTGTCCTAGAAAGATGTTTTAATGCTGATAAAAATTTACAATTTATCCGAATTGAAAGCTTAGGCATTATCTACAATGATTTTAGCTGGGCATCCAAATATGGCTATTATGTTCTCCTCTAAGAATTTGATCACTACTAAATCTATAGCATTTCTTGTGGGGATGGCTTCAACCCACTCGGTGAAATAATCTGTGGTAGTGACGATCCATCTATGTTGATTAGTTGAGGCCAGGTGAATCTCTCCTTTGAAATCCATTCCCCACTACTTAAAAGGTTCTTCAACATGTACTGGGATCAACGGGAGAGGTGCATACCATTTCTTTTCAGCGAATGTTTGACACTTCTCGCAAGCTCGAACATGAGCATGTACATCACTAAATAGTTTAGGCCAGAAGAAAGCTGCCCTCAAGATCTTGTGTGTAGTGGATTACCGGATATAGTGTCTGCCACATATTGCTTCGTGAAATTCAGCCATCACTTGGTCCACCTACTACTCTGTTAAACACAATAGTAGGATCCCCATTGGGTCTTTCCACTAAAGTCGCCAAATGGACACGATATAATTTTGATATTTCAGGATTAGGGTGCGGTACTTGGCCTTATCAAAGTTAGGAGGACATCTTAGCGATAAGAGTTATTCCACTATATCTTTATACCATGGGGAGAGAAGCTACTTCAAGTGTTTTTTTTGCGTAGAGGATTCTATGCCTTGATGTGGACCTATGCCTTCCTGTCCCTCTCCTCCTGTTGTAGATAGATTTATCCCCAAAGCTTGATAGTTGGATTCAGAAAAGATTTTGGCCAACCCTTGGCCTTTAATGAGCTTGGTAGGCTTTATTTCCAGTTCATACTCTTGAATCTTGGCTATCTACTTGCCCCTTCTTCCTTCACTGTCGCCCTGTACCAAAAATTCCTTCACTGCTACTGTGGGAACATAGGCAGTTATAGCAGATTGTAATACATACACTCAAAATGACTTTAGGGATTTGACCAGGGCATAATATTTCTTCTCTAGGATATTGTATTTTAGCTCAGCATCTCGTAAGACTTAGCTGAAGAATGAAATGGACTGCTAATGTCCTTTGGCATTTTTCTATAGAAGTACTGCAACTATGGTGTGAGGAGATATGAAAGATAAAATAAGGAAATAATTCCCATAATATGGACCGACCAACACAGGAGCTTCTGAAAAGGCCTGTTTGATCTTGATGAAGGAGTCCCTGGATTTAGGAGTCCATCTAACTTCACTGTTCTTCTTTACCATCCCAGTGATGTTTCGGAAAATCTCGGCATTGTTGGGAATGAACCTTCTAAGGAAATTTATTCTTCCCAGGAACACCTGTATCTCCTTCCTTTTTCTTGGTAGGGGAATTCCATCTATTGCCTCTACCCTCTTCAGATCAATCTTCACTCTCTCCTTAGTCATTGTGTGCCCTAGTAAATTTCCTTCCTCCAAGGCAAACATGGATTTATGAGGATTCAAATACATACCATACCTGCAACACTTTTCAAAGGTTCGGTGAAGTTGCTTGATGTGTTAGGCGTCACTCTTTGAGAACACGGTAATTTCATCTAAGTAAATCACCACAAATGTTTCTTGCTCTCCTATGAAAGCAATGTCCATAACATGCTGAAATGTAGCACAATCATTTATTATTCCAAGGGGCATTCGAGTGTACATGAAAGTTCCCCAAGTAGTGATGAACATTGTCTTCTTCTGTTCTTCTCGGAGCACTGCCACCTGATTATATCCTGAGAAGCCATCCATCATGGATATACGGGAGGTCCCACCATCTTTTGCAGGATGTGTTCAATATTTTGGAGGTGATAGTTATCCTTGAGCAAAGCTCTGTTCAGATTGTGAAAAGCCATGCAAAGTCTTATTTCACCATTTATCTTCCTTACAAACAACGGGTTTGCCACCCACTCGAAGTATCTTAAAGGGACAATGATCTTGGCCTACAACAATTTCTTGATTTCCTTCTCGATAACTGGGAGGAGAAGGGGGTTGATCTATCTCAACTTCTGCTTATGAGGCTTTGCATCTCCTTTCAGAGATATTTTATGTTGTATAATATCCAATGTCAAAAGTATTTAGGTTCTGGTATGACGAGGTGAAGACGTATTTATATTATTAGAACAGACTGAGATACTGACCTTGGTATTCTTCAAGAACCCCTTTTGATAGCTTTATCACCTTCGGGTCTTCTTCTTTCCCAATATTCACATCCTTGATAGGCTCATCGAGGGTCATTTTGCTGGGGTCCACTAGGACTTCATTCTTGTCAAAAAATATCTCTAATGGTACTAGCCCCATAGGGATTACATTTCCCTTTAATTGCAAAACCTGGTGTCCAGCCAGTGTCTCCTCCCACCTAGTTTTTGGCTCTTCAGAGTCATCCTCGGGGAATGAATCGATCACCATATTTGAAAATTCACCTACAATTTCCATGAAACGCTGGACCTAATCTTCATCCTCGAAGACTTTCCAGTGCTTTATGTTGTCTAGAATGGAAGGGTGGTATAACACTTCAACCTCATATTTCAGCAGAGGATTCTGTGGGGGGGAAAAATAACTAGCAGCCACAACTAGTGAATCTGCCATTATATTTTAATCCCTTGGTATGAACTGAGTATTAAATGTGGAAAATAAGTTCTCAAATAAATCCCATACCTCGTTCTTGTAGGATCTAAGGTGTGGATGTTTATTTTGGCATTGGTTTCGTACTTGTCTCACTACAAGCTCTGAATCTCCAAACTCGAGGTTTTGTATGTTCATATTTTGCATTGTCTGTAAGCCCAAAAAAATTCTTCATATTCGGCCACATTATTTGTGGCTTTTAGTTCGAGCTTAAAGGAGAGGGGAACCAAGCATCCATTTGGGGATTTCAAGAGTACCCCGGCCCCATTTCCTTTTCATGAGTTAGCTCCATCAAACTACAAGGTCCATATCTTTCTTTCCTCTCTTCTCATAGTATTATCCTGTATCAGAGGACAAATATTTGTTTCTTGGATGAAATATTCATCCTCCTCCAACATAATACAAGATAACGTGTCCTCCTTACCATAGACCAGAAAATTTGTAGAACCATTGGCTTTGGTGACCATCTTCACAAATCTGGATTCCCGATATAATATTATCTCCTCCCCATTAAACGCTAGAATAGTGGCATAGGTGAGGTCAAGCTTTATCGATCCTCCAATATTGGTACCCTAGGATCTAGACAACAACATTCCAAATCGAGATGGGATATCGTCCACAAGAATGTCCATTACCACGCTTTTGGCTGGAATCTAGGCTAAATTTACTACTAGATCTTTTATCATGCCCAAGAATTTCACCCTCTTGGAATCGAATGAATACATATCTTTATACGGCCTGGTGATCTGCAATCCCAACTTCTCCATGATAGATAATGGCAATAGATTATGTGACACCTGAAATCTATCATGCAGTTGTGTAGTAATAGGTCATGTATAACTAGAGTCACATAGAATGGGGGAGTGGCTAAATCCATCTCTTCTACATGAGGTCCAAAAACAACCATGGGCCTTTCTTCTTGGAGGTTGAGGCTGTCAGGGAGAGGGCCTACACCTTGGGGCAGCATGAATTGAGAGACTTGGGCCTTGTATGAGGGCCATTTTAAGAGCTCGATAAGGGGGACAGGGATCTTGACCTTTTCTAGTTATTTCTAGAGGCTAAAGGTTGTGGTATATTTTTCTGTGACAACTTCTGTGAACTGCTCTTTAGGACGGTCGAGTAGTTTTAAGGGTATAGTTGTGTATCTCTAATTTTGGGGAGGATCATAGCCCTATTTTGAGGAGGTGTGCATAGATGCTTTACGATGGGCAGACTCTTCTAAAGGCTTCCTCCCTTTACTGACAAAACTAGAAAAGGTCTGTCCTCTTGGTATTGATTCTTCATTTTGTTCTTACACTCGGGTTCTCTTCCTAGAGGACCTGAGCTCATACTTCTTATGGAGCTGAGCTTACATGAAGTTCATGAACTTCCTGCAATAAATATTAGTATCTTGATCCTCTAGGGGAACTTCCTTTTCTTCTAGTCCATCTTGCAAGGTGAGTTTACCTTCTTCCTCTTCTAAATAAGCGAGGAATTGATGTTCTTGGCTCTTATTTACTTCCTCGGCTTGTCCCTCCATTTTCCCTTATAGGTATAGAGGGGGTTGGACGTGATCTTGATACTCTTTCCTTTCTCGCTGCAACAAATGTGGAGGGGGCTTCCGGTACTGGGGATTAAACCCACGAGTTGGAATCATTTGGTTAGGACAAGGAGGGGAATTATTGGCCTCTAGTTCAAGAATCACCAGCTTATTTGAGAGGTTCTTGATCAGCTTATTCATCTCTTCGATCCTATAATCCTGTGATTCCTTTTCTTGATTATATGTAGAGGCCTCCTTCGTACCCCTTCTTCCGACTTCATGCTCTGCCTTGCCTTTGAATTTACCAGTAGAATATAAGTTTGCTTCAACCTCCAGTGCATCAGTTTGAATCTAATCTAGAGAGGCATAATTTATTTCTCTTAGGGTGAACCCAAACTCTGGTTCAAAAGCTCCAGTGAAGACCACCTTAGCAGCTACTTTGGGAGGCTTTATTTCAGCAGGAATATTACTATAAAGCTTATTGAACCTCTTTGTAAATTCTATTACATCCTCATTTTGTCTATTTTTAAGAGTGTTGAAATCTGAGAGGACATACACATGGTCCCTCTTCTCTCCCCATTTTTGTGTGAAGAAATTTTCCATCTCCTCGCAAGTGGTGACTACATTATTAGCAAGATATTTGAACTACTTTTGAGCCTCTCCATCCAAGTATTGGATGAAAATCCTTAACACCACATCTAGGTGTTCCATATTTACTTGCTCAACAGAGGCACAGAAGTATTCGATATGTTTCTGTGTAGAAGTGATATATTCTCTGGTGAACCGAGGCAAGAGCTTTAAGTAATATTGAAGCATATCATGCAGTACTTGAGGTAAAGCCAATGGGGCATATTTTTTAAGGAGGAAGCCAGGTGCAACCATAAGGGGTGGTGGTAAGTTCTGAGGATTATATGGCTTTGGCACAACAGGTATATGGTGAGTAGAGGTTTGGAGAGTAGCGTTTTGGATATTTGCCTGTAATGAGATCTGAGGTGTTATAAAATCTTTGACCTCTTTGCCTTATAGAGTAGGGTGAAAGGGGAGTAAATAAATATCAGTGGATTCAGCTTCATTTCTTACGTCTGAACTGGAAAACGTAGAGGTTCCTAGAGGGTACTCGAATACAAAGGCTATGGAGCCAGGACCATAGCTATCAGCTCTCTCAGAAGAGAAAGGTGAATCTTCTAGAGATAATGAGGGTGGTTCAGCCTGGATGGGCTTCTTCTCTTTCCAGACTCTCTTAAATATAATATTTTCAAGATTAGATAAAGGAGAAGCCTTCTGCTAAGAGGTATCCGCTCGGGTATGAGGCCTGGTGTAAGCCAGGATTACACTTGATTTCAACTTTGATGATAGTTCAGTCACCAAGGTGATGGATATGCAAATCTCAACCCTTCGTTCTCACCTGATTGAAGGGTGAAGATAATTTCGTATCCTAGGGAAATGGTTTTCTAAATCACTCCCCATAAATGGCACCAAAAAATATGTTGTAGCTCCTAGAGACAACCTCGAGTTGCAAAATACCAGTGCCTAGGACATCCTAAATATAGATGTTAAATATGGGAAATGGTATGAATACCTCTGACATGATATAATTCAAGAGAATAATGGTTTTTGTGGTTCGAGAATGGAGAAGACAATTTGAGTCTGTTTTAGGTGAATTCCACTAAAAATAAGAGGGCCTACGAGGTTGTGGTACTAATGGCTTTTAGGTGGGACAAGTATAGAACAATGAGTAGAAGTTTTAAAATATGCAGAGATATTGAGAGAGAACTTAGAATGAGCTCACAAAACACAGGCTTAAGGAGGTTAAGAATTTGTCCCCCATAAACTCAGAGGAAATGAATATGAATGAGGTGTGAAAAACAACTGAGGTTTGTGGAGCACAAATTAAGGGAGTGAAGAAAGATTAATGCATGAGTGTTAACACCTAAGCATTATGTAAACATGAATTCATGGATAAAATTGTAGACTACCAGCAGCTACATTACATGGACCTTCAAAGAAGCATTGCATGAAAAATGATTATACATAAAAATAAGGTCACTAATAACACAAGGAAACAGATACACAATACTCATTGATCAATCTGGAATCCAAATATCATCTCTTTATTCAAATTAAATTCAGACAGCTCTCTCAAGTATATCTCTTACAACATAAGGAGCACAATCATACAAATCTATAGTAGATTTCTTCAAAATTCCTGAACCCGAATTTCACCTTATAACTTTCTATATATAGAGTTTTCCTGGAGGGTCTACGGTACTTAATCATTTATGATCGAAACATATCTATGAAATCAAAACATACTACCTAACTTGCATATCGTACATTGAACAATTACTTATGTACTAAGAGAATTAAAAGGGAATGGGGGAGAATTAAAACTAGAATGGGGTGAAATTGAGATTTCGCCAGGAAAATCATAAAAATTAAATGGGAAACAGAAAGGACATGGTCTCCCATTGAGGCCAATTATAGGGGGCCTTTATAATGGGATGGCGAGAAGCAGTTTTAGGTGGGCAGGCATGGTCGTCATCACATAGCTTCTACCGTTACTTGAAAGTCCTCTGAGTTACATTCAATCTGCTATGAAGTGGCAGTCATATAACACGTGCCTACCTATTCAGTGGAT
The DNA here is from genome assembly GCA_034641835.2 of Pinus albicaulis. NCBI lineage: Eukaryota > Viridiplantae > Streptophyta > Pinopsida > Pinales > Pinaceae > Pinus > Pinus albicaulis. Next base: position 1,325,451,251 of record CM076575.1, on the reverse strand, counting down.
AATTCCTGAGAAACTTGAATATACCACCCCTACGTGTTCCATGAAGAATCTTGTGCTATACTTGAATTGAAAACCAATAACCTAATTTTGGAGTGGGGCGAGAGTGTTTTGTGGTATTGGATGGGGGAGGTGTGAAATGCAATGAGAATAGCCCGATGTATGTCGGGCATGCAGATTTGGAGGAAATATGGAGGGCGAAGGGAAGGAAATGATGTGGAGAGTAGGTGGGACTGGGTCGTTAGCACATATCACAACTTATGGAATTTAGTTATAGGTGCAGAGGGTGTAAACAATGAACACTATGAAGTGCGGCACAAGGAGGAGGAGAATAATGGTGTGCAAGAGTGGGACTGGAATGCAGTGGATATTACAAGTTTTAGCTTTTATTAATACGCTGTAGGGGTCAAGTTTCAAGATTTGCGATGTGTGGGGAGAGGTACCCACTGGATTTCAGCGGAGTTTTATGAATTAAAAAATGTTTAAGTAGTAAGTATTATAAGGTTTGTATGGTATAGGTAGTGCAATGGAGTATGAGGTAGAGGCGGAGCTACAGAGGTGGGGCCGACTTAATCCATTGCAAATTAAAATGGATAGACTTGTGGGCAAGCGAAATGATAAGTCAAATGTGGTGCGATATCGCAATTGCAAAGCAGTGATCACAATATTTAGAGTTTATTATCCATGCCAAACACGTAAAGTTTGTGAAATTTGATGAGGGCCCACTTTTGATAGTGATCGTGAATTGGGAAGTGGAGCAAGGGAAAAGAAATGAAAAGGTAGAGTTTGTTTTTTTTCAAAGGAAAAATGAAATGGGAAGGGAAGGGCAGTGGGGATTGGGTCCCACCTCTTATCGCATCGACTATTTTAAGGGTTCTGGAATTTTAATGTTATAAAAAAAATGTTGTGGCAGCGATATGCGATAAGGCATATGGGGTATGACCAAAGGTTTGAATGCATTTTTATATATATATCATATAAAAATAAGGCTTAATATAACATGGTTTCTCATGGAATTCTTGCCCCCTTTCACAGTTTTTCCCATCTTCACGACTTGTCCTGCATGAGTGCACGAATCGACATGAACACATTCAAGACTCTGCCATTTGCTGTTGTTTTTCTCTAACTATTTCTCTGCCTCTAATTTGTGATTTCCTTATAGGGAACACTGTTAAATGTCATTTACAGTCACAGGCTAACACAAGGAATTAGTTTCTTGGACTACACGGCCTTTGGTATTCATGTTTATCCCATAAATCTTCTTAACCTCATCGACGACCTTTTTCTCCCACCCCTTCCCTCCAAAGGCTGCCCCTAAATCCTCCCCTTGGTAAGGAAACTTGGTGATTTGATTAATGAACATGTCATTGATCAAGATGGGATCTCCTAGCCACATATAATTATCATGCACCAAGGCAAGCAACTAGTGTAGACAAATATCATTAATCACGTTGCGCCCAAAGTGTGGGATGTTTAGCAGGTTCAACAACCCAGAAAATTGAAATCCTAAAGCCCATGTATTAGGTTCAAAATTGATTACCCCTCCGTCATAGGGCATCTTCTCTAATAATTCTGAGGAAGGAAGCTTGGGAAATTCGCATGGTCAGGTAAGTCCCAATCTTCCATCTTTTGTAAAGGAAATTTTGAAAACATGACCCCTTCAAACTACACATTCTACAGGAGAAGTGGCGTGTTGATATGGGATTTAAACTTATCTGGGTCTCTCCTGACTTTAAAAAATGGTTTTCATGGCATCATGTACTTGGGAAACTCTAACATCAGATCTCTTTCTTCGACAATATTTTCCTCGATGATCACTTCTAGTTCTTCAGCCATTGGTCTCTTCTGTCATTCACCTAGGGTTGACTTAGCCTTAAAAATATTCTTGTGTAGATAATTTCAAGTTTTTGAGGTCTTCCCTTTCTTCGTATTATGAGGTTGAGGTTTCACCGTAGGTGTTTCATCCGTGGGAGTCGTAGAGGGGGTAGGATCTATAGCAATCATACTAGCAGGGATTAAATTTCCTAGCCCACTTTTGCGCAGCATCACTATTAAGGTTTCTAAGTACTTAGACATAAACTCAAACAAGCACCATAACAGTGACGGGCATATATCTATTAGAAAGAAAAGGGAAGTAATGTGACCCTTCCTTCCATATTTATAGTGATGGAGCAGCCTAAACGGTCTGATATCCATTGATGCCACCTCATAAATGATAAAATGGATCCAAATATGGCATAATATCCTCCATAAATGCAGGGTAGCCACTCCTCCAAATCATAATACAACTATATTATCTAGATTAACTGTTCCAATGGCTATTTTATGGCCCATTTGCGACTGTTTCAACCTTCCGGCATAGCCTCTGCATAACTGTCACAGATACCTTTGCTTTCTCAAAATTCAACACACATGCATACTTCACCAACACTTTCTAGAATTTTTTATTGTCTTGCACCCTCTCACAACTGTACGGGGCACTAAGACACTTCTCCAGCCATATATCCATTTGGCATGCATAGGTATGGGGTCATCCCTATATGGTTTCAACCAACTTCCATTCACATACCCAGGAAGGACTTTGCCAGTTAAGTCAACCAGATGTATCACACCTCCTTCTGTGATCTCCTTGAGAATATAAGGTCTAAGACAATGAATTTTTAACTTTCCAAACAAAATCATTCTCCTTGAAAATATTAAAACTAATTTTCCTGTCATGCCAAGCCTTTTCATGTGCATTTTGCACCAGCAATATTGAATATGTCCCCCTCCAGCGCAACTAGTAGTGACTGTCGCTCTTCCATAATATCTTGATTAACTATGTTAGTTACCGCTGCAATGTGCAGACTAGGGACAATATAATCCATCGGCAGAAAAACCTCCTATCCATACACCAACCTGAAAGGAGTCTTTCTTGTCAATTTCTTGCATGTAGTTCTATATGTCCACATAAGCACAGGCGCGCACATATCCCAATCATTTCAATTAGCATTGCAGACCTTTGTGAGCGCAGTCTCCAAAATATTGTTAAAGGCTTCTACCATACCATTTTCATGTGGATGATATGGTGTACTCTTATGATGGTGTATATTAAAACCCACTGTTAAGGCTTGAATGGTCTCATTCACAAAATGTGTACCCTGGACACTCATAAAAATCTTAGAACACCCAAACCTTGTCAATATATTCTCAAAAATGAAGTATGCAGCCATTTCTATGTTGCAATCCTTCATAGGCTTAGCCTCCACCTATATGGTCAAATAATTCGTTGCAGTGATGATATAACATGCACCATTATTCTTCCCAGGACGGTTGAGCGGTCCTACAAACTTAATTGCCCATTTATCAAAAGCCTACAAATTCACTTGTGGTTGTAGTGTGATTCCATCTCTGCACGATGGTTTTCCCATTATCTAACACACATCACAAGCGTGACAATACTCTTTTGCGTCACTGTGCACCGTAGGACACCACAAACCAACCCTAATAATATTTTGCATAGTTGGTTTACCTGCATAGTGACCTCCTGCAACCCCTGCATGTGCCTATACTATTATGATCTGCATTTCAAACTTTGACACATATCGCCTCAATACCTCATCAAATCCCATCTTATACAACTAGCCAACAATCAACGTAAAGTCTGTTGCGCACAAGACCAGTTATTTCATCTGCTTAACTGTATACTCTGTAGGCGCACTTCAAGTGGTCAGAAAGTGGATGATATCTGGGAGGTGGTCATCAAATACTCTAATGAAAAATAGTTGTGTGTTTGATAATACTTCCTCCAAACTAGTTAGCTCATCTCCACCTTCAATGCACGAAAAATGGCCTGGACTTGCATTCAATCTCCCTGGCTTTACAATCACCTCAAAATCATACTCTTCAAACAATACGAGCCATCTACAAATATACCCCCCCAACACAGGCTTGTTGACCACGTACTTCAAATCCGAGTGATCAGTGAACATATTAAAATGACCTACCAGCAAATAGTGACGAAACTTCTGCAATGCATAGACCATAGGTAACCGTTTTCTCTCCTTTTTCGAGTAACTACGCTGAAAACTTAACAATTTTCTTCTCACAAATGCAATTGGGTGATCAATATCTCCAGCTCCTATTTGCATGAGTGCAACTCCTAATGCCATACGCAAAGCATCCATGTGAACATAGAATTCCTTTGTCTAGTTTGGAAATACCAATATAGACACAGTCACCATTTTCTCCTTAAGCAGCTCAAAAATCTTCTAGAAGTACTCATCCCAGCAAAAATTGGCGTCCTTCTTAAAAAACTTATCCATCGGCTCCATAATCAATGCATATCCTTGAATAAATTTTCTGTAATAGCCAATATGCCCCAAAATTGAGTGCAATTGCTTCACATTTGCTGGAACCCCCAGGATAACAATAATAGAAATATTAGTTCAATCAATCATCAATCCCTGTTGATAGACAATATGGCCCAAGAAAATCCTAAAGGGGAGACATAATATACACTTCTTTAGATTCAGCAAGATCTAATGATTCCAACAAGTATCCAACATCAATCGCAGACTTGAAACATGCTTCTTCAGTAATCCAAATATAGTCGAGTCATAAAAATATACTTTGAAGAACTTATGTGCATACTCCTTAAACACAACTACCACCATGCATGAGAAAATAGTTGGTGCATTATTCAGACCAAATTCCATTACTGTGTATTGGAATGATCCTCATTTTTTCGCAAATGTTGTCTTACTTTTGTCTTCAGATGCCATTCTTATCTTGTGGTATTCATAAAATCCATCAGTGAATGAGTAGGCCTCCTGCTCACCCACATTGGCCAATACTTCATTAGAAAATGGAGTTAGAAAAGGGTCATGCATACAAGCATCATTCAACTTGCATAGATCTAGATAAATCTTTATTTATCCTTCAGTATTATTTTCTTGGACCATCATGGGGCTTACCTAATCTAATGCTTATACTGGTTCTGTTAGCCACCTATATTTTTCAATTATATCAGCTGGTGGCTAAATTTTCTTTGCAGCCTTCAAGAAAAAAATTCAGGCCTAAAAATGTTGGTACTTGAAGTCTGTTGGTAAGATCATAAACTGCTGGTTGGTTCTTCATACTTTTCCTCCTCTCTGCCTCTGATCTTCCATGAAAATCCAAGTCAAGTATTGCTGCATCCTCCTCCTTTTTCCTCTCCCCTGCTTCCATCTTTCCTTCATTTCTTCAGTTTTCTCTCATCCATAAAAACCCCACCAAACCCCGTTATATCCCTTACCCCTTCAATAATCTCATTTCCTAAGGTTGAAAACCTATTTTTTTTAGCCTATCGAAACCTTTTTCTTCTTCAAAAATCATTGAAAATCATATAAAAACGCCTATTTTCTATACGATGGCTCTTTAGCCCACTCGGGCTAAGCCCCTGCTCGTCTTTCTCCACATATTCGAGCGCTGGAACCAACGGTCCAGCCTTTAGGCGCTTAATCAGAAAATAACCCTTCTCCGCCACATTTTTCCTTTACAAAACCAAAAACCCACATTTCTAAAGTTTCACCTTGGAAATTTTAAATCACGTGTTTTCATTCCATGATCAACCAGAGCCGTCGATCTGCTCCCCAGATCTGACGGAGCGGAACGAGCCCCCACCTGGTGGACCCCCCTTCCCGCGCGGTTTCCTGTTTCCATCGCTTTCATCCCGCACCGCTTTCTGCGTAAAGCTGGTTTTCCCCGTCGGCCAGCGATTCCACACGCTGGCCGACGCGTGTCCTCCACCTCATTCCCAAAACCGCCTTCCTTCCACTTTGCCCACGCGTTATCTATCGTCCCATCACCCAGCAGCGGGATCCACCTCCACCGTTGGATTCGGGCCCTCCAATCTGACGGTTGCCGATCGCCCGATCCTCCCGGTCTTTAACGAACTCGCCCGCCTGTTAAATCTCCCCCGACGCGTTTGAAAGCCGATCCCCACCGTTGATCTCCGCAGATCGACGGCTCTCATTCATTCTCCCGATTCCATGGTACAAGTTCACTTTTTCTCTGCTGACTTTTCAGAAATGCTCCCGACCATTGATCGCAATACGATCAATGGCTCAGATTGCTCCATTTTCCCGCACGCCCTCCGATGCAGTCTATCCATATAACGCAGGATTTTCTCATTTTTCTTGTATTTTGCAGGTTTTAAGGTTCTTTCGTCGTGTTTTAATGAAAATCTGAAGAATGAGGGTGACGACTCCCGTCCTTCTGATTAATCCAGAGAATCGACCACAGGGTGAAGAATGAAGATATCAACAAGGTTTCATGAGCCTTGGTTGCTACGTGTCCCTGAAAAGCCTGAAGAATGCAGTCAACGTAGACGCAGGGAAGAGTATCAGATTTTGAAGACAGAATGAACCAGAGCAGCAGTTTTATGGATAGATTGGCGGGGATTACGGCTAAGACGGTTATCAAAAGCCTAATCCCCGGCTTCGAACACAGATTAAAGCAAAACCTAAAAGTGTTCATCAGACGTTGCCTCCACCGCCATACTTTGAGGCAAATTGATTCCTCAACCACCGCAGTGCCACCTATTGCCTCGGAATGCTAAATCAGAGGATGAATTTATTGAACGAGATCAGATATTATGCCTCGGAACAACCAAGAAGTTATTACTGCACCAGATTTAATGACAGAATGTTTGCAGAGTAACCCTAACAGTACGCAGAGCCTCAAAGGTCAACAAAAGCTCCCTTCGAGCTTACTTCATAAGTATAAGCGCATAAATGCAGTAGAACACCTGTATAAATTCTTCATCGAGCCTCCCAGGCCAGGAAGACATTAATTCTGCATTAATTGTATTTGAGATCTTTTTATCAGATCTCACCTCCTCATCCTTCTATAAATACTCCAGAATAAGATGAGTGAGGGGTTGGATTAGTTGGTTGTCAATGTAATTGCTGAAGTGTTGTAGCTATTTCTGAGTGGAAAACTCTTGACTGTAAATAGTGGTTTCATAGGCTCTTGGAGCTCTGCTTGTAACAGATAGGTTAGATTGTGAAAAGAGATGGATTAAAACATTGGATTTGAAGATTGTAACTGGGTTGAAGCAATCAATACAAGCTGATTTATGGGATCCTGGTCTATGCTGATGGTGATGTTATTCTCACTGTAACTTGTCATTTTATTTCTGTTTTCAATTTGTTTCATTTTCCACTGTAAAGAACAATTTAAACAGTGTTAGGGCTTGCTGTATATCAGTAACCTTCTCTGGCTAAAAAATCTTTATCCCAATGTTTTCTTCTAATTGTGTTATTTAGAAATGATTTAATTCAGTCTAAGCACAGAGATGCTGGCGTTCCCTCATCTTTTCGTCACTGCTGAATGTTATTTTTAGATGTTACTTTCATATATGTTGTGTAAGGAATGAATTGAGGAAATCAAAGGTTAGCCCTGAGTCCCTTTCTTGTTTTCTCAACTATTTGTCTGTTTCCCTTAGGATGTGTCAAAAGCTGACTAGTTTCAAAGTACTTATCAGATCTTAGGCCATTCTGTGTTATCTTGGTGGTTGTCTTGGAAGTAACTAAGTAAAGAAGAACTAGGAGTGGATCAGGGTGAGTCCCAGCCCACTAGCTTCTGCTCTAAAGGTTGCCTTCAAGTTTCCCTTTGTTTCTAATCTGTGTTCTATCAGAAGTGTATCAAAGGCTAGATAGTTTCAAAGTACTTACCAGATCCTAGTTTGCTTCTATGTTTTTCTTAAGTGCTTGGTCAAAGGCTGGCTAGTTTCAAAGTACTTACCAGATCCTGGGCTGCTCTTTGTTCTGCATCTGTTAATTCCCTTTCTTTTTGTATCACCCCATTCCATAAATCAAACCTTAAAGAGATCCTTAGGCATAGATGACTTGCCCCATAGATTACTCTTGAACCTGGATGTTTCAATTAAATTCTCTTATGACTCCATAGCCCAACGGATTGAAAACATGCCATCATATTTCTTTAGAATCGAAACTTATTCTGTTTGCTTGCAACTTCTCACCTTTGAACCTATTTGCATATAGATCTTTCTGCCTCAGACAGTAACTATGTTCAACCATCCGAGAAAACCAAACAAAACCCTTGGCCTTCATAACTAGCCTGATATCATCACCCCAAACTTCAAAGACAATATCCATCTTTGTACATATTGGAGAGATCCCTCTCCGGATTCAGGAGGGCTAGATCCTAGAATCCCAAAGTTGGTTGAAATGATGTTAACTCTGTGATCGGACTTTGCCAATCTTGCTTGTTACAGAGACCTAACATTTCTGGCGACTCCACTGGGGACTTACCCAGAATCTTCCTAAGACCTTGAGAGTCATAAGCAGCCTTTTCAAGCACTACCAAGAAAATGTTAATTAAGATGAAGATCAATTGAATCAGTGACAAACTAGGTCAATCCTAGGATTCTTTTAAGTTTTTATCTAACCTTGGAAAATCAACTAGCTTAGCCATAAGGATAGACTGTCTTTGTTTCATAACCGTAGCTAAGTTTTGAGGCAAAGTTAGGACATTCTTTTAAACCACAAATATAAACAATTCAGAAAATACCAAAAACATTTCAGATTGGTAGTAAAACACTAGTTTTTGACATCTTGTATACGTCTTTGATGTGTTTTACCCTATACTCTTAGACAGAGTCTGGAAAGGGCCAGGTAGCCTCTGGATCTCATCCTCTTTTAGGGGTGACATATCTGGTGAATGCCCTCCCAGTCAATCTCTGGTTAGAGTTTGTTGTGTTTTGAGATATCCTTGAAAGGGAATGTTTCACAAACACTGTGGTGGACAGTGTACTCCTTTGAAAACACTCTGAACTTTCCACCTGGCGACTCCACAATCCTGAACAGACCTTAAGACTCCACTGGGAAGAACCCTTATCATTATAAAATCATTCAAACTCAGTTAGAGTACTGTGGGATTGAAAAATTGTAAAAACAGACTGGTTAACCTCCTAAATATTGTCATATCTGGTTGAACTTTTCCTGTTTAGTTGGGTCTAAACATATAAAAATTGTGGCTCCTAAAAAGATTCACACTAGAGCCCATCCTGACCCAGATCCTCCTGAAATAGTTGATAACCCAGAAAGAATTCTTAGGAAGTCTCCTAGGATACAATCTTCAACTATTTTCAGACCACCCCTAAGAGCTAATTCAGTCCCTGAAAACCTTTCAGCTTTTCATGAATCACAAATTGACTTATTAAACCCATTCAGAACTAGGTCATTTGGTGATTTAGATCAATTAGATTCTGAGCTTACACTTTCATCTCCCGAAACAAGTGAAACTCTTTGGAATAGACAATCAACACCTCCTGATTTACATTTCTTACATAATCTAGGTGTCTCTCATCCGAGATCAGCTCAGAGATCTACTGTTGTTCCATCCATTTCTATTCATCTTTCATCCACTGTTCAAACCACTCCACTTCAACCCACACCTCCTCTTGTAAATCCACCCCCACCACATATCATGGCAGCATGGTATGCTCCCTTAGTCCTTCCTGTACCATTAGTCAATCTTCCACAAGATTATCAGTCCAAAATTCCATTATATGATGCTAATAACACCATAACAGCATCTCAACATGTGGACAAGATGAATGACTATTTTGACAGAAATGAAATCGATAATGAATCTGTCAAAATCAGATTGTTTGCTCAAAGTTTGGGGGGAGAAGTGAGAAAATGGTTTAAAGGTTTAACCCCCCATAGTATTAACGACCTCCAAGCCTTCCATCAAACATTCTTAAACAAATGGGAAGTAAGGAAGAACCCTCTCCAAGTCCTTGCCGACTATAACAATCTCCATAGGAACCCTAGGGAAAGTGTACAAGCTTATTGTACCAGATTTAACAGTGTGTATAATGCACTTTCCCCTGAACTGAAACCTCCTCAGGGATCAGCTTTAAACAAATTTCCTGAAGGGTTTGATCCAGACATGACATATTCACTCAGAGAAAGAGTTTTTGCAACCCTTGAAGATATGCAAAGAGGTGCTCTTTCTGTGGAGGTTAACCTCATGGAGAAGAGAGCAAGGATGAAAGCTGAAAAGAGAGTATCTTTTAGGGAGGAATCCACCCCTTCCACTTCAAGCTCGAAGATGGAAAGAATGATGGAAGAAATGATGAAGAAAATTAGCATTCTAGAGAGGGCGCAAGCAAGTTTAAATCAGAGCGCTTCTCAAAACAGAAACCAAAACCAGAATCAGAATCTCAGAAGAAATCAGCCTCCAAACAGACCCAGGGAAGATGATCAGCAGGTCATTCCTCCCTTTCATCAGAAATTTTTAAGTGAGGTTGAACAAACAGATCAAATAACAGAGGAAGATGATATAAACTTATTTGGGGTAGATGATGATGACTTTGAGGTTCATTATGATGAAAAGCAAGGTTTTTATACACCTTGTGATGACAGGAGAGATGATAATCAGAATTACTATCAAAATATGGAAAACGCTGTCATAGAGCCTTTAAGGGAATATGAACTCAGGAGTAGATCTAAACAACAAACCCCCAACAATAAAACCTCTGACAAACCTTCTCAAAATAGCACTGCAACCAAGTCTAAAACAATCAAACAAAAGGACAAAACAGTGGCCGTTAATTCTGGTAATGGTAAAGAGAAAGACACTCAAAATATCGAAAAGCAGAGTGCAAACATTAGTAGTACTAGCACCTCGGTTAGTACTCCTGGAAAGACAACTGTTTCAACTGTAGATAAACCAAATCAGCAAGCTGTTATTGCTGAGAAAGTGGTAGTAAACAAGGCTGAAGTCAATGCTTTGAAGAATCAAAACCTTTTCAGCCTAGAACAGGAAATCTCAAAGATCAAAATCTCTGTTCTTTTGACTGAGTTAGCTGCCCAACATGTGTATAGGTCCAAAATTTTGAAGGCTTGGAACTTAGAAGATAACGAAGATACTCTCAATCTTAATGATGACCAACCAGAGCTTATTTTTGGTCCAAATATTGAAGGAAAGTTCCAAGAAGGTCCTGTCCCTCCCTTTTATGTAAGCTTAAACATTCATGACAAAATTCTGCATAATGCTATGCATGACTCAGGCGCTTCCCATAATTTAATGCCAAAGGCTGTAATGGAAAGCCTGGGTCTTGAAATTACCAGACCTTACAAAGATCTGTACTCCTTTGACTCAAGCAGAGTTAAGTGTCTAGGATTGATTAAAGATCTCTGTGTTAATTTAGCCCAAATTCCAGCTAAATGTTTAGTCATGGATGTTGTTGTGGCTGATGTCCCCCCAAAGTATGGAATGCTTTTATCACGATCTTGGGGGGCTAAATTACAGGGGACCATGCAAATGGACATGACCTATGCAACTATCCCTGTTTTCAATCAGACTAGGAAGCTTTATAGGGAATCCCACATGCAGTACACAGTAACAAGTCAGGATCGGCCTCAAAACTCCCCTCTCTATGCTATAAACACGAGACTCGATTCTTTTATCATGTTTAATAATGAAGCACTCACAGAACAAATTATTTCAACAGAATCCATGGCTGAGATGAAAGAGGAGGAAAACAACGCTGAAGTGCCGAAACAGTCTGTTGTGTCTGAAGATCCTAGCAAACTGAACACAGGTCTCGAACTGCAAGTCATCAATCCTTTGAACTTAAAACTTGACAGTCAGAAAGACAGTCCTCAACTCGATGAGAAACTTGAGGAATCAAATGATACAAAGTCCATACACCAAACTGAAAATCTGCCTCTCTGGACTATGAATTTTGATGGGTCATGCACCAAAACGAATGCTGGTGCAGGTGTCTGGATCACTAACACTGAAAACAATCATACAGAATGTATCTCATGCAAATTAAACTTTCAGTGTTCCAACAACATAGCAGAATATGAATCCCTTCTCTTAGGCTTGCATCTTTTGAAAAAATTAGGTGCCAAGAGAATCGATGTATATGGGGATTCTGAATTAATCGTTAGGCAAGTCAATGGGGAGTATAATGCAAATCACCCCAAACTTAGGGCCTATAGGAATGATGTCGCAGACCTTTTGAAAACATTTGAGGAGTCCACCTTATATTTTGTCCCAAGAAAAAGAAACATTGCAGCCCACAATTTAGCCTTTGCTGCTAGAACCTGCCCAATGTTGTATGATGACACCTCTCAGATAAAATTCAGACCAGCTATCCCAGATAACAAGAAATATTGGCAGGTATTTGATGGAGATAAACAAATAGAAGACTTAATGCAATTCAGAAATGAGTTTGAACCCCATAGTTCAGATTCAGACTATGATACAGACTGCAGTGAAGAAAATTTTCTTGGTGAAGAAGAACCATCTCCACTGCTGATAGATATAAACCTTCAGACTATCATATCTAGAAACCAAACGGAATTAAGTGCAAAATCTGAAACATAAGAAATGGAAACTCTGCATTCTAATAATGATAGTCTGCCCAAGGGTTTGGCCCCTCTAGAAGAACTGTTTGATTTTGATGATGTGGCCAATAAACCGAAACTGGAACCTGTAGAAACTGAAGTGGAGGAATGTAATATAGGCAGTGAGGAAAAACCGAGATTGATCAAACTGTCTAAAACTTTACCAGCTCACATTAAACTCAAATACTTAGAGTTGTTTAGAGAATTTTCTGATGTTTTTGCATGGAGTTACGAAGATCTTAAATCATATGACACTGAAATAATATAGCACAAAATCCCTCTTAAAGAAAACCAAAAACCATTCAAACAAAAACTGCGCAGAATCAACCCTGTCCAGTTGCCATTGGTTAAGAAGGAAATCATGAAGATGCACGATGCTGGCATTATTGTCCCTATTATATATTTTGAGTGGGTATCTAATCTGGTGTCAGTTAGGAAAAAGACTGGAGAAATCAGGCTTTGTATAGACTTCAGGAATTTAAACAAAGCTTCATTGAAAGACAACTACCCTTTACCCAAAATGGATCATATTTTGCAAAGGGTGGTGGGGTCTAAAAGAATTTCTTTGCTGGATGGCTATTCAGGGTATAATCAAGTCCTAGTCCACCCTGATGATCAATTAAAGACAACTTTTACTACACCATGGGGCACTTTCATGTATGTGAAAATGCCTTTTGGTTTAATGAATGCTGGAGCAACCTTTCAGAGAGCCATGGACATAGCATTCTTGGAAGAATTGGGCTTCTTCATCATTATCTATCTTGATGATGTAACTGTGTTTTCAAAAACAGATGAAGAACACTTAGAACATTTGAGGAAAGTTTTCGAGAAGTGCAGAAGGTTTGGGATATCTTTGAACTCCAAGAAGACTTTATTTGGTCTCCAAGAAGGTAAGCTTCTTGGGCATATCATTTCAGAGCAGGGCATAAAGATAGATCCCATGAGGATTGAGGCCATATTGCAAATCTCCCATCCTCGAAATATCAAAGAGTTGCAGTCTTTCATTGGAAAGATAAACTTTTTGAGAAGGTTCATCCCTAACTTAGCTGAGCTCCTTAGGAATATCACAAACATGTTAAAAAAGGAGCAAGGGGTGAAATGGACCTCAGAAGCAAAGACATCCTTTGAGCTGGTGAAACAAGCGTTAACCAAAACACCGGTTCTCATAAGTCCTGATTTTTCAAAAGATTTTTATATCTTCTCATTTGCATCAGAACATACTATAACTGCTGTCCTTTTACAGAAAAATCCACAAGGACAAGAGCAGCCCATTGCATTCTTTAGCAAGGCATTGAGGGATGCCCCTTTGAGGTATAACATTATGGAAAAATAGGCTTTTGCTTTGGTAAAAGCTTTAAAGGACTTCAGGGTATACATCCTTCACTCACACATCATTGCCTTTGTCCCAAATTCAGTTGTAAATGACATTCTAACCCAGGATCCAGATGGTAAGAGAGGTAAGTGGATTGCTGTTATTCTTGAATACGATTTAGAGATTAAACCCACTAAGCTCATCAAAGGTCAGGGTCTAGCTAGGTTAATGGCTGAATCAAATTGTGAAGTTCTTGATATTAATATGATTAATGCTTTGGATGACCAAGAAGAATTCTCAACTCCCATTGTTGAAGACCATTTTGCGAATTCTCCTTGGTACACTGATATTGTTTATGTTTTGCTTAATTTAAACACACCTCCTGGTTTATCCAAAACAAAGGCAAGATTCCTAAAGTTAAAAGCTGTAAACTATTGCATTATTGATAAATGTCTTTATTGGAAAAATGCTAGTGGTATATTGCTTAAATGTTTGCCTGAGTTTGATGCAGAAAATATTAAGCAAGAATTCCATGAAGGAGAGTGTGGAGGCCATTTGTACTGGAAGTCAACAGCCAACAAAATTTTGAGGGTTGGTTTCTATTGGCCTACTCTTTTTCCTGATGTACACAAACTGACAACCACTTGCCATAAATGCCAATTGTTCGAGGGAAAGAGAAAATTACTACCCCTTCCTCTACATCCAATTACTGTTGAAGCCCCTTTTTAACAGTGGGGACTTGACTTCATAGGAGAAATCCATCCCTCATCTTCTGCCCAGCATAGATGGATCCTTACTGCCACAGAATATTTCACTAAGTGGATAGAAGCCATTCCTTGTAGACAAGCCAATGACTCAGTTATCATTAAATTCATAGAAACCAACATCCTCTCCAGATTTGGTTGTCCTACCAAGATCATTACAGATAATGCAGCAGCATTTGGATCAAAGAGAATGGTAGAATTTTGTCACAAGTACCAGATAACACTGGGGCACTCCACAGCCTATTACCCTCAAGGTAATGGACTTGCAGAGTCTTCCAACAAAAGCTTAGTGAACATAATAAAGAAACTGTTGGAGGACAACAAGAAGTCTTGGCACACAAAGCTGAACCATGCACTTTGGGCTGACAGATTAACATTGAAGAAGTCCATTGGTATGTCACCCTTCCAGCTTGTGTATGGTACAGATGCAATTTTTCCTAACAACCTTGGTGTACCAGTTATGAAGTTAATTCAAGAGTTCCAGACTGAAGAGAATGACATAATCAGAAGAATAAATCAGACCATTCATCTTCAGCAAACCAGAGAGGAAGTGTACAACAAAGCATTGCAGAAGCAAGATAATATCAAGAAGATATTTGACAGAAGAACAAAGGCCAGCAATTTCAAAATTGGGGACAAAGTTTTAAGGTGGGACTCAAAGAGGGAGGACAAGGGAAAGCATGGTAAATTTGACAATCTGTGGCTTGGCCCTTACTCCATTCATTCAGTTGCTGGGAACAATGCATTCTTCTTACAAGAGCTGAATGGAACAGAATTGTTTGGGGGTCCTGTCAATGGTAGGATGCTTAAGCATTACCTTTCTTAAATTTTTTCATGTTTGAAGCCTTTTTACCTTTTTTCACTGTAAATATTCCATCCACCATTGCATTTAGAGTTATGAAAAATCAAAAATACAAAAACAAATAAAGAAAGAAAAGAGGGCAGAAATGAAAACAAGAAAGGCAAGGCCCCATGCCAAAAAGAAAAATAAATCTGAAAGTGTGCCAGTTTAAATGCCACTCCTTGAAACACACTTCTAATTGGTCTAACTGTTTAATCTTGGCTAATTAGCTTTCAATTTTCTGTTGATAGGGTAGCAAATTTGATTTGCCAAACTGTTTAATCTTGGCTTATCAGTAGATAGATTAAGGTAGAAATTAAGGTTCAAACCAACTCAAAATCTGAACCACAATTTCCAAGAACAGAATGACTCCAAATTGTTTTATTTTCTGAGTCAAAGAATGAAGACCTGGTTCTAATTTTCTCAAAACTTGAACCAGAGGAAACATAAAGATAGCTCACCAAAAAGGAAAAACAGAGCTGTGAAGGTAAGAGAAGGCCATAATGAGAAATTTTCGGATCTTAAGCCTTCTGTTGTGATTTAAAATTTTCTGCAAATAATAATCTATGTGCAGCTTGTCTTTATGCCATAGATCATAGCAAGCCAAATAGCTTAATCTTGACTTGGCTATTTTTAAATTTCTGTTCTAGAATTTAGTGAATGAAAGTTTGTTGGACTGTTTAATCCCAACAGACAGTAGACTAGGTAGAGAAACATCTGAGCTCAACTGTTTAATCTGAGTTCAGGGATAAATAAGGAGTAGAAATAGATTAGATTTCCTGTTTTCAAAACAATAAAATGTTGTGTAAAGAGTTTGCCAATCCAAGTGCACTGTGATGAAGAAAAAATGTTAGATCAGTAGGATTGGGGTAGGTAGAAGTTGTATTGATGAAATCCATCTTTCTTTCATAAACTGATATTATTTTGTCAAAGGAAAAGCAAGAGCAAGCAATAGGTCAAGCACCAGTCATCATCCCAGAGAAATCAGGTCTGAATTCTTGATGCCTTCAAGAAGGCACCATCCCCAAGTGGAGCCACTGTTAGCCACCTATATTTTTCAATTATATCAGCTGGTGGCTAAATTTTCTTTGCAGCCTTCAAGAAACAAATTCAGGCCTAAAAATGTTGGTACTTGAAGTCTGTTGGTAAGATCATAAACTGCTGGTTGGTTCTTCATACTTTTCCTCCTCTCTGCCTCTGATCTTCCATGAAAATCCAAGTCAAGTATTGCTGCATCCTCCTCCTTTTTCCTCTCCCCTGCTTCCATCTTTCCTTCATTTCTTCAGTTTTCTCTCATCCATAAAAACCCCACCAAACCCCGTTATATCCCTTACCCCTTCAATAATCTCATTTCCTAAGGTTGAAAACCTATTTTTTTTAGCCTATCGAAACCTTTTTCTTCTTCAAAAATCATTGAAAATCATATAAAAACGCCTATTTTCTATACGCTGGCTCTTTAGCCCACTCGGGCTAAGCCCCTGCTCGTCTTTCTCCACATATTCGAGCGCTGGAACCAACGGTCCAGCCTTTAGGTGCTTAATCAGAAAATAACCCTTCTCCGCCACATTTTTCCTTTACAAAACCAAAAACCCACATTTCTAAAGTTTCACCTTGGAAATTTTAAATCACGTGTTTTCATTCCATGATCAACCAGAGCCGTCGATCTGCTCCCCAGATCTGACGGAGCGGAACGAGCCCCCACCTGGTGGACCCCCCTTCCCGCGCGGTTTCCTGTTTCCATCGCTTTCATCCCGCACCGCTTTCTGCGTAAAGCTGGTTTTCCCCGTCGGCCAGCGATTCCACACGCTGGCCGACGCGTGTCCTCCACCTCATTCCCCAATGCCTTCCTTCCACTTTTCCGCGCGTTATCTATCGTCCCATCACCCGGCAGCGGGATCCACCTCCACCGTTGGATTCCAGAAACCCAATCGATGGTTGCGATCGCCGTCCTCCCGGTCTTTAACAGACTGCTTCCTTTGTTAAATCCCCCCAAACGCGTTTGAAAGCTGTTATAACTTTGATCTCCGCAGATCGACGACTCTCGTTCATTCTCCCGATTCCATGGTACAAGTTCACTTTTTCTCCGCTGACTTTTCAGAAGCGCCCCCGACCGTTGATCGCAGTACGATCAACGGCTCAGATTGCTCCATTTTTTCGCACGCCCTCCGATGCAGTCTATCCATATATCGCAGGATTTTCTCATTTTTGTTGTATTTTGCAGGTTTTAAGGTTTTTTCGTCGTGTTTCAATGAAAATCTGAAGAATGAGGGTGACGACTCCCGTCCTTCTGATTAATCCAGAAAATCGACCACAGGGTGAAGAATGAAGATATCAACAAGGTTTCATGAGCCTTAGTTGCTACGTGTCCCTGTAAAGCCTGAAGAATGTAGTCAACGTCGACGTAGGGAAGAGTATCAGATTTTGAAGACATAATGAACCAGGGCAGTAGTTTTGTGGATAGATTGGCGGGGATTACGGCTAAGACGGTTATCAAAAGCCTAATCCCCGCCTTCGCGCACAGATTAAATCAAGACCTAAAAGTGTTCATCAGACGTTGCCTCCACCGCCATACTTTGAGGCAAATTGATTCCTCAACCACCGCAGTGCCACCTATTGCCTCAGAATGCTCAATCAGAGGATGAATTTATTGAACGAGATCATATATTATGCCTCGGAACAACCAAGAAGTTATTACTGCACCAGATTTAATGACAGAATGTTTTCAGAGTAACCCTAACAGTATGCAGAGCCTCAAAGGTCAAACAAAAGCTCCCTTCGAGCTTACTTCTTAAGTGTAAACACATTAATGCAGTAGAACACCTGTGTAAATTCTTCATCGAGCCTCCCAGGCTAGGAAGACATTAATTCTGCATTAATTGTATTTGAGATCTTTTTATTAGATCTCACCTCCTCATCCTTCTATAAATACTCCAGAAGAAGATGAGTGAGGGGTTGGATTAGTTGGTTGTCAATGTAATTGCTGAAGTGTTGTAGCTGTTTCTGAGTGGAAAACTCTTGACTGTAAATAGTGGTTTCATAGGCTCTTGGAGCTCTGCTTGTAACAGACAGGTTATATTGTGAAAAGAGATGGATTAAAACATTGGATTTGAAGATTGTAACCGGTTTGAAGCAATCAATACAAGCTGATTTATGGGATCCTGGTCTATGCTGATGGTGATGTTATTCTCACTGTAACTTGTCATTTTATTTCGGTTTTCAATTTGTTTCATTTTCCACTATAAAGAACAGTTTAAACAGTGTTAGAGTTTGTTGTACACCAGTGACCTTCTCTGGCTGAAAAATCTTTATCCCAATGTTTTCTTCTTATTGTGTTATTTAGAAATGATTTAATTCAGTCTAAGTACAGAGATGTTGGCGTTCCCTCATCTTTTCGTCACTGCTGAATGTTATTTTTAAATGTTACTTTCATGTATGTTGTGTAAGGAATGAATTGAGGAAATCAAAGGTTAGCCCTGAGTCCCTTTCTTGTTTTCTCAACTATTTGTCTGTTTCCCTTAGGATGTGTCAAAAGCTGACTAGTTTCAAAGTACTTATCAGATCTTAGGCCATTCTGTGTTATCTTGGTGGTTGTCTTGGAAGTAACTAAGTAAAGAAGAACTAGGAGTGGATCAGGGTGAGTCCCAGCCCACTAGCTTCTGCTCTAAAGGTTGCCTTCAAGTTTCCCTTTGTTTCTAATCTGTGTTCTATCAGAAGTGTATCAAAGGCTAGATAGTTTCAAAGTACTTACCAGATCCTAGTTTGCTTCTATGTTTTTCTTAAGTGCTTGGTCAAAGGCTGGCTAGTTTCAAAGTACTTACCAGATCCTGGGCTGCTCTTTGTTCTGCATCTGTTAATTCCCTTTCTTTTTGTATCACCCCATTCCATAAATCAAACTTTAAAAGAGATCCTTAGGCCTAGATGACTTGCCCCATAGATTACTCTTGAACCTGGATGTTTCAATTAAATTCTCTTATGACTCCATAGCCCAATGGATTGAAAACTTGCCATCATCTTTCTTTAGAATCAAAGCTTATTCTGTTTGCTTGCAACTTCTCACCTTTGAACCTATTTGCATATTGATCTTTCCGTCTCAGACAGCAACTATGTTCAACCATCCGAGAAAACCAAACAAAACCCTTGGCCTTCATAACTAGCCTAACATCATCACCTCAAACTTCAAAGACAATATCCATCTTTGTACATATTGGAGAGATCCCTCTCCGGATTCAGGAGGGCTAGATCCTAGAATCCCAAAGTTGGTTGAAATGATGTTAACTCTGTGATCGTACTTTGCCAATCTTGCTTGTTACAGAGACCTAACAGGTTCAATGATCCTTGCAACAACCATTTTCTCCAGCTCCTCCTTCACCTTCTACTTATACTTAGGATTCAACCTATAAGGGTGTTTCTTGACAAGCCTGCCATATGGTTTCAAAGTGATCTTCATCAAACAAAGATCCTCGACAATACTTTTTAAATATGAAAAATTTGTGGGAAACAAGTCCTCATATGTAATATCCAAAAATGGGAACAACAACAATATTAAACAATTCCGCTTCAGAACTAACGAAGTTTAACAAAGTAAGTACAAGAGGCCAATATGGAGGCTCAAAATTTACTTATACATCAACAAATTAGATTTATAATGAGGCCCATACAATGCGTAATAGGAAATAGAAGACCAAAATGGAAGAAATCCCTCAAAAGAGGTGCTGCAAACACATGTATTTACTGCAAAAAGGATTGACAGCGTTATTTTATAGAGCATACAGTAGCTGAATATTACAACTTAGATCTAGAGTTGAATAATGCATGCACAGTTAGATCTATGACAGATCCATACACTATAGAGTCTCTACTTTACATACCGCTTGGGGTTTTCAGCAAAACATGAAGCGCATGGAGTAGATCTCAGATCTTATGCAGCAGATCTGCAGAATGATTCAGAATTTTTGAAGCATATATAGGAGTATTCAGATCATATTTGAATATTACATGGAATAGATCAAAAATACATGGATCGCCATAGTGAAGGGCAGATCCCCAACACTAGAGATCACTCTTCAAAGTTTTCCAAGACTCCTTGCAACTTTCCTCTTTGTAGATAACACAGTCGTGGAAGATAAATTGCACTGTAGACTTGATGGGCAGTTTGGCCTAATGCCAAGTTATGGATCTGAAGCTCCAATGATCCAATACACTCTTGTCAAGGGGATAGAAGACTTTCCCACTGAAAAGAGGCACTAGATTGACCTAGATCTGAGTAGATCTAGTTTCCACTTGTTGCAGCTTACAAGGACAACCAAACCCTCAACAGGATCTACATTGTAGTTGGAAGATTGAGCTTGGCCAAATGCCTGATAGTGGACAATATGTGAAAGACTCCTCCAATAAATACTTAATGGAAGAGGTGGGATTCCCGATGAGGAACACCCAGTGCTAAACAACACTATTCTAAGCTAAACAACAAGAGAATGATATATGTCTAAACAGACAATATATTCATAAATATAATCCAATCAAAAACCTTCTTCTGCTATCCTCCTATTCCTTTTAGAAGATGAATGTCTTGAAAAACCCTAAACCATCTCAATGATTTATCTCCTTTCACATGTGTAGCCTCCATCTAAAACTGCACTGTGCATCTAGGAGGTTCACTGCATCTAGACAACGTTATTGATTTGGTCATGGTTTACCCAGTCAAACAGCTCAATCCCTTCCATACATAAGGGTGTTTTATTAAGATAGCCTAGATTTAACCTTGTTCACATGGGGCATTGATTTATTCACTATTTTTAGGAGTGTTTATTGTCCTCCTTTACACATTTATTCTTGCAATAAGAAAATAAAAAGAAAATTGTATATTCCCATTAGCTTGGGCTAATTGGGAATATTACAGTCCTCCCATCCAAAATGTTTCTTATCCTCAAGCAACTGATAGGGTGAGTGTTGCAACACTTTTCCTCCTCCATTGGTGACACCATCAAGGATCAGGATTTCTTCACAAGCTAAGTGTTCACCAATCCAACCCTCCATGAATTGTTCCTCCAAATTCATTATGATATGTACATAATCCATCCCACAAGGAGTCAAGAACTCACATGAAACAAACATGGCTGAACCAATACTCTCACTAAAACATGTAGCATAAGGTACATGGAGAGTCTCCATCCCATGAGGTACATACATGCTCCCATCCTCCCTCCATACAACCCATAAAAAGTACAAGTATATCATCAATGTATGGAAGTAAAACTACATACAAGAAAATAGAAATTTGAGCATGAGGAGGTGGGTCATAGTCCCATATATGGTACCAGCATAGTGCATCTCCTGCCTGCATCAAATCAAGTTGTGGTAAGTCTTTTCCCTACCACTTAATTGCTGCACATGTCATCTCACTATGGCTGAAAGTGTGAGATATGTTTGGTGCTTTTGGGAAGCACCCATCATTAAAGTAAATCTCCCTTTGCACATCATGGGAGTGGCCAGGTTTAGAAATTTTAGTGGCCCAATAGTTGCCATGAGATTTACGTGATACATCACTCCTTTTAGGGGCCATGACATACACAAAAATGGTAAAAGAACATGTACAATCAAAAAAATAAACTTTCTTTACATGATCAGATATTTTACCAACATTATCTGTCATACACATGGATTTGTGCATGGATCTTTCTCCTCTCTCAAAAGAAAGAAGAAATGGTTGAAATTACTCTTGCATAGAGTCCCTTGGCTACCCCAACTCCACATAGTTCATGCATTCTTGAAAATTCTCATGTATCTCTCCTCCAAAGCCTTCCCATCAAAGCATCCCATGATAGTGTTGTAGGCCCTTTGTAGTATTCTCCCCTTGAGCTTGGAGGCTCTAGGCAAGAAGACCCTATCACGATGATAGATGTGTTGAACCCTTAGTTAAACAGAGAGGGGGGGTGAGTCAGTTTAATGTAGTCATGGTCTTGTAAAACTTTATTTTACACTTATTTACATATTCATTTCATGATCAAATTAATATACAATGAAACAAAAATCTTAATAAGTAAGCAGTAGGTATTAAGCAGATTAAATACAGAATATCAACATATAATCATCATGCACATAGACAATATATATAACTGGAAACCCATAAGGGAGAAAACCACATCTTATTATTTTTGTGTTGCAAAGGCAAGCTCCAAATCTCTCTCACCCCTAATTTTTTGTAGGTTCCAACCTACAGGAGGCTACTACCTCAATTATGCAAGCTACAACTTGGAAGGAAGCTCCAACTCCCATCTATTTCTGCAAGCTACAACCTACAGGAGGCTCCTACCTCAACCATCTACAACTAGAAATATTATCAAGCTACAACTTGATATGAAAGAACCAATTTCCTCAGTGTACAATAAAATCATATGCTGATTTACCTGGATATCAACTATGTTCTTCCTTCTTCACTGTTGTCCTCCATCCTTCATATCTGCCTTTTATTATCTATGGATCTTCACAGCTTCTCTGTCTGCTCCTTATTCTTCTTACACTCTCTAACTATTCTATGCATGCTGATATTAAATGTTTTATATAGATAGCTTTATGACTGTTTGCATTCTACAAAGAATATTAAGTGAACAAGCATGACTCTTTGCCTTCCACCATCTCATTTTCTCGCTCATCATTTCAGGAGGTTACAACATTGTCTACTCATTTCAGAATTAAATTGGAATTTTGCTTTACCTACGAAGACTTTCCTTTGCATCACATACAAAAAAAATAATTAATTCATTTACATTTACAGTTACAACAAATATATTTCAATTCATCCCTTTCATCTCTTGGTTTTCCGATTACTTTGTCTTCTCTGCCTGTTGTCCCTTTATCTTCTCTATCTTCTGTTATATTTCTAACTGTTCTACACGGGAACGGGTCCTTTTAACTGCACAAGCCTTTCCTTTCCGTGTTCAACCTTTTCTTTTTGTTTTACATTATAATCCTCCTTTACTCTATGAAACGATTTAACAAAGGAAATCCACATACTTTCGGACTTGAAATGCTTTAGGTTTCAGCTTTGATATGTATCGCGTCCACTCTCTTTATCGAACTTCACACTTTAGCATTCCCATGTGTTTGTGTGATTTTTCTCCTTCCTCAATTGCGATATGCGAAAGTAATATTGCTTCGCAATATCGGCTATCACATATAGTTTACCATACCGTGCGAACCCATACCATATGCGATATGCGATCGCATCGCATCGCATCACATCTTCACGTCGCATCGCATCGCCACTTCGTGGTATGCGATGGAATTCACATCATCGATGTGCACTATAGCGTTGCGCTGCCACGTGTCCCTTCACATTGCCACATCGCATCACAAGTTTGCATCCATCCAGCGGTTATCGGATTCGCTTGCGATGTCTGATATGCGATCGGGTCACACTTGATTCCGATATAATCTCTATCGTTTATCTCCTTTAATCTCATCCATTGATCGCGATGATCCATGACTGTACTTTTGGGATTTAGGAAAGTGATTCCTAGTTTAGGGCACTGCGGAGGCACTCCTTGGTATGGAATAATCATCGGGCTTGTGCTACCATAGTGAATGACAATGGTCGATCTGCGGTAAACACCCGATGGGCGGGTCAACTGCTGAGGCACCCCCTTGGGTTAACCATTGGGCTGTTTGTGCACCCGCGGTACCGTTGATCCCAGATCAAAATTAACCCCACTCATAATATGTGCACAAGTTTTAGCCTTCGCTCCCTCTGTGACACTTCTCCCACACCTTTTATCATTCCGCTCTTTTATATACTTTTTTCTTTAAAACAAAACACGTCAACAAAATGTATTGGCCCCACAGTATGCCTCCCCTTAACTCACAATCTAGTTATACCAAAGAATTTTGAGTCTCCACCATTGATCCTAGAATGATCCAATGGTCATCGCGTTATCGTGTTCCAACTAGCCCCAATGGATAAAGTTTTTGAACCTACGCGAAATAGGCGGTTTTTCTTTGCGACGTGTCACTTCCAGAGGTCTATCACATTCATTTCAACTTTTACCACTTACCACTTTGGATGCACACGAATACCACCGCCGGTTCGTGAAACCACTCAGACTATTTAAGAACACTTATTTCAACCATATCCACTCGATTATTCATACATTCCAAATTTTTCCTTTCGATTTCGTTCATTGATACTTCAGATCCAATGGTTGTTGTACTCTCATTTCATTCCGCTCCACTGTTCCATAAGTTATGTCGATAACCAGAGATTTCTGCTTCTGCCACTCTTTCATTTAATGTTACACTATAACGTAGCTCCGAACACCCTCTAACCTTATTACTCTACACAGTGTGATTTGGATATCAAATTGCAAGGTTACGTTTTAACAACTTCAAGGTCATCGATCCATTCAGTGATTGATGCTCAATTTGGACATACGCTTTCTATCAGAATTCAATTTCAATTGAATGTTCACTTCTTAAACACATAGTCTCATGCCATTCCTTTGAATTTTCCCGATTCATATGCATACTTATATATTGTGCCAAACCCTGATTTACACCCGAGTTAAAACTAAATCAAACATTCAATCAATGCACACCATGATTCATAAATCAAATTCCTCCATATATACATATAATCAAATAATTATAAAGGATATCTTCTCTTTGGCCTGATATTCTGATCAATGGCTCTTCTTTCTAATTTTCCTGTAGGATTTCAACAACAACAGAAATCCTCTCTATTAAAAAAAAAAACTACTTCCTGTCTAAACCCTCCTCTTGTAGCCTCTGCCACTTTACTTTCTTTCTCTGCAACAATTCCATCTGAATCTGATCTGCTCCCTTGTCTTGGTGCTTCTCCTTTGTTCTTCTTTTCCATCAATGAAAATATTTCCAACAGTCTCCCCCTTTGGCATTGATGGCAATACTGGAATGCTTCCTTTAGGACTTCCTCTACTCGTTTTTTAGAAGACCCTTTCTTCTTTTGCTTGCTTTTCCTCCCCCTTTGACATCAATGACAAAGGGTTGCACATTTCCTAATGTATTTTCAATATTTTTATTTCCTCTGATCTTGAGGACCTGTTCCATGCACTACTCCATTGTTCTAGCTCTTTTATGAAAATTTATTGACTGCTCTCCCCTTGGAATGATGCTTTCTTGTTTGATATTGACTATCACTTGTCTTCTGCACTGATCCTGTTTCTTGTATGCAACCCTTATTATTATTATTATTTATTTATTTATTTATTTTTCAATCATATCAAAGAGTAACATCTTGCAGACACTGTTACACCATTTTTTGGTCATCTAAACTATTATCATTAGATGGACCCAAGTACAGCATGTAAGACCAATTTTACTCCAAGCAACATTGCTTTCACTATGAAAATAATTTAGTAAATCACATTTATTAAGTTATTTATGTTCTAAACAGGAAACCCCATAAGGAAATATTAAATAAATATACATTTTTTTGATTTTCCTCAAGAAATAATTAGTTAAACAATATTTTAAGTAATATTTCTGGCTATATTTAACCCAAAACAAGGAAATTAATTAAATAAATCATTATTTATCTTATTATTTTCTAAAGAATAATTGTTTAAATCTTATTTAAATAATATGCTTTATTAAATATGACTAATTCACCCTTAATAATTAAATAAATCATTATTCGTTTGATTATTACTCAACCATTTCCTTAAAATGATAAATAAATCATTTATTTATTTATTATTTACAAATAAGGGGATTTGACTCAAGTCAAATACCTTTTCCCTCCAAAAAATATAATAAAATATTCCATAAAAGTTGGATCTAGAGTTGGTTAATAATATTTTAATTATGTACCAAGATCTAGACTAACTCAATATTTTGTTATAAATAGAAGAGTTTTCCCATTCATTTGTCACTTTTTTTTTCCTAAAGATCACTCTGGATCTCAACACTTGGTCTGGCTATTGATCCACAATCATAGCCATACTTTTTCATTTTTGTCTGGGTTTTCTACACCATCAATAGAGAGGAATTGTAAATCTGAAGTGCTGAGGACTTTCAAGAACCCATCCCATTGAGGAGAACAAGGAACACCCTGTTATGTTTTCCTCCCAAGTGCCATTAATAAAAATATTCATTGGATATATTCTTGTCTTGTCTATTGGATCTATGGAGTAAATCTTTTTTTTCTACTGTTTAATGTATTTTAATGCATAGATCTATATTTTTGCAGCATTTGTCTTGATCATCTAATTGCAGATATGAAGATATTAGCAGTGATTTCTGCTGTTAGGGTTGTTTGTTATGCGCAGCTAAAGTGGTCTTTTTTCGTAGGCTTCAAATCAAGATTCATACTAACAACTGGCGACTCCACACGGGTTTACCATTATGACTGCTGTCATTTTTCTGATCCTTGCATATCCAGCTGCTTCAAACCCTAGGATTTCTCTTCAGCCCCTCATTTTCCTTTTTCTTGATGTTGTTTTTAACCCATATAACCCTAAAACGATAAAAATTCTAACTTTCGCGTGTTTTCGGACCCTTTGCACAGGTGACAAACATCAGCCGCAACTGAGACAACAATTTTTTCTGAGACCTAC
Organism: Pinus albicaulis; assembly: GCA_034641835.2. NCBI lineage: Eukaryota > Viridiplantae > Streptophyta > Pinopsida > Pinales > Pinaceae > Pinus > Pinus albicaulis. Next base: position 1,325,424,336 of record CM076575.1, on the reverse strand, counting down.
CGCTGAGATTGCCGGAAGTGAAGGTCACACTTTTCTGCTCAAATCCTGTGACTTGGACCTCCAGGGCACACTTTACTGCCCAAAAAGTGTGACCTCCGCTGAAAATAGTTCAAAAACTATGACCTGGACTTTCTCCAGAGATTTTTCTGAAAGTTTTCTGGGTTTTGCTAAGCCTCTGTTCAGGGTTTTCTAACCTCTGTCTCCGCCCGTTTTGGACCTATAATTGTTCTGTTTTTCTCAACTAAGTGGGAACCTGACCCCCTAGGGCTTCAGTACCCTCCACATTTTTTGTAAGAGTGTTTGCTGTTGGAGGTTGTCTGAAATTTCAGTCTTCAACCTTTTTTTCAGATCTGATACCTCATCTTTAGATCCACTTCAGATCGGATTGTTATCCATCCAAATCACCTCATCTAGCTTTGTTTGGCTTTTCCTTCAGGGTGCACTCCGCTTCCCTCCCGGAGATAGCCTTTCGCCACCTCTTGTTACAAAAATTTTCCTCTGATTTGTTGCTGTTTTCTGCACCACTTTCCAACAGATTTTGTCTTTTAGATCTCTGTCCCTCTTGACCCTAGATCTATTAGCCGTTTTTAGTGTGTTTGAATTAGTTTTTTTACTCACCCATAGACTAGTTGTTGAGAGACCCGCCTCCTTGGATCTAGATTGGTGCATTATCAACTATTTATTTTCTGTTTTACAGGCCTATATACTGACATTTGCAGGTTTATTTACAGCTATACAACACACTTTTTCTTTTTTCTCTACAAATGTCTGGGTTTAAAAATTAAAATTTACACACTTTTACACACACACCCTAAGAAAAAAAGGGCTTGGTTAACACTGCCAAGCAAAGACGCTAAAAAATTAAAATCATTTGATCCTGCACCTCTTTGCCCTTGTTTCGACATTGTAATAAGTTGATCTTGCACCTCCCTTCCCTTGTAATTCTCTTTTTTCTTGGTTTCGTGTGTGTGTCTTCATTGCTCAGCCTCCCACGAGCTTTGATCTTCCTCGAGGGGGGGGGGGGGGTGCAGCGCCTCCTGCACATCTTCCCCTCTTGCTAGCACGTATTCAAGGTACATCATGCCTCCTGTCTTTGCCCAACCTCCTGTATACCACACTATTACCCAACCTCTTCTGTCTGGTACCCCCGATGACCAGATTCTCATGATGAAATCCGATCAACCTTCAACCGTATACGTCAATATTCAGACTCAGTCTTGTCAGTACAACAAGCCTCCCGCTGCGTCTGTCCCCGAGCCACCTCCTTTGGTCTCTATAGAGCCTCTTTCGACACCTAATGGCCCCTTGAAGATCCCTCAGCCTAGGGTGGAGGTTCATACCAAGATCCATAAGGGTCCACTACGCCGAAATGCTGCTTCTGGCAAAGCCGCCCATTCATATAGCATAGTAGATGATTTGGCACAATCTCTTGCTAGCATTTCAACACTGGAACTCCTCCAGTTGTTCCCTTCACAACGAAAAGATATTATTTCTATCGTGGGCGCTGTATACCCTTCCGAAAATTGATTGATTATCTTTGATGTTGATCGTCAGAACATCCTCCTCTCCCTACTTCCGTCGCTTTCCAAATCCTAGTCAAGATCTAGAACACCAACATTTCTCGGTGCATTATTGATGAGGGGGCATCCACCTGCGTGGTGTTTTCTTTGGTTTGGAAAAAACTTGGATCTCCTGAGTTGGTTGCTTCCACCATAACTCTTCGAGCATGGGATGGCCATGCCTCCAAGCTCATTGGCTTATTCCGCAATTTCCCTATCACTCATGCAGGAAATATGGTTTGCGTTGATGTAGAAGTCATAGACACCCGCTTGGATTACAACTTTCTATTGGGTCGTAGCTACACTTATGCGATGTCTGCTATCCCTTCCACGGTTCACTGCAAGATTTCCTTCCCCCATAATAGAAATATAGTCACCATTGACCAGTTTACGTATTACGAGCCAAAGTCTTAGACCTCCCCTAAGTCCACTATCTCTTCGGTGGCCAACAAGCAAACTGTCGACCCTTTGACCAGTGTCTCACCTGGCATCTACAAGGACTCCTCCTTACTTGGTACATTTCCTGGTCTTCCTCCTCCTATCTCTGATCCCATCTCATCAAATTTTTGCATGATGCAATCGTCTGGGGCTTCTCTCAAGAGGCCCGCCTCGACTAGTCAGTAGCCCCCTCGCCCTCCGCAGCCGTTTGCTAGCCCTTAAATGCGGCCTTTTGGACCTCCTCCTCCTAGCCCTTTAGTTGGTACTCATGAGCCTATTTATCCTCTTAGGTTGGTTCCTCGAGGCCTTAACCATTTAGGAGCTATCCCACCTGGCCAGTACCCCTCCAGTCAGATACCGTTCCTAGTCCCCCCACCAGGTATCTATACGACACATGTCATGGCCACCCTCTCTCTTCCTAACTTGACCATTGGGTTCCCGGTTTGGTACCTTGATCCTCCAACCACCACCCCTTCAGGTCAACCTAAAACTTATCTTACTCTAACCCTAGTTCAACTGGTGCCCCTGACTTCTCCCGTTGCCACAGTGCCTCAACCACCTCAACAGGATCTACCCCCTATTGCAACTGCTTTAGGTAAGAATGGCAGAGCTTGCAAAAAGGCCTGAAAGGAAAAAGCTACCCCAACTGACCTTGCAAATTCTCCGCCTCCAAGGCCCTGCGCTTTGTGTGATGTCGTCAGTCATGCCACCCATACTTGTCCCGAGTTGCCCCGCATCAAGCCCATGGTTAACGTTGTGTTCCCTGATTCTACGGTCCCTAAAACCTCTGCTTCTTCATCGACCACAAACAAGAACACCAATACTATTCACACCAAGCACCCTTTTGCATTGTGTGGTCTTCGTGGCCATTACTCCCATCATTTTCCCCGCCTTACACATTACTGTGCCTCTTTGGAGGTAGTTCGGGAGTACGATATTGAACAGAATCAATCCGCTTCTCGTGTGGTTGCACAGTATGTTGTAGGCCAGACTGAGGATTTACCCACTCCTATTGACATTCCCCCCCTGATGTCGAAATGACAGAGCATGCAGCCACCATCCTCTACCTTTCATCATCCTTGAGACCCTCAGCAGAAGCTCCCTCTAAATATTCTCCTGTTGTTTCGTTTGACCTCCTTTGAGCGATCACCCCAGGCTCAACATTAGTGGATCCTTCATCTACTTGTTCTTACATCATCCCCCACGATGATGCGCATGTGAGCCTTTCTTCTCATGATGATGAGTCAGGTAGCCTCGCCGCATCATGTGGTCTCCCTTCCTCCTGTCCTTCCACCTCCTGTTATGACGACGACATCATGGAAGCCACGTCCACCCCTGACTTCATCTTTCCCACCCATAAACGAGATGCCACCATCCTTACCCTTGGTGACTTATACAGCCTAAGCTCAAGCTACGCCTCCAGTAGCTCCCACACTCCCCCTCACCGGCGGCATACAGGAAGTAGACATCCTACCCAGATCACTCCCTTCCGTAGAGTGCATTTGATTTCTACTATGCACTCAGGTTTCCAGCATTGTTCTTCCTCCTCTCATTTATTGTATTATGACACCTTTCAGGGGGACCCCCCATCAACACCTTATATTGGTTTTGTCGATGGTGCAAGTTGCTACTCCCGAAATTTAGCTCCAGTAGGTTGGGCCATTTTTAACCCTTTACATGTGCTTGTTCTTTCGAACAGTGTATCAATTGGTACTGCTACCAATAATCAGGCCGAATATGATGTTGTACGAGGTTTATTGGCCGATGCCCTTTCACATCGCATCCTCCACCTTCATGTTTGTTTAGATTCCCTACTTCTTGTCATACAATTGAATGGTGTATATCGTGTGCATAATCCTATCCTTTTCAGAAGATATTTACGAGTGAAGCTTTTGATGCGTGAATTTGAAATCATTACTTTCAGTCATGTACCTAGAGCACAAAATCACTATGTAGATCGCATTGAAAACCATATTCTGGATTTCCATTTAACACACACATTTAACACAAGACAATAACATAAAAATATGAAAACGATGCATATCCATAGTATGTGTCGTATAAAATGTTTTAGAGTTCATCAACTCTGATACATATGACATGCCCATAGCATGTTACAAAAACTAAAAAATGGGGACACCACATGCCCCTACACACTAATCACTATTTGGAGGATCCCGAGCCAGTGGCTCTTCCCCCACAGCTCGTAGATCACGCGCACTCTGTCCGGCCATTGCCATGTGTCGCATTACCCCTCGCTATTCCGAGGGTAAACCAATACATGGCTCTATGTACTGGTCATCTATGTCTTGCCATCCGCGCTCCAAAACACCGGTCAGAATCCTCTCACATCTATGAAGGATTTCCTCCACAAGGGTTGTTGTGTTCTCATTTTGCTATGTCCTCAATCCACTAGATCCTGCGGCCCCCAATACTGGAGGTCGCCCCATGTACCCGACTGGTTTTACTGGTGCTGTATCTGCATACCAAAAGTAAAAGAATCAGTGCTACATATAATATTCTAAAAAATTTACATGCACATAAAATATTAGCAATTTGGCACTTACCATCGGGTCCCCATATGCGACCAGGTGGAAGTGGCAGATTTGGGTCCCCATAATAACTCATCCCACTATAGGGATAGTCGTCTATATACAGTGGCATTTTACCCCAATGAACGAAGAAATCAGGACGAAACTCCCGTCCAACTGCTCCACCTCCTCCTCTACACAGTATTCGCCCCCACCGGCGCATCTTAGGCTCTCGCGGGCCCCCATCTAGGAGCTGTATGTGAGGTCAAAATGTCGGGATCTTCTCAAAGAAGAAAGAGCACAAAACTATACCATATGCACAGTCATGGTTCACTTTCCTGTTACATAGCGATAACTGTAATTTCAATGACGACAACATCATCTCGGCCCACCCATAGTAGGTCCCACTCAAAACACTCTCCAAAAGCATCATTTTCCCCCCCTTAATGTGATGGAGTGCTTGGCTACCCAGGATTCACAGCACCGCTGTGACCACAAAACGGGTCTCTAACCTCTCCAAATCCCTAACGGGTATCTGAGTCCCCTTGACTTGGAGACCTGGCTGAAAATGGAACTCTACAAACTCTATGATATTTTGCCCATGTGGTAATACTGGCTGAGTATTCCCTACCATACGAAGTGGTGGGAGACCAATCAGGAAATATATATCCTAGACCGTCAACTTGATCCGGTGCCCCTGCACTATAAATACCTCATGTTCTAGATCCCAATAGCTGACAATCTAGGCCAATAAGGGCTCCCCAGCTCTCATCAAAGGGTTATCCACAAAATTCAGAACCCCAAACCTGGCCAAAGAACTGCAGACACCCTGATCCTCTCGGATCTCCGACCGTAACGCGCCTAGGTCTCTCTCTGTCTCTAGATGATCCGTAACTTTGCCATACCTGAAAAAAAAATCATCTTTATTAGTATACAGATAGGAAAGACTGTTTCTCATCAAAAATCCCTAGTTCTCAGTAAAAAAAAAAACACAAAAACACCCCTCCTGGACAGGACACACTTTTTAGGCCCAAACCTGGGACAGGTCGCACTTTTTTGGCCAAAACCTGCTATCGAGGTCGCACTTTTTGCCCCAAAAAGTGTGACCTGGCCGTGAGGAGGAGTAGCGGTTTGTTCCTGAGCCTTAGTGACCTAATATAAACTTTTAATCCACTGAAAAGAAAGAGTAGGGTTAGGCCTCTTACCTGCAACTGACAGACCTCGATTCTAATGGTCGGTTTGTCCGCTACAATCGCCACAAGATTTAGGGCCATCTCTCCTCTCCACATTCACCATAGATCCACATGCAAATGAATGATTTTGGAGGGAAAATTCCTTATTAAAAGAGAAACCCCTATTTTTTCTTTCACTTGTTGCGATCCAACCATAGATCCGTTTACCAAACCGTCCACACCATTGGAAAGCTCTCACCGAGCCCTCAAATGGATATTTGTTAGTTTTTAGTGATTTGCTACTTCACCGAGACACTTTTTTCCCATGAAGTGCCACATCACCCTTCGACAAAATTGAATTTCTTCACCTGCAACACTCGTACCGGGGGCACCATGTTGCCTCCATAATTGTCCATGCTCATGTTGATTTTCGTCATGAGTTACCATAATGTACTCATGCCTTTATGGTCCCCATTAGACCATTTTCTTTTGTGGAGGCACCATTGAGTCACGCTTATTTAGAGCATCCAAGTTGAGTCATCATTGCTTTCATGGAGTCTATCTTGATTCCCTTCGCACCTCTCTATAGTCCTCCATCCTTCATTTCTTGGTCTCTCTCTCGTGTCACTCATTATGGCCTTCAGTCCCACTGTCCCCTATCCCCCATGATATTGTGTTAGTCGCTGCCAGGTCATTCATGTTGTTTATGCTCTAACAAGGAAGTCGTTCATTCACTACTCCTTCCACCCCATTTCATCATCATCATTGGTGTTAGTCTGTTAGTCACTTTACTATTTTCTCTCGTGCCTTAGTTGAGGATCCTTTATTGCCTCACCTATGGCAGACCTCCTTCTGTCGGCATCAGCTTATCCATTCCAAAAGACAGGTCTAGAGAATGGTGTACCTTGGTTCCAACTTCCACTGTTGTTTGGTGCCTCGGATCAGGCAAATGGACTCCTCATAGCCCTTTGACTTGATTGTTTCTCAGCTTCAACTCCTTCTCAGCATGATCAAGATCCATATACTTGATGGTCCAGTGATTCAGCATCTGACATCAGTGATTCCTGGGTGTGTGTGAGATGTCTCAGCCCTCATGAGGGGGTGGCCCTATAGTTAGCCCCCCACACACTCGGATGACCTCTTCATTACAGCCTTAGATGCAGCTCCTTCCATTTGAAGATGTCGGCCTCAGCCACTTGTAGCACCCTTTTGTTTGCATGTATTAGTTAGATTTTCAGAGCCCTTTCCTATTTTCAGGGGCATCTGGGTTGTATTTATATCTCATGTACTCAGATATTATTGTACAAGTCCTGGATGTTATCCCAGGCACAATATGTATGTGGGATTCATTATCATGTTATTAATCTGGCTCATGTTTATGCCAGCATTATGCCGTCTCATGGTTTTCTGGATGCCTTATTGTTTGTACTATTGCCTCGGCGGGTGTAGGTATGCCTCCCCTGCCACCTATAGCAAGTACTCACTCAAAAATACTTGTCGCACCTGCAAGTTGCCTCCTCAGGATCTAGTTCTTTTAGCACTTTGGTTTACCTTATACTTCTCTCTCTTTGACTTCCCCTTCGATGTCTAGTGATTGAGTTCTTGCAACGTACTTTGGTCATACAATTTGCTCCTAACGCTCGCACGCTGGGGGGCAATCTGTTACACCATTTTTTGGTCATCTAACCTATTATCATTAGATGGATCCAAGTACACCATGTAAGACAAATTTTACTCCAAGTAAAATTTCTTTCACTATGAAAATAACTTAGTAAATCACCTTTATTAAGTTATTTATGGTCTAAACAAGAAACACCATAAGGAAATATTAAATAAATATACATTTGTTTGATTTTCCTCAAGAAATAATTAGTTAAACAATAGTTTAATTAATATTTGTGGTTATATTTCTGGTTATATTTTTGGTTATATTTAAATAATAATTGTTTAAATTTTATTTAAATAATATTCGTTGTTAAATATGACTAATTCTCCCTTAAATAAATAAATAAATCATTATTTGTTTGATTATTACTCAACCATTTCCTTAAAATGATAAATAAATCATTTATTTATTTATTATTACTTAATCATATCATTAAAATGATAAATAAATCATTAATTTATTTATTATTTACAAATAAGGGGATTTGATTCAAGTCAAATAAATTTTCCCTCCAACAAATATAATAAAATATTCCATAAAGTTGGATCTAGAGTTGGTTAATAATATTTTAATTATGCACCAAGATCTAGACTAACTCAATATTTTGTTATATATAGAAGGGTTTTCCCATTCATTTGTCACCTTTTGTTGCCTAAATATCACTCTGGATCTCAACACTTGGTCTGGCTATTGATCCACAATCATAGCCATACTTTTCCAATTTTTTTCTAGGTTTTCTACACCATCAAGAGAGAGGAATTCTAAATCGAAAGTGCTGAGGACTTTCAAGAACCCATCCCATTGAGGAGAACAGGGAACACCCTCTTGTGTTTTCCTCCCAGGTGCCATTAATAAAAATATTTATTGGATATATTATTTTCTTGTTTATTGGATGTATGGAGTAAATCTTATTTTTTCTACTATTTGATGTCTTCTAATTCATAGATCTAAATTTTTGCAACATTTGTCTTGATCATATAATTGCAGATTTGAAGATATTAGCAGTCATTTCTGTTGTTAGGCCTGTTTGTTATGCGTAGCTAAAGTGGTCTTTTTTCCTTCGCTTCGAATCAAGATTCATACTAACAAACACTACCCCTATTTTTCCTCTTAGATATTTGAATGGTTCTTTAGCAAGGGGTTTTGTGAATATGTCTGATACTTGTTCCTTTGTTGGTACGTATTCCAACTTCACCAATTTCTATGCTAATTGTTCTCTGAGGAAGTGGTACTTTATTGGGATGCGCTTTATTTTTGAATGAAGTAGAAGATTTTTTGATATACTTATTGCACTTGTATTATCACACTTGATAGAAATGGATTCATAAATGCTTACCTTCATGTCTTGGAGAGTTTGTTTCATCCACATTACTTGTGTGCAACATGCTGCTACTGCTATGTATTCTGCTTCTGCTGTAGATAGAGAGATAGAATTTTGCTTCTTGCTTAGCCATGCCACCATAATTTTTCCCAAATAAAATGCACCTCCACTTGTGCATTTCCTATCATCCACACAGCTGGCCCAATCTGCATCTATGTAAGCTTTCAATGTGAAGCTTTTTCCTTTTGGATACCATAGGCCATAATGTGTGGTTCCTTGCAGATATCTAAATATTCTCTTGATTGCAAGTAAGTGATTTTGTTTTGGTGCGGCTTGATATCTTGCCACAACACCTACTGCCAACATAATGTCTGGTCTAGAATAAGTTAGGTATAGCAGAATTCCTATCGTGGATCTGTAAAGTTTTTGATCTGCATCTGCAAATCCATCATTAGCACAAATTTTGTATCCAATGATCATGTGAGTTGACACAAGTTTGTAGTCTTCCATTTGAAACCTTTTCAACATTTCTCTTAAGTATTCTTCTTGTGAAATGAATATTCCTGTGTTCTTTTGTTGAATTTGAAGTCCTAAATAGAAGGTGAGCTCTCCAATCATAGACATCTCAAATTTTGATTTCATTTCTTTAGCAAATCCTTTTGCTAACTCATCTTTGTTGCTACCAAACATGATGTCATCTACATACACTACTACAATCAAGAGTTCATTTTCATTAGCCTTTATGTACAAATTTATGTCTACTCATCCTTTCTTGAACCCTTGTTTTTGCAAGTATTTGTCCAACCTTGAATACCATGCATGGGGAGCTTGTTTCAGACCATATAAGGCTTTCTTTAATCTGCACACATAGTCATGTTTATCTGTTAAGGAGAATCCTTCAGGTTGTTCCTTGTAGACTTCTTCCTCTAAGTCTCCATTCAGGAAGGCAGACTTCACATCCATTTGGTATACCCTGAAATCATGATAGCATGCAAAGGTCAAAAACATTCTGATTGCTTCCATTCTGGCTATAGGGGCAAAGGTTTCATCATAGTCAAGTCCTTCAATTTGAGAATACCCCTTTCATACAAGTTTAGCTTTATTTCTGATTACCTGCCCTTGTTCATTCATCTTATTCTTGAATATCCATTTTGTGCCAATGACATTTTTCCGAGTGGGTCTTGGAATTAACTCCCAGGTATTGTTCTTCTCAATTTGGTCTAGTTCTTCACTCATAGCATTTACCTAATTTTTGTCTTTGCTAGCTTCTTCGAACTTATTTGGCTCTATTTGAGATATCATGGCTAGGTATACTTCTTCTGTCTATTTAGCAAGTTGTCTTCTTGTCTGGATTTGCACACTCTTGTCCCCAATGATTTGATCTTCTAGATGGTTCTTTTGAGTGTGTCTTGAGGGACATTTTGAGTTTAATTCAGTATCTTCTGTTGTCTTTTTATGTTCATCATTATCTTGGTTCTCAGCTTCATGATCATCTGGAGGATTGGCGCAGCTTATGCTTCTTGTTCTATTTGGTAGATCATCGTCAAATCTTACATCAATGCTTTCCACAATTTTGTGCAGTATTTTGTTGTAGCACCTGTAACCCTTAATCTTGGATGCATATCCTAAAAATATTCCTTCATCAAATCTTGCATCAAAACTCCCCATTCCTTCATCATTATTTTTTATGAAACACTTGCTTCCAAAGACTCTAAAGTTATTTATTGATGCTGGTTTACTATGCCATAATTCGTAAGGAGTCTTATCACAATTTGGTATTAAATGAGCTTTGTTGAGAATGTGAACAGTTGTGTGTACTGCTTCTGCCCAGTAGGTTTGGGGAATGTTACTTTCTTGCATCATAGCTCTGGAAATATATTGTACTGACCTATTTTGCTTCTCTGCCACTGCATTCTATTGAGGTGTACCTACAATTGTAAACTGTTGTTTTATCCCATGTTCATTGCATAGGTCTACAAAATCATAGTCTGTGAATTCACCTCCTCTGTGTGATCTGATGCATTTTATCTTACATCCTGTTTTATTTTCTTCCAATGCCTTGAATATCTTGAATTTATCAATTGCTTCAGATTTATATTTGAGAAATGCCACCCACGTCAATCTGGTAAAATCATCTATTATTATCATGAAATAAGATTCTCCACCTGGTGCATTAGTTCTTGAAGGTCCACACAGGTCCATGCGAACAAGCTAAAGAGGCCTACTTGTAGATAGCTTCTCTTCGGTCTTGAAAGATGTATGAGTCTGCTTTCCCTTTTGGCAGGATTAACATATGGTATTTGGAGGCTTACTTATTGCAGACATATCTCTGACTACATTCTTCTTGCTCATACTAATGATGTGGATAAAGTTTAGGTGTCCCAATCTTCTATGCCATAACCATGATTCATCAAGTTTGCTTATGTGGCATGCTTCATTCTCTTCTTTCACTATATAGACATTACTTTCTGTTCTAACACCTTTGATCAAGGTCTTTCGTGTGGTGCTCGATCTTGCCTCACAATCTTGGGCTCTGAAAAGTACCTCACAGCCTTTATCACACATTTGACTGACGCTTAGCAGGTTTTCTTTCAGCCCATACACAAATAATACATATTGAGCCTCTCCTCTTCCATTATTCAGACTGACTGAGCCTTTTCCTTTCATTTTCCCCGCTTTATCATTTCTGAATGTAACATTTCTAGATTTCTTTTCATCAAAGGTTACAAAATTGCTTCAATCTCCAGTCATATGCTTTGAGCAACCACTATCCATATACCATTGAATTTTCTAATCTTAAGCTATTAGAGCCAGGTCACACTTATTCAACTTTTTTTTCCACTATATGCAGCTATTTGTTTGGTACCTTTTTTGAGAAGATGGACCACATTCTTTGAGAGGACATTTGTGAGACTTGTGCCCAATTTGATGGTAGTAAAAGCATTTGATTATGTTTCTGAATGGATTATGTACACGAGTGAGTTCTCCATTGTTCATCAACCTCCTTGAGTTTTCATATATCAGTCTTTGTCCACTTGCTTTGCACTCCATGGCTTCATGGCCATACCCCTTACAATAAAAACAATATCCATGGAAACGATTAGTGTACCTCGTGAAGTTTTTTCCTCTCCATTTGTTTGCTTGAGGTAGTCTTCTCATTTTCTTCATCCTTTGCTAGTTGAAATCGATTATCTTTGTCTGACAGTATGCAACAATATTTCCTATTTTGTGACAGGCAAAACAAGTGACATTTCTCATAGAAGGAAAGAATCTCCTTTGAGATCTTCTAAACTTGTTCAATTGATCTTCAGAAAAATTGAAATTTTTGCAACTGCTTGCTTTTTCCTCTCATTCTTTGTCTCTTGATGTTGCTGCTTGTTTCTGTTTGTTTCATCACACATCAAGTTCTTGCTGGCTTCTGCTTCTCTAGTTCCTTTTTGAGCTGCTTCATCATTCCTTTCAATGTATGCCTTCTCCGAGGTCTCCATGGAGGCAATATCATCTCCGAGTTGCTTACACCCCCTGCTCCTTTCTTCTATCATTCTTCTATCTGCAATAATCTCAGATTGTTGAGAGTTAATTTTTTCTTTTACAACTTTCACAAAAATGATATTCTGGTTATCCTCTACCTTGGATTTGCTGGTTTCTCCTTCGTAACCTATCCCAGTCTTTATGAGAGGAGATCTTTGAGAATTTAGTATTTTATCCAACTGTTCAGTGCTTGTCATTCGAGGAGTGTTCATTGTCAATTCCCTTTGGGTGTTTTCTAGTTTCTTTCTCAGGCACACCACTTCTTCTTCCAATTTCTCTTGCTCCTGATGTTTATCTTTAATTTTCTTTAGCAGAATGTCTTCCACCTTCTTAGCTTCTTCAAGTTCTACTTTCAATTGAATGAGGTCTTCTGAATTTGGTACCTCTTTTACATATTTGAGGAGAATTTGTTTCTATTTTCTACACTTGAGTTTAAGTCTGTCTATTTCCTCTAGGGCACTTCTTAGCTCCCCCTCAAGATCTACCTCACCTTCTTCCTCATCTTCTAGAAGGAATCCTTCATACTCTTCCTTGGCAATCAACACAAATTCAGAGGTTCCTTCTTCATTTTAGGATTCATCTAAGTTTTCAGATGCACTGCTATCTTTCTGAGCATAAAGGGATTTTCTATTGAATCTTTCCCCTTTCTACCAGTTATTTGTTTTGGTTTTCTCTGTCTCTTGAATCTGATTCTTTGTTTTCTTATGAGGACACTTAGATTCATAGTGCCCAACTCTTCCATAGCTAAATAATTTAAAAGGAAGTTTATCTTTATACTTTCCTGAGCCTCTATCCAATCTTCTGACAAATTTGGCCTCTTCTTCACCAGAGCAGGAGCATGCATCTTCCTTTTCTTATTTGCACTTTTCTGCCTTAAAGGCTGCCTCCCTCATATTTGACTTCCTCTGTGGAAGTCTCATTTCATAATCTATCAAGTTTCCAAGCAATTGGTTCATGGTCAATTTTTCCCAGTCAATTGTTTCTTCTATGGCAGAAACCTTGGGGTTAAACCTGGATGGTAGAGATCTCAATATCTTTTGTACAATTACACATTCTCTAATGGTTTCTCCTAGAGCTTTCATGTTATTCACAATTTCTGCAACCCTTAAGAAGAAGCTGGCAACATCTTCTTCTTCATTCATTTTTATATTTTCAAACTGGGCCCTATAGACTTGCAACTTGGTAGCCTTCACCTTTTTCTCTCCCTCATGGATAATTTCTAATGTATCCCATATTTCTTTGGAAGTCTTTTTGTGCATTACTTTGACAAATTCCACCTCACACAAACCACCTAAGAGTGTATTCATGGCTTTTGCATTAGCTATAAAATATTTTTTGGCTTCTTTCTCTGTGTCAGAATCCTTTGGGGCATATCCTAATTCCACGGCAGCCCAAACTTCTATTCCTAGAGACATTATGTACAGCCTCATTTTTATTTTCCAGAAGGCATAGTTTGTGCCAATAAACAAAGGGGCTTTATTTTCTGAGCATCCTTATAGACTAGCCATCTTGGGGACCAAGGATCTCCTTCCAGTTGTTAAACTGATACAGAAGGAACTGACTTTGATACCAATTGTTGAACCCTTAGTTAAACTGAGAGGGGGGTTGAATCAGTTTAATTCAGTCATGGTCTTGTAAAACTTTCTTTTACAGTTATTTACATCTTCATTTCATGATCAAATTAATATACAATCAAACAACAATCTTAATAAGTGAACAATAGTTATTAAGCAGATTAAATATATAATATCAACATATAATCATCATGCACATAGACAACAGATATAAGTGGAAACCCATAAGGGAGAAAACCACATCTTATTATTGTTGTGATGCAAAGGAAAGCTCCAACTCTCTCTCACCACTAATTTTCTATAGGTTCCAACCTACAAGAGGCTACTACCTCAATTGTGCAAGCTACAACTTGCAAGGAAGATCCAACTCCCATCTATTTTCTGTAGGCTAAAACATACAGGAGGCTCCTACCTCAGCCAGCTACAACTGGACATCTTATCAAGCTACAACTTGATATGGAAGCACCAACTTCCTCAGTGTACAGTAAAATCATATGATGATTTACCTGGATATCAGCTATGTTCTTCCTTCTTCACTGTTATCCTCCATCCTTCATATCTGCCTTATATTATCTCTAGATCTTCACAGATTCTCTGTCTTCTCCTTCTTCTTCTTACATTCTCTAACTATTCTATGCATGCCGATATTACATGTTTTATACGGATAGCTTTATGACCGTTTACATTCTACAGAGAATATGAAGTGAACAGGCACGACTCTTTGCCTTCCACCATCTCATTTTCTCACTCATCATTTCAGGAGGATACAACACTGTCTACTCATTTCAGAATTAAATTGGAGTTTTTCTTTGCCTACGGAGACTTTCCATTGCATCACATACAAAAAAAATAATTAATTAATTTACATTTATAGTTACAAAAAATATATTTCAATTTAGCCCTTTCAGCTCTTAGTTTTCCGATTATTTTGTCTTCTTTGCCTACTGCCCCTTTATCTTCTCTACCTTCTGTTATATTTCTAACTGTTCTGCATGGGAACGGGTCCTTTTAACTGCGCGAGCCTTTCCTTGCCGTGTTCAACCTTTCCTTTTTGTTTTACGTTATAATCCTCCTTTGCTCTCTGAAATGATTTAACAAAGGAAATCCACATACTTCCGGACTTAAAATGCTTTAGGTTTCAGCTTCAATCTGTATCACGTTCGCTCTCTTTATTGCACTTCGCACTTCGACGTTCCCATGTGTTTGTGCAATTTTTCTCCTACCCCGATTGCGATATGTGATGGATATATCACATTGCAATATTGGCTATCACAATATCGCAATATCGGCTATCGCATATAATTTACCATACCGTGCGAAACCATATCATATTTGATATGCGATATGCGATCACATCGCATCACATCTATTCATATCGCATCACATCTTCACATCACATCACATCGCCACTTCTCGGTATGCGATGGACTTCGCATCTCCAATGTGTGATATAGTGCTGTGCCGTCACGTGTCCCTTCACATCACCACATCGCATCACAACTTTGCATCCATCTAGAAACTATCACATTCGCTTGCGATGTCTGATATGCGATCAGGTCCCACTTGATTCTGATATAATATCTACCGTCTATCTCCTTTAATATCATCCGTTGATCGTGTCGGTCCACGACTGTACTTTTGGGCTTTAGGAAAGCGGGTCCCAATTCACGGCAATGCGCAGGCACTCCTTGGTACAGAATAATCATCGGGCTTGTGCTACTGTAGTTAATGACAACCATCGATTTGCGGTCAATGCCCGATGGGCGGGTCAACTGTGGAGGCACCCCCTTGGGTTAACCATCGGGCTGTTTGTGCCCCCACAGTACCGTTGATCCCAGATCAATGTTAACCGCACTCATAAGATGTGCATGAGGTTTAGCCTTCGCTGCCTCTGTGACATCGGTCCCACACCTTTTATCATTCTTCTCTTTTATATACTTTTTTCTTTAAAAAAAAACACGTCAACAAAATGTATTGGCCCCACAGTATGCCTCCTCTTAACTCACAATTTAGTTATACCAAAGAATGTTGAGTCTCTGATGTTGATCCTAGAATGATCCAATGGTCATCGCGTTATCGCTTTCCAAGTAGCCCCAATGGATAAAACTTTTGAACCTATGCAAAATAGGCAATTTTTCTTTGCGATGTGTCACTTCCGGAGGTCTATCGCGATCATTTCAGCCTTTACCACTCACCACTTTGGATGCACGTGAATACCACCGCTGATTCATGAAACCACTCATATTGTTTACGAACACTTGTTTCAATCATATCCACTCGATTCTTCACAAATTCCACATTTTGCCTTTCGATTTTTTTCGTTGATCCTTCAGATCCAACAGTTGTTGTGCTCTCATTTCATTCCGCTTCATTGTTCCATAAGTTATGCCGATAACCAAAGATTTCTTCTTCTGCCACTCTTTCATTGAATGTTACAATATAACGCAGCTCCGAACACCCTCTAACCTTATTACTCTACACAGTGTGATTTGGATATCAAATTGCAGGGTTACGTTTTAACAATTTCAAGGGCATCGATCCATTCAGTGATCGATGCTCAATTTGGACATACGCTTTCTATCAGAATTCAATTTCAATTGAATGTTCACTTCTTAAACACATAGTCTCATACCATTCCTTTGAATTTTCTTGATTCATATGCATACATATATATTGTGCCAAACCCTAATTTACACCCAAGTTAAAACTAAATCAATCATTCAATCAATGCACACCATGATTCAGAAATCAATTTCCTCCATATATACATATAATCAAATAATTATAAAGGATCTCTTCTCTCTGGCCTGATATTCTGATCAATGGATCTTCTGTCTAATTTTCCCATAGGCTTTCAACAACAACAAAAACCCTCTCTGTTAAAAAAAAAAACTACTTCATGTCTAAACCCTCCTCTTGTAGCCTCTGCCACTTTACTTTCTTTCTCTGCAACAATTCCCTCTGAATCTGATATGCTCCCTTGTCTTGGTGCTGCTCCTTTGTGCTTCTTTGCCATCAATGACAATATTTCCAACAAGATGACTCCCTCATGGACTAGATAGCCCTCTTCATGTAGCGGGTCATCAAGCATCATACAAGTGTGAAGATCTTTGGAATAATCCACCAACATTTGGGATTTCTAGTATAGATATACACTCCCCAACAATGACAGTGATGATGATGCATCAATAGGAATGAATGTCATGTTGTTGATCTCCTCTTTGACATTTCCTGTTCCAAAGGTACATTTTGGAAGGACATACCTTCCCTTTTTCTCCTCCAATAGCGCAGAATCAGAAATGAAGGTGGGTGATGATGATGAGGGAAGAAAATATCCCTCCTTCTTGTGCTTGCCCAAGCTTCCCAGTGCTGTAGCTATGTCTTCTAATGCTCCCATCCCTCCTGGATCTAATCTTGGAGCATCATGTAGTGAGAGATCTCTCACCAAAACTGAATCAGGTGGCCTCCCAGGTGGTTTGACACTAGACAAGAGTGTCCCATGCAGAAACCTCATGAACATAATAGATGAGACTGTGAGGTCCTTGCTTCCACTGTGAAAAGCCATCTCTGTTTTCTATGTGTAAGTGTTATGTGAGGGGTAATTATGCATGCCTTTGATCATTTGAGGTTCACCACTCTTCTTGTCCACCCATTCCATTTTCAAAGCCTCCCAATCAGTGATGACTTTCCCTAATGTAATCAACCATTGGACACCCAAAATAACATTGGTGTCTGGTATGTCAACTACAAAGAAATGATCCACCAAGGTGTAGGATCCCATGGTGAGTGAAAGTGATGGGACATAACACATGAATTTCATTTTTCTATCTCCTAGGACCAAAACAGTCAATCCCTCAAAAGTATCAGTGGGTATTTCCCTCCTTTTCACAAGATGGGAAACAATGAAATTGTGGGTAGCCCCACTGTCAATCAATACAGAAACCCTATGATTCACGATTGAACCTTGAACTCTTAAGGTCAATTACTTAGGTACTCCTATCAAAGATGCAAGAGTTCCTCCAATTGGAGAAAATGCTCCCTTTCCATCTCTTGATGGTGTTGGATCTCCTTCAACATTGTTAGCATTGTGACCCCTTCTTGGTTCATCATCTACATATTCTTCAAGATCTGAGAAGACCTCTATACAATGAAATTTACCAGAAGAACATCTATGTCCCGGTACCCATGGTTCTTGGCATGTGAAGCATAGCTTCTTTCTCCTTATATCTCTATGGACTTCATCATCAAGAGGCTTCTTGTATGATCTCTCCTTTGAAGGAGAAACTTTCTCTTCCTTTCCTTTTGAAGGAAAAGAGGGTTTGTTTTGAAAGTTTGCCTTTGATTTTGGTAAGGCATATTGAAGGTCTCTAGCCCTCTCAATGGCATTATGCAAGGTAGTGGGCTTGGTATATTTTACCAACCCATGAAGAGGTTCATCTAGACCATCGATGAACATGTACACCCTTCTTGTTGTAGACAATTCAGGAACCATAACAGATAATCTAAAAAATTTAGATATGTAAGACTTTGTATTACCTGATTGCTTCAAATTTCCAAGGCTCATGAAAGGTGCTTCTGGATCCTTTCTGTCAAACCTCTCCACCAACATTCTATTGAACTCAGAATAAGCAGTCACATTGGCATGACCCATTGTAGACAAACCATGGAACCACCAATTGTGTGCTTCACCTTCAAAGTACAGTGTTGTAATATTGATAGCTTACATCTCAAGGACCTTGTTCAAATGAAAGTAGATGTCAAGTTTTTCTACCCATGCTTTGGAATAACAAGTGGATGACCCATCAAACTTGGGTAAAAATAATTTTCCCATAGAGTGATGTCGATTATGATTATGAGTGAATCCACCATCTCTATATTGATGCCTTGGTCTTCTTTTGTCCTTGAGGTGACAAAACTCTTGAAAACTCAAGTGGTCCTTGAATCTCTGATTCTGAGACTCATATTATTCAAATTAGTCTTCAATGGATGCTTACTCTTGAGGCCCTTCATTTTCCACAGGCAAAAAGGTCGGCATGGTAGAGCGTTGTGGAGCTTGTGGTTGGTTCATTGGTTGATCATTGCAGTGATGAGACATGCCAGAGCTTTCTCCAAGATGAAATGTCCATTATCATCTCCTTGATCTCTCTAGCAAGACCTTGCATAGCTATCAGAAGGTTTTTTTCAAACTCCTTCCCATCTTCATCACTTCCAGATTCAGGGGCTTTACCCTTGACTTTGTCATCATTTGTGTAATCAAATTTCTTCTGTCCTCTTCTTAGATGCCTCTTATCTCTGTCAGTAAGAGGTTCATATTCTTCTAAAGACATATTAGCTTCCTAAGAAATCAAAGCACAGGCCATGACAATAATATTGCTCTGATACCACTGTAATATCCCAAAATGGGAACAACATCAATATTAAACAATACTGCTTTAGAAATAACGCAGTTTAAAAAGTAAGTGCAGGAGGCCAATATGGAGGCTCAAAATTTACTTATACATCAGAAAATCAGATTTATAATGAGGCCCATACAACGTATAATAGTAAATAGAAGACCAAAATGGAAGAAATCCCTCAAAAGAGGTGTTGCAAACACATGTATTTACTACAAAAAGGATTGACAACGTTATTTTATAGAGCATATAGCAGCTGAAGATTAAAACTTATATCTAGATATGAATAATGCATTAACATTAAGATCTGTGACAAATCCATACACTATAGAGTCTCTAGTTTACATACCCCTTGGGATTTTCAACAAAACATGAAGCACACGGAGTAGATCTCAGATCTTATGCAGCAGAACTGCAGAATGATTTAGAATTTATGAAGCATATATAGGAGTATTCAGATAAGATCTGAATATTACATGGAATAGATCATAAATCCATGGATCACCATAGTGAAGGGAAGATCCCCAACACTAGAGATCACTCCTCAAAATTTGCCAAAATTCCTTGCAACTTTCCTCTTTGCAAATAACGCAGTCCTGGAAGATAAATTGTGTGGTAGACTTGATGGATAGTTTGGCTTGATGCCAAGGTATGGATCTGAAGCTCCAATGATCCAATACACTCTTGTCAAGGGGATAGAAGACTTTCCCACTGAAAAGAGGCACTGTATTGGCCTAGATATGAGTAGATATAGCCTCCATTTGCTGCAACTTACAAGGACAACCAAACCCTCAACAAGATCTGCATTGTAGTTGGAAGATGGAGCTTGGCCAAATGCCTGATAGTGGATAAGATTTGTAAGACTCCTCCAAGAGCTACTCAATGGAAGAGGTGGGATTCCCGATCAAGAACACCCAGTGCTAAACAACACTATTCTCATCTAAATAGTAAGAGAATGATATATGTCTAAACAGAAAATATATTCAGAAATATAATCCAATCAACAACCTTCTTCTGTTGTCCTCCTAATCCTTTTCTAAGATGAAAGTCTTGCAAAACCCTAAACCATCTCAATGATTTATCTCATTTCACATGTGTAGCCTCCATCTAAAACTGCGTTGTGTATCTAGGAGGTTCACTGCATCTAGACAACGTTGTTGATTTGGTCATGGTTGACCCAGTCAAGAAACTCACTCCCTTCCACACATACAGGTGTTTTATTAAGATAGCCCAGATTTAACCTTGTTCACATGGGGCATTGATTTATTCACTATTTTTAGGAGTGTTTATTTTCCTCCTTTACACATTTATTCTTGCAATAAGAAAATAAAAAGAAATTGTATATTCCCATTAGCTTGGGCTAATTGGGAATATTACATGATATTAAACAAGTAGCTTCGCAACCTTATCCATTGTATCTTCACCCCAATAATCCCCTAACTTGGAAATATTAGGTTTTTCGTTTCTTCCAATATTGACTTGCCTAATCTTCATAGGTCCATTAACATCTGGAAATTCAACCACGGGCCCAAAAATTATGCGCTAACCATCAAACTCTGGGATGTTGATGTTTCTTGGGTCCTCCTCATTATCTTCAATAGTCACATTTGGGCATTCAACTATATCCTTCATATGTGCATCCCATGTTGGTAAGGATTGTTCTTCTGATTTCTCTAGCATTTCAAAGACCACATATTGAATTGTGTGTAAGGAATTATCTATTCATGGGAATATGCTCTCAAAACT
Organism: Pinus albicaulis; assembly: GCA_034641835.2. Classification (NCBI taxonomy): domain Eukaryota; kingdom Viridiplantae; phylum Streptophyta; class Pinopsida; order Pinales; family Pinaceae; genus Pinus; species Pinus albicaulis. Next base: position 1,325,403,405 of record CM076575.1, on the reverse strand, counting down.
TAAGGTTATAACAAAGCTTTCCCTTAGTGCAAACCATTACGTCATGCCACATCGCAGATCAACCTAAAGATACAAGCTCATGGGTATATGACTTAAAGTATGAATGAATATATGCACCCATCCTGGTTACAGCTCTTCTCCCCAAGCTACAGTCCACCTGGTTAAATGCATGCGTGGATATTATTTTCATTCATAGGTTCCTTCCAACCGGGTATTGGGTTATCTGAATCACAGTTTCATCATGTGGGTACATTCTTCCCAATCAAAAAAATTTTCATTGTGCATTTCCCACCAGTGCGCTGGGGTTGAGTGAAGAACTAAGTCAAGTGCATGGAACTTTTGTGTTTCTGGAACAAACTTTTCAAATTATTCTAAAAAAAAATTGAAACTGCCTATACCATCATATTAAGCTAATTCATGAACCTCTGAGGATCTACATCGTAGAGATCTTGTTACTCGATTGGAGCGCAGTGTAGAGACTTCATGAAAATTGGTTATACCAATTCTCCAATTCCTCATCTGAGTCTGAGTGGCATGAACTATCCCTATCCCAACTAAGCCTACCATCTGCTGTAGGGTTGATCCAATCTTCGTCCCTCAAAATTAGGTTGTAGATATGATCAACATCCTCTTCTGCACGCACTAGTTCTGTGTATCTTTATCCTTCTGTAGGATCCAGAGGGACCATGACCCTGGTTCCATTATTTTAAAACACCATACTTCTGTGCTTGAGGCTGATAATAATATCCATGTCAATAGCCCAATCGAGACCCAATAATGTAGGGTATGGATCTGAATCATCAAAAATTTGAATAACTTCAAATTCAACCAGTGCCTTAACTCCTTATATATCAACTATCACTCCAGAAAGTATACCCATTAGGATAATCTTCTATTGATTTTCCATACACAATTGTATTGTAGAACATTCCAGCTTAGTCTCTCCCATTTTCTTCCAAGTCTTCTTTGGTGGTACATTTTCATCAGAACCGAGATCCAAAATGACCTGGTGCATTTCAAACTCACCTATCAGGGTTGTTAGGCGCATCTCTTGGCTAGTTATTCTCTTGCTCTTGTAAATTTTATTAACAACCTTTTGCTCCATCTGAGGTTGCTCTTTCTGAGTAAAACTATTAATCAAATCTTGAATATTCTCAATTGCCTTCTTATTGCATAGAAACTTGATACAGGCCTACAAAAAGGCTTCATCTCTGAAGGCTCGGCTCCTTCGACAGTATCCATGGAAATATTTCTTGGCACTTCAGATGTGCCAGGATCCGCGAAGTCCTTCATTGTTGCGACAAAGGTTTCCTTCTCTTTTTGTAGATTAAAGCCCTTCTTTTTCTCAAGAGCTCTTCAGAACCAAAAATGGGTAGTAGGTATTTTACCTTATGCTTTATCTTCTCTAGTGCTACACTACTTCTGGTCATAATATTTACACTAGGATCTTCAGTGGATGGTTCCACTCTCATCATTTTAACATTCTGCGTGGGTGTATGCAGTTTCTTTTCTAGTACTTTTGCAAACAATACAGGGCAATATTCAAGAACATGATCAAAATGTATACATACCTGCAATATTGTTGTTTTGGGTTTAGGCATCACTGTCCTCGACCAACTCCTCCTCCTCTTCCTCGTCCTCTGCCTAGAAATCCATCACGCCTAGACGACGATGTAAGTGAATCTAGTCCTCCACCTTCGACCTGCAATCTATACGACATAGCTTTCTCAATCATTGGAGTAAATCTGTGACGATTTTTCTCACCATATCCCATATATCGAAAAAATGTGCAATAATGTTGCTGGAGTTCCGGAATATATTTACCAATCCTAAGGCAAAAGTCTATTGTGTGCAGTCAATTTGCTTGAGAAATCATGCACCATAATTTGGGAACTTCACTAGGCCCTGCCCCATACTTAATCGGAATTGGCCCTCCAACTGGAAGATATTTATTATATATGGGACACTGATCCCTATGATGCCCTTCAAATTTACAACGTGTGCACCATACACCTGTGCACACATCCTTGTCTTTCTCTTTTCGTAGAGTTTGTAACTCTAAGTGTCATTAGGGGAATTTTGAGGTCTAAAATGTGCCTCCTAAGAAAAATGTAAAACAAAAATAAACTTTATAAGAACCAATAGGATTTAATATGATGATGTCAGCCATGGGGGATGATTCACCATTTTTGGAATAAAAATGTAAAGATAATAAAAAATAATAAAATAATAAAACTACTTTTTCAACTCGTATTTTCAACTTATCTTCCTAAGGTTTCACTGAAATTTCAAGTGGGAGTACTCACTGCATGCAAAATTTAATTCCTTATCCAAGGAGTACCCATGTTTCATACTTTCGATGGACCCTGCTGTTGTGTCTCAATCTAGTCTCCTAAACTGAGTTCATTTAATTGTCAACCAGGATTTGTAAACTGCTGAAGTGAAATGTACCATATGTACCTAGGTGCTTGTTTCCTAGTGCGTTGTGTGTAGTGTTTTGTGATGTTTTGGTCTTTATGTTGATTTATGATGTTTTTGGTATTTTGAAGTTTTGTGTTTACAATGAAAGTGCCTAGGAAACTAATGAAAAGAAATTGGTGGTCAAAAACACAGTTGAGCCTAATGTATGGAATGGCAAATGTAATCAAAAGTACTGAAGCAACATCTAAACTATGACTGAATAAAAACAAGAGCTTAATGATGACTTCTTAAACAAATGACACAAACTAGACTTTGAGAAATGATCACTTAAATATGCAAGTTTTCTAACTAAATAGTTAGACACTAATCATGATGCAACATTCTATTCTAAGCTCATCTATTTCATGACTAATTCCTAGTTCTATTCTGCAATTTAAATTGAAGGTCAGAGTCTATACTCCAAGAGTTATTGGTTTCTTTTCAGGGTAGTTCTGTTGAGGAAGAGCTCTGTTTATGGTGATGGATTTGCAGAGATATTTCAGACCTTGAAATGATGTTATCTTCTGTTCCTAAGGTTATGGATCACTGGTGGTTTTCAGAACAAAAAGATATTTGTAAATAATGAAGGCTATCTTATGAATCCTATCAACTAAAGTGATCTACTGTGCAAAGGGTGACAATGTGACTATTAGATGTAAGTGCAATGAATTGATTTAAACATGAGCTTAAGATGCTTCTAAACTAGAACAATGTTAAACCATAAGCCATCATCAAACTTTGAAACGAAGTAGCTGGACATGAATTAAATGCAAAATGAAACTCCGGAGCATTCTAATTAACATGCACTATTCTATGAAGTTACACAATCGGTTTGTTCATCATGAGTGATATTTTGGAAGAGTTCCTTCTTGTGGAAGAGGTAGAACAATTTTGACTGTGGACTTGTATGCAATTGAAAGAAAATGAAATGAAAGCAAATGAAACTAAGTTGTCACATCACAGTCATATCTTGAACTTCTTAAGGATGTCTTGGAAGAATTTCTTCTTGTGGAAGAGTGATTAGGACAAGTGCAACTATGATAGTGAAGACTAAAAACTACAACTAATTCCTATGATACTATAGCTATTCATCATTCATTGTTATGATCTGTTGGAAGAATGTCTTTGTGTGAAAGAACTGGAATGAATATAACTACAGTATTTAGTTCAAAACAAATACAACTCCTATCCTACAGTACCATAGTCATTAAACATTCATCATTTTAATTTATTGGCAAAGTGTCTTCTTGTGGAAGAACTGGAACGAATATGACTACAGTAGCTAGTTAAAAACAAATACAACTCCTATCCTACAGTACCATAGCCATCAAACATTCATCATTTTAATTTATTGGCAAAGTGTCTTCTTGTGGAAGAACTGGAACGAATATGACTACAGTAGCTAGTTAAAAACAAATACAAATTTAACTCCTATCCTACAATACCATAGTCATTTAAACATTCATCATTTTAGTCTGTTGGAAGAGTGTCTTCTTATGGAAGAACTAGAATGAGTACGACTACAGTATATAAGACAAAACAACTACTAATTCAATATGCAGAACGTAAAGACAGCTAGGAAAAACTTATCTAGTTTACGCAAAAGAAATCCGTTCAAGGGGCAGGGGCCCTCTACCACTTGACGGCATTCAACTTCAAAATTAAATCACGCCTTCAAGATAATTTTGTCTGCTCCATTAACGATGCAATAGTTTGAACATAATGCTCCGTGTCTTCAAAGACGTAACACAGAGTTTTCACAAAATCTAGCAGCAAATCTAATACAAAATTTCTAACTAAGCTCTCGGCCTACTCAAGAGTTTATAAAGTAAATGCAAGTAACAATAATTACAATAATTTAGGAATGATGTCTTTCCTTATCCAAATCATTTTAGGAGTCCTTGAGGTGGCTGCGTGAAGGAGAAAAGACACCTGGACTGAGACAGTCCTAGTAGGAGTCTTCCTTCACAAATGTGTTCCCACGTGCATAACCGTACCCAGAATTCATTTTCTCTTCCATGACGAGCAACACACCATGTAGGCACGACGTGGATCATGCCCATATGCGTTTTTCCTCAAGAGGCCACCTGGAACATGCTCAAACATAAAGGTAGCTGCAGAATCGCCGGTTAGCTACAGAATGCCTGCATTCTGCAGCTAGTTCCGGTCAAAATGTTTAACAATGGCAAAAATCACAAAATTCAACAAGTCAGTTATGTAAACCATTCTAGAAGTAATTTTAACTATTTTTATTGATCAATTGGGTTTAAAATGGAAATGGACAAGGGAAAAATGAGGTAAAATGAGGTGAAGGAAGGTACAAATTTGAGGCTCAACATACCCCCACTGCTGTCTCTTTGCATGTCCTCATGCAAATTATCCTATGAATTCTGAGGCTTCTGCAAGGACATCTAATCCCCTTCTTCTCCTTTGTCTTAAAGCTAGAGGCCTTCTGGGTTTCCTGATCACAAGTTTGAACCTGAGGTTTGTGAGTGCCCTGATCAACTTTTTGTTCCTTGTCTTCATCTTCTCATTGGTCCTCTCCACTTTGTCTATATGCATGGATAAGGTTGAGTTCATGTCAGTCTTGAGCTTGATTTGATCTTTGAGAATTTCATTCTCATTTTTGATGTGTCTATTCAACAATTCCAACTCATACCTATCCCTCCTCAATATATCAATTTCAGTTAGTGGAGGACTGGGGGTTCTCTCTTCTCTTTCCGAAGCTGTTCTCTCTAAAGTTTTCACATAATCATAGATTTCCTGTTGAGCAGGATCAATCTCAGGGGTGCCTTCATAAAAATATTCATCATCATACTCTTCCATGGATGTTTCTTCATCTTCAATATTGATTACCCCTGTTTGTTTGATTGATGTTTTCTTCAGTTTTCCTTTTAATCTGTGGCTTCTCCTAAGTTGAGAGGACCCCTCCCCTTTCTCTATAACAGATTCCTTGATTATCTTCTTTTCCTTTAGTTGGCTCTTGATTCGAGTCAACTTCTCCAAAATGACTTCCTCACTGCTTTCTTGAACCGGTTTGTCACTTTTACCTTCTGGAGTCCTCCATTTCCTACTTCTTTTTGTGGGTTGTGGTTCAGGTGATAGTTCTTTTGCTTCTTCAAAATGATTTCTTATTAAGAAATCATCCCATGTATCATTTGATTTAGATAGATGATGCTCAATTAAAATTTTGACTAACCCATGATGATACAGGGTTGTCTCCAAAAACTAAACTCTTCTCTGAACACAGGAAGCCATTTTCTTCAGACTTTGATACAAGAAATATGGTAGATTCAAATCTTCTCCTAGAAAATGCAACATTAGTCTAATATGGTAGACATAAAATGTCCCATATCTACCCTCACATGTAACAAACTTTTGTAAAAGAAGTAGTATGTTTCTCCATTTGCTTTTCAAGGTTGTACTGGGAATTCCTTTCTTGAACACACTAACATCCATATTTGGTGATTTTAAAATTTGTTTCCATGAGTCATTATGGAATTCCCTATTTTTAAACCATCTTTCCCCAGTTCTGGACAATCCTGTAGCCTCTGCTATAAAAACTTCAGTAATAGCAAACTTGACATCCCCTATCTCTACTTCAGTACCTTGGAATGATCTGGCAAATGTTTTGGTTACTTCCTTATGGAAGCCATTAAATTTTTCCAAGAATTGAAGCCATCCTATTTGTTGTAACATCTCCTTGCATTGTGGGTAACCTTCTAAATATTTTGATCCCACAGGCTCAGTCCTTACGATGAAACCCAGGATGTTTTTCAATATCAAATTAACACTCTACCCACAAAACAATGTCTTTTACTTTCGGACTAAAATGGCTTCAAGCTCTAAATGAAAATGGCTTCAATTTTGGAAGGACATACCTTTGATTTATAATAGCAACAGTCTTCAAAATCTCTGGTTGGTATGCCTCTGTTTGATAATGAAGAATGCCTTCGAAACCTCGGACTGATGTACTTCTGTTTGAACTTTGGAGAGATATGAAAGCAATTTCAATTTTCGAGCTAATATGTCTCTAATAGACAGTGGTAGATGGTTTCAAGTTTCTTTTTGTGCAATACCTCCATCTTTGGTAATAGAAGACTTCAAACTCAATCACTGAAAAACACTTATGTTTCTAGTAATAACAGACTTCAAACTCAACCTCTGTCTCTGATAGCAAATGGTATGCTTCAAATTCAACACTACAGCCTCTCTGTCTTGGGTAACAACAACTTCAAAACCAGTCATTACCACACCTCTGTCTTTGGTAATAACAGACTTTAAACTCAATCACTACCACTCCTCTGTCTTTGGTAGCAAAAGTCTTCAATTTTAGCCCCTCTGTCTTCTGGTAGCAACAGGCTTTAAACTCTACACGGCCACAATTCTGTGTTGATAGTGAAAATGCTCCAAACTTCGTTCTCAGTGATATGCTATCTGTTCATTGAGTTCTCACACCGTTATGCTTCCAATTTACCTCTTCTGTTCTGCTCCTGATGATAACAATGCTTCTGCCTTCGGAATGGAATACTGGCTACGGAATGACGTTATGGCAAATGGTCACGGCATAGAGTGGTGGAGTGAGGTGGAGGATTGCATTAATGATTTGAGGAGATGGCGGAGGATTTACGACGGCAGGAAAAATCTTCATCATTAAAGAACTTGGTTAAGAGTCGTGGGAATTTCAAATGCTTTGGCCGTTTCACCGCTCAAATGCTATCGGATAGAAAATTTGAATTGGAAGGTTTAATACAAAGTCTGTAGAGGGTTTTTTTTGGTGTTTGATCAATAAAATAATTAAAATAACCTTTCGAATAATCCACAACTAAACTATGCTAAATTTTCATGAATTTCCATCGTAATTTAACTTTGTTACCTCTGCCCTTTATTTGATGTTTGTGTAGCCTTTGTCTTCTCTGCTCATCTTTGGAGGAATCTTTCACAATTTTCTTGATATTTTTGATTCATGAATTCACTGGATCACTTTGTTGTAATTCTGATGTCTACTGGTTGATGCCTTCAGGGTTTATAGCTGCAAAAAGACTGTCGAGCTGCAGAAAAGGTGATCAGCTGTAGAATGTCCACTGAGCTGCAGAATGTTCCTGTAGAATACTTTAATCATGAAAATGAAATGTTTCTGGAAGATGGGTGAAATTTTTATGAAAATGGATGAAAATGGATGATGGATTATGAAGTGGATAATGGAATAAAAATGGATTCAGTTCATGGAATGAAGGAACATAAGGGCTGTACTGCAATTCATGGCATATTTTTATTCACTTGCAGCAAGATATCAAATTCTATGTTTTGACATGAAAATGAAGTGAATGGAAGATGGAGTGAAATGAATGGGATGTGGAATGGAGTGAAATGTGAATGATGGATGAGATGAAGTATGAATGGATAGTGAATGGAGTGAGATGAAATGAATCATAAGTACTATGGCACTGAACTTATGATTTTTATAACAGCTTCTTAGAATCAAAAATGGATAAAGGGGATATGAACTCTGGTATTGAATGTTTAATGACTATGGTACTGTAGGATAGGAGTTGTATTTGTTTTAACTAGATACTGTAGTTATATTCATTCTAGTTCTTTCACAAGAAGACATCCTTCCAACAGATCATAACAATGAATGATGAATAGCTATAGTATCATAGGAATTAGTTGTAGTTTTTAGTCTTCACTATCACAGTTGCACTTGTCCTAATCACTCTTCCACAAGAAGAAATCCTTCCAAGACATCCTTAAGAAGTTCAAGATATGACTGTGATGTGACAACTTAGTTTCATTTGCTTTCAGTTCATTTTCTTTCAATTGCATACAAGTCCACAGTAAAAATTGTTCTACCTCTTCCACAAGAAGGAACTTTTCCAAAATATCACTCATGATGAACAAACTGATTGTGTAACTTCATAGAATAGTGCATGATAATTAGAATGCTCCGGAGTTTCATTTTGCATTTAATTCATGTCCAGCTACTTCGTTTCAAAGTTTGATGATGGCTTATGGTTTAGCATTGTTCTAGTTTAGAAGCATCTTAAGCTCATGTTTAAATCAATTCATTGCACTTACATCTCATAGTCACATTGTCACCCTTTGCACAGTAGATCATTTTAGTTGATAAGAGAAAGGGGAGGAGTTAAATTGTTCTACCTCTTCCACAAGAAGGAACTTTTCCAAAATATCACTCATGATGAACAAACCGATTGTGTAACTTCATAGAATAGTGCATGATAATTAGAACGCTCCGGAGTTTCATTTTGCATTTAATTCATGTCCAGCTACTTCGTTTCAAAGTTTGATGATGGCTTATTGTTTAACATTGTTCTAGTTTAGAAGCATCTTAAGCTCATGTTTAAATCAATTCATTGCACTTACATCTCATAGTCACATTGTCACCCTTTGCACAGTAGATCATTTTATGATTACTTAAATATGCAAGTGGCTTCTCCTAAGTTAGAAAATTTTGTATTAGATTTGCTGCTAGATTTTGTACTAGCAATTTCAGTTGAAGGTCAGAGTCTACACTCCAAGAGTTATTGGTTTCTTTTCAGGGTAGTTCTGTGGAGGAAAAGCTCTGTTTATGGTAAGGAATTTGCAGATATATTTCAGACCTTGTAATGATGTTATCTTCTGTTCCTAAGGTTATGGATCACTGGTGGTTTTCAGAACAAAAAGATATTTGTAAATAATGAAGGCTGTCTTATGAATCCTATCAACTAAAGTGATCTACTGTGCAAAGGGTGACAATGTGACTATGAGATATAAGTGCAATGAATTGATTTAAACATGAGCTTAAGATGCTTCTAAACTAGAACAATGTTAAACCATAAGCCATCATCAAACTTTGAAACGAAGTAGCTGGACATGAATTAAATGCAAAATGAAACTCCGGAGTATTCTAATTAACATGCACTATTCTATGAAGTTACAAAATCGGTTTGTTCATCATGAGGGATATTTTGGAAGAGTTCCTTCTTGTGGAAGAGGTAGAACAATTTTTGACTGTGGACTTGTATGCAATTGAAAGAAAATGAACTGAAAGCAAATGAAACTAAGTTGTCACATCACAATCATATCTTGAACTTCTTAAGGATGTCTTGGAAGAATTTCTTCTTGTGGAAGAGTGATTAGGACAAGTGCAACTGTGATAGTGAAGACTAAAAACTACAACTAATTCCTATGATACTATAGTTATTCATCATTCATTGTTATGATTTGTTGGAAGAATGTCTTCTTGTGAAAGAACTGGAATGAATATAACTACAATATCTAGTTAAAAACAAATACAACTCCTATCCTACAGTACCATAGTCATTAAACATTCATCATTTTAATTTATTGGAAAAGTGTCTTCTTGTGGAAGAACTAGAACGAATATGACTACAGTAGCTAGTTAAAAACAAATACAAATTTAACTCCTATCCTACAATACCATAGTCATTAAACATTCATCATTTTAATTTATTGGCAAAGTGTCTTCTTGTGGAAGAACTGGAACGAATATGACTACAGTAGCTAGTTAAAAAGAAATACAAATTTAACTCCTATCCTACAATACCATAGTCATTTAAACATTCATCATTTTAGTGTGTTGGAAGAGTGTCTTCTTATGGAAGAACTAGAATGAGTACGACCACAGTATATAAAAAAAAACAACTACTAATTCAATATGCAGAACGTAAAGACAGCTAGGAAAAACTTATCTAGTTTACGCAAAAGAAATCCGTTCAAGGGGCAGGGGCCCTCTACCACTTGACGGCATTCAACTTCACAATTAAATCACGCCTTCAAGATAATTTTGTCTTCTCCATTAACGATGCAATAGTTTGAAAATAATGCTCTGTGTCTTAAAAGACGTAACACAGAGTTTTCACAAAATCTAGCAGCAAATCTAATACAAAATTTCTAACTAAGCTCTCGGACTACTCAAGAGTTTATAAAGTAAATGCAAGTAACAATAATTACAATAATTTAGGAATGATGTCTTTCCTTATCCAAATCATTCTAGGAGTCCTTGAGGTGGCTGCGTGAAAGAGAAAAGACACCTGGACTGAGACTGTCCTAGTAGGAGTCTTCCTTCACAAATGTGTTCCCCCGTGCATAACCGTACCTAGAATTCATTTCCTCTTCCATGACGAGCAACACACCATGTAGGCACGACGTGGATCATTCCCATATGCGTTTTTCCTCAAGAGGCCACCCCGGAACATGCTCAAACATAAAGGCAGCTGGTGAAAGACCGCTCACACATGCGAATGCTTCGTATCTCCGCAAATGCTAGTTCCGGTCAAAATGCTTTACAATGGCAAAAATCACAAAACTTAGCAAGTCAGTCATGTAAATCATTCTAGAAGCAATTTTAACTATATTCATTGATCAATTGGGTCTAGGATAGCAATGGACAAAGGAAAATGAGGTAAAATGGAATGAAAGAAAGCACAATTTTGAGGCTCAACATACCCCCACTGCTGTCTCTTTGCATGTCCTCATGCAAATTATCTTATGAACTCAGAGGCTTCTACAAGAACATCTAATCCTCTCCTTCTCCTTTGTCCGAAAGCTGTGAGGTCTTCCGGGCTCTCGATCGCGGTGCCTGAACCTCGAGGTTTGTGAGTGCTCGATCAACTTTTTGTTCCTCATTCCCATCTTCTCATCGTACTCTCCACTTTGTCTATATGTGCAGTGGACAAGGCTGAGTTCATGCCGGGCCTTGAGCTTGATTTGATCTTTGAGAATTTCATTCTCATTTTTGATGTGTCTATTCAACAATTCCAACTCATACCTATCCCTCCTCAATATATCAATTTCAGTTAGTGGAGGACTGGGGGTTCTCTCTTCTCTTTCTGAAGCTGTTCTCTCTAAAGTTTCCAAATAATCATAGATTTCCTGTTGAGCAGGATCAATCTCAGGGGTGCCTTCATAAAAATCTTCATCATCATACTCTTCCATGGATGTTTCTTCATCTTCAATATTGATTACCCCTGTTTGTTTGATTGATATTTTCTTCAGTTTTCCTTTTAATCTGTGGCTTCTCCTAAGTTGAGAGGACCCCTCCCCTTTCTCTATTTTTGTTTCTAAGCAGCTGTTATAAAAATCATAAGTTCAGCCTAATGTATGGAATGGAAAATGTAATCAAAAGTACTGAAGCAACATCTAAACTATGACTGAATAAAAACAAGAGCTTAATGATGACTTCTTAAACAAATGACACAAACTAGACTTTGAGAAATGATCACTTAAATATGCAAGTTTTCTAACTAAATAGTTAGACACTAATCATGATGCAACATTCTATTCTAAGTTCATCTATTTCATGACTAATTCCTAGTTCTATTCTGCAATTTCAGTTGAAGGTCAGAGTCTACACTCCAAGAGTTATTGGTTTCTTTTCAGGGTAGTTCTGTGGAGGACGAGCTCTGTTTATGGTAAGGAATTTGCAGATATATTTCAGACCTTGTAATGATGTTATCTTCTGTTCCTAAGGTTATGGATCACTGGTGGTTTTCAGAACAAAAAGATATTTGTAAATAATGAAGGCTGTCTTATGAATCCTATCAACTAAAGTGATCTACTGTGCACAGGGTGACAATGTGACTATGAGATGTAAGTGCAATGAATTAATTTAAACATGAGCTTAAGATGCTTCTAAACTAGAACAATGTTAAACCATAAGCCATCATCAAACTTTGAAACGAAGTAGCTGGACATGAATTAAATGCAAAATGAAACTCCGAAGCGTTCTAACTAACATGCACTATTCTATGAAGTTACACAATCTGTTTGTTCATCATTAGTGATATTTTGGAAAAGTTCCTTCTTGTGGAAGAGGTAGAACAATTCTTGACTGTGGACTTGTATGCAATTGAAAGCAAATGAACTGAAAGCAAATGAAACTAAGTTGTCACATCACAATCATATCTTGAACTTCTTAAGGATGTCTTGAAGAATTTCTTCTTGTGGAAGAGTGATTAGGACAAGTGCAACTATGATAGTGAAGACTAAAAACTACAACTAATTCCTATGATACTATAGTTATTCATCATTCATTGTTATGATTTGTTGGAAGAATGTCTTCTTGTGAAAGAACTGGAATGAATATAACTACAGTATTTAGTTAAAAACAAATACAACTCCTATCCTACAGTACCATAGTCATTAAACATTCATCATTTTAATCCATTGGGCAAAGTAAGTCTTCCCAGAAGAACCGGAACGAATATGACTACAAGAGGCCAGTTAAATACAAATTCAACTCCTATTCTACAGTACCATAGTCATTAAACATTCATCATTTTAGTCTATTGGAAGAGTGTCTTCTTGTGGAAGAACTGGAACGAATATGACTATAGTAGCTAGTTAAAAATAAATACAAATTTAACTCCTATCCTACAATACCATAGTCATTTAAACATTCATCATTTTAGTCTGTTGGAAGAGTGTCTTCTTATGGAAGAACTAGAATGAGTACGACTACAGTAGATAAAACAAAACAAACTACTAATTCAAATGCAGAACGTAAAGACAGCTAGGAAAACTTATCTAGTTTACGCAAAAGAAATCCGTGCAAGGGGCAGGGGCCCTCTACCACTTGACGGCATTCAACTCCAAATTAAATCACGCCTTCAAGATAATTTTGTCTGCTCCATTAACGATGCAATAGTTTTAACATAATGCTCCGTGTCTTCAAAGACGTAACACAGAGTTTACACAAAATCTAGCAGCAAATCTAATCACAGAATTTCTAACTAAGCTCTCGGCCTACTCAAGAGTTTATAAAGTAAATGCAAGTAACAATAATTACAATAATTTAGGAATGATGTCTTTCCTTATCCAAATCATTCTAGGAGTCCTCGAGGTGGCTGCGTGAAAGAGAAAAGACACCTGGACTGAGACAGTCCTAGTAGGAGTCTTCCTTCACAAATGTGTTCCCACGTGCATAACCGTACCCAGAATTCATTTCCTCTTCCATGACGAGCAACACACCATGTAGGCACGACGTGGATCATGCCCATATGCGTTTTTTCTCAAGAGGCCACCTGGAACATGCTCAAACATAAAGGTAGCTGCAGAATCGCCGGTTAGCTACAGAATGCCTGCATTCTGCAGCTAATTCCGGTCAAAATGCTTAACAATGGCAACAATCACAAAATTCAACAAGTCAGTCATGTAAACCATTCTAGAAGTAATTTTAACTATTTTTATTGATCAATTGGGTTTAAAATAGAAAAGGAAAAGGGAAAATGAGGTAAAATGAGGTGAAGGAAAGTACAAATTTGAGGCTCAACATACCCCCACTGCTGTCTCTTTGCATGTCCTCATGCAAATTATCCTATTAATTCTGAGGCTTCTGCAAGGACATCTAATCCCCTTCTTCTCCTTTGTCTGAAAGCTAGAGGTCTTCTGGGTTTCCTGATCACAAGTTTGAACCTGAGGTTTGTGAGTGCCCTGATCAACTTTTTTTTCCTTGTCTTCATCTTCTCATTGGTCCTCTCCACTTTGTCTATATGCAGGGATAAGGTTGAGTTCATGTCAGTCTTGAGCTTGATTTGATCTTTGAGAATTTCATTCTCATTTTTGATGTGTCTATTCAACAATTCCAACTCATACCTATCCCTCCTTAATATATCAATTTCAGTCAGTGGAGGACTGGGGGTTCTCTCTTCTCTTTCTGAAGCTGTTCTCTCTAAAGTTTCCACATAATCATAGATTTCCTGTTGAGCAGGATCAATCTCAGGGGTGCCTTCATAAAAATCTTCATCATCATACTCTTCCATGGATGTTTCTTCATCTTCAATATCGATTACCCCTGTTTGTTTGATTGATGTTTTCTTCAGTTTTCCTTTTAATCTGTGGCTTCTCCTAAGTTGAGAGGACCCCTCTCCTTTCTCTATAACAGATTCCTTGATTATCTTCTTTTCCTTTAGTTGGCTCTTGATTCGAGTCAACTTCTCCAAAATGACTTCCTCACTTCTTTCTTGAACCGGTTTGTCACTTTTACCTTCTGGAGTCCTCCATTTCCTACTTCTTTTTGTGGGCTGTGGTTCAGGTGATAGTTCTTTTGCTTCTTCAAAATGATTTCTTATTAAGAAATCATCCCATGTATCATTTGATTTAGATAGATGATGCTCAATTAAAATTTTGACTAACCCATGATGATACAGGGTGGTCTCCAAAAACTGAACTCTTCTCTGAACACAGGAAGCCATTTTCTTCAGACTTTGATACAAGAAATATGGTAGATTCAAATCTTCTCCTAGAAAATGCAACATTAGTCTAATATGGTAGACATAAAATGTCCCATATCTACCCTCACATGTAACAATTTTTTGTAAAAGAAGTAGTATGTTTCTCCATTTGCTTTTCAATGCTGTACTGGGAATTCCTTTCTTGAACACACTAACATCCATATTTGGTGATTTTAAAATTTGTTTCCAGGAGTCATTATGGAATTCTCTATTTTTAAACCATCTTTCTCCAGTTCTGGACAATCCTGTAGCCTCTGCTATAAAAACTTCAGTGACAGTAAACTTGACATCCCCTATTTCAACTTCGGTTCCTTGGAATGATCTGGCAAATGTTTTGGTGACTTCCTTATGAAAGCCATTAAATTTTTCCAAAAATTTAAGCCATCCTATTTGTTGTAACATTTCCTTGCATTGTGGGTGACCTTCTAAATATTTTGAACCCACAGGTTCAGTCCTTACAATTAAACCCATGATTTTTCAATATCAAATTAACACTCTTCTCTACCCACAAAACAATGACTTTTACTTTCGGATTAAAATGGCTTCAAGCTCTAAATGAAAATGGCTTCAATTTTGGAATGACATACCTCTGATTTATAATAGCAACAACTTCAAAACCTCTGGCTGGTATGCCTCTGTTTGATAATGAAAAATGCCTTCGAAACCTCGGACTGATGTGCTTCTGTTGAACTTTTGGAATGATATGAAAGCAATTTCAAATTTCGAGCTAATATGTCTCTGATAGACAATGAGAGATGGCTTCAGATTTCTTTTTGTGCAATACCTCTGTCTTTGGTAACAGAAGGACTTCAAACTCAATCACTGATAAACACTTCTGTTTCTAGTAACAACAGACTTCAAACTCAACCTCTGTCTCTGATAGCAAATGGTATGCTTCAAATTCAACACTACAGCCTCTCTGTCTCGGGTAACAACAACTTCAAAACCAGTCACTACCACACCTCTGTCTTTGGTAATAACAGACTTTAAACTCAATCACTACCACTCCTCTGTCTTTGGTAGCAAAAGTCTTCAATTTTAGCACCTCTGTCTTCTGGTAGCAACAGGCTTTAAACTCTACACGGCCACAATTCTGTGTTGATAGTGAAAATGCTCCAAACTTCATTCTCAGTGATATGCTATCTGTTCATTGAGTTCTCACACCGTTATGCTTCCAATTTACCTCTTCTATTCTGCTCCTGATGATAATAATTCTTCTGCCTTCGGAATGGAATACTGGCTACGGAATGACGTTATGGCAAATGGTCACGGCATAGAGTGGTGGAGTGAGGTGGAGGATTGCATTAATGATTTGAGGAGACGGCGGAGGATTTACGACGGCAGGAAAAATCTTCATCATTAAAGAACTTGGTTAAGAGTCGTGGGAATTTCAAATGCTTTGGCCGTTTCACCGCTCAAATGCTATCGGATGGAAAATTTGAATCGGAAGATTTTAATACAAAGTTTATAGAGGGTTTGTTTGGTGTTTTATCAATAAAACAATTAAAACAACCTTTCGAATAATTCCACAACTAAACTATGCTAAATTTTTATGAATTGCCATCGTAATTTAAATTTGTTACCTCTGCCCTTTATTTGATGTTTGTGTAGCCTTTGTCTTCTCTGCTCATCTTTGGAGGAATATTTCACAATTTTTCTTGATATTTTTGATTCATGAATTCACTGGATCACTTTGTTGTAATTCTGATGTCTGCTGGTTGATGCCTTCAGGGTTTATAGCTGCCAAAAAGACTGTCGGGCTGCAGAAAAGGTGATCAGCTGCAGAATGTCCACTGAGCTGCAGAATGTTCCTGTAGAACACTTCAAACATGAAAATGAAATGTTTCTGGAAGATGGGTGAAATGTTTATGAAAATGGATGAAAATGGATGATGGATTATGAAGTGGATAATGGAATAAGAATGGATTCAGTTCATGGAATGAAGGAACATAAGGGCTGTACTGCAATTCATGGCATTTTATTCACTTGCAGCAAGATATCAAATTCTATGTTTTGACATGAAAATGAAGTGAATGGAAGATGGAGTGAAATGAATGGGATGTGGAATGGAGTGAAATGTGAATGATGGATGAGATGAAGTATGGATGGATAGTGAATGGAGTGAAATGTGAATGATGGATGAGATGAAGTATGGATGGATAGTGAATGGAGTGAGATGAAATGAATCATAAGTACTATGGCACTGAACTTATGATTTTTATAACAGCTGCTTAGAAACAAAAATGGGAAAAGTTAGAGTGTTAGAGAAACTCTGATTTTCACCCTATCTTTTCTGTATAAACATGCCAATCAGTGATTGGTTTTCATGTTTATACCTTTATTTATTTATTTATTTATTTATTTTCAAAAGAGAAATTCTTCAGAAAATTTAATCAAGTTGATGAAGAAGAGAGACTCTTCTTCATTAACTTCACATCATTGTCTCCTTGGAACTTCTTGACAAACTCTTCTCTTGAGAGTGGCTTGTGGTATAGCTTCAGTCTATGGCCATTCACAAGAAAAGTGACCTCCTCTTATGGCCATTCACAAGAAAAGTTAGAGTGTCAGAGAGACTCTGATTTTCACCCTATCTTTTCTGTATAAACATGCCAATCAGTGATTGGTTTTCATGTTTATACCTTTATTTTTTATTTTTATTTTTTTATTTTTATTTTTTCAAAAGAGAAATGCTTCAGAAAATTTAATCAAGTTGATGAAGAAGAGAGACTCTTCTTCATTAACTTCACATCATTGTCTTCTTGGAACTTCTTGAAAAACTCTTCTCTTGAGAGTGGCTTGTGGTATAGCTTCAGTCTATGACCATTCACAAGAAAAGTGACCTCCTCTTCATCTATAGTTCTGATTTTTACCGCCCCATTATCAAAAATTCGAACAATTTCATATGGCCCAAGCCAATGTGTCTGAAATTTCCCTTGAAAATCCTTGAATTTTGAATCAAACAAGAGAGCCCAATCACCCTCTTTAAATTTCTTCTCTTTGATGTACTTGTCATGCCATCTAGCCCTTTGCCGTTGGACTAGACTTGTTTTCTGAACTGCATCTTGTCTGATCTCATCCAATTCATTAATTTGCTCCAGTCTATGCTTCTGTGCCTCCGTTAGATCAAGTCCTAGATGAACTGCCATCTTGAATGTTTGGATTTGGAACTCTATAGGAAACAAAACTTGCTTTCCATAAACAAGCTCATAAGGAGTATGGCCTGTTGTGTTTCTCCATGTAGTTCTATAGGCCCACAAGGCTTCATGAAGCCTATCTACCCAATCTCTTCTATGTAGATGAACAGTCTTTGTTAGGATTCCTTCAATGACTTTGTTAGTGGATTCCACTTGACCATTTGCTTGTGGATGATAAGGAGTATATGTTCTATGTCTGATTTTGTACTTCTCCATCATTTGCTCCACTAGCCTTGATGTAATTTGAGCTCCTTGATCTGTAACAATTTCCCTTGGGACACCAAAACGAGTAAAAATATCCTCAAAAAGAAAAGTAACTACAGATGATTCATTAGCAACAAGTAATGGTTTAGCTTCTACCCACTTAGTAACATAATCAGTGCAATCTAATATATATTTCTTTTGTCTCGATGGAGGACTAATAGGTCCTACAAAATCCAAAGCCCATTTTTCAAAAGGTTCAATGTGTACCTGAGGTTGTAATGGCATCTCACCTGAAGGAGAAGGTTTCCCTACCCTTTGGCAACTGTCACACCTTTTGACATACTCCCTTGCATCTTTAAACAAAGATGGACAATAATATCCTAAATTAAGGATCTTATAGGCTGTCCTCTTATCTGCAAAGTGTCCGCCACAAGGTTCATCATGACATGCCTTGAGAATTTCAGGCATCTCATCTTCACGAACACACCTTCTAATGATCAAATCTGGACCTGTCTTGTACAACTTATTAGCGACCCATGAATATCTTGCACTATCATTAATGATTTTTCTTTTATCCCTTGCATTCATAATTGAAGGAAATTTTCCTGAAACTAAATAATTAGCAATATCAGCAAACCATGGAGTTTGAGTAGAAACTGCAAAAAGATATTCATCAGGAAATTGATCTTCAACCGGAGTGTCATCTTTGATATTTTGAATTCTAGACAGAAAGTCAGCCACAATGTTTTGTTTTCCAGGCCTATCTAGAATAGTAATGTTGAATTCTTGCAATAATAACAACCATCTTATAACTCTACCATTAGTGATTGATTTATTCATTAAATATCTAATGGCAGAATGATCAGTGTGAATAAAAGTTTCATAGCCCGTTATATAGTGTCTAAATTTGTTAATGGCATGAACAATGAATTAGGATCCTCGCCACAAAGATATTTGATATTGAACTGCAGAGTCATGAGTCAAATTTTTACCGATATAACAGATGGCATAGAATAAATTCCGTTTCTCGTCCCAATACCGCTCCCGCAGTCAGACGAAGCATCTCCGTCGAGACATGAAAAGGTAACTTCCAGTTAGGTCCCCTTAACATAGGTGCTTCAGAAATTTTGGTTTTCAAGGTTTCAAAAGCTAACTGGCAATCAGAAGTCCACTTAAATTCACAATCTTTGGTGAGTAATTTGAAGAGAGGAGATGCTATTTTGGTGAAGTTTTCTATAAATCTCCGATAGTACCCCGTAAATCCTAGAAAACTTCTTACATCTCTTTGACAACTTGGAATGGATAGGTTAGAAATGACTTCAACTTTCGCCTCATCAACTCTAATCCCATCCCCTGAAATATGGTGCCCTAAAACAATACCTTCAGTGAACATCATAAAACATTTTTCATGAATAAGAGAAAGGTTTGCTTCTTGACAACTTTTTAAGACTTTTTCCAAGTTTTCTAAAGCCTCTTCAAATGTATCCACATAAACTGTAAAATCATCCATGTACACCTCTACAAAGTCATGTATCAGATCAGAAAAAATTCCTAATACTGCCCTTTGGAATGTTGCAGGTGCATTGCACAATCCAAATGGCAATACTCGGTAGGCATAGGTACCCCAAGGACAAGTAAATGTGGTTTTATCTTGGTCTTGAAGTGCTACTTGGATTTGATTGTAACCACTAAATCCATCCAGGAATGAAAAGTACTTTTTACCTGCTAATGTATCTAATACTTGATCTATGAAAGGTAAGGAAAAATGGTCTTTAAGAGTAGCTTTATTCAGTTCTCGGTAGTCAACACACACCCTCCATTTTCCATTTTTCTTAGGTACAATTACTAAAGGGGAAACCCATTGACTATCTGAAATAGGATAGATGAAGTTAACATTTAACAATTTTTGTAATTCTTCCTTGACAATTTCCCTAAGATTTGGATTCATCCGTCTTTGAGGTTGTCTGATTGGTTTGCAATTTGCCTCTATATAGATATGATGAGTACAAGTCTTGGGACTTATCCCTTTCATGTCAGTGTATTCCCATGCATATGCAGAAGAATGTCTCTGTAATACTTTGACTAGCTCTTCTTGTTGAGATTTTTTCAGGTTTTTGTTTATATTCAAGGTTTTGCCTGGAAAAATTTCACTTGTAGAACTGCCAAATTTGTCCATAGAATGAAGAGACATCTGTCTAGATGACAAGAAATCAATATTGGATTTCTCTTGAAATGATTCTTGTTTGTGCTCTGGAGAAGATTCAAAATTTTCTAGAGTATTCAGAATTTGATTATCTTCACTAATTTCTCAAATTGTGAAGAGTGGTTGCAAATATTCTTCATCCTCTATCCATTGAGTGTCATCTAGATCTGTAATTGTCCTAGCTGGAGGATATAAAGTGAATTTCTTTGTTGAACTTCCATCAGAAATATACATATCACCGGACCTACAACTAATAAAAGCATCAGCTGTAGCCAACCAAGGTCTTCCTAGTATGACAGGATGGCCTCCTAGATTATTCTTGGGTGTAAGGATCATGAAATCCACAGGGTACTCCCAAGAGTCTAGGGACACTGGAATGTCTTCTATTACCCCATCCGGTCTGATCACAGATCTATCTGCTAGTTGTAATAGTGTGGGTGTAAAGAGAAGATTAGGAAGTTTCAGTTTGTCCATGATTTGTCTACTCATGATATTTATTGGTGCTCCTAAGTCAATGAGTGTGTTTTGAATTTCAATTCCATTGATGTGAATTTTGACAACTGGATTTCCTGGGTCAAGGTACTTTGGAATAGTAGTCTTACCCATCATAATATCTGCTATTTGTCCTACCAGTTGAATTTTCTTGGTTTCTCTTATTCTTTTCTTTGTTGTATTCATACTCAACTCCTTTATTGTTTTGGCTAAAATTGGGATTTCCTTGATGGCTTGCAATAATGGAATTTTAATGCAAACATTTCTCAATTCATCCAAGAAATCATAATTAGGCACCATTATTTGTTTTTCCACACCTTTGTCAATTTGTAATCTTTCCGGAAAGGGAGGTATAGAAGTAGATGTGGATGGTTGCTCTAATACTGGAGTTGGGCTTATTGGATCTTTTTGTTTCATTTTTTCAATGTTTTGGCCTTGAAAGGATGTTTCTTCCTCAAGACTTTTATTAACTCGTAGGGAGTCTTCCTCAGAATTATCTTGTTCTTGTATGATCACAGAAGGTTTCCTCTTCTCAAGTATCCTTCCAGACCTAAGTTGAACATCACTAAGGTCTAGAGGAGTAATTAAATAAGTTGGAAATTGTTGTCCTTCTATCATGTATGTATTCGGGGGGTTCTTATTATTGGGGTTTGGTATGGGCTGAGCTGGTAATTGATTGGATTTTTGAGGGAATGGTAATGGAAGTGGTTGATTTTGATGAGGTTGGTTCAGATGATGTTGTTGGGAATTTTGTTGAAGATTTTGAGGAAAATTTTGTGGATATGGTGGATAAGATGGTGGATACTGATAATATGGAGAGTATCTTCCATAGGGACCTTGTGATCCTTGTGCCCAAGCTTGAGATTGATTTTGAAATTGGGGCCAAGGTTGCTGACAAGAATTCCAAGGTGGAGGTTGATTATACATTTGATCATGAAATCCCTGTGTCTGAGATCCCTGCCAAGGTCTTCTAGATACAAAGTTAAGAGATTCCGTGGAATCTGTAGGAGTTTCTTCTTGAAAAACAGCCTTGAGACCAGGAAGAGAAGGACAATTCTTGGTCTCATGTTTCTCAGAACAAATAACACAGGTTTCTACAACTTTTACATCCAAAGGGCACTCTCTCAAGGCATGTTTATTCCTACATTTGGGACAAAAGATTGCCAAGGCATCAGATTCAGCCTTTTGCTTGTTTTGTATCTTGAGGGTGTCTATTTGTTCACTAAGACTCCCTAAGATGTCAGATTTAAAATCATCAAGCATGTGTCCCATTTCTGATCTACTTACTGTCCCAGAAGCAGATTTACTTGCTCTTGCAAGAGCAGGATCTCTTGGACCTTTGACAGTTTTGGATTTCCCTCTGGAAAGGTTGATACATAACTCAGATATTTCAGGTAATGTGAGTTGTGATATATCACCTTTTCCCATCATGTTAAGGATATCCAACCATTCATCCCTAATGGTTTTCAACAAAAGAGCTTTTAAAGTGTCTTGATCTAGGTTTTCCATTTGTGCCCTTTTTATGTTGTATTTAAATATTTCCAACAAATCTTCTAAGTTTTCATCTTCTTTTTGTAACATCTTGAACACTTCTTCCTTATGATTAATCGGCATACAATAATCCAAGTATCTCTCTAGAAATGCTTGTTTCATGTCTTCCCATGTCCTAATGGAACTACTGCTTAAGCTCATAAACCACTTCAATGCTGCTCCTTTCAGAGTTGAAGGAAATAATTTCAATTTTTGGGCATCTTGAAGGTAGTCATAAGTCCTACACAATACTTCAAATTCGAATAAGAAAGTTTCAGGATCCTCATTTTTAAGTCCATAGAAGTTCGGAAGGACAGAAGGTGAAATGTTTTTCATGGTTGTATTGGTTTCTCCATCAAGTATAGGGAACCCAAAAGAGCTTCCTATTCTACCTCTTCCTCCATCTGCACCTCTACCTCCTCTTCCTCCTTCTCCTCTACCTCTACCTCTAGCTCCTCCAAATAATGTGTTTTCTCCATTAACAACTCCTCCACCTCCTTCTTCTGCCATGGTTGACTCTCCTGTGGAAGTAGAAAGATTTGTATCCTCAACAAAAGTTTTTGGATCCTCTTCTATGGCAGGTTCAATGGATTAAGTGGAAGGTTTCTCTAATGGAATAGGTGACCTTAGATCTTCTAGAAGTCCAGGATCAGTAAAGGATGGAAGATGGGTTTGAGTTGAAGGTGTACTAGTTCTGGATTTGGATGAAACAAGTGGTGTTCTAGATGTCAAACTTCTGCCTCTGCTGCTTATAAATCTTCCCCTTGAATCTCTCTCCCTGCGCATAAAATTGTTTTTGGATGTTAAGAAACAAAGATTACCTAGTTTTCACTTCCCCGGCAATGGCGCCAAAATGTTGTGTCTCAATCTAGTCTCCTAAACTGAGTTCATTTAATTGTCAACCAGGATTTGTAAACTGCTGAAGTGAAATGTACCATATGTACCTAGGTGCTTGTTTCCTAGTGCGTTGTGTGTAGTGTTTTGTGATGTTTTGGTCTTTTATGATGTTTTTGGTCTTTTGAAGTTTTGTGTTTACAATGGAAATGCCTAGAAAATTAATGAAAAGAAATTGGTGGTCAAGAACACAGTTGAGCCTAATGTATGGAATGGCAAATGTAATCAAAAACACTGAAGCAACATCTAAACTATGACTGAATAAAAACAAGAGCTTAATGATGACTTCTTAAACAAATGACACAAACTAGACTTTGAGAAATGATCACTTAAATATGCAAGTTTTCTAACTAAATAGTTAGACACTAATCATGATGCAACATTCTATTCTAAGCTCATCTATTTGATGACTAATTCCTAGTTCTATTCTACAATTTCAGTTGAAGGTCAGAGTCTACACTCCAAGAGTTATTGGTTTCTTTTCAGGGTAGTTCTGTGGAGGAAGAGCTCTGTTTATGGTAAGGAATTTGCAGATATATTTCAGACCTTGTAATGATGTTATCTTCTGTTCCTAAGGTTATGGATCACTGGTGGTTTTCAGAACAAAAAGATATTTGTAAATAATGAAGGATGTCTTATGAATCCTATCAACTAAAATGATCTACTGTGCAAAGGGTGACAATGTGACTATGAGATGTAAGTGCAATGAATTGATTTAAACATGAGCTTAAGATGCTTCTAAACTAGAACAATGTTAAACCATAAGCCATCATCAAACTTTGAAACGAAGTAGCTGGACATGAATTAAATGCAAAATGAAACTCCGAAGCGTTCTAACTAACATGCACTATTCTATGAAGTTACACAATCTGTTTGTTCATCATTAGTGATATTTTGGAAAATTTCCTTCTTGTGGAAGAGGTAGAACAATTCTGACTGTGGAATTGTATGCAATTGAAAGCAAATGAACTGAAAGCAAATGAAAAACTTAGTTATCACATCACGGTCATATCTTGAACTTCTTAAGGATGTCTTGGAAGAATTTCTTCTTGTGGAAGAGTGATTAGGACAAGTGCAACTGTGATAGTGAAGACTAAAAACTACAACTAATTCCTATGATACTATAGCTATTCATCATTCATTGTTATGATCTGTTGGAAGGATGTCTTCTTGTGAAAGAACTGGAATGAATATAACTACAGTATCTAGTTAAAACAAATACAACTCCTATCCTACAGTACCATAGTCATTAAACATTCATCATTTTAATTTATTGGCAAAGTGTCTTCTTGTGGAAGAACTGGAACGAATATGACTATAGTAGCTAGTTAAAAACAAATACAACTCCTATCCTACAGTACCATAGTCATTAAACATTCATCATTTTAATTTATTGGCAAAGTGTCTTCTTGTGGAAGAACTGGAACGAATATGACTACAGTAGTTAGTTAAAAACAAATACAAATTTAACTCCTATCCTACAATACCATAGTCATTTAAACATTCATCATTTTAGTCTGTTGGAAGAGTGTCTTCTTATGGAAGAACTAGAATGAGTACGACTACAGTATATAAAACAAAACAACTACTAATTCAATATGCAGAACGTAAAGACAGTTAGGAAAAACTTATCTAGTTTACACAAAAGAAATCCGTTCAAGGGGCAGGGGCCCTCTACCACTTGACGGCATTCAACTTCAAAATTAAATCACGCCTTCAAGATAATTTTGTCTGCTCCATTAACGATGCAATAGTTTGAACACAATGCTCTGTGTCTTCAAAGACGTAACACAGATTTTTCACAAAATCTAGCAGCAAATATAATACAAAATTTCTAACTAAGCTCTCGGCCTACTCAAGAGTTTATAAAGTAAATGCAAGTAACAATAATTACAATAATTTAGGAATGATGTCTTTCCTTATCCAAATCATTCTAGAAGTCCTTGAGGTGGCTGCGTGAAAGAGAAAAGACACCTGGACTGAGACAGTCCTAGTAGAAGTCTTCCTTCACAAATGTGTTCCCACGTGCATAACCGTACCCAGAATTCATTTCCTCTTCCATGACGAGCAACACACCATGTAGGCACGACGTGGATCATGCCCATATGCGTTTTTCCTCAAGAGGCCACCCGGAACATGCTCAAACATAAAGGTAGCTGCAGAATCGCCGGTTAGCTACAGAATGCCTGCATTCTGCAGCTAGTTCCGGTCAAAATGCTTAACAATGGCAACAATCACAAAATTCAACAAGTCAGTCATGTAAACCATTCTAGAAGTAATTTTAACTATTTTTATTGATCAATTGGGTTTAAAATGGAAAAGGATAAGGGAAAAATGAGGTAAAATGAGGTGAAGGAAAGTACAAATTTGAGGCTCAACACCTGCTACATGAAAAATGAGAAATACATGAAAAAACATGTTTGCAATCACACTTTTCATGTATTTCTCATTTTTCATGTATCAAGGTCCATAAAAAGTATGAAACATGGGTAATCCTTGGATGGGAAATTTAATTATGCATGCAATGAGTGTTTCTGCTTGAAATTTCAGTAAACCGATAGGGAGATAAGTTTAAAATACGAGTTGAAAAAGTAGTTTTTCCTTTTTTCCCTCTAAAATTTGACGATGTAATCAAATCTTATTTTATTATTTCCACTCTTATTTTATAATTTCCTTAGGAGACCCATTTTAGAACTAAAAATTACCCTAATGAATGAAACTGAATGAATTTTGATTTGCTGAGCCCCAACCCGTGTAGATGGTACATGCGAGGTTTCTAACTTCATGGAGATCTCCATAGCTTCAGCCTGTGCCACAATATTCTTCTCGTTTAAGGACTACCGTAGATGTGGCAACAGAATAGCAATGAACCATTCCTTATGCTGCATGTGATCAATAGTAAATACTCCATCCCTGATGGTGCACTTCAACCATTGATCTTCCTCCCATACAAATTCATACACTTCTTGGTGGATCTCCTTTAATTCAGTCACACATTGAGAATATGATTTTTTCTTTTTGAATTGATCCTTTAATGTAGTTTTAAGCTCATCAATAGTTCAATTAGGTTTTATTTCCATATAACTCATGTAACAGTCCAATGCACATTCTTTAAATGCAGTAGAAAGTTGTGATTTCTTAAAATTATCATTATTTATCTGCTACATTGTCCAGACAGCATCTGAGACAAACTACAATTGGTCAACATCTTCATTCCCAACACCGTTGAAATTCTGCAACTTTATGGAAGTAGCCATATCGAATTTTGGTGGTGGAGGTTAAGGTGGAGTGGATGACTTGTTAGAGTGAGATTAATTTGGACGTGGAGTGGATGGGATCCGAACTATGGGAAATGACCCAAAAATACTTTGATCTTGCAATCCATATTATTTTGAGTGCGTAGATTCACCAGAGCTACTTGTTTTAGACTCCTCGTTGCTGTCATATTTACCTTTGAGAGGGTTGTAAGCAAAACCATCTTCTAGGTCTACTCTATAAGTTTTCCTATTGTGCATAGTTGAGCCTCTTTGGGACATTCACTCAATGTGGCTGCACAGAGTACCCTTTTCACATAAAACTCATTTTAATCAATAATGTCATTGAGCATAGAAAATTACCTTTAGGGCCTTTGAAAGGTCTCCTTTCATGTTTAGAATACAACACAAAATTATCAATAGAAAATTTAGTCAAAAATCCACTCAAAATGCTATCAATCCAATAATCTACTACGTTGGTAATTTTATTGCTATATTTCTCCAACTGTTGAACTAGCTCAGGAGTCCACCTGATGATCGTGTCGTCCTTTGCGCAGGTCTAAAACTCAGAAAGCCAAGATAACCACTCTTGTAACTTATATTCAAAGGAGGAAAAGAAAGCTATGTGGACCTCTATATAGATATACCTTTCCTCCCAATCCTCAACAGTCAACCTAGGTTTTCAGTTTTCTTGGATTGAAAATTTGCACACCTTCTTATAAAGCCAATCTTACAGTTCGTTCTTTGTCGGATTCCGCAACATCAAATATACCTCAGAAATATCTCGGTCCCAGCAACATAACAATTTTTCGGGTTGAGGGGTCCTAACCGAGGTTCAGAGTGTTCTGCACAATAAAAAATACCTCCAACTATTGGCCCTTTTGATAGTGCTATGCTTGAATAGGCTAAAGTCTCACCTGAAGCAGTACGGGGGGGTGTTGGAACGAATTTTTTGCACCCTGAGGTAGCATTTTATGTAGGATTTAAGCCTACTTATAAGATATAAGGCTTATAACCATGCACGATACTTCACAAAAACAAAATCTAACTGTAGATAAAACCCTTAATAGATATCCATAAACATATTATTATACTTCAATCAGATCTAGCTTATTAGAGCAGAAACAATACTTGCGAAATCACATAGATAGTTTTCCATTAAAACCCTTAACACATATGAAATCATTTCCTGAAAAAAAATATCTTTCACAGCTAATTAACTCAAATACTCACACATTCAAACAAAACAGAAAGAGATCTATCACTTGTAGTAATCAATATATAATTAAACCAAAACATAGAAATAAAAATTCCCAGAGTTCACTAAAAATTATTCTTTATTAATAAATATTTAAATCAATACAATCCCTTCTATTTGTGCACATGGTCAGAATCTTCGGACTAGGTCTCCAATCACACAGCCAACAAAACCCTTTCTATGCAGATCGACACAAACTAGCCCAAAAATCATATCAAAACATAAACCATAAACACAAAGATTGTATATCCTTACTTGAATCAAATATTACATATTTATATGACTTCAAATGTGCACATACCATGGTCTCAAACCATAGTTTGAAACTCATGGTTTCCCTTTTCACACATTACAATTATAAAGGATCTTTGACATGCCCCAAAGCCCCTTGAAATTTGCACACAACACATTTCAACAAAATTTAACCAAAATTATACCAAAAACTTGACCTCTAGGACACCATCCCAACAATTGTATCCTCTCAAGGGGACAGTGTATTAATCAAAGAGACACTATATGTCATTGAAACAATGCTATGTTTTCCAAATAGAATAGGGATGCAAAGGTTGGAGAAATAGACACTGGAAGAAAAGTGGAATGTTCTTAATCTAGAGCTACAAAAACAAATGGTCACTATATATGTTATAGATAAGTGGTTTCCCCTTTCATTCATCCTCCTTACCACAACACATCCTTTTATTCTATTCCCAAGTTATATTTTTCCATGGTTTCCCAAGTTCTCGGTCTTGGTGTTTATATTTATGTAACCGAACCCATTTTAGGTCTCTTGGCCTCCTTATCCATCTGCCCACCAAGGCTTACATCAAGCTTTATTTTCCATAATTTTTTCTGACGAAATTCATTTTGAAATGGTAGAATTTAGAGAAGGGAGGTCCTTTCATTACCAATCCTACCTAATTCACTTATTCATCCACCAACAATATTCTCAATAGAACACCTAAATACCAAGATGGTGGATGAGAAAAATGATTTTTTACCTGCCTATGAGTGATTACCAATGATCATAAAACCCAAATACAACTAAGGTTTCTTCAATTATGTGTCTTCCTTATAGTCAGTTGTTTATACCCTTCTATATGGTCAACCGTTACCCAGGGTCCCTAAGTTCCTCACGGAAATTTAACAGTTTACCCTAGATACTAGAGTAGGTTATTGGTACCTCTTCCAAGAGTACAAAATAATCAAAGTATATGTATTTGAAGGAAAACCTTATCAACTACCAACATTATTGACTCTCCACATATTTACATTGGAGTACACGAGGCAAAGATTCAACAATGAAAATGTAAATTGTAGTCTGAGGAAGGCAGTAGTTACTTTTCACCTCCCTCATAAGACAGGACCATCTTTAGTTCATTCAAGGAATTATTTAGACCTTGTGGAGAAAATATTGTAGATTTTTTATTTCCCACGAGCATGAGTATGTAAATACGACACTCATAATATCATTTATGAGATGAGGATGGAGAGAGATAAGGAAAATTGTATGTATTATCGAAATACCATCTTAGAATATTGTGCCAACAAATCTACCTGGGAGGAAGTAAAATCCATTCTGCATATATTTTAATCAAGCACTTCCCACCTCTTAGGGAATAAAAGGTTCACTTGAGAGCCCATGGATGTTGATCAAAGAGAATATCCTAGCTCAGAGAAATCTAGGGGTAGAAGAAGTGACAGTGGATGATGAGAAAACATAATCAAAAGATATAGTGTTTTAAAATACTTAGCTAGAAACACCATCAAAATATGATTTTTCTATGGAAAACCTACCTTCTATCATGTAAATATCCGAAGAGATAGAGTCAGGAAAGGTTTCCAAGCCTGGACATGTGTCAATGGTGGAGCAATTTCAAGAATTGGCTAATCATGTAGGAAAATAAAGGAAAATGGATATAAGAATAACATAAAACCAACCACTTCCCCCTATGATCCAGGTGCGATATTGGTGGCCACCCACCAATTCCACCTATATCTCTAGTCGGTTTCATTAGTTTCCTTATTTATAACAGTCTTTACTATTTTGAGTATTTTTTGAGGTCCTAAACTTTTGGAGCAGTTTTGACCCCCTAAATGACATTTTTTGAGTTCCACAACAGGCCTATAGACATTGGAAGGGGCATGTGGTGAAAAATATAGTACTTAGAGATATATTTCCAATGATATATCGCACCCACAAAATAGAGATAATATGACCAAGTTATGACCCCGAGAAGTTGGCTACCCAACTAACCCCAACGAGGCCCATAAACTCTTGGCGTTCCAACTCCGGGGGTTATGGTTTTGGTTGTTTATCATTTTCCCATGCTTTTCAATAATAAAAATTCCATTGAGCGTCATTGTAACATAGTTCAAAGGCACATCGTCACCACATATCTTCTCAAAGATAAGCTACCATCGCCCGAGCTACTTTATTTTCCATTATTTCTGTAAGAATTTTTTATTATTTTATATTAATGAAATGAAGTGTTATTCCTACTGCACCTCTACGTTTATGTTTTTATTTTATTTTATTGCGTTCCTAGATAACTTGTGTAGGTTAAAAATGCATTGGATTATGAAAAAAGATTTTCAAGTTGGTAGTATTATAGTCTAGGGTGGAGACAACCGTATCCTTGTTGGATTATCACGAGAATCAACTGTCCCTGCTCGTAGACCATATTTGATATAAAAATATTGTGGAGTTGATGCAGGTGACCCATATGGTTGATAGATAGATGCATAAAAAAAACTCTACAACCAGGAAATTGCAATATTTGTATACCAAGGCTAGAAACCAATTTAAATATGAGAGAATGGTGTGCAGATCCAGGATGTTAAAGATAAAAACCCTAGAAGAAAAAGTCACCAACTTGGCTACATTTCCTTGTAATTTTTAGCAAATACAAACCATTTTGGTGGATAAATATATGGATATAACATCTATTAAGAAGAAAATCAAGATTCTTGATGCACATCATGTGCAAAAAAAATGAGTTCGTAGAAACAGGAAAATAGAATAAGGAGCTAAAGCATAAGATCCAAGATGAGCTTATGAATAATAAATAGTACAAGGATCAATTTGTGCTACTATAGGCACAATACCAAGCAATGAAGTAGAATAATAATGATACTTTTTAGTCTCACCAAATCATTGATGTTCTAGCAGGGCAGGTAGAATCGTTAAGAATATTAGAGGATGCCAAGAGGCTATAATTTCTACTCTCAATTTGAGAGAAAGAATTGAAGACAAAAGAAGAAGAGCTAGAAGGTACCAAGATGTGGTTTTACAAAATAGAAGATGATGGTGCATAAATTGAAGCTAATTTTGAAGTTTTGAAGAGGAAACATCCTAGTAAATCCTTTTTCAAAGCTGCCAAAACAATCATATGGGAAAGAATAATGAAAAAAATCAACAAGCTTTGGGGTCATATGGATTTGACCCAATGAATGATAGAAACTATAATAAGGGCGCAACGGGAAATGACTACAATTAAGAAGAATATTGGTGACTCCCCTACCAAGGCTAGAGTGATCATATATGTCGTTAATCATATTCCCAAGGAGGAGGTCATCAAGGAAAAATTGATAGATGAAAGTGGGTAGTGAGGGATAACTTGAGGAAGAGAAGCACAAATTAGTGATACTAGTGGAGAAGATATCAAAGTTAATTTCCAAGGAAGTTCAATATTTTAAATATATATTTGAAATGTTGTACAAGAGGAAATTCCCACCATTCTTTGATGGGAATGGGGATTTATGTTCCAAGGAACCTCTCATGAAGAACCTCATTGAAATAAAATAAGATAATAAAGGATTTGTGGAAGTCAACCGTGCCCTGTATGGAAAGGAAATTTTAAAGTTATATCAAGATTATTTTGAAATTTTGTTCATGTTAAAGATCCTCTTGAAAGAGAAAAGTAATGTGGATTATGCGATTTTCACAATTTTAGAAGGGACCATTTTAGACGCAAAAACTTGTGACATCCATTTGGCAAGGAGTGGAAAGTTTTAATGGATTTATATAAAATAACTATTTAGAAGGGACTTGCCTCAATGCAATAGGTGTCACAGATAGAGGAAAGCTCAATTTCCAAGCCTCCATAGCATCAGTAGGCACAACTACAAATTCAATGATCGACATCGACAGAACCAAGTCTGACACCACTTGCGACACAACCTAGGTGATGCACACTCTTTATATAATACCCAAGAAAGAGAGAGAAAGGCACCCAACACATGAGAAAGAGAGAGAAATATAGTGCATTACAACTAAATTAGATAGCGCCAACTCTAAAGTTTGAAAAAAATGCTAGAAACATATAGAAGATGTTAGTTACAACAACTATCATGATTGTAAAATATTCCTAGTGGTTACTGAATACTACTAGTTTTTTAGGGATAGAGTCTTCGGTCTTGAAAGCCTATATATAGGCTTCATTTTGATGTAATTAGAGTATAAAATTCTAGTGTAGGGGAAACTACATCAAGTTGTTTCTAGAATTTGTTGGGATTTTGAAGCTATTGTAAGGAGGAATTTTGAAGTATGGCTTGGGTTTTCTATGCTTCTTCTCCATGTAATTCTAAGAACCTACCTTGTAATTTGATTTTTTCTCCATATTAATACAATTACAGATATTTTTCATGGTAGATCATTTTGTAAGATTGTATGAAATTTAAATGTGATTGTAACTTAAAGAAAATTTTGAATCAATATGATTGTTTTCTTTAATTTTTGTAGGATTTTATTTGGATTATGAAGAGTATATTTATTATTTTGATAAAATATTACATCGGTAGAAATAAAATGTATAAACTAAGATTGCTATGTTTCTCGCAACAAAATTCTCAACTTCTCAGTTTTCCATCTTATATCAGTAGGAAGAAATGAATTCTTAATTGCTCATTTAGTTTATTGAAATATATTCTCAAATTTTCTCTTCTCATTATACCCTTTATTTATTTTATGTCAAAACTAAGGCACATGGATGCTCTAACTAAAAAAACGTGGAAATTATACCCAACAAAGGCCTTATAAATTGTTGACATTTTCCCTTACCCGAATTCTCAAAATAAACTAATTTTTTTTTAAAAGAGATTAGAAACGTGATTTGAATGGTTGAAAGTGTCGTTTTATGTTTATTTTGTTTCTGTGACATAACCTTAATGAAGGATCTAGAGTAAATGAAAAAATATGTTTTAAAATACACAAAGAAAAACAAAATAAAATCAAATCAAATTTCACACAACATTCAACGAAAACAACATTCACAATGAACAAAGATAATTTTTTTTATTTAATTTGCTGCAATCTATTGATTACATTTTATTTTTCTTGTTGAAAATTTACATTAAGAATCCAAGCACATACACATTCAAACCAAATAAAGAGAAATATATTCAGCAAGATTAAATAAACTTAAGTTATTTCACTTTCAAATTTATAGTAGAAAACCAAAATCAATAACAATAAACTAAAATAAGATTTAGATGTTCCCAGGTCTGCACTATAGCACGTCAAAGTGTGATTCTCGGGCCCCAACACCAGGGGAGAAAATCAACCAATTTTTTTGCACTTTTTTCAAATATTTTCTAAATTTATAGTTCATCTACCTGGAGGGAATTTTTGAGGGTCTAAATGGTTTTTTTAGATGAAGAAAAGAATTATCAATATCAATGTCTACAACTCAAAGAAGAGATATTAGAGAGAGCTTTCTAATGAAATACTATAATCATGGAACATAGTTTATACGGAGTTGTGATTGAAACAATATGAATGAAAATAAGGCACATAATCACTTCAAAAGGGTGTAACTCAACAACCATAGCTTAGATTTGGGTACCAAAGTAGTCAATGGAAAAATAAGGGAATATACGACCCAAGCATGGAGCTAGATTTGAAAATTTAGATGTATAATGGCTTGGGAAATTGGAAACATTTTTTTGTGACAAAAAAATAAATTGGGGTAATTAGGCCATAAATTTTAAAGTTCGTACCATACAACTCGAGAATCATATTTGTGAAAACAAATAGAAATATATCAATAAATATATTACACCAATCAACCCATAATTTTGGATCAATGTAGGAAATTTATTGAAAATTGAAAAATAAGGTAACATGTTGTCTATAAAGAAGGACCAATGGTAAGACTAGGAGTATGGGGGATACTCAAGGATCCTACCACCATGAAGAAGAGGTTATAATTTTTGGGTGTGTGTTATATTCTTTGCACGACTAGCTGCACACATGGGGGAGGGGGGCAGGCACAGGGGAGCCGATAGCTTACCTTGTTCGTTGTGCAGGGTGTAGTAGGGGGGGCGGAAATGCCCCTTATCGAGGGGCAGTAGCCCCCCTACACCAGGTCTGAGGAAATGCCCCGAGAATTTTTTTTGACCATATATTAGGTGGGCAGACCTATCTATGGTTTTTTGTATGGGTTTTGCACATGGTTTTGGGCATGATGGTTTCTTTTCCATGGTATTTTGTAGATCTTGTCAAGGGAACTACGATTATGTTCTAATCAAAGGTTAATGGATTGGGGTTTATGAATGCTTCAACATTTATATATATGTATTGTAAAATTGAAAGGAATATAATGAAAAATCAATCTGGTAGTCCCATTTTTGGGATCGAGGGGAAAATATCTATGTATATGTTCTTTATGTTTGCGTTTTTCCATTGCTTATTTTCTATTTTTTAAGAATTCGTCTGCAGGTAATTCCTATACATTTTAAAAACCTACAAGAACTAAGAAAATTATCATGGATACTGCTATAATAGAGTAAAATGGTCATGGAAGGGATAGGACAAATGATCTAACCTTGAAAAATTCATCCATGAAGGCTATATTCTCATCTTCGTCAACCAACCTAGGGAAAATTTGAGCAATTCTAATTACTTTTGGAATTGAGGCTATAAATAGTGGATATAAGAGGATTTAAAAATGAATTTTTTATAGCGATTATAGGCATTAAAAATGTGTAATTTCTATTCCATCAGGGTTTGAATGAATCCATATGGTATTGTGCATTTTCCTTCCCTTGGCATAGGCCTAGAAATTTTTTGTGTTCCCATCCTTGCTAGCCAACGAGATGGATTGAATTTTTGTAGGAATTTACAGGTTAAGTTCCTTAGATAAAAAACCAAAGGTCACCGCTCACAAATAGATCACAAATTAGTACACCAGTATTATCACATTGTTAAAGCCCTCGAAGAGGGAAACAGTCCACGGCCTAAGCCAACGCGAACACTTCAGGAAATTTATTAATATAAAAGGAAAAGTTACATATGTTTCTCTCATAAACGGTTACCAGAGAAACGACCCTCCATGCTCTTTAAATAGAGATCATGGGACAATCGGGTGTTAAGCCATGGATCAAGTGTCGTTAATACTGAGGAGAGAGAGAGAGCCGTCAGATCACTACAAATTTTGACTGTCAGATTATAAGTTACAAATGTACGTAGTAAAGAAACACACTTTAACTAAATCTACACTAGAATAAGTTATTCTTAACTATTTCATATGTGTCAGAATATCCTAACATCCCCCCTTAAGAATAACTTGGGATTAGGATTGAAGGATTTACAAAGGTGACACAAAAGGAGCCCATTTCCTATGTGTTGAAATAATGCAAGTGTCCTAAGTCTGTCATTTCAAACTTCTTTTTGAGTCTAGACTTCACATGGTTTATATGGTTGGGATCACTACCAGTAAGGATAAGATCATCAACATAAAGAACAAGGATGGTGAAGGACTTACCCACTTTCTTGGTGTAGACAGTGTTGTTAGAATGACACCTAGAAAAGAAATTATCTAATATAAATCTATCCATTTTGGCATACCAAGCCTGAGGAGCTTGTTTGAGACCATAGAGAGACATCCTAAGGTGAAAAACAAGGCTAGAGTCATTTTGAATAAAGCCAGGGGGTTGTTCCATGTAGATTTATTCATGAAAATTTCCATGTAAGAAGGCAGATTTAATATCCATCTGATGGACGTCACATTTAAAGGAGGCATCAAGGG
Organism: Pinus albicaulis; assembly: GCA_034641835.2. Classification (NCBI taxonomy): domain Eukaryota; kingdom Viridiplantae; phylum Streptophyta; class Pinopsida; order Pinales; family Pinaceae; genus Pinus; species Pinus albicaulis. The sequence continues at coordinate 1,325,367,635 of CM076575.1, read as the reverse complement.
AAAGAACAAGGCAGATAGAATTCAGTTTGGAAATAGGGGAGAAGGTTTCAGTATAGTCAATGCCTTCAACTTGTGAAAATCCTTTAGCGACAAGACGAATTTTATGTCTATCCACTTTTCCATCTGGTCCAAACTTTGTTTTGTAAACCCATTTTCATCTAACAAGTTTTCTTCCTTTTGGAAGAGGAACAAGATCCCAAGTATCGTTTTTAGGGAAAATTTTAAGAATGGAAAATTATCTTGAAGTTTAAAAAATTGGCGAATCTCACTAGTCCATAATATGAAAACTATAAAATGTTTATTCATGTATTTGTAAAATTATTTAAATTTGTAATAATATTATATACACTCTCTATATAATTTTGGCGATTTTTAACGTAAAATAATTTTGTATTGTAAAATTTGGGCGAATCATTTTTATAAAAAAATAGAAATTGGAGAATCTTTTTTTTGGAAAAATCATGGAAAATTAGCCCACTTGTGAATACTAACCCCTAAAATTTTCCATGATCGTTTTCCAATAAGGAACGATATTCTTCATTCATATCTTCATCCAAATCTAGATTACTGGAGGCTTCTTCAAAGGTTTCTAGATCAAGATTTTATGGAACTTGAGCCAATAAGGAAGAGGCTCTTTCGAACTGAGAATGTGTACGTTGTCGATCTGCAGGGTCACCTGCAAGAGAACATGCTACATCCCGAGTAGAGAAAACCCATTTTGGAAGTTGTGGAGTAAAAGGAATAACTTCAAGAGGTGGAGGAGGATTTTCATCCTCACTGTCATCATATGAACTATAAGGAATGCTATTAAAAATATAAGAGAGAGAGAGAGGTGGCACATATGCTGAATCAGGCTCGCAGGCCAAAGGTGGCACACCTGCCGAACTAGGCTTGCAGGCCGATATATTTTTATAAAATTTTACATCTCTTATTATGGTTATATTTTTTTATTTTGGTTGAAGAAGTCTATATCCTTTGACATCTTCAGAATATCCAACAAAAAATCATTTTTCTCTCTTAGGTTCTAAGGCTTTATGTTTCGCATCTAGAATATGGGCCCAAGCATCACTTCCAAAAATGCGAAAGTAACTTACATCTAGTTTGATTGAGCTCCAAGATTCTTCTGGAGTTATATTCTTTAAAACCTTAGTAGGAGTGTGATTTACTATGTAATCTGCACATTTAATTGCTTCTGCCCAAAAATTGGGACTAAGTCTTTTAGATTGAAGCATACAATTAGCCATTTCTTTTAAGGTGTGATTCTTCCTTTCAGCTACACCATTTTTTTGTGGAGTATATGGAATGGTATGTTGCAATTGAATGCCATGCTAAGTGCAGAAGTTGATAAATTTGTTGTTAACATATTCTCCTCCATTGTCTCATCTTAACTTATAAATTTGATGTCCAGATTGTTTCTCAACAAAGGCCTTAAAGGCCAAGACCATGTTAAAAAATTCACTCTTGAGTTTTAGGAAGTATACCCAAGTGCGTCTGGAAAAATAATCAATGGATGTTAAGAAGTAATTGCAACTGGAGAAGGAAACAATAGGAATTGGAAGACATAAGTCACTGTGCACAAGCTGCAAAGGGGCTGAAACGTTCCATGAGGCATGTTTTTTAAAACTATCCCGATGATTTTTTCCGAGTACACATATGGAGAAAACACCATCTTGGCAAGATACCATAGGAAGACTCGCAACACTGTTCTATGTCATGGGTAGTCACAGGCTAATATTGGTTCCATCTAGGGGCAACGTGCTGCTCTTTAGTGCATAGAGAACTAGCAGATCTGAATGTTTGTGATTTATTCGGTATATGGAGTTGCAAATGCACACTGATTAGAAAAAGGTTTTATACCAACGGCCAAGTGGAAACAAAGTGAAATATGAAATGGAGGATGATGTGGAAGATGAAATGAAAAATCCAACAATGAATGAAACAAAATGGAACAGTGGAATATGACATGGAAGATGAAAATGGGAGAAATGTAAACAGGGGGGAGTACAATGGAATTAAATACACAGTGAAAGATATATACAATGAGCTAGATTATCCATTATCAATGATGAAAGTAAAACTTGAGGAATTGCCCATTTACAGGCACCTCAAGTATATCTCCTTCTAAGTTTTCCAGGGAAAAGGTATTTTTGCCTTTGACTTCTGCCACTCTAAAAGGCTCGAACCAAAGGGGGTCGAACTTGCCATGTTTCCCTTTGTCTACTCTCCTGACATCCCATTGCAGCAAAAAATCCCTAACTTTGATTTCTCTATCTTTATCTCTTTGTTCAAGTAAGCCTTTCATTTTCTCCTGATATTCTTCTAATATGAGGCTTACCTATTCTAGGGTTTCATTCAAATCCACCAACTGATTCATTATTTGGATAAGGTAATTGGGCACCTCCTCACTTTCTTTTAAGAATCGAGCCACAAGTAATGCAAGCTGAATTTGGAAGACCACAACTCTGCCATGCACCAGCTCATAAGGGGACTTTCCTGTGGATATTTTAGTGGTGATGTGATTTTCCCAAAGTGCGATTGAGATGAGAGTCCCAGCTCTTCTGATTTTCATTGATGGTATTCTTCGGAATTTTCATCAGCGTCTTGTTAGAAAATTGTGCCAGCCCATTGCCCCATGGGTAGTATGCAGTGGAGTGTCCTAGAAAGATGTTGTAATTCTGACAAAAAAGTACAATTTATCTGAATTGAAATCTTAGGCATTATCTACAATGATTTTAGCTGGGCATCCAAATATGGCTATTATGTTCCCCTCTAAGAATTTGATCACTACTAAATCTATAGCATTTCTTGTGGGGATGGCTTCAACCCAATTGGTGAAATAATCTGTGGCAGTGAGGATCCATCTATGTTGATTACTCGAGGCCAGGTGAATCTCTCCTTTGAAATCCATTCCCCACTACTTAAAAGGTTCTTCAACGTGTACTGGGATCAACGGGAGAGGTGCATACCATTTCTTTTCAGCGAATGTCTGACACTTCTCGCACGCCCAAACATGAGCATGTACATCACCAAATAGTTTAGGCCAGAAGAAAGTTGCCCTCAGGATCTTGTGTGTAGTGGATCGCCAGATATAGTGTCTGACACATATCGCTTCGTGGAATTCAGCCATGACTTGGACCACCTCCTACTCTATTAAACAAAATAGTAGGATCCCCATCTGTTCTTTCCAGTAAAGTCACCAAATGGACACGATACACTTTTGATATTTCAGGATTAGGGTGTGGTACTTGTCCTTATCAAAGTTAGGAGGACATCTTAGCGATAAGAGTTATTCCACTATATCTTTATACCATGGGGAGAGAAGCTACTTCAAGTGTGTTTTTTGCGCAGAGGATTCTATGCCTTGATGTGGACCTGTGCCTTCCTGTCCCTCTCCTCCTGTTGTAGACTGATTTATCCCCAAAGATTGATAGTTGGATTCAGACAGGATTTTGGCCAACCCTTGGCCTTTAATGAGCTTGGTATGCTTTATTTCCAGTTCATACTCTTGAATCTTGGCTATCTACTTGCCCCTTCTTCCTTCACTGTCGCCCTGTACCAAAAATTCCTTCACTTCTGCTATGGGAACATATGCAGTTATAGCGGATTGTAATACATACACTCAAAATGACTTTAGGGATTTGACCAGGGCATAAGATTTCTTCTCCAAGATATTGTATTTTAGCTCAACATCTCGTAAGACTTGGCTAAAGAATGAAATGGACTGCTCATGCCCTTTGGCATTTTTCTGTAGAAGTACTGCAACTATGGTGTGAGGAGATGCGAAAGATAAAATTAGGAAAGAATTCCCATAATATGGACCGACCAACACAGGAGCTTCTGAAAAGGCCTATTTGATCTTGATGAAGGAGTCCTTGGATTTAGGAGTCCATCTAACTTCACTGTTCTTCTTTAGCATCCCAGTGATGTTTCGGAAAATCTTAGCATTGTTGGGAATGAACCTTCTAAGGAAATTTATTCTTCCCAGGAACACCTGTATCTCCTTCCTTTTTCTTGGTAGGGGAATTCCATCTATTTCCTCTACCCTCTTCGGATCGATCTTCACTCTCTCCTTAGTCACTGTGTGCCCTAGTAAATTTCATTCCTCCAAGGAAAACATGGATATATGAGGATTCAAATACATACCATACCTGCAACACTTTTCAAAGGTTTGGTGAAGGTGCTCGATGTGTTAGGTGTCACTCTTTGAGAACACGGTGATTTCATCTATGTAAATCACCACAAATTTTTCTTGCTCTCCTATGAAAGCAATGTCCATAGCACGCTGAAATGTAACACAGTCATTTGTTATTCCAAGGGGCATTCGAGTGTACATGAAAGTTCCCCAAAGAGTGATGAACATCGTCTTCTTCTGTTCTTCTGGGAGCACTGCCACCTGATTATATCCTGAGAAGCCATCCATCATGGATATACGGGAGGTCCCACCATCTTTTGTAGGATGTGTTCAATATTTTGGAGGGGATAGTTATCCTTGAGAAAAGCTCTGTTTAGATTGTGAAGTCTTATTTCACCATTTATCTTCCTTACCAACAACGGGTTCGCCACCCACTCGAAGTATCTTAAAGGGAGAATTATCTTGGCCTACAACAATTTTTTGATTTCCTTCTCGATAACTGGTAGGAGAAGGGGGTTGATCTATCTCAGCTTCTGCTTATGAGGCTTCACATCTCCTTTCAGAGATATTTTATGTTGTATAATATCCAATGTCAAAAGTATTTAGGTCCTGGTATGACGAGGTGAAAACGTATTTATATGATTGGAACAGACTGAGATACTGACCTTGGTATTCTTCAAGAACCCCTTTTGATAGCTTTATCACCTTCGGGTCTTCTTCTTTCCCAATATTCACATCCTTGATAGGCTCATCGAGGGTCATTTTGCTGGGGTCTATTGGGATTTCATTCTTGTCAAAAAATCTCTCTAATGGTACTAGCCCCATAGGGATTACATTTCCCTTTAATTGCAAAACCTGGTGTCCAGCCAGTGTCTCCTCCCACCTGGTTTTTGGCTCTTCAGAGTCGTCCTCGGGGACTGAATCGATCACCATATTTGAAAATTCACCTACAATTTCCATGAAACACTGGACCTAATCTTCATCCTCGAAGACTTTCCAATGCTTTATGTTGTCTAGAATGGAAGGGTGGTATAACACTTCAACCTCATATTTGAGCAGAGGATTCTGCGGGGGGAAAAAATAACTAGCAGCCACAACTAGTGAATCTGCCATTATATTTTAATCCCTTGGTATGAACTGAGTATTAAATGTGGAAAATAAGTTCTCAAATAAATCCCATACCTCGTTCTTGTAGGATCTAAGGTGTGGATGTTTATTTTGGCATTGGTTTCGTACTTGTCTCACTACAAGCTCTGAATCTCCAAACTCGAGGTTTTGTATGTTCATATTTTGCATTGTCTGTAAGCCCAAAAAAATTCTTCATATTCGGCCACATTATTTGTGGCTTTTAGTTCGAGCTTAAAGGAGAGGGGAACCAAGCATCCATTTGGGGATTTCAAGAGTACCCCGGCCCCATTTCCTTTTCATGAGTTAGCTCCATCAAACTACAAGGTCCATATCTTTCTTTCCTCTCTTCTCATAGTATTATCCTGTATCAGAGGACAAATATTTGTTTCTTGGATGAAATATTCATCCTCCTCCAACATAATACAAGATAACGTGTCCTCCTTACCATAGACCAGAAAATTTGTAGAACCATTGGCTTTGGTGACCATCTTCACAAATCTGGATTCCCGATATAATATTATCTCCTCCCCATTAAACGCTAGAATAGTGGCATAGGTGAGGTCAAGCTTTATCGATCCTCCAATATTGGTACCCTAGGATCTAGACAACAACATTCCAAATCGAGATGGGATATCGTCCACAAGAATGTCCATTACCACGCTTTTGGCTGGAATCTAGGCTAAATTTACTACTAGATCTTTTATCATGCCCAAGAATTTCACCCTCTTGGAATCGAATGAATACATATCTTTATACGGCCTGGTGATCTGCAATCCCAACTTCTCCATGATAGATAATGGCAATAGATTATGTGACACCTGAAATCTATCATGCAGTTGTGTAGTAATAGGTCATGTATAACTAGAGTCACATAGAATGGGGGAGTGGCTAAATCCATCTCTTCTACATGAGGTCCAAAAACAACCATGGGCCTTTCTTCTTGGAGATTGAGGCTGTCAGGGAGAGGGCCTACACCTTGGGGCAGCATGAATTGAGAGACTTGGGCCTTGTATGAGGGCCATTTTAAGAGCTCGATAATGGGGACAAGGATCTTGACCTTTTCTAGTTATTTCTAGAGGCTAAAGGTTGTGGTATATTTTTCTGTGACAAATTATTTGAACTTCTCTTGAGGACGGTCGAGTAGTTTTAAGGGTATAGTTGTGTATCTCTAATTTTGGGGAGGATCATAGCCCTATTTTGAGGAGGTGTGCATAGATGCTTTACGATGGGCAGACTCTTCTAAAGGCTTCTTCCCTTTACTGAAAAAACTAGAAAAGGTCTGTCCTCTTGGTATTGATTCTTCATTTTGTTCTTGCACTCGGGTTCTCTTCCTAGAGGACCTGAGGTCATACTTCTTATGGAGCTGAGCTTACATGAAGTTCATGAACTTCCTGCAATAAATATTAGTATCTCGATCCTCTTGGGGAACTTCCTTTTCTTCTAGTCTGTCTTGCAAGGTGAGTTTACCTTCTTCCTCTTCTAGATAAGCGAGGAATTGATGTTCTTGGCTCTTATTTACTTCCTCGGCTTGTCCCTCCATTTCCACTTATAGGCATAGAGGGGGTTGGACGTGATCTTGATACTCTTTCCTTTCTCGCTGCAACAAATGTGGAGGGGGCTTCCGGTACTGGGGATTAAACCCATGAGTTGGAATCATTTGGTTAGGACAAGAAGGGGAATTCTTGGCCTCTAGTTCAAGAATCACCAACTTATTTGAGAGGTTCTTGATCAGCTTATTCATCTCTTCGATCCTATAATCCTATGATTCCTTTTCTTGATTATATGTAGAGGCCTCCTTCGTACCCCTTCTTCTGGCTTCATGCTCTACCTTGCCTTTGAATTTACTAGTAGAAGATAAGTTTGCTTCAAGCTCCAGTGCATCAGTTTGAATCTAATCCAGAGAGGCATAATTTATTTCTCTTAGGGTGAACCCAAACTCTGGTTCAAAAGATCCAGTGAAGACCACCTTAGCAGCTACTTTGGGAGGCTTTATTTCAGTAGGAATATTACTATAAATCTTATTAAACCTCTTTGTAAATTCTATTACATCCTCATTTTGTCTATTTTTAAGAGTGTTGAAATCTGAGAGGACATACACATGGTCCCTCTTCTCTCCCCATTTTTGTGTGAAGAAATTTTCCATCTCCTCGCAAGTGGTGACTACATTATTAGCAAGATATTTGAACTACTTTTGAGCCTCTCCATCCAAGTATTGGATGAAAATCCTTAACACCACATCTAGGTGTTCCATATTTACTTGCTCAACAGAGGCACAGAAGTATTCGATATGTTTCTGTGTAGAAGTGATATATTCTCTGGTGAACCGAGGCAAGAGCTTTAAGTAATATTGAAGCATATCATGCAGTACTTGAGGTAAAGCCAATGGGGCATATTTTTTAAGGAGGAAGCCAGGTGCAACCATAAGGGGTGGTGGTAAGTTCTGAGGATTATATGGCTTTGGCACAACAGGTATATGGTGAGTAGAGGTTTGGAGAGTAGCGTTTTGGATATTTGCCTGTAATGAGATCTGAGGTGTTATAAAATCTTTGACCTCTTTGGCTTCTGGAGTAGGGTGAAAGGGGAGTAAATAAATATCAGTGGATTCAACTTCATTTCTTATGTCTGAACTGGAAAAATTAGAGGTTTCTAGAGGGTACTCGAATACACAGGCTATGGAGCTAGGAGCATAGCTATCAGCTCTCTCAGAAGAGGAAGGTGAATCTTCTAGAGATAATGAGGGTGGTTCAGCCTGGATGGGCTGCTTCTCTTTCCAGACTCTCTTAAATATAATATTTTCAAGATTAGATAAAGGAGAAGCCTTCTGCTAAGAGGTATCCGCTCGGGTATGAGGCCTGGTGTAAGCCAGGATTACACTTGATTTCAACTTTGATGATAGTTCAGTCACCAAGGTGATGGATATGCAAATCTCAACCCTTCGTTCTCACCTGATTGAAGGGTGAAGATAATTTCGTATCCTAGGGAAATGGTTTTCTAAATCACTCCCCATAAATGGCACCAAAAAATATGTTGTAGCTCCTAGAGACAACCTCGAGTTGCAAAATACCAGTGCCTAGGACATCCTAAATATAGATGTTAAATATGGGAAATGGTATGAATACCTCTGACATGATATAATTCAAGAGAATAATGGTTTTTGTGGTTCGAGAATGGAGAAGACAATTTGAGTCTGTTTTAGGTGAATTCCACTAAAAATAAGAGGGCCTACGAGGTTGCGATACTAATGGATTTTAGGTGGGACAAGTATAGAACAATGAGTAGAAGTTTTAAAATATGCAGAGATATTGAGAGAGAACTTATAATGAGCTCACAAAACACAGGCTTAAGGAGGTTAAGAATTTGTCCCCCATAAACTCAAAGGAAATGAATATGAATGAGGTGTGAAAAAAAACTGAGGTTTGTGGAGCACAAATTAAGGGAGTGAAGAAAGATTAATGCATGAGCATTAACACCTAAGCATTATGTAAACATGAATTCATGGATAAAATTGTAGACTACTAGCAGCTACATTACAAGGACCTTCAAAGAAGCATTGCATGAAAAATGATTATACATAAAAATAAGGTCACTAATAACACAAGGAAACAGATACACAATACTCATTGATCAATCTGGAATCCAAATATCATCTCTTTATTCAAATTAAATTCAGACAGCTCTCTCAAGTATATCTCTTACAACATAAGGAGCACAATCATACAAATCTATAGTAGATTTCTTCAAAATTCCTGAACCCGAATTTCACCTTATAACTTTCTATATATAGAGTTTTCCTGGAGGGTCTACGGTACTTAATCATTTATGATCGAAACATATCTATGAAATCAAAACATACTACCTAACTTGCATATCGTACATTGAACAATTACTTATGTACTAAGAGAATTAAAAGGGAATGGGGGAGAATTAAAACTAGAATGGGGTGAAATTGAGATTTCGCCAGGAAAATCATAAAAATTAAATGGGAAACAGAAAGGACATGGTCTCCCATTGAGGCCAATTATAGGGGGCCTTTATAATGGGATGGCGAGAAGCAGTTTTAGGTGGGCAGGCATGGTCGTCATCACATAGCTTCTACCGTTACTTGAAAGTCCTCTGAGTTACATTCAATCTGCTATGAAGTGGCAGTCATATAACACGTGCCTACCTATTCAGTGGATAATTCCTGAGAAACTTGAATATACCACCCCTACGTGTTCCATGAAGAATCTTGTGCTATACTTGAATTGAAAACCAATAACCTAATTTTGGAGTGGGGCGAGAGTGTTTTGTGGTATTGGATGGGGGAGGTGTGAAATGCAATGAGAATAGCCCGATGTATGTCGGGCATGCAGATTTGGAGGAAATATGGAGGGCGAAGGGAAGGAAATGATGTGGAGAGTAGGTGGGACTGGGTCGTTAGCACATATCACAACTTATGGAATTTAGTTATAGGTGCAGAGGGTGTAAACAATGAACACTATGAAGTGCGGCACAAGGAGGAGGAGAATAATGGTGTGCAAGAGTGGGACTGGAATGCAGTGGATATTACAAGTTTTAGCTTTTATTAATACGCTGTAGGGGTCAAGTTTCAAGATTTGCGATGTGTGGGGAGAGGTACCCACTGGATTTCAGCGGAGTTTTATGAATTAAAAAATGTTTAAGTAGTAAGTATTATAAGGTTTGTATGGTATAGGTAGTGCAATGGAGTATGAGGTAGAGGCGGAGCTACAGAGGTGGGGCCGACTTAATCCATTGCAAATTAAAATGGATAGACTTGTGGGCAAGCGAAATGATAAGTCAAATGTGGTGCGATATCGCAATTGCAAAGCAGTGATCACAATATTTAGAGTTTATTATCCATGCCAAACACGTAAAGTTTGTGAAATTTGATGAGGGCCCACTTTTGATAGTGATCGTGAATTGGGAAGTGGAGCAAGGGAAAAGAAATGAAAAGGTAGAGTTTGTTTTTTTTCAAAGGAAAAATGAAATGGGAAGGGAAGGGCAGTGGGGATTGGGTCCCACCTCTTATCGCATCGACTATTTTAAGGGTTCTGGAATTTTAATGTTATAAAAAAAATGTTGTGGCAGCGATATGCGATAAGGCATATGGGGTATGACCAAAGGTTTGAATGCATTTTTATATATATATCATATAAAAATAAGGCTTAATATAACATGGTTTCTCATGGAATTCTTGCCCCCTTTCACAGTTTTTCCCATCTTCACGACTTGTCCTGCATGAGTGCACGAATCGACATGAACACATTCAAGACTCTGCCATTTGCTGTTGTTTTTCTCTAACTATTTCTCTGCCTCTAATTTGTGATTTCCTTATAGGGAACACTGTTAAATGTCATTTACAGTCACAGGCTAACACAAGGAATTAGTTTCTTGGACTACACGGCCTTTGGTATTCATGTTTATCCCATAAATCTTCTTAACCTCATCGACGACCTTTTTCTCCCACCCCTTCCCTCCAAAGGCTGCCCCTAAATCCTCCCCTTGGTAAGGAAACTTGGTGATTTGATTAATGAACATGTCATTGATCAAGATGGGATCTCCTAGCCACATATAATTGTCATGCACCAGGGCAAGCAACTAGTGTAGACAAATATCATTAATCATGTTGCGCCCAAAGTGTGGGATGTTCAGCAGGTTCAACAACCCGGAAAATTCCAATCCTAAAGCCCATGTATTAGGTTCAAACTTGATTACCCCTCCGTCATAGGGCATCTTCTCTAAGAATTCGGAGGATGGAAGCTTAGGGAAATTCACATGGTCAGGTAAGTCCCAATCTTCCATCTTTTGTAAAGGAAATTTTGAAAACATGACCCCTTCAAACTACACATTCTACAGGAGAAGTGGCGTGTTGATATGGGATTTAAACTTATCTGGGTCTCTCCTGACTTTAAAAAATGGTTTTCATGGCATCATGTACTTGGGAAACTCTAACATCCAATCTCTTTCTTCGACAATATTTTCCTCGATTATCACTTCTAGTTCTTCAGCCATTGGTCTCTTTTGTCATTCACCTGGGGTTGACTTAGCCTTAAAAATATTCTTGTGCAGAGAATTTCAAGTTTTCGAGGTCTTCCCTTTCTTCGTATTATGAGGTTGAGGTTTCACCATAGGTGTTTCATCCGTGGGAGTCGCAGAGGGGGTAGGCTCTATAGCAATCATACTAGCAGGGATTAAATTTCCTAGCCCACTTTGGCGCAGGATCATGAATAAGGTTTCTAAGTACTTAGACATAAACTCAAACAAGCACCATAACAGTGACGGGCATATATCTATTAGAAAGCAAAGGGAAGTAATGTGACCCTTCCTTCCATATTTATAGTGATGGAGCAGCCTAAACGGTCTGATATCCATTGATGCCACCTCATAAATGATAAAATGGATCCAAATATGGCATAATATCCTCCATAAATGCAGGGTAGCCACTCCTCCAAATAGTAATACAACTATCTTATCTAGATTAACTGTTCCAATGGCTATTTTATGGCCCATTTGCGACTATTTGAACCTTCTGGAATAGCCTCTGCATAACTGTCACAGATACCTTTTATTTCTCAAAATTCAACACACAGGCATACTTTACCAACACTTTCTAGAATTTTTTATGGTCTTGCACCCTCTCACAACTGTACGGGGCACTAAGACACTTCTCTAGCCATATATCCATTTGGCACGCATAGGTATGGGGTCATCCCTATATGGTTTCAACCAACTTCCATTCACATACCCAGGAAGGACTTTGCCAGTTAAGTCAACCAGATGTATCACACCTCCTTCTGTGATCTCCTTGAGAATATAAGGTCTAAGACAATGAATTTTTAACTTTCCAAACAAAATCATTCTCCTTGAAAATATTAAAACTAATTTTCCTGTCATGCCAAGCCTTTTCATGTGCATTTTGCACCAGCAATATTGAATATGTCCCCCTCCAGCGCAACTAGTAGTGACTGTCGCTCTTCCATAATATCTTGATTAACTATGTTAGTTACCGCTGCAATGTGCAGACTAGGGACAATATAATCCATCGGCAGAAAAACCTCCTATCCATACACCAACCTGAAAGGAGTCTTTCTTGTCAATTTCTTGCATGTAGTTCTATATGTCCACATAAGCACAGGCGCGCACATATCCCAATCATTTCAATTAGCATTGCAGACCTTTGTGAGCGCAGTCTCCAAAATATTGTTAAAGGCTTCTACCATACCATTTTCATGTGGATGATATGGTGTACTCTTATGATGGTGTATATTAAAACCCACTGTTAAGGCTTGAATGGTCTCATTCACAAAATGTGTACCCTGGACACTCATAAAAATCTTAGAACACCCAAACCTTGTCAATATATTCTCAAAAATGAAGTATGCAGCCATTTCTATGTTGCAATCCTTCATAGGCTTAGCCTCCACCTATATGGTCAAATAATTCGTTGCAGTGATGATATAACATGCACCATTATTCTTCCCAGGAGGGTTGAGCGGTCCTACAAACTTAATGGCCCATTTATCAAAAGCCTACAAAGTCACTTGTGGTTGTAGTGTGATTCCATCTCTGCGCGAGGGTTTCCCCATTATCTAACACACATCACAAGAATGAAAATACTATTTTTCATCACTGTGCACCGTAGGACACCACAAACCAACCCTAAAAATATTTTGCATAGTTGGTTTACCTGCATAGTGACCTCCTGCAACCCCTGCATGTGCCTATACTAGTATGATCTGCATTTCAAACTTTGACACATATCGCCTCAATACCTCATCAACTCCCATCTTATACAACTAGCCAACAATCAACGTAAATTTTGTTGTGCACAAGGCCAGTTATTTCATCTGCTTAACTGTATACTCTGTAGGCGCACTTCAAGTGGTCAACAAGTGGATGATATCTGGGAGGTGGTCATCAACTACTCTAATGAAAAATAGTTGTGTGTTTGATAATCCTTCCTCCAAACTAGTTAGCTCATCTCCACCTTCAATGCACGAAAAATGGCCTGGACTTGCATTCAATCTCCCTGGCTTTACAATCACCTCAAAATCATACTCTTCAAACAATACGAGCCATCTACAAATATACCCCCCCAACACAGGCTTGTTGACCACGTACTTCAAATCCGAGTGATCAGTGAACATATTAAAATGACCTACCAGCAAATAGTGACGAAACTTCTGCAATGCATAGACCATAGGTAACCGTTTTCTCTCCTTTTTCGAGTAACTACGCTGAAAACTTAACAATTTTCTTCTCACAAATGCAATTGGGTGATCAATATCTCCAGCTCCTATTTGCATGAGTGCAACTCCTAATGCCATACGCAAAGCATCCATGTGAACATAGAATTCCTTTGTCTAGTTTGGAAATACCAATATAGACACAGTCACCATTTTCTCCTTAAGCAGCTCGAAAATCTTCTAGAAGTACTCATCCCAGCAAAAATTGGCTTCCTTCTTAAAAAACTTATCCATCGGCTCCATAATCAGTGCATAGCCTTGAATAAATTTTCTGTAATAACCAGTATGCCCCAAAATTGAGTGCAATTGCTTCACATTTGTTGGAACCCCCAGGATAACAATAATAGAAATATTAGTTCAATCAACCATCAATCCCTGTTGATAGACAATATGACCCAAGAAAATCCTAAAGGGGAGACATAATATACACTTCTTTAGATTCAGCAAGATCTAATGATTCCAACAAGTATCCAACATCAATCGCAGACTTGAAACATGCTTCTTCAGTAATCCAAATATAGTCGAGTCATAAAAATATACTTTGAAGAACTTATGTGCATACTCCTTAAACACAACTACCACCATGCATGAGAAAATAGTTGGTGCATTATTCAGACCAAATTCCATTACTGTGTATTGGAATGATCCTCATTTTTTCGCAAAGGTTGTCTTACTTTTGTCTTCAAACACCATTCTTATCTTGTGGTATTCATAAAATCCATCAGTGAATGAGTAGGCCTCCTGCTCACCCACATTGGCCAATACTTCATCAGAAAATGGAGTTAGAAAAGGGTCATGCACACAGGCATCATTCAACTTGCGTAGATCCAGATAAATCTTTATTTATCCTTTGGTCTTATTTTCTTGGACCGTCATGGGGCTTACCTAATCTAATGCTTATACTGGTTCAATGATCCTTGCAACAACCATTTTCTCCAGCCCCTTCTTCACCTTCTACTTATACTTAGGATTCAACCTATAAGGGTGTTGCTTGACAAGCCTACCATATGGTTTCAAAGTGATCTTCATCACACAAATATCCTCGACAATACTTTTTAAATATGAAAAATTTGTGGGAAACAAGTCCTCATATGTAATATCCCAAAATGGGAACAACAACAATATTAAACAATACCGCTTCAGAAATAACACAGTTTAACAAAGTAAGTACAGGAGGCCAATATGGAGGCTCAAAATTTACTTATACATCAGCAAATTAGATTTATAATGAGGCCCATACAATGCATAATAGGAAATAGAAGACCAAAATGGAAGAAATCCCTCAAAAGAGGTGCTGCAAACACATGTATTTACTGCAAAAAGGATTGACAACGTTATTTTATAGAGAATAGAGTAGCTGATTATTACAACTTAGATCTAGAGCTGAATAATGCATGTACATTCAGATCTATGACAGATCCATACACTATAGAGTCTCTACTTTACATATCGCTTGGGGTTTTCAGCAAAACATGAAGCACATGGAGTAGATCTCAGATCTTATGCAGCAGATCTGTAGAATGATTCAGAATTTTTGAAGCATATATAGGAGTATTCAGATCAGATCTGAATATTACATGGAATAGATAAAAAATCCATGGATCTCCATAGTGAAGGGCAGATCCCCACCACTAGAGATCACTCCTCAAAGTTTTCCAAAACTCCCTGCAACTTCCCTCTTTGTAGATAACACAGTCCTGGAAGATAAATTGCACTGTAGACTTGATGGAAAGTTTGGCCTAATGCCAAGGTATGGATCTGAAGCTCCAATGATCCAATACACTCTTGTCAAGGGGATAGAAGACTTTCCAACTGAAAAGAGGCACTAGATTGACCTAGATTTGAGTAGATCTAGTCTGCACTTGTTGCAGCTTACAAGGACAACCAAACCCTCAATAGGATCTACATTGTAGTTGGAAGATGGAGCTTGGCCAAATGCCTAATAGTGGACAATATGTGAAAGACTCCTCCAATAACTACTTAATGGAAGAGGTGGGATATATGTAAGAGAATGATATATGTCTAAACAGAAAATATATTCATAAATATAATCCAATCAAAAACCTTCTTCTTCTATCCTCCTATTCCTTTTAGAAGATGAATGTCTTGAAAAACCCTAAACCATCTTAATGATTTATCTCCTTTCACATGTGTAGCCTCCATCTAAAACTGCACTGTGCATCTAGGTGGTTCACTGCATCTAGACAATGCTATTGATTTGGTCATGGTTTACCCAGTCAAACAGCTCAATCCCTTCCATACATAAGGGTGTTTTATTAAGATAGCCCAGATTTAACCTTGTTCACATGGGGCATTGATTTATTCACTATTTTTAGGAGTGTTTATTGTCCTCCTTTACACATTTATTCTTGCAATAAGAAAATACAAAAAAATTGTATATTCCCATTAGCTTGGGCTAATTGGGAATATTACAGTCCTCCCATCCAAATTATTTCTTATCCTCAAGCAACTGATAGGGTGAGTGTTGCAACACTTTTCCTCCTCCATTGGTGACACCATCAAGGATCAGGATTTCTTCACAAGCTAAGTGTTCACCAATCCAACCCTCCATGAATTGCTCCTCCAAATTCATTATGAGATGTACATAATCCATCCCACAAGGAGTCAAGAACTCACATGAAAAAAACATGGCTGAACCAATACTCTCACTAAAACATGTAGCATAAGGTACATGGAGAGTCTCCATCCCATGAGGTACATACATGCTCCCATCCTCCCTCCATACAACCCATAAAAAGTACAATTATATCATCAATGTATGGAAGTAAAACTACATACAAGAAAATATAAATTTGAGCATGAGGAGGTGGGTCATAGTCCCACATATGGTACCAACATAGTGCATCTCCTGCCTGCATCAGATCAAGGTGTGGTAAGTCATTTCCCTACCACTTACTTGCTGCACATGTCATCTCACTATGGCTGAAAGTGTGAGATATGTTTGGTGCTTTTGGGAAGCACCCATCATGAAAGTAAATCTCCCTTTGCACATCATGGGAGTGGCCAAGTTTAGAAATTTTAGTGGCCCAATAGTTGCCATGAGATTTACGTGATACATCACTCCTTTTAGGGGCCATGGCATACACAAAAATGGTAAAAGAACATGTACAATCAAAAAAATAAACTTGCTTTACATGATCATATATTTTACCAACATTGTCTCTCATACACATGGATTTGTGCATGGATCTTTCTCCTCTCTCAAAAGAAAGAAGAAATGGTTGAAATGACTCTTGCATAGAGTCCCTTGGCTACCCCAACTCCACATAGTTCATGCATTCTTGAAAATTCTCATGTATCTCTCCTCCAAAGCCTTCCCATCAAAGCATCCCATGATAGTGTTGTAGGCCCTTTGTAGCATCCTCCCCTTGAGCTTGGAGGCTCTACGCAAGAAGACCCTATCACGATGATAGATGTGTTGAACCCTTAGTTAAATAGAGAAGGGGGGTGAGTCAGTTTAATGTAGTCATGCTCTTGTAAAACTTTATTTTACACTTATTTACATATTCATTTCATGATCAAATTAATATACAATGAAACAAAAATCTTAATAAGTGAGCAGTAGGTATTAAGCAGATTAAATACAGAATATCAACATATAATCATCATGCACATAGAAAATATATATAACTGGAAACCCATAAGGCAGAAAACCACATCTTATTATTGTTGTGTTGCAAAGGCAAGCTCCAAATCTCTCTCACCCCTGATTTTCTATAGGCTCCAACCTACAGGAGGCTACTACCTCAATTATGCAAGCTACAACTTGGAAGGATGCTCCAAATCCCATCTATTTCTGCAAGCTACAACCTACAGGAGGCTCCTACCTGAAGCAACTACAACTAGAAATCTTATCAAGCTACAACTTGATATGGAAGAACCAATTTCCTCAGTGTACAATAAAATCATATGCTTATTTACCTGGATATCAACTATGTTCTTCCTTCTTCACTGTTGTCCTCCATCCTTCATATCTGCCTTTTATTATCTATGGATCTTCACAGCTTCTCTGTCTGCTCCTTCTTCTTCTTACACTCTCTAACTATTCTATGCATGCTGATATTAAATGTTTTATATAGATAGCTTTATGACTATTTTCATTCTACAAAGAATATTAAGTGAACATGCACGACTCTTTGCCTTCCACCATCTCATTGTCTTGCTCATCATTTCAGGAGGTTACAACACTGTCTACTCATTTCAGAATTAAATTGGAATTTTTCTTTACCTACGGAGACTTGCCTTTGCATCACATACAACAAAAATAATTAATTCATTTACAGTTACAATTACAATAAATATATTTCAATTCAGCCCTTTCATCTCTTGGTTTTCTGATTACTTTGTCTTCTCTACCTGTTGTCCCTTTATCTTCTCTATCTTTTGTTATATTTCTAACTGTTCTGCACGGGAATGAGTCCTTTTAATTGCGCAAGCCTTTCCTTGCCGTGTTCAATATTTTCTTTTTGTTTTACATTATAATCCTCCTTTACTCTCCGAAACGATTTAACAAAGGAAATTCACATACTTCCGAACTTGAAATGCTTTAGGTTTTATCTTTGATCTGTATCGCGTCCGCTCTCTTTATCGCACTTCACGCTTCAGCATTCCCATGTGTTTGTGCGATTTTTCTCCTTCCTCAATTGCGATATGCGAAAGTAATATTGCTTCGCAATATCACAATATCGGCTATCACATATAGTTTACCATACCATGCGAACCCATATCATATGCGATATGCGATCGCATCGCATCGCATCACATCTTCACGTTGTATCGCATCGCCACTTCGTGGTATGCGATGGACTTCGCATCACCGATGTGCGCTATAGCGTTGCGCTGCCACGTGTCCCTTCACATTGCCACATCACATCACAAGTTTGCATCCATCCAGCGGCTATCGGATTCGCTTGCGATGTCCGATATGCGATCGGGTCACACTTGATTCCAATATAATCTCTGTCGTTTATCTCCTTTAATCTCATCCATTGATTGCGATGATCCACAACTGTAATTTTGGGCTTTAGGAAAGTGATTCCTAGTTTAGGGCACTGCGGAGGCACTCTTTGGTATGGAATAATCATCGGGCTTGTGCTACCATAGTGAATGACAATGGTCGATCTGCGGTCAACACCCGATGGGCGGGTCAACTGCTGAGGCACCCCCTTGGGTTAGCCATTGGGTTGTTTGTGCCCCCACAGTACCGTTGATCCCAGATCAAAATTAACCCCACTCATAAGATGTCCACAAGGTTTATCCTTCATTGCCTCTGTGACACTGCTCCCACACCTTTTATCATTCCGCTCTTTTATATACTTTTTTCTTTAAAACAAAACACGTCAACAAAATGTATTGGCCCCACAGTATGCCTCCCCTTAACTCACAATTTAGTTATACCAAAGAATGTTGAGTCTCCACCATTGATCCTAGAATGATCCAATGGTCATCGCATTATCACGTGCCAACTAGCCCCAATGGATAAAGTTTTTGAACCTACGCGAAATAGGCAGTTTTTCTTTGCGACGTGTCACTTCCAGAGGTCTATCACATTCATTTCAGCTTTTACCACTTACCACTTTGGATGCACACGAATACCACCGCCGGTTCATGAAACCACTCAGACTATTTACAAACACTTATTTCAACCATATCCACTCGATTATTCATACATTCCGAATTTTTCCTTTCAATTTCGTTCATTGATACTTCAGATCCAATGGTTGTTGTACTCGCATTTCATTCTGCTCCACTGTTCCATAAGTTATGTCGATAACCAGAGATTTCTGCTTCTACCACTCTTTCATTGAATGTTACACTATAACACAGCTCCGAACACCCTCTAACCTTATTACTCTACACAGTGTGATTTGGATATCAAATTTCAAGGTTACGTTTTAACAACTTCAAGGGCATCGATCCATTCAGTGATCGATGCTCAATTTGGACATACGCTTTCTATCAGAATTCAATTTCAATTGAATGTTCACTTCTTAAACACATAGTCTCATACCATTCCTTTGAATTTTCCCGATTCATCTGCATACATATATATTGTGCCAAACCCTGATTTACACTCGAGTTAAAACTAAATCAAGCATTCAATCAATGCACACCATGATTCAGAAATCAAATTCCTCCATATATACATATATACATATAATGAAATAATTAAATGGGATCTCTTCTCTTTGGCCTGATATTCTGATCAATGGCTCTTCTTTCTAATTTTCCCGTAGGATTTCAACAACAACAGAAACCCTCTCTATTAAAAAAAAAAAATACTTCCTGTCTAAACCCTCCTCTTGTAGCCTCTGCCACTTTACTTTCTTTCTCTGCAACAATTCCATCTGAATCTGATCTGCTCCCTTGTCTTGGTGCTGCTCCTTTGTTCTTCTTTGCCATCAATGACAATATTTCCAACAATCTCCCCCTTTGGCATTGATGGAAATACTCGAATGCTTCCTTCAGGACTTCCTCTACTTGTTTTTTAGAATACCCTTTCTTCTTTTTCTTTCTTTTCCTCCCCCTTTGACATCAATGACAAAGGGTTTCACATTTCCTAATGTATTTTCAATATTTTTATTTCCTGTGATCTTGAGGACCTGTTCCATGCACTACTCCATTGTTCTAGCTCTTTAATGAAAATTTATTGACTGCTCTCCCCTTGGAATGATGCTTTCTTGTCTGATATTGACTATCACTTTTCTTCTGCACTGATCCTGTTTCTTGTATGCAACCCTTATCGTTATTATTTTTTATTTTTTATTATTTATTTATTTATTTATTTTTCAATCATATCAGAGAGTAACATCTGCAAACACTGTTACACCATTTTTTGGTCATCTAACCTATTATCATTAGATGGACCCAAGTACACCCTGTAAGACCAATTTTACTCCAAGCAACATTGCTTTCACTATGAAAATAACTTAGTAAATCACCTTTATTAAGTTATTTATGGTCTAAACAGGAAAACCAATAAGGAAATATTAAATAATTATACATTTGTTTTATTTTCCTCAAGAAATAATTAGTTAAACAATATTTTAATTAATATTTCTAGTTATATTTAACCCAAAACAAGGAAATTAATTAAATAAATCATTATTTATCTTATTATTTTCTAAAGAATAATTGTTTAAATCTTATTTAAATAATATGCTTTATTAAATATGACTAATTCACCCTTAATAATTAAATAAATCATTATTTGTTTGATTATTACTCAACGATTTCCTTCAAATGATAAATAAATCATTTATTTATTTATTATTTACAAATAAGGGGATTTGACTCAAGTCAAATACCTTTTCCCTCCAACAAATATAATAAAATATTCCATAAAAGTTGGATCTAGAGTTGGTTAATAATATTTTAATTATGTACCAAGATTTAGACTAACTCAATATTTTGTTATAAATAGAAGAGTTTTCCCATTCATTTGTCACCTTTTTTTCCCTAAAGATCACTCTGGATCTCAACACTTGGTCTGGCTATTGATCCACAATCATAGCCATACTTTTTCATTTTTGTCTAGGTTTTCTACACCAACAATAGAGAGGAATTGTAAATATGAAGTGCTGAGGACTTTCAAGAACCCATCCCATTGAGGAGAACAAGGAACACCCTCTTGTGTTTTCCTCCCAAGTGCCATTAATAAAAATATTCATTGGATATATTCTTGTCTTGTCTATTGGATCTATGGAGTAAATATTTTTTTTCTACTGTTTAATGTCTTTTAATGCATAGATCTAGATTTTTGAAGCATTTGTCTTGATCATCTAATTGCAGATTTGAAGATATTAGCAGTGATTTCTGCTATTAGGGTTGTTTTTTATGCGCAGCTAAAGTGGTATTTTTTCGTAGGCTTCAAATCAAGATTCATACTAACAACTGGCGACTCCACACGAGTTTACCATTACGACCGCTGTCATTTTTCTAATCCTTGCATATCCAGCTGCTTCAAACCCTAGGATTT
Source organism: Pinus albicaulis (assembly GCA_034641835.2). Classification (NCBI taxonomy): domain Eukaryota; kingdom Viridiplantae; phylum Streptophyta; class Pinopsida; order Pinales; family Pinaceae; genus Pinus; species Pinus albicaulis. The sequence continues at coordinate 1,325,346,130 of CM076575.1, read as the reverse complement.
CTCTTCAGCCCCTCATTTTACTTTTTCTTGATGTTGTTTTTAACCCATAAAACCCTAAAACGATAAAAATTCTAACTTTCGCGTGTTTTCGGACCCATTGCAAAGGTGACAAACATCAGCCGCAGCTGAGACGAAATTTTTTTCTGAAACCTACCGCTGAGAGTGCCAGAAGTGAAGGTCACACTTTTCTGCCCAAATCCTGCGACTTGGACCTCCAGGGCACACTTTACAGCCCAAAAAGTGCGACCTTTGCTGAAAACAGGTCAAAAAATATGACTTGGACTTTCTCCAGGGATTTTTCTGAAAGTTTTCTGGGTTTTACTAAGCCTCTGTTCAGGGTTGTCTGACCTTCGTCTCCGCCCATTTTGGACCTATACTTGTTCTATTTTTCTCAACTAAGTGGGAACCTGACCCCCTAGGGCTTCAGTACCCTCCACGTTTTGTGGACGAGTGTTTGCTGTTGGAGTTTGTCTGAAATTTCAGAGTCTTCAACCTTTTTTTTAGATCTGATACCTCATCTTCAGATCCACTTCAGATCGGCTTGTTATCCATCCAAATCACCTCATCTAGATTTGTTTGGATTTTCCTTCAGGGTGCACTCCTCTTCCCTCCTGGAGATAGCCTTTCGCCACCTCTTGTTACAACAATTTTTCTCTGATTTGTTGTTGTTTTCTACACCACTTTCCAACAGATTTTGTCTTTTAGATCTCTGTCCCTCTTGACCCTAGATCTATTAGCCTTTTTTAGTGTGTTTGAATTAGTTTTTTTACTCACCTATAGACTAGTTGTTGAGAGACCCGCCTCCTTGGATCTAGATTGGTGCATTATCAACTATTTATTTTCTGTTTTGCATGCCTATATACTAACATTTGCAGGTTTATTTATAGCTATACAACACACTTTTTATTTTTTCTCTACAAATGTCTGGGTTTAAAAATTAAAATTTACACACTTTTACACACACACCCTAAGAAAAAAAGGGCTTGGTTAACACCGCCAAGAAAAGACGCTAAAAATTAAAATCAATTGATTCTGCACCTCTTTGCCCTTGTTCCGACATTGTAATAAGTTGATCTTGCACCTCCCTGCCCTTGTCAGTCTCTTTTTCCTTGGTTTCGTGTGTGTGTCGTCATTGCTCAACCTCCCACGGGCTCTGATTTTCCTCGAGGGGGGGGGGCGGGGGTGCAGCGCCTCCTGCACATCTTCCCCTCTTGGTAGCACGTATTCAAGGTACATCATGCCTCCTGTCTTTTCCCAACCTCCTGTATACCACACTATTAACCAACCTCTTCTGTCTGGTACCCCCGATGACCAGATTCTCATGATGAAATCCGATCAACCTTCAACCATATATGTCAATATTCAGACTTAGTCCCGTCAGTACAACAAGCCTCCCGCTGTGTCTGTCCCCGAGCCACCTCCTTCGGTCTCTATAGAGCCTCTTTCGACACCTAATGGCCCCTTGAAGATCCCTCAGCCTAGGGCGGAGGTTCATACCAAGATCCATAAGGGTCCACTACGCCTAAGTGCTACTTCTGGCAAAGTCGCCCATTCGTATAGCATAGTAGATGATTTGGCACAATCCCTTGCTAGCATTTCAACGCTGTAACTCCTCCAGTTGTTCCCTTCACAACGAAAATCTATTATGTCTTTCGTGGGTGCTGTATACCCTTTCGAAATTTGATTGATTATCTTTGATGTTGATCAGTCAGAACATCCTCCTCTCCCTACTTCCGTCGCTTTCCAAATCCTAGTCAAGATCTGGAACGCCAACATTTCTCGGTGCATTATTGATGAGGGGTCATCCACTTGCGTGATGTCTGCTTTGGTTTGGAAACAACTTGGATCTCCTGAGTTGGTTGCTTCCACGATCACTCTCCGAGCATGGGATGGCCATGCCTCCAAGCCCATTGGCTTATTCCGCAATCTCCCTATCACTCTTGCAGGAAAGATGGTTTACGTTGATGTAGAAGTCATAGACACCCTCTTGGATTAAAAATTTATATTGGGTCGTAGCTACACTTATGCGATGTCTGCTATCCCTTTCGCAGTTCACTGCAAGATGTATTTCCCCCATAATAGAAATATAGTCACCATTGACCAGTTTACGTATTACGAGCCGAAGTCTTAGACCTCCCCTGAGTCCACTATCTCTTCGGTGGCCAACAAGCAAACCGTCGACCCTTTGACCAGTGTCTCACCTGGCATCTACAAGGACTCCTCCTTACTTGGTACATTTCCTAGAATTCCTCCTCCTATCTCTGATCCCATCTCATCAAATGTTAGGATGATGCAATCGTCTCGGGCTTCGCTCAAGAGGCCCGCCTCGACTAGTCAGTAGCCCCCTTGCCCTCCGCAGCCGTTTGCTAGCCCTTCAATGCGGCCTATTGGACCTCCTCCTCCTAGCCCTTTAGTTGGTACTCATGAGCCTATTTATCCTCTTAGGTAGGTTCCTCTAGGCCTTAACCATTTAGGAGCTGTCCCACCTGGCCATTACCCCTCCGGTCAGATACCATTCCTAGTCCCCACACCAGGTATCTATACGACACCTGTCATGCCCACCCTCTCTCTTCCTAACTTGACCATTGGGTTCCCGGTTTGGTACCTTGATCCTCCAACCACCACCCCTCCAGGTCAACCTAAAACTTATCTTACTCTAACCTTGGTTCAGCTGGTGCCCCTGACTTCTCCCGTTGCCACAGTGCCTCAACCACCTCAACAGGATCTGCCCCCTATTGCGACCGCTTTAGGTAATAATGGCAGAGCTTGCAAAAAGGCCTGAAAGGAAAAAGCTGCCCCAACTGACCTTGCAAATCCTCCGCCTCCAAGGCCCTGCACTTTGTGTGATGTCGTTGGTCATGCCACCCATACTTGTCCCGAGTTGCCCCGCATCAAGCCCATGGTTAATGTTGTGTTCCCTGATTCTATGGTCCCTGAAACCTCTGCTTATTCATCGACCACAACCAAGAACACCAAGACTATTCACACCAAGCACCCTTGTGCATTGTGTGGTCTCCGTGGCCATTACTCCCATCATTGTCCCCGCCTTACACATTACCGTGCCTCTTTGGAGGTAGTTCGGGAGTACGATATTGAACAGAATCAATCCGCTTCTCGTGTGGTTGCACAGTATGTTGTAGGCCAGAATGAGGATTTACCCACTCCTATTGACATTCCCCCCCTGATGTCGAAATGACAGAGCATGCAGCCACCATCCTCTACCTTTCATCATCCTTGAGACCCTCAACAGAAGCTCCCTCTAAATCTTCTCCTCTTGTTTCGTTTGACCTCCTTTCAGTGATCACCCCAGGCTCAACATTAGTAGATCCTTCATATACTTGTTCTTACATCATCCCCCACGATGATGCGCATGTGAGCCTTTCTTCTCATGATGATGAGTCAGGTAGCCTCGCTGCATCATGTGGTCTCCCTTCCTCCTGTCCTTCCACCTCTTGTTATGATGACGACATCATGGAAGCCACTTCCACCCCTGAATTCATCTTTCCCGCCCATAAATGAGATGCCACCATCGTTACCCTTGGTAACTTATACATCCTAAGCTCAAGCTACGCCTCTAGTAGCTCCCACACTCCCCCTCACCAGCGGCATGCGGGAAGTAGACATCCTACCCAGATCACTCCCTTCTGTAGAGTGCATTTGATTTCTACTATGCACTCAGGTTTCCAGCATTGTTCTTCCTCCTCTCATTTATTGTATTATGACACCTTTCAGAGGGACCCCCCATCAACACCTTATATTGGTTTTGTCGATGGTGCAAGTTGCTACTCCCGGAATTTAGCTACGGTCGGTTGGGCCATTTTTAACACTTTACATGTGCTTGTTCTTTTGAACATTGTATGCATTGGTACTGCTATTAATAATTAGGCCAAATATGATGCTGTACGAGGTTTATTGGACGATTCCCTTTCACATCGCATCCTCCACCTTCATGTTTGTTTAGATTCCCTACTTCTTGTCATACAATTTAATGGTGTATATCGTGTGCATAATCCTATCCTTTTTAGAAGATATTTACGAGTGAAGCTTTTGATGCGTGAATTTGAAATCATTACTTTCAGTCATGTACCTAGAGCAAAAAATCACTATGTAGATTGCATTGCAAACCATATTCTGGATTTCCATTTAACACACACATTTAACACAAGACAATAACATAAAAATATCAAAATGATGCATATCCATAGTATGTGTCATATAAAATGTTTTAGAGTTCATCAACTCTGATACATATGACATGCCCATAGCATGTTACAAAAACTAAAAAATGGGGACACCACATGCCCCTGAACACTAATCACTATTTGGAGGATCCCGAGCCAGTGGCTCTTCCCCCACAGCTCGTAGATCACACACACTCTGTCCGGCCATTGCCATGCGTCGCATTACCCCTCGCTATTCCGAGGGTAAACCAATACATGGCTCTATGTACTGGTCATATAAGTCTTGCCATTTGCACTCCAAAACACTGGTCAGAAGCCTCTCACATCTATGAAGGATTTCCTCCACAAGGGTTGTTGTGTTCTCATTTTGCTGTGTCCTCGATCCACTAGATCCTGCGGCCCCCAATACTGGAGTTCGCCCCATGTACCCGATTGGTTTTACTGGTGCTGTATCTGCATACCAAAAGTAAAAGAATCAGTGCTACATACAATATTCTAAAAAATTTACATGCACATAAAATATTAGCAATTTGGCACTTACCATCGGGTCCCCATATGCGACCAGGTGGAAGTGGCAGATTTGGGTCCCCATAATAACTCATCCCACTATAGGGATAGTCATCTATATACATTGGCATTTTATCCCAATGAACAAAGAAATCAGGATAGAACACTCGTCCAACTGCTCCACCTCCTCCTCTGCATAGTATTCGCCCCCACCGGCGCATCCTAGGCTCTCGTGGGCCCCCATCTAGGAGCTGTATGTGAGGTCGAAATGTCAGGATCTTCTCAAAGAAGAAAGAGCACAAAACTATACCATATGCACAGTCATGGTTCACTTTCCGCTTACATAGCGATAACTGTAATTTCAATGACGACAACATCATCTGGGTCCACCCATAGTAGGTCCCACTCAAAACACTCTCCAAAAGCATCATTGTCCCCCCCTTAATGTGATGGAGTGCTTGGCTGCCCAGGATTCGCAGCACCGATGCAACCACAGCACGGGTCTCTAACCTCTCCAAATCCCCGATGGGTATCCAAGTCCCCTTGACTTGGAGACCTGGCTGACAATGGAACTCTACAAACTCTATGATATTCTGCCCATGTGGTAATACTGGCTGAGTAGTCCCTACCATATGAAGTGGTGGGAGACTAATCAGGAAATATATATCCTAGACCGTCAACTTGATCCGGTGCCCCTGCACTATAAATACCTCATGTTCCGGATCCCAATAGCTGACAATCTGGGCCAATAAGGGCTCCCCATCTCTCATCAAAGGGTTATCCACAAACCTCAGAACCCAAAACCTGGCCAAAGAACTGCGGACACCCTGATCCTCTCAGATCTCCGACCGTAACGCGCCTAGGTCTCTCTCTCTCTAGATGATCCGTCACTTTGCCATACGTACAAAAAAAATCATATTTATCAGTATACAGATAGGAAATACTGTTTCTCATCAAAAATCCCTAGTGCTCAGTCAAAAAAGAAACACAAAAACACCCCTCCCGGACAGGACACACTTTTTAGGCCCAAACCTGGGACAGGTCGCACTTTTTTGGCCAAAACCTGCTATCGAGGTCACACTTTTTGCCCCAAAAAGTGTGACCTAGCCGTGAGGAGGAGTAGGGGGTTGTTCCTGAGCCTTAGGGGCCTAATCTGAACTTTTAATCCACTGAAAATAAAGATTAGGGTTAGGCCTCTTACCTGCAACTGACAGATCTCGATTCTAACGGTCGGTTTGTCCGCTACAATCGCCGCAAGATTTAGGGCCATCTCTCCTCTCCACATTCATCATAGATCCACATGCAAATGAATGATTTTGGAGGGAAAATTCCTTATTAAAAGAGAAACCCCTATTTTTTCTTTCACCTGCTGCGATCGAACCATAGCTCCGTTTACCAAACCGTCCACGCCATTGGAAAGCTCTCACCGAGCCCTCAAATGGATATCTATTAGTTTTTAGTGATTTTCTACTTCACCGAGACACTTTTTTCCCATGAAGTGCCACATCACCCTTCCGCAAAATCGAATTTCTTCACCTGCAACACTCGTACCGGGGGCACCATGTTGCCTCCATACTTGTGCATGCTCATGTTGATTTTCGTCATGAGTTACCATAATGTACTCATGCCTTTATGGTCCCCATTAGACCATTCTCTTTTGTGGAGGCACCATTGAGTCACCCTTATTTAGAGCATCCGAGTTGAGTCATCATTGCTTTCATGGATTCTATCTTGAGTCCCTTCGCACCTCGCTATAGTCCTCCATCCTTCATTTCTTGGTCTCTCTCTCGTGTCACTCATTATGGCCTTCAGCCCCGCTGTCCCCTATACCCCATGATATTGTGTCAGTCGCTGCCAGGTCATTTATGCTGTTTATGCTCTAACAAGGGAAGTTGTTCGTTCACTACTCCTTCCAGCCCATTTCATCATCATCATTGGTGTTACTCTGTTAGTCACTTTACTATTTTCTCTCATGCCTTAGTTGAGGATCCTTTATTGCCTCACCTATGGCAGACCTCCTTCTGTCGACATCAGCTTATCCATTCCAAAAGACAGGTCTAGAGAATGGTGTACCTTGGTTCCAACTTCCACTGTTGTTCGGTGCCTCGGATCAGGCAAAGGGACTCCTCATAGCCCTTTGACTTGATTGTTTCTCAGCTTCAACTCCCTTTCAGCATGATCGAGATCCATATACTTGATGGTCCAGTGATTTAGCAGCTGACATCAGTGATTCTCGGGTGTGTGTGAGATGTCTCAGCCCTCATGAGGGGGTGGCCCTATAGGTAGCCCCCCACACACTCGGATGACCTCTTCATTACAGCCTTAGATGCAACTCCTTCCATTTGATGATGTCGGCCTCAGCCAGTTGCAGCACCCTTTTGTTTGCATGTATTAGTCAGATTTTCAGAGCCCTTTCCTATTTTCAAGGGCATCTGGGTTGTATTTATATCTCATGTACTCAGATATTATTGTACAAGTCCTGGTTGTTATCCCAGGCACAATATGTATGTGGGATTCATTATCGTGTTATTTATCTGGCTCATGTTTATGCCAGCATTATGCCGTCTCATGGTTTTCTGGATGCCTTATTGTTTGTACTATTGCCTCGGCGGGTGTAGGTATGCCTCCCCTGCCACCTATAGCAAGTACTCACTCAAAAAGACTTGTCTCACTGCAAGTTTCCTCCTCAGGGTCTATTTCTTTTAGCACTTTGGTTTACCTTATACTTCTCTCTCTTTGACTTCCCCTTCGATGTCTAGTGATTGAGTTCTTACAACGTACTTCGGTCATACAATTGGCTCCTAACGCTCATACGCTGGGGGGAAATCTGTTACACCATTCTTTGGTCATCTAACCTATTATCATTAGATGGACCCAAGTACACCATGTAAGACAAATTTTACTCCATGTAAAATTTCTTTCACTATGAAAATAACTTAGTAAATCACCTTTATTAAGTTATTTATGGTCTAAACAAGAAACCCCATAAGGAAATATTAAATAAATATACATTTGTTTGATTTTCCTCAAGAAATAATTAGTTAAACAATAGTTTAATTAATATTTCTGGCTATATTTAACCCAAAACAAGGAAATTAATTAGATAAATAATTATTTATCTTATTATTTTCTAAAGAATAATTGTTTAAATTTTATTTAAATAATATTCTTTTTTAAATATGACTAATTCTCTCTTAAATAAATAAATAAATCATTATTTGTTTGATTATTACTCAACCATTTCCTTAAAATGATAAATAAATCATTTATTTATTTATTATTACTTAATCACATCCTTAAAATGATAAATAAATCATTAATTTATTTATTATTTACAAATAAGGGGATTTGACTCAAGTCAAATACCTTTTCCCTCCAAAAAATATAATAAAATATTCCATAAAGTTGGATCTAGAGTTGGTTAATAATATTTTAATTATGCACCAAGATCTAGACTAACTCAATATTTTGTTATATATAGAAGGGTTTTCCCATTCATTTGTCACCTTTTGTTGCCTAAATATTGTTAGGACCTCACTATGTATCATTTTTACTATATATTTTGACACCACCTTACCTTTATAACCATGTTTAAAAAGGATTCCATCATCATTTTCATTCACTTTATCCAAAGGTATATAAAATACTCTTCTTTATTATATATTTAATATGTTTACATATAATTCCATATTACTCTTATATTTGATCATTAATCGAAGGTATATTGTTGCTAACATAAGTCTAAAAGATCGCAGATAAATTATGTGCTGTGCTGGAACAATCGGCCATTGCTGAAACAGTCAAACTCCGTTGCTGAAACAGCCGACTCCGTTGCTGAAACAGTCGACTTCGTTGCTGAAACAGTCAGCAGGCACGCAAATTCCACCCTATTCGTAATTTGCGATTCTGGAAGAGAATTTTGTGGAAAAATGGCAACAACATGAAGACGTGGTTACACAGATTATTCTGAAGATAGTACTCTTTTTGTATCTGTTGTAACGATATATTTTTATGGAAGAACAGAATAGCCCTGTTTTAAGAAAGAAGAACAGATTTAGGGATAAATATAGATTTGCTCTACTGTAATTGTAAGAGATGTCTCCTCTTTAAAAAGAGGAGACATCATCATTAGAGGAGAGCTCGAAACTACAGGAGAACATTGTGTTTGAGAGGACAGGAGATAGACTCCATTTGTAATGTATCATTTCTTTTGACAGATGAATAAAATTTCCTTTTGAGCACTTCAATTTAATCCTTTCCCTGGGGAATCTTGTGAGAAGGAAAGGGCCTGCCTTCCTCACAAGATTCACCCGACTGTCCTGTATTTTGTTAGATTTCTTTATGACATTCGCACTTTACTTTGATTCTGTTTGTTGAAACACCAGTTACACAGTTCTGTAGTTTATTGAGCATTCTTTTTCCTTTAACGCTGCATGTGTTTAGTACATTCATTCTTAAGAAGTTGAGAAATCCATTTCTGTTATTTGTTTGAATGTATGATTGATGCTGGGAAGCAGGTGCTGAAGATTCCTACAAAGGAATAGGGTCCTGTTCCCATTGATTGCCTTTATTTTCCCTGCAGTGTGATTAGAAACAGGAGACAGGTGCTGAAGGTTCCTGTTCATGGGAATAGGGTCCTGTTCTCTTGAGTTTATCTTTTCTACAGAGTGATTAGTGTCAGGCAGCAGGTGCTGAAGTTCCTATTTAAAGGAATAGGGTCCTGTTCCCTATTATGGTTGATTGGTTTCCTTTCCTGCAGATTGATTTCCCTTTATTTGGATTCTAAACTGCAATATAGGAATTACTTCTGCTATAACATCAGTAACTTCAACTTTGATTAAACAGGGTGTGAATAATTAGATTTATATGATTAATAGTTGTGTGGCTTTTTACTACAACATTGTTTTTGCTTTTGAAATTGAGCATATCCAGTGCGTGATTGTCTTTGGAATAAACAGACTTCCTCGGGTTGACAATTTATGTGGAGCTTGAATTGTTAAAACAATTAAAGCGACCAACATTTTGGCGCCGTTGCCGGGGAAGGCAATTATAGATTTCAAAAGCATTAATATTTTCTTTCTAGATGTGCAGATTGTATGAGAGGACGCAGAACCCAGAAGAAAACTAATCCTACAGGTGGCAAGGGCAAAGGAAGGGGAGGAAGAAAGACTTTCATTGACGAGATTGTATCAAAGGCTGAATCATCACAGAGATTAAGTTCTCGAAGACCAAAAATTCAGCACTCCCCTCAATCAGATTACAAAATAGAGGAAGTTGTGGGTCCTGAAAACATAGAGGAGCCAGTGATTAAAGAATCAGCAGTCAGTGCTGGAGAGTCAGAAGAAAGTGCTAGCAAATCAGCAGAGCACGTTGAGGAAATAATAGAGAGTATTGGACGGCCAGTGGAAAACATTGAGGAGCCAGTAGAAGATCTTGACGATCGAGCAAGTGCAGTAGGAGAATAGACAATGGAAGGAAACAATGAAGACTTCTTTGGTGGAGGACATGTAGATCCTGAAGGAGAAGGAAAGGATGAAAATTCTCTCTCTACCTTGGGATTTCCTATCAGTGATCTCCCTAGAGGAACAACTCCTATGAAAAACATTCCATTGTCAGCTTTACCTAACTTCCATGGTTTATCCTATGAAGATCCGGATGAATTTATTTTTGAATTTGATATATTATGCAGAAGTTATGATTATGTTACTAATGCTCAAAAGTTGAAACTGTTTCCAGCAACATTAAAAGGGAATGCTTTAAGATGGTTCATGAATCTTGGGAGTCAGGTAATCACAACATGGGAGCAGATGAAACAGAAATTTCTGCATAAATATCAAGACTACTGTCGGACGAGAGAAAAGAAGGATGAACTATTCAATATGGCACAAAAGCCGGATGAGAATCTGGAGGACTATGTAGAAAGGCTGCAGTACAATATACAGAGATCTGATCATCCGAATATAAGTAAGGAAATTCGCAAAACAATATTACTTAGAGGTTTAAGGGATGATTGTTTAGACATGTTAAACATGCTTGGCAAGGGAGATATATCTAAATAATCATATGATGAGATTGTTGAACTTTGTAAGAGGTGTTCAAGGGGAGCTGCAAGGAACAGAGTAAGTAATAGAGATCCCACCTATTCAAGAGTGTAGAAATCAGCCAGTGGGGGAGCAACAAGAGCTGAAATAGGTAATTTACTTGAAGAATTTAAAACTGAGATGTTAAGTTCTTTTTCTTCACAAATTGACACTTTGCAGGTTAAGAAGAAGCAGGCTGAAGCAGAAGCAACTCTGGCTGTCTTTTGCCCGAAGTGCAGAGACAAACATCCACTAAGGGAGTGCCCATTGGAAAAAATACCAATCTGCACCCTTTGTGAGAAAGATCATGAGACATAGCAATGTCCATCTCTACCAAGAATAAAGGCAGCACTACAGCCAACGGAAGAAGAAGCTGAAGCAGTTACCTGCTAACTCAAAGAAGACAATGGCAACCAAAAGGATAAGGTATGAACTCTAGTATGCCATTTAATCGTTGGAATAATTATTCTGCTTTCGGTCAAACAAATTACCCTCCCTTTAATAAAATACAATACCCACCCTTTAATCAAATGAATTTCCCACCCATGCAACAATCAAACCCTCCCTTTGTTGATCCTACAATGTGGACTCCTTGGCCCCCACAGCAGCCATCTTCTTTTAACCCTTGGAATTCAAATTGGAGAAGCCAACAACTCCCGTATCCAAATCAATTGCCTCAATTCCAACAACCACTTCCTCTGGCATCAAATGCTCCGCCAAATAACCAAATGAGACCCCAGCTACCTGTGCAACCAAATCCTAACCCCAATAATAAAGTTGTGCAAGTCATTGATATTCAGAATCAGTCTATATTTCCTACTATGCAATGTAATGATATTCATTTAAGATCTGGGAAAATAGTAGAGCCTATTATTGATGACATAACTTCTTCTGATTCTGATAAAGAGGAAACTGAGAAACACAAGAAAGCACAATCACCCTCTAACAAGAGTATTGAAATAACAGAACCACCATTCCCCGAGCGTTTGGTTTTAACTAGAACACCTGAAACACCTGCTTTTAATCTTTTAGGGGAATTGCAAAATTTGTATGTTAAAATTCCACTTTTACAGGCACTAAGAGATGTACCAATTTATGCCAGAACAATAAGGGATATTTGTGTTAAGAAACCTGGTAGGAAAACTAAAGATCCCCTTACAGTACATGTGATGGGTTATCTATCTGCATTAATGTCCGGAAAAACCCCTCATGTGAAATATGGTGACCCCAGCCATCCTACCGTGATAGTTCAAATTGGTAAAACAATGATTCCTCAAGTTCTGGTAGATTTAAGTGCTGCAATAAACATAATGACTCTTGAAAATTCACAATTGTTACAGCTGAATAACACAATCAGAGATACACCTACCATTCTAGAGTTGGCTGACCGTTCTACAATTAAACCTGAAGGAGTTGTTGAAGATCTACTTATCTCAGTTGAATCCTGGAATTACCCAGCTGATTTTGTCGTATTGCAAACTAAAACAAAGCCGGGGGGACATCCTTTAATTCTGGGGAGACCATGGCTGGCCATAGCTGATGCCTTTATTAGTTGCAGATCTGGTTCAATGACAATTTCTAATGGTTATGAAACCAAACATCTTACTCTTTATCCTCATGCTACACCCATAATTAATAATGAAGATTCTATGTGGATGGATTATGATGATAATGCTATTCATCCCATTCTAACTATTGGACAAGCCTTAACTCTTAAAGACAATACAGAGGATGAAATAATTAATAATTTTATTTGTGAACCTTCCTCTGTAATTGCTGAAACACACAATCAATTGATTGCAATTTTTGAAACAGATACCCAAGAAAATATTGAATCTGAAGACTTATCTCAGACATTAACCACCATCTCATCTAAAAGCATAACAGTTGAAATTGAACCTGGCAAGACATTAAACATAAATCCTGATCTAACAGTTGCTGAAACACAATAGTTAATGAATTTATTGCATGAAAATAAGGAAGCATTTGCATGGGATTACACAGATATGAAAGGGATCTCTTCTGAACTATGTACTCACCGAATTTACATTAAAGAGGGATGCCGACCAGTCTGTCAACCCCAAAGACGAATGAACCCTAATTTACGAGAAATTGTTAAAGAAGAACTTCAGAAATTGCTTAATGCAGGATTTATATACCCTATATCTGACAGTGAATGGGTTTCCCCATTGGTAATTGTCCCTAAGAAAAACGAGAAATGGAGAGTTTGTGTTGACTACAGAGCCTTGAACAAAGCTACTCAAAAGGATCACTTTCCTTTACCCTTCATTGATCAGGTGTTGGATAGTCTGGCAGGGAAGAAATTCTTTTCTTTTCTAGATGGATTTAGTGGGTATAATCAGATAATAATTGCACCCCAAGACCAAGACAAGACCACTTTCACCAGCCCCTGGGGAACTTTTGCCTATAGAGTTCTTCCATTTGGGCTATGTAATGCACCAGAAACTTTTCAGAGGGCTGTTATAGGAATATTTTTTGATATGCTGAATGACTCTATGGAAATATTTATGGATGATTTTACTCCTTATGGTGTGTCTTTTGAAGATGCATTACAAAATCTTGAGAAGCTACTTAAACGATGTATACAAGCTCACCTCTCCCTAAGTACTGAAAAATGTCATATGATGATGAGTGAAGGAGTAGTGCTTGGACATTTTATTTCATCTCAAGGTATTCAGGTAGATCCATCTAAAATATTGGTCATTCAGAATCTTTCTGTTCCTAAAACACAAACCGATGTGAGAAGTTTTCTAGGACATGCTGGATACTACAGAAGATTTATTAAAGATTTTTCTAAGATAGCTTCTCCATTATTTGTGTTGCTTATGAAAAATGCTGAATTTAAGTGGACTAATTCTTGTCAGAAAGCTTTTGAAGAACTCAAGCATCAGTTGTCTACTGCTCCTATTTTGAGGGGACCTGATTGGGCCCTCCCTTTTCATATATCTTCTGATGCTTCAGACACTGCAATTGGAGTTGTCTTGGGACAAGAGGAGAATCATCTTCCTTATGCTATCTACTTTATCAGTAAGAATATGACCCCTTCTGAGCTTAATTATACAGTTACCGAAAAGGAGTTTCTTGCAGTAATTTATGCCATTAATAAATTTCGACACTATATCACTGGTTATTCTACTTTTGTGCACACTGACCACTCGGCTATTAAGTATTTAATGAATAAATCTGTCACAAATGCTAGAGTTACCAGATGGCTATTATTACTGTAGGAATTTGATATCACAATTGTAGATCGGCCTGGTAAAGAAAATGTGGTGGCTGATTTCCTTTCACGGTTAAAAACTGATAATGATATTCCAGTAGATGATTCTTTTCCTGATGAGTATTTGTTTGCAGTTTCTGCTCACTCTCCATGGTATGCGGATATTGCTAATTATTTGGTTGCAGGAAAATTACCATCACACCTGTCATATAGAGAAAAGAGAAGAATTGTTCAACAAAGTGCCAGGTACAGCTGGATAAGCGGGTGTCTTTTCTACACTGGGCTTGATCAGGAGATCCGAAGATGCATTAGAGAAGATGAAGTGTATGACATATTGAAGGCTTGTCATGATGGCCCTTGTGGAGGGCATTTTGCTGATAAGAGAACAGCACACAAAATTCTGAGGATGGGTTACTATTGGCCCTCATTATTCAAGGATGCAAAGAAATATGTAAGGGCTTGTGACAGCTGCCAGAGGATGGGTCAACCCAATCATAGAGACCAAATGCCATTAAACCCCCAGGTAGTTTCTGAACCATTTGAAAGATGGGCCTTGGATTTCATAGGACCCATTAACCCTCCATCCAATCAAAGAACATATATATTAGTCTGTACAGACTATATGACTAAATGGGTGGAGGCCAAAGCACTTATTAGAGCTAATGAAGAGGCTTTCCTAGCTTTCTTATTTGAAGAGATCTTCACTAGATTTGGAGATTAGTGATATGATTCACAGGATGAGACTAGATCAATTCTCAACGTAGTTTTAAGTCTGTAACCAAAATATCATATTCATCATAGAATGACTACACCCATACCACCCAGGGCCAATGGGCGGTGGAAAAGCACAAATAACAAGTATTGACCATTCTAACTAAAAACGGTGAAGGACAACGAAAGTTGGTCTCAAGAAGCTCACAAAACAACATAGGGCTTACGGAACTACTTGGAGAAACACTACGGGTTTTCTCCTATGGTCGTTTATGGTAAAAATGTTGTTTCTGTGGAATTTGAAATTAAAGCTCTGAAGCTGCTTTAGGCATTGTTAATCTTGATTTGACTGATGTGCAGACAGCTAGGTTGCAGCAGCTTCTTGAATTGGATGAAAAGAGATTAGATGCCATTCACCAAACAACCATGATTCAACAACAGAGAATGAAGTGGCATGATAAAATTATCTAACACAAGCAGTTCCAAAAAGGTAATTGGGCCTTATTATATGAGTCTTAGTTTGAAAATTTTCAGGGTAAGCTACGTACACGTTGGCTTGGACCATATGAAGTAGATGCTGTTTTTTCTAATGGAACAGTAAGACTTCTAAGAATTGATGATTCTAAAACACCCCTACTAGTCAATGGTCATAGGCTTCGTTTGTACCAGCGCCCTGTTTCTAAAGAGGATTTCAAGACTGCTTGCATGACTGATACACATTACCTTTTTCTAGGGGAGTCTTCTGCTCCTCACAGCATTTAATTTTCTGCACTGTATTTTTTTTAGTATTAGATTAGATTTAAAACTAATAATCCCTGTCAAGGGTTGGCATATTACAATTGAATTTTGCAGATTCTGGAAAAGCTTATTAAGGAGGACAGATTCATCATAAGAATATCTGAAGCTTCAATCACAGAAGCTTGTTCCCTTCATTTCAACCCATTTCCTAGCAATATCCCTTTTATCCCATTTCTACATTATTTCCCTTTTTCCATTTTTTCCCACTTCTACCATTCCTGAAATATCATCCTTCAGCTAGTATTTCCCGTTCCTTACTGCTGAAATTATCCCTTAGCAAATATTTCCCCCACTTGTCTTAAACCCAAATCATTATATCCCATTTTCCTGATTTTTCCCTTTGCTGAAACACCAGTTTCAGCAACATGTCATTCATTTTTCCGTTGCTGAAACACCAGTTTCAGCAACCTGTCATTTATCTTTTCATCATTAAAACATCATTTCCTTCCTCTGCTATACAAGCTTTTCAGTTCTCCACTTTTACTCTTCATATCCTTTGGGTGAAAATTACTCAGTACTGAGCAGATCCTGATATGCTCCTGTTCTACATTTCAGAGAAATCTACAGATTCTTCCATTAATATCAAGCCATTATGAAGCACTCTATACTTTGAATTTTAAAGACAAAGGTAAAAATATAAGGTATGCAGTTTTTATGTAATGCAGTTAAATCATATTTTAAAGAGAGGATCTTGCTCATAATGACTACAATCTCCACACGCTTAAACATCATTGCACCATACGTAGGGGGGGGGGAATTTCGAAAACTGAATAATCATTTCACATCATCCAATCCTCCATCATTCTTCATATCCATTTCTGTCGTCATTGAGACTCCATATCCTCTGTTGCAACAATTAGCTTGACCAAAGCCTGTGTTTCTGTTCTCTGCGCCTCTGCATGTGACTCAAGCTAGTAGCTATGGGAGGGTCGGCTATCAGACACGAGCCTGGTTCGATAACTCTTCTTCAATTGTTCCCGGAGGCCTATCAAATCTTTCAACAAGCATGATGGACAACATACTTCGAAAGGTTAGGAGAATTTGATTAGCAGCAAGTTTTAGAGTTCGCACAGAATCTTCAGGGGAATTATTCAATGGTTCAAGGGGTCCGAATTTCAGTCACAGAGGAGGACATAGCACAAATTTCAGGTTTGCCGGTTATAGGGGCTCGCTGGTTCAGTAGGAAGCAAGTTATTTTAAACGCACATCAAGATTTTCTTCTTCCAGAAGAACCGGTTGAACTTAAAGGCCGCGGTATAAGTCTGCATTCACTACCTCGACCATGGCCAACAGTAGCTGAATTCATCAAGCACTACTTGACATGCGAAGGGCGTTACCAGGTAGTCTATCAACACGACTTCGTTTTGATGAATCATTTGAGGCATGGTCGATTAGTTAATATTCCCTATTATCTACTTGGTTGTATCAAAAACATGTCATATTATTGCAGACGGGTTAAATTCCCATTGTTATCCCTTACCCATCATCGTTTATGCCAATTATTAATTCATAGGGGTTTTTCTCAGCAAAACCCCCCTCTGAATAATCCACTCCTCATTCCCCAGCAAGTCAAAATTCCCCAGCAAGCCGAAATTCCCCAACAAGCCGGAAGTTCCCAAGAAAATCCTGAGAGTTCTTATGAAAGGCAGCTGGACGATATCCCAGACTCCCTAGTAATTCCGTCCTCAGAACTAGTTTACCTACCCCCAAGTTTGTCCCACTTAGTAGAGTCACCCCTTCCCACTATTCCTATCCCTAGCGATGACTCTCCAATACCCCCATCTCCACCTACTCATAAAAGAAAGAGACGAACCCCAACAGTCTCTGTCTCAAAATGACGAACAAGGGCCACATTCCAAATTTTCACTTCTTCCGAAAGCCCTTCCCCCAGAAAAGAATCTTCTCCTACAAAGAAAAGGAAAGACAGTGACTTCTCTGCTTTCCTACCAAAAAGGAAAATGAAAATGACTGTTGAAACAGGAGTTACTCCCATTTCCCCTGACCCCGCCACTATCCTGTTAAAACTCCAATCATCACCACCATTCCAAATTCCCCAACCCGTCTTGTCCGGTGGCACTGCCACACAAGAACCAGTGCCCCGGGATAACATGACATCGTTTATGGCTCAAACAGTGACTGCCACACAAGAACCAGTCACTTACCCAGAGGCTGAAACACAAGAACCAGCCACTGTGGTACAAGAATCATACACCAAGCATGATAATACAGGGAAACCAGCTATAGCTGCTCCACAAGAACCAGCTACAGGTGCAGATCAGTAGGAAACCCCAGCAGAATCAACCAGCACACAGGGTTCACACACTATGGCATCTTTATTGGAGGAAAATGAGTTTTTGAAGTCAGAACTAGAGGCCTATAAGAATTAATTAATCATGGCACGAGAAGCCTTTGATAGAGAATTGAATCTCTACATGCTAGCACACACAACATCAGCACAAAATAAGGATCCATGCAGAGAATACATGTGCCATGAGTGTGGTAATATTTACCAACAGGCAGGATACAAAGTAGTCAAAATTCAGGTATCTGAGGCATCTACATCAGCTGCAATTAAAGAAGAATGCCCTACTGCTCCACAAGAACCAGTAGGGCTCTCAAAAAGTCTGGAAAAAGAAACTAAACCACAGATATCTCACCCTGTGCTAGTCAGCTCAGCCACTCAGACAATGCCCCAACCACAAATATCTAGCCCTGAGCTAGTCAGCTCAGCCACTCAAACAATGCCCCAACCACAGATATCTAGCCCTGAGTTAGTCAGTTCAGCCACTCAGACAATGCCCCAACCCAGTACTTCTAATGCCGGGACACAGACCCTACCATGGAACCAATTAGAACTTATGAACAACTGGAAGAAACAATATGCTGTAGATCAAGATAAAATATTGCAGCAGCATAAGTTAGCATGGCAGAATCACATGTACGCCAACTAGGATATTTGGGAACAGACATTGAAACAGCTCAGGGATTCCAAGAAATAAGTCAAGGAATCAAAGGAAAAGTTGGTTTTGATTTTTTCATTAGTGCAAAAATTGATGGCTACCCAAAAACCCTCCGTGAATTACTCTCTCTTCCTCTCTGAACGTTTGATTTATTTTCAATTGAAGGCAATAAAGGATGGCAGACCTCATGAATTGTTTACTGCGGAACAATTTGTTAAAACTTTTGCTGAGGCCCCTGAAAGTGACCACCATTTGTTGTGTGAACTTTATCTCCATAACGAGGCCATGCCTGAGAATACAAGAGTCAATCTCACTCCAATTATAGGTGATGTACAAATTAGGGCATTCGTTTCATTCCTGGCCAATCATATCACCTGGAAAACTTCGTTTATTGCAAGTAGGCATAATGAGGAGAATAGGCTCCTTTGGATTAGACCGGAACCTTTAAGTCCGGCCATGTTTGTAGCACAATATCACCAATTCTTGCAGAAGCCAGGAATGCACAGGTACATACAACAACTACAGGCTTCAACACTTTTAAAGTGTCTACAGCTAATCAGAGTAAAGGAGGCTACTGCATTAAATGCCAACACTATGTTTTGGCAGCAGTCATGTAAGGAAAGACAAGAATATCACCCTTTCAGCCCTGATAATCTTCAAGCTGCACTTTCCAGGGTACCTAATTACATCAGATGTATTCGGCATTGTGGAGAAAACTGGATTGGTTACCATTTTCATTTTCCAATTCTATGGATGCCTGCAGAAAAATACCAGTGTCACTACCAATTGGCTGACAGAGATGAAGCTGTAACATGGCAGCAATTGCAGAACAATCGAGGATTCCGAGCTCCGAAAGAAGCCACCTTCTCCAGCTACTGCTTGAGCAACTTGCATGCACAGAGTCAGTACTCAGACTCAGACTCAGACTAGGAGTTTCCTGAGGACATGCAACACTTTCAGCTGGGGGGGATGTTAGGACCTCACTATGTATCATTTTTACTATATATTTTGACACCACCTTACCTTTATAACCATGTTTAAAAAGGATCCCATCATCATTTTCATTCACTTTATCCAAAGGTATATAAAATCCTCTTCTTTATTATATATTTAATCTGTTTACATATAATTCCATATTACTCTTATATTTCATCATTAATCGAAGGTAGATTGTTGCTAACATAAGTCTAAAAGATCGCAAATAAATTATGTGTTGTGCTGGAACAATCGGCCGTTGCTGAAACAGTCAAACTCCGTTGCTGAAACAGTCGACTCCGTTGCTGAAACAGTCGACTCAGTTGCTGAAATAGTCAGCAGGCACGCAAATTCCACCCTATTCGTAACTTGCGATTCTGGAAGAGCATTTTGTGGAACAATGGCAACAACATGAAGACGTGGTTACACGGATTATTCTGAAGATAGTACTCTTTTTGTATCTGTTGTAACGATATATTTTTATGGAAGAACATAATAGCCCTGTTTTAAGAAAGAAGAATAGATTTAGGGATAAATATAGATTTGCTCTACTGTAATTGTAAGAGATGTCTCCTCTTTAAAAAGAGGAGACATCATCATTAGAGGAGAGCTCGAAACTACAGGAGAACATTGTGTTTGAGAGGACAAGAGCTAGACTCCATTTGTAATGTATCATTTCTTTTGACAGATGAATAAAATTTCCTTTTGAGCGCTTCAATTTAATCCTTTCCCTGGGGAATCTTGTGAGAAGGAAAGGGCCCGCCTTCCTCACAAGATTCACCCGACTGTACTGTATTTTGTTAGATTTATTTATGACATTCGCACTTTACTTTGATTCTGTTTGCTGAAACACCAGTTACACAGTTCTGTTGTTTATTGAGCATTATGTTTCCTTTAACGCTGCATGTGTTTAGTACATTCATTCTTACGAAGTTGTGAAATCCATTTCTGTTATTTGTTTGAATGTATGATTGATGCTGGGAAGCAGGTGCTGAAGATTCCTGTACAAAGGAATAGGGTCCTGTTCCCATTGATTGCCTTTCTTTTTCCTGCAGTGTGATTAGAAACAGGAGACAGGTGCTGAAGGTTCTTGTTCATGGGAATAGGGTCCTGTTCTCTTGAGTTTATCTTTTCTACAGAGTGATTAGTGTCAGGCAGCAGGTGCTGAAGTTCCTATTTAAAGGAATAGGGTCCTGTTCCCTGTTATGGTTGATTGGTTTCCTTTCCTGCAGATTGATTTCCCTTTATTTGGATTCTAAACTGCAATATAGGAATTACTTCTGCTATAACATCAGTAACTTCAGCTTTGATTAAAGAGGGTGTGAATAATTAGATTTGTATGATTAATAGTTGTGTGGATTTTTACTACAACATTGTTTTTGCTTTTTAAATTGAGCATATCCAGTGCGTGATTGTCTTTGGAATAAACAGAATTCCTCGGGTTGACAATTTATGTGGAGCTTGAATTGTTAAAACAATTAAAGCGACCAACAAATATCACTCTGGATCTCAACACTTGGTCTGGCTATTGATCCACAATCATAGCCATACTTTTCCAATTTTTTTTTGGGTTTTCTACACCATCAAGAGAGGGGAATTCTAAATTGGAACTGCTGAGGACTTTCAAGAACCCATCCCATTGAGGAGAACAGGGAACACGCTCTTTTGTTTTCCTCCCAGGTGCCATTAATAAATATATTTATTGGATATATTCTTGTCTTGTTTATCGGATGTATGGAGTAAATCTTATTTTTTCTACTATTTGATGTCTTCTAATGCAGAGATCTAGATTTTTGCAACATTTTTCTTGATCATATAATTGCAGATCTGAAGATATTAGCAGTCATTTCTGTTGTTAGGCCTGTTTGTTATGCGTAGCTAAAGTGGTCTTTTTTCCTATGCTTCGAATCAAGATTCGTACTAACAGACACTACCCCTAGTTTTCCTCTTAGATATTTGAATGGTTCTTTAGCAAGGGGTTTTGTGAATATGTTTGATACTTGTTCCTTTGCTGGTACATATTCCAACTTCACCAATTTCTATGCTAATTGTTCTCTGAGGAAGTGGTACTTTATTGGGATGCGCTTTGTTTTTGAATGAAGTAGAAGATTTTTTGATATACTTATTGCACTTGTATTGTCACACTTGATAGAAATGGGTTCATAAATTCTTACCTTCATGTCTTGGAGAGTATGTTTCATCCACATTACTTGTGTGCAACATGCTGCTACTACTATGTATTCTACTTCTGCTATAGATAGAGAGATAGAAGTTTGCTTCTTGCTTAGCCATGCCACCATAACTTTTCCCAAATAAAATGCACCTCCACTCGTGCTTTTCCTATCATCCACACAGCTGGCCCAATATACATTTGTGTAAGCTTTCAATGTGAAGCTTTTTCCTTTTGGATACCATAGGCCATAATGTGTGGTTCCTTGCAGATATCTAAATATTCTCTTGATTGCAAGTAAGTGATTTTGTTTTGGTGCTGCTTGATATCTTGCCACAACACCTACTGCCAACATAATGTATGGTCTAGAAGAAGTTAGGTATAGCAGACTTCCTATCATGGATCTGTAAAGTTTTTGATCTGCATCTGCAAATCCATCATTAGCACAAATTTTGTATCCAATGATCATGGGAGTTGACACAAGTTTGCAGTCTTCCATTTGAAACCTTTTCAACATTTCTCTTAAGTATTCTTCTTGTGAAATGAATATTCCTGTGTTCTTTTGTTGAATTTGAAGTCCTAAATAGAAGGTGAGCTCTCCAATCATAGAAATCTCAAATTTTGATTTCATTTCTTTAGCAAATCCTTTTGCTAACTCATCTTTGTTGCTACCAAACATGATGTCATCTACATACACTACTACAATCAAGAGTTCATTTTCATTAGCCTTTATGTACAAATTTATGTCTACTCATCCTTTCTTGAACCCTTGTTTTTGCAAGTATTTGTCCAACCTTGAATACCATGCACGGGGAGCTTGTTTCAGACCATATAAGGCTTTCTTTAATCTGCACACATAGTCATGTTTATCTGTTAAGGAGAATCCTTCAGGTTGTTCCTTGTAGACTTCTTCCTCTAAGTCTCCATTCAGGAAGGTAAACTTCACATCCATTTGGTATACCCTGAAATCATGATAGCATGCAAAGGTCAAAAACATTCTGATTTCTTCCATTCTGGCTACAGGGGCAAAGTTTTCATCATAGTCAAGTCCTTCAATTTGAGAATACCCCTTTCATACAAGTTTGGCTTTATTTATGATTACCTGCCCTTGTTCATTCATCTTATTCTTGAATATCCATTTTGTGCCAATGACATTTTTCCGAGTTGGTCTTGGAATTAACTCCCAGGTATTGTTCTTCTCAATTTGGTCTAGTTCTTCACTCATAGCATTTACCTAATTTTTATCTTTGCTAGTTTCTTCGAACTTATTTAGCTCTATTTGAGATAGCATGGCTAGGTATACTTCTTCTGTCTATTTAGCAAGTTGTCTTCTTGTCTGGATTCCCACACTCTTGTCCCCAATGATTTGATCTTATATATGGTTCTTTTGAGTGTGTCTTGAGGGACATTTTGAGTTTAATTCAGTATCTTCTGTTGTCTTTTTATGTTCATCATTATCTTGGTTCTCAGCTTAATGATCATCTAGAGGATTGGTGCAGCTTATGCTTCTTGTTCTGTTTGGTAGATCATCATCAAATCTTACATCAATGCTTTCCACAATTTTGTGCAGTATTTTGTTGTAGCACCTGTAACCCTTAATCTTGGATGCATATCCTAAAAATATTCCTTCATCAAATCTTGCATAAAAACTCCCCATTCCTTCATCATTATTTTTTATGAAACACTTGCTTCCAAAGACTCTAAAGTTATTTATTGATGCTGGTTTACTATGCCATAATTCGTAAGGAGTCTTATCACAATTTGGTATTAAATGAGCTTTGTTGAGAATGTGAACAGTTGTGTGTACTGCTTCTGCCCAGTAGGTTTGGGGAATGTTACTTTCTTGCATCATAGCTCTAGAAATATATTGTACTGACCTATTTTTCCTCTCTGCCACTCCATTCTATTGAGGTGTACCTACAATTGTAAGCTATTGTTTGATCCCATGTTCATTGCATAGGTCTACAAAATCATAGTCTGTGAATTCACCTCCTCTGTGTGATCTGATGCATTTTATCTTACATCCTGTTTGATTTTCTTCCAATGCCTTGAATATCTTGAATTTATCAATTGCTTCAGATTTATATTTGAGAAATGCCACCCACATCAATCTGGTAAAATCATATATTATTAGCATGAAATAAGATTCTCCACTTGGTGCATTAGTTCTTGAAGGTCCACACAGGTCAATGCGAACAAGCTAAAGAGACCTACTTGTAGATAGCTTCTCTTCGGTCTTGAAAGATGTATGGGTCTGCTTTCCCTTTTGGCAGGATTAACATATGGTATTTGGAGGCTTCTTTATTGCAGACATATCTCTGACTACATTCTTCTTGCTCATACTAATGATGTGGTCAAATTTTAGGTGTCCCAATCTTCTATGCCATAACCATGATTCATCAAGTTTGCTTATGTGGCATGCTTCATTCTCTTCTTTCACTATATAGACATTAATTTCTGTTCTAAAACCTTTGATCAAGGTCTTTCGTGTGGTGCTCGATCTTGCCTCACAATCTTGGGCTCTGAAAAGTACCTCACAGCCTTTATCACACATTTGACTGACGCTTAGTAGGTTTTCTTTCAGCCCATCCACAAATAGTACATATGGAGCCTCTCCTCTTCCATTATTCAGACTGACTGAGACTTTTCCTTTCATTTTCCCTGCTTTATCATTTCCAAATGTAACATTTCTAGATTTCTTTTCATCAAAGGTTACAAACTTGCTTCAATCTCCAGTCATATGCTTTGAGCAACCACTGTCCATATACCATTGACTTTTCTGATCTTGAGCTATTAGAGCCAGGTCACACTTATTCAACTTCTTTTTCCACTATATGCAGCTATTTGTTTCGTACCTTTTTTGAGAAGATGGACCACATTCTTTGAGAAGACATTTGTGAGACTTGTGCCCAATTTGATGGCAGTAAAATCACTTGATTATGTTTCTGAATGGATTATGTACACAAGTGAGTTCTCCATTGTTCATCAACCTCCTTGAGTTTTCATACATCAGTCTTTGTCCACTTGCTCTGCACTCCATGGCTTTATGGCCATACCCCTTACAATAAAAACAATACCCATGGAAATGATTAGTGTACCTCATGAAGGTTTTTCCTCTCCATTTGTTTGCTTGAGGTAGTCTTCTCATTTTCTTCATCCTTTGCTAGTTGAAATTGATTATCTTTGTCTGACAGTATGCAATAATATTTCCTATTTTGTGACAGGAAAAACAAGTGACATTTCTCATAGAAGGAAAGAATCTCCTTTGAGATCTTCCAAACTTCTTCAATTGATCTTCAGGAAAAATTGAACTTTTTGCAACTGCTTGCTTTTTCCTCTCATTCTTTCTCTCTTGATGTTGCTGCTTGTTTCTATTTGTTTCATCACACATCAAGTTCTTGCTGGCTTCTGCTTCTCTGGTTCCTTTTTGAGCTGCTTCATCATTCCTTTCAATGTATGCCTTCTCCGAGGTCTCCATGGAGGCAATATCATCTCCGAGCTGCTTACACCCCCTACTCCTTTCTTCTATCAGTCTTATATCTGCAATAATCTCAGATTGTTGAGAGTTAATTTTTTCTTTTACAACTTTCACAAAAATGATATTCTGGTTATCCTCTACCTTGGATTTGCTGGTTTCTCCTTCGTAACCTATCCCAGTATTTATGAGAGGAGATCTTTGAGAATTTAGTATTTTATCCAACTGTTCAGTGCTTATCATTCGAGGAGTGTTCATTGTCAATTCCCTTTGGGTGTTTTCTAGTTTCTTTCTCAGGCACACCACTTCTTCTTCCAATTTCTCTTGCTCCTGATGTTTATCTTTAATTTTGTTTAGCAGAATGTCTTCCACCTTCTTAGCTTCTTCAAGTTCTACTTTCAATTGAATGAGGTCTTCTGAATTTGGTACCTCTTTCACATATTTGAGGAGAATTTTTTTTCTGTTTTCTACACTTGATTTTAAGTCTGTCTATTTCCTCCAGGGCACTTCTTAGCTCCCCCTCAAGATCTACCTCACCTTCTTCCTCATCTTCTAGAAGGAATCCTTCAGACTCTTCCTTGGCAATCAACACAAATTCAGAGGTTCCTTCTTCATTTGAGGATTCATTTGAGTTTTCAGATGCACTGCTATCTTGCTGAGCATAAAGGGATTTTCTATTAAATATTTTCCCTTTCTGCCAATTATTTGTTTTGGTTTTCTCTGTCTCTTGAATCTGATTCTTTGTTTTCTTATGAGGACACTTAGATTCATAGTGCCCAACTCTTCCATAGCTAAAGAATTTAAAAGGAATTTTATCTTTATACTTTCTTGAGCCTCTATCCAATCTTCTGACAAATTTGGCCTCTTCTTCACCAGATCAGGAGCATGCATCTTCCTTTTCTTCTTTGAAATTTTCTGCCTTAAAGGCTGCCTCCCTCATATTTTACTTCCTCTATGGAAGTCTCATTTCATAAGCTATCAAGTTTCCAAGAAATTGGTTCATGGTCAATTTTTCCCAGTCAGTTGTATCTTCTATGACAGAAACCTTGGGGTTAAACCTGGATGGTAAAGATCTCAATATCTTTTGTACAATTACACATTCTCTAATGGTTTCTCCTAGAGATTTCATGTTATTCAAAATTTCTACAACCCTTAAGAAGAAGCTGGCAACATCTTCTTCTTCATTCATTTTTATATTTTCAAACTGGGCCCTATAGACTTGCAACTTGGTAGCCTTCACCTTTTTATCTCCCTCATGGATACTTTCTAATGTATCCCATATTTCTTTGGAAGTCTTGCTGTGCATTACTTTGACAAATTCTGCCTCACACAAACCACCTAAGAGTGCATTCATGGCTTTTGCATTAGCTATAAAATATTTTTTGGCTTCTTTCTCTGTGTCAGAATCCTTTGGGGCATATCCTAATTCCATAGCAGCCCAAAATTCTATTCCTAGAGACATTATGTACATCCTCATTTTTATTTTCCAGAAGGCATAGTTTGTGCCAGTAAAAAAAGGGGCTTTATTTTCTGAGCATCCTTATAGACTAGCCATCTTGGGGACCAAGGATCTCCTTCCAGTTGTTAAACTGATACAGAAGGAACTGGCTTTGATACCAATTGTTGAACCCTTAGTTAAACTGAGAGGGGGGTTGAATCAGTTTAATTCAGTCACGGTCTTGTAAAACTTTCTTTTACAGTTATTTACATCTTCATTTCATGATCAACTTAATATACAATGAAACAACAATCTTAATAAGTGAAAAATAGTTATTAAGCAGATTAAATGTATAATATCAACATATAATCATCATGCACATAGACAACAGATATAAGTGGAAACCCATAAGGGAGAAAGCCACATATTATTATTGTTGTGATGCAAAGGAAAGCTCCAACTCTCTCTCACCACTAATTTTCTATAGGTTCCAACCTACAGGAGGCTACTACCTCAATTGTGCAAGCTACAACTTGCAAGGAAGATCCAACTCCTGTATATCTTCTGCAGGCTAAAACATACAGGAGGCTCCTACCTCAGCCAGCTACAACTGGACATCTTATCAAGCTACAACTTGATATGGAAGCACCAACTTCCTCAGTTTACAATAAAATCATATGCTGATTTACCTGGATATTAGCTCTGTCGTTCCTTCTTCACTGTTATCCTCCATCCTTCATATCTTCCTCATATTATCTCGAGATCTTCACAGATTCTCTGTCTTCTCCTTCTTCTTCTTACATTCTCTAACTATTCTATGCATGCCGATATTACATGTTTTATACAGATAGCTTTATGACCGTTTACATTCTACAGAGAATATGAAGTGAACAGGCACGACTCTTTGCCTTCCACCATCTCATTTTCTCGCTCATCATTTCAGGACGTTACAACACTGTCTACTCATTTCAGAATTAAATTGGAGTTTTTGTTTGCCTACGGAGACTTGCCATTGCATCACATACAACAAAAATAATTAATTCATTTACATTTATAGTTACAAAAAATATATTTCAATTTAGCCCTTTCAACTCTTAGTTTTCCGATTATTTTCTCTTCTCTGCCTACTGTCCCTTTATCTTCTCTACCTTCTGTTATATTTCTAACTGTTCTACATGGGAACGATTCCTTTTAACTGCGCAAGCCTTTCCTTGCCGTGTTCAGCCTTTCCTTTTTGTTTTACATTATTATCCTCCTTTGCTCTCTGAAATGATTTAACAAAGGAAATCCACATACTTCCGGACTTAAAATGCTTTAGGTTTCAGCTTCAATCTTTATCACGTTCACTCTCTTTATCGCACTTCGCACTTCGACGTTCCCATGTGTTTGTGCAATTTTTATCCTACCCCGATTGCGATATGCGATGGTAATATCGCATTGCAATATCGACTATCACAATATTGCAATATCGGCTATCGCATATAATTTACCATACCGTGCAAAACCATATCATATGTGATATGTGATATGCGATCACATCGCATCACATCTATTCACATCGCATCGCATCTTGACATTGCATCACATCGCCACTTCTCGGTATGCGATGGACTTCGCATCGCCAATGTGCGATATAGTGCTGTGCCGTCACGTGTCCCTTCGCATCGCCACATCGCATCGCAACTTTGCATCAATCTAGCAACTATCACATTCGCTTGCGATGTTTGATATGCGATCAGGTCCCACTTGATTCTGATATAATATCTACCGTCTATCTCCTTTAATATCATCTGTTGATCACCCCAGTCCACGACTGTACTTTTGGGCTTTAGGAAAGCGGGTCCCAATTCACGGCAGTGCGGAGGCACTCCTTGGTACAGAATAATCATTGGGCTTGTGCTACTGTAGTTAATGACAACCATCGATTTGCGGTCAATGCCCGATGGGCGGGTCAACTGTGGAGGCACCCCCTTGGGTTAACCATCGGGCTATTTGTGCCCCCGCAGTACCGTTGATCCCAGATCAATGTTAACCGCACTCATAAGATGTGCACGAGGTTTAGCCTTCACTGCCTCTGTGACACCGGTCCCACACCTTTTATCATTCTGCTCTTTTATATACTTTTTTCTTTAAAAAAAAACACGTCAACAAAATGTATTGGCCCCACAGTATGCCTCCTTTTAACTCACAATTTAGTTATACCAAAGAATTTTGAGTCTCCGTTGTTGATCCTAGAATGATCCAATGGTCATCGCATTATCGCGTGCCAACTAGCCCCAATGGATAAAGCTTTTGAACCTATGCAAAATAGGCAGTTTTTCTTTGTGATGTGTCACTTCCGGAGGTCTATCGCGATCATTTCAGCCTTTACCACTCACCACTTTGGATGCACGTGAATACCACCACCGATTCATGAAACCACTCATATTGTTTACAAACACTTGTTTCAATCGTATCCACTCGATTCTTCATACATTCCACATTTCGCCTTTTGATTTTTTTCGTTGATCCTTCAGATCCAACGGTTGTTGTGCTCTCATTTCATTCCGCTCCACTGTTCCATAAGTTATGCCGATAACCAGAGATTTCTTATTCTGCCACTCTTTCATTGAATGTTACAATATAACGCAGCTCCGAACACCCTCTAACCTTATTACTCTACACAGTGTGATTTGGACATCAAATTGCAGGGTTACGTTTTAACAATTTCAAGGGCATCGATCCATTCAGTGATCGATGCTCAATTTGGACATACGCTTTCTATCAGAATTCAATTTCAATTGAATGTTCACTTCTTAAACACATAGTCTCATACCATTCCTTTGAATTTTCTTGATTAATATGCATACATATATATTGTGCCAAACCCTAATTTACACCCGAGTTAAAACTAAATCAAACATTCAATCAATGCACACCATGATTCAGAAATCAAATTCCTCCATATATACATATAATCAAATAATTATAAAGGATCTCTTCTCTCTGGCCTGATATTCTGATCAATGGCTCTTCCGTCTAATTTTCCCATAGGCTTTAAACA
Source organism: Pinus albicaulis (assembly GCA_034641835.2). NCBI lineage: Eukaryota > Viridiplantae > Streptophyta > Pinopsida > Pinales > Pinaceae > Pinus > Pinus albicaulis. Next base: position 1,325,316,551 of record CM076575.1, on the reverse strand, counting down.
ACAACAAAAACCCTCTCTGTTAAAAAAAAACTACTTCATGTCTAAACCCTCCTCTTGTAGCCTCTGCCACTTTACTTTCTTTCTCTGCAACAATTCCATCTGAATCTGATCTGCTCCCTTGTCTTGGTGCTGCTCCTTTGTCCTTCTTTGCCATCAATGACAATATTTCCAACAATATGACTCCCTCATGGACTATATAGCCCTCTTCATGCAGCGGGTCATCAAGTATCATACAAGTGTGAATATCTTTGGAATAATCCACCAACATCTGGGATTTCTAGTATAGATCTACACTCCCCAACAATGACAGTGATGATGATGTATCAATAGGAATGAATTTCATGTTTTTGATCTCCTCTTTGACATCTCCTATTCCAAAGGTACATTTTGGAAGGACATACCTTCCCTTTTTCTCCTCCAATAGCGCAGAATCAGAAATGAAGGTGGGTGATGATGATGAGGGAAGAAAATATCCCTCCTTCTTGTGCTTGCCCAAGCCTCCCAGTGTTGTAGCTATGTCTTCTAATGCTCCCATCCCTCCTGGATCTGATCTTGGAGCATCATGTAGTGAGATATCTCTCACCAAAACTGAATTAGGTGGCCTCCCAGGCGGTTTGACACTAGACAATAGTGTCCCATGCAGAAACCTCATGAACATAATAGATGAGACTGTGAGGTCCTTGCTTCCACTGTGAAAATCCATCTCTGTTTTCTGTGTGGAAGTGTTATGTGAGGGGTAAGTATGCATGACTTTGATCATTTGAGGTTCACCACTCTTCTTGTCCACCTATTCCATTTGCAAAGCCTCCCAATCAGTGATGACTTTCCCTAATGTAATCAACCATTGGACACTCAAAATAACATTGGTGTCTGGTATGTCAACTACAAAGAAGTGATCCACAAAGGTGTAGGATCCCATGGTGAGTGAAAGTGATGGGACATAACACATGCATTACATTATTCTATCTCCTAGGACCAAAACAGACAATCCCTCAAAAGTATCAGTGGGTATTTCCCTCCTTTTCACAAGATGGGAAATAATGAAATTGTGGGTAGCCCCACTGTCAATCAATACGGAAACCCTATGATTCACGATTGAACCTTGAACTCTTAAATTCAATTACTTAGGTACTCCTATCAAAGATGCAAGAGTTCCTCCAATTGGAGAAAATGCTCCCTTTCCATCTCCTGATGGTGTTGGATCTCCTTCAACATTGTTATCATTGTGACCCCTTCTTGGTTCATCATCTACATATTCTTCAAGATCTGAGAAGACCTATATATAATGCACTTTACCAGAAGAACATCTATGTCCCGGTACCCATGGTTCTTGGCATGTGAAGCATAGCTTCTTTCTCCTTATATCTCTATGGACTTCATCATCAAGAGGCTTCTTGTATGATCTCTCCTTTGAAGGAGAAACTTTATCTTCCTTTCCTTTTAAAGGAAAAGAGGGTTTGTTCTGAAAGTTTGCCTTTGATTTTGGTAAGGAATATTGAAGGTCTCTATCCCTCTCAATGGCATCATGCAAGGTAGTGGGCTTGGTAGATTTTACCAACCCATGAAGAGGTTCGTCTAGACCATCGATGAACATGTACACCCTTCTTGTTGTAGACAAGTCAGGAACCATAACAGATAATCTCAAAAATTTAGATATGTAAGACTCTGTATTACCTGATTGCTTCAAATTTCCAAGGCTCATGAAAGGTGCTTCTAGATCCTTTTTGTCAAACCTCTCCACCAACCTTCTAGTGAACTCAGAATAAGCAGTCACATTGGCATGACCCATTGTAGACAAACCATGGAACCACCAATTGTGTGCTTCACCTTAAAAGTACAGTGTTGTAATATTGATAGCTTACATCTCAAGGACCTTGTTCAAATGAAAGTAGATGTCAAGTTTTTCTACCCATGCTTTGGAATAACAAGTGGATGACCCATCAAACTTGGGTAAAAATAATTTTCCCATAGAGTGATGTCGATTATGATTATGAGTGAATCCACCATCTCTATATTGATGCCTTGGTCTTCTTTTGTCCTTGAGGTGACAAAAATCTTGAAAACTCAAGTGGTCCTTGAATCTCTAATTCTGAGACTCATATTATTCAAAGTAGTCTTCAAGGGATGCTTACTCTTGAGGCCCTTCATTTTCCACAGCCAAAAAGGTCAGCATGGTAGAGCATTGTGGAGCTTGTGGTTGGTTCATTGGTTGATCATTCCAGTGATGAGACATGCCAGAGCTTTCTCCAAGATGAAATGTCCATCTTCATCACTTCCAGATTCAGGGGATTTACCCTTGTCTTTGTCATCATTTGTGTAATCAAATTTCTTCTGTCCTCTTCTTAGATGCCTCTTATCTCTGTCAGTAAGAGGTTCATCTTCTTCTGAAGACATATTAGCTTCCTAAGAAAGAAAATCACATGTTGTGACAAGAATATTGCTCTGATACCACTGTAATATCCCAAAATGGGAACAACATCAATATTAAACAATACTGCTTCAGAAATAACACAGTTTAACAAAGTAAGTGCAGGAGGCCAATATGGAGGCTCAAAATTTACTTATACATCAGAAAATCAGATTTATAATGAGGCCCATACAATGTATAATAGTAAATAGAAGACCAAAATGGAAGAAATCCCTCAAAGAGGTTCTGCAAACACATGTATTTACTACAAAAAGGCTTGACAACGTTATTTTATAGAGCATATAGCAGCTGAAGATTACAACTTATATCTAGATATGAATAATGCATTAAAATTAAGATCTATGACAAATCCATACACTATAGAGTCTCTACTTTACATACCCCTTCGGATTTTCAACAAAACATGAAGCACACGGAGTAGATATGAGATCTTATGCAGTAGATCTGCAGAATGATTTAGAATTTATGAAGCATATATAGGAGTATTCATATCATATCTAAATATTACATGGAATAGATCAGAAATCCATGGATCACCGCAGTGAAGGGAAGATCCCCAACACTAGAGATCACTCCTCAAAATTTTCCAAAATTCCTTGCAACTTTCCTCTTTGCAGATAACGCAGTCCTGGAAGATAAACTGTGAGGTAGACTTGATGGATAGTTTGGCTTGATGCCAAGGTATGGACCTGAAGCTCCAATGATCCAATACACTCTTGTCAAGGGGATAGAAGACTTTCCCACTGAAAAGAGGCACTAGATTGGCATAGATATGAGTATATATAGCCTCCATTTGCTGCAACTTATAAGGACAACCAAACCCTCAACAAGATCTGCGTTGTAGTTGGAAGATGGAACTTGGCCAAATGCCTGATAGTGGATAATATTTGTAAGACTCCTCCAAGAGCTACTCAATGGAAGAGGTGGGATTCCCGATCAAGAAAACCCAGTGCTAAACAACACTATTCTCATCTAAATAGTAAGAGAATGATATATGTCTAAATAGACAATATATTCAGAAATATAATCCAATCAACAACCTTCTTCTGTTGTCCTCCTATTCCTTTTATAAGATGAAAGTCTTGCAAAACCCTAAACCATCTCAATGATTTATCTCCTTTCACATGTGTAGCCTCCATCTAAAACTGCGTTGTGTATCTAGGAGGTTCACTGCATCTAGACAACGTTGTTGATTTGCTCATGGTTGACCCAGTCAAACAACTCACTCCCTTCCACACATATGGGTGTTTTATTAAGATAGCCCAGATTTAACCTTGTTCACATGGGGCATTGATTTATTCACTATTTTTAGGAGTGTTTATTGTCCTCCTTTACACATTTATTCTTGCAATAAGAAAATAAAAAAAAATTGTATATTCCCATTAGCTTGGGCTAATTGGGAATATTACATGATATTAAACAAGTAGCTTCACAACCATATCCATTGTATCTTCACCCTAATAATCCCCTAATTTGGAAATATTAGGTTTTTATTTTCTTCCAATATTGACTTGCCTAATCTTCATAGGTCCATTAACATCTGGAAATTCAACCACGGGCCCAAAAATTACGCGCTAACCATCAAAGTCTTGGATGTTGATGTTTCTTGGGTCCTCCTCATTATCTTCAATAGTCACATTCGGGCATTCAACTATATCCTTCATATGTGCATCCCATGTTGGTAAGGATTGTTCTTCTGGTTGCTCTATCATTTCAAAGACCACATATTGAATTGTGTGTAAGGAATTATCTATTCATGGGAATATGCTCTCAAAACTTAAGGTTAAAACAAAGCTTTCCCTTAGTGCAAACCATTACGTCATGCCACATCGTAGATCAACCTAAAGATACAAGCTCATGGGTATATGACTTAAAGTATGAATGAATGTATGCACCCATCCTGGTTACAGCTCTGCTCCCCAAGCTACAGTCCACCTGGTTAAATGCATGCGTGGATATTATTTTCATTCATAGGTTCCTTCCAACCGGGTATTGGGTTGTCTGAATCACAGTTTCATCATGTTGGTACATTCTTCCCAATCAACAAAATTGTCGTTGTGCATTTCCCACCAATGCGTTGGGGTTGAGTGAAGAACTAAGTCAAGTGCATGGAACTTTTGTGTTTCTGAAACAAAATTTTCAAATTATTCTAAAAAACAATTGAAACTGCCTATACCATCATATTAAGCTAATTCATGAACCTCTGAGGATATACATTGTAGAGATCTTGTTACTCGATTGGAGCGCAGTGTAGAGACTTCATGAAAAATGGTTATACCAATTCTCCAATTCCTCATCCGAGTCTGAGTGGCATGAACTAGCCCTATCCCAACTAAGCCTACCATCTGCTGTAGGGTTGATCCAATCTTCATCCCTCAAAATTATGTTGTAGATATGATCAACATCCTCTTCTAGACACACTAGTTCTATGTATCTTTATCCTTCTGTAGGATCCAGAGGGACCATGACCCTGGTTCCATTATTTTAAAACACCATACTTTTGTGCTTGAGGTTGATGATAATATCCATGTCAATAGCCCAATCGAGACCCAATAATGTAGGGTATGGATCTGAATCATCAAAAATTTGAATAACTTCAAATTCAACCAGTGCCTTAACTCCTTATATATCAACTATCACTCTAGAAAGTATACCCATTAGGATAATCTTCTATTGATTTTCCATACACAACTGTATTGTAGAACATTCCACCTTAATCTCTCCCATTTTCTTGCAAGTCTTCTTTGGTGGTAAATTTTCATCAGAACCGAGATCCAAAATGACCTGGTGCATTTCAAACTCACCTATCAGGGTTGTTAGGTGCATCTCTTGGCTAGTTATTCTCTTGTTCTTGTAAATTTTATTAACAACCTTTTGCTCCATCTGAGGTTGCTCTTTCTGAGTAAAACTATTAATCAAATCTTGAATATTCTCAATTTCCTTCTTATTGCATAGAAACTTGATACGGGCCTACAAAAAGGCTTCATCTCTGAAGGCTCGGCTCCTTCGACAATATCCGTGGAAATATTTCTTGGTTCTTTAGATGTGCCAAGATCCGCGAAGTCCTTCATTGTTGCGACAAAGGTTTCCTTCTCTTTTTGTAGATTAAAGCCTTTCTTTTTCTCAAGAGCTCTTCAGACCCAAACATCGGTAGTAAGTATTTTACCTTATGCTTTATCTTCTCTAGTGCTACACTACTTCTGGTCATAATATTTACACTAGGATCTTCAGTGGATGGTTCCACTCTCATCATTTTAACATTCTGCGTGGGTGTATGCAGTTTCTTTTCTAGTACTTTTGCAAACAATACAAGGCAATATTCAAGAACATGATCAAAATTTCTACATACCTGCAATATTGTTGTTTTGGGTTTAGGCATCACTGTCCTTGACCAACTCCTCCTCCTCTTCCTCGTCCTCTGCCTAGAAATCCATCATGCCTAGACGACGATGTAAGAGAATCTAGTCCTCCACCTTCGACCTGCAATCTATACGACACAGCTTTCTCAATCATTGGAGTAAATCTGTGAAGATTTTTCTCACCATATCCCATATATCGAAAAAATGTGCAGTAATTTTGCTGGAGTTCCAGAATATATTTACCAATCCTAAGGCAGAAGTCTATTGTGTGCAGTCAATTCGCTTGAGAAATAATGCACCGTAATTTGGGAACTTCACTAGGCCCTGCCCCATTCTTAATCGGAATTGGCCCTCCAACTGGAAGATATTTATTATATATAGGACATTGATCCCTATGATGCCCTTCAAATTTACAACGTGTGCACCATACTCCTGCGCACACATCCTTTTCTTTCTCTTTTCGTAGAGTTTGTAACTCTAAGTGTCATTAGGGGAATTTTGAGGTCTAAAATGGGCCTCCTAAGAAAAATGTACAAAAAAAAATAAACTTTATAAGAACCAATAGGATTTAAGATGATGATGTCAGCCATGGGGGATGATTCACCATTTTTGGAATAAAAATGTAAAGATAATAAAAAATAATATAATAATAAAATTACTTTTTCAACTCGTATTTTCAACTTATATTCCTAAGGTTTTACTGAAATTTCAAGTGGGAGTACTCATTGCATGCAAAATTTAATTCCTCATCCAAGGAGTACCCATGTTGCATACTTTCGATGGACCCTGCTACATGAAAAATGAGAAATACATGAAAAAACATGTTTGCAATCACACTTTTCATGTATTTCTCATTTTTCATGTATCAAGGTCCATAAAAAGTATGAAACATGGGTAATCCTTGGATGGGAAATTTAATTATGCATGCAATGAGTGTTTCTGCTTGAAATTTCAGTAAACCGATAGGGAGATAAGTTTAAAATACGAGTTGAAAAAGTAGTTTTTCCTTTTTTCCCTCTAAAATTTGACGATGTAATCAAATCTTATTTTATTATTTCCACTCTTATTTTATAATTTCCTTAGGAGACCCATTTTAGAACTAAAAATTACCCTAATGAATGAAACTGAATGAATTTTGATTTGCTGAGCCCCAACCCGTGTAGATGGTACATGCGAGGTTTCTAACTTCATGGAGATCTCCATAGCTTCAGCCTGTGCCACAATATTCTTCTCGTTTAAGGACTACCGTAGATGTGGCAACAGAATAGCAATGAACCATTCCTTATGCTGCATGTGATCAATAGTAAATACTCCATCCCTGATGGTGCACTTCAACCATTGATCTTCCTCCCATACAAATTCATACACTTCTTGGTGGATCTCCTTTAATTCAGTCACACATTGAGAATATGATTTTTTCTTTTTGAATTGATCCTTTAATGTAGTTTTAAGCTCATCAATAGTTCAATTAGGTTTTATTTCCATATAACTCATGTAACAGTCCAATGCACATTCTTTAAATGCAGTAGAAAGTTGTGATTTCTTAAAATTATCATTATTTATCTGCTACATTGTCCAGACAGCATCTGAGACAAACTACAATTGGTCAACATCTTCATTCCCAACACCGTTGAAATTCTGCAACTTTATGGAAGTAGCCATATCGAATTTTGGTGGTGGAGGTTAAGGTGGAGTGGATGACTTGTTAGAGTGAGATTAATTTGGACGTGGAGTGGATGGGATCCGAACTATGGGAAATGACCCAAAAATACTTTGATCTTGCAATCCATATTCTTTTGAGTGCCCAGATTCACCAGAGCTACTTGTTTTAGACTCCTCGTTGCTGTCATATTTACCTTTGAGAGGGTTGTAAGAAAAACCATCTTCTAGGTATACTCTATAAGTTTTCCTATTGTGCGTAGTTGAGCCTCTTCGGGACATTCACTCAATGTGGCTGCCCAGAGTACCCTTTTCACATAAAACTCATTTTAATCAATAATGTCATTGAGCATAGAAACTTAACTTTAGGGCCTTTGAAATATCTCCTTTCATGTTTAGAATACAACACAAAATTATCAATAGAAAATTTAGTCAAAAATCCACTCAAAATGCTATCAATCCAATAATCTACTACGTTGGTAATTTTATTGCTATATTTCTCCAACTTTTGAACTAGCTCAGGAGTCCACCTGATGATCGTGTCGTCCTTTGCGCAGGTCTAAAACTCAGAAAGCCAAGATAACCACTCTTGTAACTTATATTCAAAGGAGGAAAAGAAAGCTATGTGGACCTCTATATAGATATACCTTTCCTCCCAATCCTCAACAGTCAACCTAGGTTTTCAGTTTTCTTGGATTGAAAATTTGCACACCTTCTTATAAAGCCAATCTTACAGTTCGTTCTTTGTCGGATTCCGCAACATCAAATATACCTCAGAAATATCTCGGTCCCAGCAACATAACAATTTTTCGGGTTGAGGGGTCCTAACCGAGGTTCAGAGTGTTCTGCACAATAAAAAATACCTCCAACTATTGGCCCTTTTGATAGTGCTATGCTTGAATAGGCTAAAGTCTCACCTGAAGCAGTACGGGGGGGTGTTGGAACGAATTTTTTGCACCCTGAGGTAGCATTTTATGTAGGATTTAAGCCTACTTATAAGATATAAGGCTTATAACCATGCACGATACTTCACAAAAACAAAATCTAACTGTAGATAAAACCCTTAATAGATATCCATAAACATATTATTATACTTCAATCAGATCTAGCTTATTAGAGCAGAAACAATACTTGCGAAATCACATAGATAGTTTTCCATTAAAACCCTTAACACATATGAAATCATTTCCTGAAAAAAAATATCTTTCACAGCTAATTAACTCAAATACTCACACATTCAAACAAAACAGAAAGAGATCTATCACTTGTAGTAATCAATATATAATTAAACCAAAACATAGAAATAAAAATTCCCAGAGTTCACTAAAAATTATTCTTTATTAATAAATATTTAAATCAATACAATCCCTTCTATTTGTGCACATAGCCAGAAAATTCCTTGTACATATCTTCAGACTAGGTCTCCAATCACACAGCCAAAAAAACCCTTTCTACGCAAATCGACCCAAACTAGCCCAAAAATCATATCAAAACACAAACCATAAACACAAAGATTGTATATCCTTACTTGAATCAAATATTACATATTTATATGACTTCAAATGTGCACATACCATGGTCTCAAACCATAGTTTGAAACTCACAGTTTCCCTTTTCACACATTACAATTATAAAGGATCTTTGACATGCCCCAAAGCCCCTTGAAATTTGCACACAACACATTTCAACAAAATTTGACCAAAATTATACCAAAAACTTGACCTCTAGGACACCATCCCAACAATTGTATCCTCTCAAGGGGACAGTGTATTAATCAAAGAGACACTATATGTCATTGAAACAATGCTATGTTTTCCAAATAGAATAGGGATGCAAAGGTTGGAGAAATAGACACTGGAAGAAAAGTGGAATGTTCTTAATCTAGAGCTACAAAAACAAATGGTCACTATATATGTTATAGATAAGTGGTTTCCCCTTTCATTCATCCTCCTTACCACAACACATCCTTTTATTCTATTCCCAAGTTATATTTTTCCATGGTTTCCCAAGTTCTCGGTCTTGGTGTTTATATTTATGTAACCGAACCCATTTTAGGTCTCTTGGCCTCCTTATCCATCTGCCCACCAAGGCTTACATCAAGCTTTATTTTCCATAATTTTTTCTGACGAAATTCATTTCAAAATGGTAGAATTTAGAGAAGGGAGGTCCTTTCATTACCAATCCTACCTAATTCACTTATTCATCCACCAACAATATTCTCAATAGAACACCTAAATACCAAGATGGTGGATGAGAACAATGATTTGTTACCTGCCTATGAGTGATTACCAATGATCATAAAACCCAAATAAAACTAAGGTTTCTTCAATTATGTGTCTTCCTTATAGTCAGTTGTTTATACCCTTCTATATGGTCAACCGTTACCCAAGGTCCCTAAGTTCCTCACGGAAATTTAACAGTTTACCCTAGATACTAGAGTAGGTTATTGGTACCTCTTCCAAGAGTACAAAATAATCAAAGTATATGTATTTGAAGGAAAACCTTATCAACTACCAACATTATTGACTCTCCACATATTTACATTGGAGTACACGAGGCAAAGATTCAACAATGAAAATGTAAATTGTAGTCTGAGGAAGGCAGTAGTTACTTTTCACCTCCCTCATAAGACAGGACCATCTTTAGTTCATTCAAGGAATTATTTAGACCTTGTGGAGAAAATATTGTAGATTTTTTATTTCCCACGAGCATGAGTATGTAAATACGACACTCATAATATCATTTATGAGATGAGGATGGAGAGAGATAAGGAAAATTGTATGTATTATCGAAATACCATCTTAGAATATTGTGCCAACAAATCTACCTGGGAGGAAGTAAAATCCATTCTGCATATATTTTAATCAAGCACTTCCCACCTCTTAGGGAATAAAAGGTTCACTTGAGAGCCCATGGATGTTGATCAAAGAGAATATCCTAGCTCAGAGAAATCTAGGGGTAGAAGAAGTGACAGTGGATGATGAGAAAACATAATCAAAAGATATAGTGTTTTAAAATACTTAGCTAGAAACACCATCAAAATATGATTTTTCTATGGAAAACCTACCTTCTATCATGTAAATATCCGAAGAGATAGAGTCAGGAAAGGTTTCCAAGCCTGGACATGTGTCAATGGTGGAGCAATTTCAAGAATTGGCTAATCATGTAGGAAAATAAAGGAAAATGGATATAAGAATAACATAAAACCAACCACTTCCCCCTATGATCCAGGTGCGATATTGGTGGCCACCCACCAATTCCACCTATATCTCTAGTCGGTTTCATTAGTTTCCTTATTTATAACAGTCTTTACTATTTTGAGTATTTTTTGAGGTCCTAAACTTTTGGAGCAGTTTTGACCCCCTAAATGACATTTTTTGAGTTCCACAACAGGCCTATAGACATTGGAAGGGACATGTGGTGAAACTATAGTACTCAGAGATATATTTCCGATGATATATTGCACCCACAAAATAGAGATAATATGACCAAGTTACGACCCCGAGAAGTTGGCTACCCAAATAACCCCAACGAGGCCCATAAACTCTTGGCGTTCCAACTCCGGGGGTTATGGTTTTGGTTGTTTATCATTTTCCCATGCTTTTCAATAATAAAAATTCCATTGAGCGTCATTGTAACATAGTTCAAAGGCACATCGTCACCACATATCTTCTCAAAGATAAGCTACCATCGCCCGAGCTACTTTATTTTCCATTATTTCTGTAAGAATTTTTTATTATTTTATATTAATGAAATGAAGTGTTATTCCTACTGCACCTCTACGTTTATGTTTTTATTTTATTTTATTGCGTTCCTAGATAACTTGTGTAGGTTAAAAATGCATTGGATTATGAAAAAAGATTTTCAAGTTGGTAGTATTATAGTCTAGGGTGGAGACAACCGTATCCTTGTTGGATTATCACGAGAATCAACTGTCCCTGCTCGTAGACCATATTTGATATAAAAATATTGTGGAGTTGATGCAGGTGACCCATATGGTTGATAGATAGATGCATAAAAAAAACTCTACAACCAGGAAATTGCAATATTTGTATACCAAGGCTAGAAACCAATTTAAATATGAGAGAATGGTGTGCAGATCCAGGATGTTAAAGATAAAAACCCTAGAAGAAAAAGTCACCAACTTGGCTACATTTCCTTGTAATTTTTAGCAAATACAAACCATTTTGGTGGATAAATATATGGATATAACATCTATTAAGAAGAAAATCAAGATTCTTGATGCACATCATGTGCAAAAAAAATGAGTTCGTAGAAACAGGAAAATAGAATAAGGAGCTAAAGCATAAGATCCAAGATGAGCTTATGAATAATAAATAGTACAAGGATCAATTTGTGCTACTATAGGCACAATACCAAGCAATGAAGTAGAATAATAATGATACTTTTTAGTCTCACCAAATCATTGATGTTCTAGCAGGGCAGGTAGAATCGTTAAGAATATTAGAGGATGCCAAGAGGCTATAATTTCTACTCTCAATTTGAGAGAAAGAATTGAAGACAAAAGAAGAAGAGCTAGAAGGTACCAAGATGTGGTTTTACAAAATAGAAGATGATGGTGCATAAATTGAAGCTAATTTTGAAGTTTTGAAGAGGAAACATCCTAGTAAATCCTTTTTCAAAGCTGCCAAAACAATCATATGGGAAAGAATAATGAAAAAATCAACAAGCTTTGGGGTCATATGGATTTGACCCAATGAATGATAGAAACTATAAGAAGGGCGCAAAGGGAAATGACTACAATTAAGAAGAATATTGGTGACTCCCCTACCAAGGCTAGAGTGATCATATATGTCGTTAATCATATTCCCAAGGAGGAGGTCATCAAGGAAAAATTGATAGATGAAAGTGGGTAGTGAGGGATAACTTGAGGAAGAGAAGCACAAATTAGTGATACTAGTGGAGAAGATATCAAAGTTAATTTCCAAGGAAGTTCAATATTTTAAATATATATTTGAAATGTTGTACAAGAGGAAATTCCCACCATTCTTTGATGGGAATGGGGATTTATGTTCCAAGGAACCTCTCATGAAGAACCTCATTGAAATAAAATAAGATAATAAAGGATTTGTGGAAGTCAACCGTGCCCTGTATGGAAAGGAAATTTTAAAGTTATATCAAGATTATTTTGAAATTTTGTTCATGTTAAAGATCCTCTTGAAAGAGAAAAGTAATGTGGATTATGCGATTTTCACAATTTTAGAAGGGACCATTTTAGACGCAAAAACTTGTGACATCCATTTGGCAAGGAGTGGAAAGTTTTAATGGATTTATATAAAATAACTATTTAGAAGGGACTTGCCTCAATGCAATAGGTGTCACAGATAGAGGAAAGCTCAATTTCCAAGCCTCCATAGCATCAGTAGGCACAACTACAAATTCAATGATCGACATCGACAGAACCAAGTCTGACACCACTTGCGACACAACCTAGGTGATGCACACTCTTTATATAATACCCAAGAAAGAGAGAGAAAGGCACCCAACACATGAGAAAGAGAGAGAAATATAGTGCATTACAACTAAATTAGATAGCGCCAACTCTAAAGTTTGAAAAAAATGCTAGAAACATATAGAAGATGTTAGTTACAACAACTATCATGATTGTAAAATATTCCTAGTGGTTACTGAATACTACTATTTTTTTTGGGATAGAGTCTTCGGTCTTGAAAGCCTATATATAGGTTTCATTTTGATGTAATTAGAGTATAAAATTCTAGTGTAGGGGAAACTACATCAAGTTGTTTCTAGAATTTGTTGGGATTTTGAAGCTATTGTAAGGAGGAATTTTGAAGTATGGCTTGGGTTTTCTATGCTTCTTCTCCATGTAATTCTAAGAACCTACCTTGTAATTTGATTTTTTCTCCATATTAATACAATTACAGATATTTTTCATGGTAGATCATTTTGTAAGATTGTATGAAATTTAAATGTGATTGTAACTTAAAGAAAATTTTGAATCAATATGATTGTTTTCTTTAATTTTTGTAGGATTTTATTTGGATTATGAAGAGTATATTTATTATTTTGATAAAATATTACATCGGTAGAAATAAAATGTATAAACTAAGATTGCTATGTTTCTCGCAACAAAATTCTCAACTTCTCAGTTTTCCATCTTATATCAGTAGGAAGAAATGAATTCTTAATTGCTCATTTAGTTTATTGAAATATATTCTCAAATTTTCTCTTCTCATTATACCCTTTATTTATTTTATGTCAAAACTAAGGCACATGGATGCTCTAACTAAAAAAACGTGGAAATTATACCCAACAAAGGCCTTATAAATTGTTGACATTTTCCCTTACCCGAATTCTCAAAATAAACTAATTTTTTTTTAAAAGAGATTAGAAACGTGATTTGAATGGTTGAAAGTGTCGTTTTATGTTTATTTTGTTTCTGTGACATAACCTTAATGAAGGATCTAGAGTAAATGAAAAAATATGTTTTAAAATACACAAAGAAAAACAAAATAAAATCAAATCAAATTTCACACAACATTCAACGAAAACAACATTCACAATGAACAAAGATAATTTTTTTTATTTAATTTGCTGCAATCTATTGATTACATTTTATTTTTCTTGTTGAAAATTTACATTAAGAATCCAAGCACATACACATTCAAACCAAATAAAGAGAAATATATTCAGCAAGATTAAATAAACTTAAGTTATTTCACTTTCAAATTTATAGTAGAAAACCAAAATCAATAACAATAAACTAAAATAAGATTTAGATGTTCCCAGGTCTGCACTATAGCACGTCAAAGTGTGATTCTCGGGCCCCAACACCAGGGGAGAAAATCAACCAATTTTTTTGCACTTTTTTCAAATATTTTCTAAATTTATAGTTCATCTACCTGGAGGGAATTTTTGAGGGTCTAAATGGTTTTTTTAGATGAAGAAAAGAATTATCAATATCAATGTCTACAACTCAAAGAAGAGATATTAGAGAGAGCTTTCTAATGAAATACTATAATCATGGAACATAGTTTATACGGAGTTGTGATTGAAACAATATGAATGAAAATAAGGCACATAATCACTTCAAAAGGGTGTAACTCAACAACCATAGCTTAGATTTGGGTACCAAAGTAGTCAATGGAAAAATAAGGGAATATACGACCCAAGCATGGAGCTAGATTTGAAAATTTAGATGTATAATGGCTTGGGAAATTGGAAACATTTTTTTGTGACAAAAAAATAAATTGGGGTAATTAGGCCATAAATTTTAAAGTTCGTACCATACAACTCGAGAATCATATTTGTGCAAACAAATAGAAATATATCAATAAATATATTACACCAATGAACCCATAATTTTGGATCACTGTAGGAAATTTATTGAAAATTGAAAAAGAAGGTAACATGTTGTCTATAAAGAAGGACCAATGGTAAGACTAGGAGTATGGGGGATACTCAAGGATCCTACCACCATGAAGAAGAGGTTATAATTTTTGGGTGTGTGTTATATTCTTTGCACGACTAGCTGCACACATGGGGGAGGGGGGCAGGCACAGGGGAGCCGATAGCTTACCTTGTTCGTTGTGCAGGGTGTAGTAGGGGGGGCGGAAATGCCCCTTATCGAGGGGCAGTAGCCCCCCTACACCAGGTCTGAGGAAATGCCCCGAGAATTTTTTTTGACCATATATTAGGTGGGCAGACCTATCTATGGTTTTTTGTATGGGTTTTGCACATGGTTTTGGGCATGATGGTTTCTTTTCCATGGTATTTTGTAGATCTTGTCAAGGGAACTACGATTATGTTCTAATCAAAGGTTAATGGATTGGGGTTTATGAATGCTTCAACATTTATATATATGTATTGTAAAATTGAAAGGAATATAATGAAAAATCAATCTGGTAGTCCCATTTTTGGGATCGAGGGGAAAATATCTATGTATATGTTCTTTATGTTTGCATTTTTCCATTGTTTATTTTCTATTTTTTAAGAATTCGTCTGCAGGTAATTCCTATACATTATTAAAACCTACAAGAACTAAGAAAATTATCATGGATACTGCTATAATAGAGTAAAATGGTCATGGAAGGGATAGGACAAATGATCTAACCTTGAAAAATTCATCCATGAAGGCTATATTCTCATCTTCGTCAACCAACCTAGGGAAAATTTGAGCAATTCTAATTACTTTTGGAATTGAGGCTATAAATAGTGGATATAAGAGGATTTAAAAATGAATTTTTTATAGCGATTATAGGCATTAAAAATGTGTAATTTCTATTCCATCAGGGTTTGAATGAATCCATATGGTATTGTGCATTTTCCTTCCCTTGGCATAGGCCTAGAAATTTTTTGTGTTCCCATCCTTGCTAGCCAACGAGATGGATTGAATTTTTGTAGGAATTTACAGGTTAAGTTCCTTAGATAAAAAACCAAAGGTCACCGCTCACAAATAGATCACAAATTAGTACACCAGTATTATCACATTGTTAAAGCCCTCGAAGAGGGAAACAGTCCACGGCCTAAGCCAACGCGAACACTTCAGGAAATTTATTAATATAAAAGGAAAAGTTACATATGTTTCTCTCATAAACGGTTACCAGAGAAACGACCCTCCATGCTCTTTAAATAGAGATCATGGGAAAATCGGGTGTTAAGCCATGGATCAAGTGTCGTTAATACTGAGGAGAGAGAGAGTCGTCAGATCACTACAAATTTTGACTGTCAGATTATAAGTTACAAATGTACATAGTAAAGAAACACACTCTAACTAAATCTACACTAGAATAAGTTATTCTTAACTATTTCCTATGTGTCAGAATATCCTAACATCCCCCCTTAAGAACAACTTAGGATTAGGATTGAAGGATTTACAAAGGTGACACAAAAGGAGCCCATTTCCTATGTGTTGAAATAATGCAAGTGTCCTAAGTCTGTCATTTCAAACTTCTTTTTGAGTCTAGACTTCACATGGTTTATATGGTTGGGATCACTACCAGTAAGGATAAGATCATCAACATAAAGAACAAGGATGGTGAAGGACTTACCCACTTTCTTGGTGTAGACAGTGTTGTTAGAATGACACCTAGAAAAGAAATTATCTAATATAAATCTATCCATTTTGGCATACCAAGCCTGAGGAGCTTGTTTGAGACCATAGAGAGACATCCTAAGGTGAAAAACAAGGCTAGAGTCATTTTGAATAAAGCCAGGGGGTTGTTCCATGTAGATTTATTCATGAAAATTTCCATGTAAGAAGGCAGATTTAATATCCATCTGATGGACGTCACATTTAAAGGAGGCATCAAGGGAAAGAACAAGGCAGATAGAATTCAGTTTGGAAATAGGGGAGAAGGTTTCAGTATAGTCAATGCCTTCAACTTGTGAAAATCCTTTAGCGACAAGACGAATTTTATGTCTATCCACTTTTCCATCTGGTCCAAACTTTGTTTTGTAAACCCATTTTCATCTAACAAGTTTTCTTCCTTTTGGAAGAGGAACAAGATCCCAAGTATCGTTTTTAGGGAAAATTTTAAGAATGGAAAATTATCTTGAAGTTTAAAAAATTGGCGAATCTCACTAGTCCATAATATGAAAACTATAAAATGTTTATTCATGTATTTGTAAAATTATTTAAATTTGTAATAATATTATATACACTCTCTATATAATTTTGGCGATTTTTAACGTAAAATAATTTTGTATTGTAAAATTTGGGCGAATCATTTTTATAAAAAAATAGAAATTGGAGAATCTTTTTTTTGGAAAAATCATGGAAAATTAGCCCACTTGTGAATACTAACCCCTAAAATTTTCCATGATCGTTTTCCAATAAGGAACGATATTCTTCATTCATATCTTCATCCAAATCTAGATTACTGGAGGCTTCTTCAAAGGTTTCTAGATCAAGATTTTATGGAACTTGAGCCAATAAGGAAGAGGCTCTTTCGAACTGAGAATGTGTACGTTGTCGATCTGCAGGGTCACCTGCAAGAGAACATGCTACATCCCGAGTAGAGAAAACCCATTTTGGAAGTTGTGGAGTAAAAGGAATAACTTCAAGAGGTGGAGGAGGATTTTTATCCTCACTGTCATCATATGAACTATAAGGAATGCTATTAAAAATATAAGAGAGAGAGAGAGGTGGCACATATGCCAAATCAGGCTCGCAGGCCAAAGGTGGCACACCTGCCGAACTAGGCTTGCAGGCCGATATATTTTCATAAAATTTTACATCTCTTATAATGGTTATATTTTTTGATTTTGGTTGAAGAAGTCTATATCCTTTGACATCTTCAGAATATCCAACAAAAAATCATTTTTCTCTCTTAGGTTCTAAGGCTTTATGTTTCGCATCTAGAATATGGGCCCAAGCATCACTTCCAAAAATGCGAAAGTAACTTACATCTAGTTTGATTGAGCTCCAAGATTCTTCTGGAGTTATATTCTTTAAAACCTTAGTAGGAGTGTGATTTACTATGTAATCTGCACATTTAATTGCTTCTGCCCAAAAATTGGGACTAAGTCTTTTAGATTGAAGCATACAATTAGCCATTTCTTTTAAGGTGTGATTCTTCCTTTCAGCTACACCATTTTTTTGTGGAGTATATGGAATGGTATGTTGCAATTGAATGCCATGCTAAGTGCAGAAGTTGATAAATTTGTTGTTAACATATTCTCCTCCATTGTCTCATCTTAACTTATAAATTTGATGTCCAGATTGTTTCTCAACAAAGGCCTTAAAGGCCAAGACCATGTTAAAAAATTCACTCTTGAGTTTTAGGAAGTATACCCAAGTGCGTCTGGAAAAATAATCAATGGATGTTAAGAAGTAATTGCAACTGGAGAAGGAAACAATAGGAATTGGAAGACATAAGTCACTGTGCACAAGCTGCAAAGGGGCTGAAACGTTCCATGAGGCATGTTTTTTAAAACTATCCCGATGATTTTTTCCGAGTACACATATGGAGAAAACACCATCTTGGCAAGATACCATAGGAAGACTCGCAACACTGTTCTATGTCATGGGTAGTCACAGGCTAATATTGGTTCCATCTAGGGGCAACGTGCTGCTCTTTAGTGCATAGAGAACTAGCAGATCTGAATGTTTGTGATTTATTCGGTATATGGAGTTGCAAATGCACACTGATTAGAAAAAGGTTTTATACCAACGGCCAAGTGGAAACCATAGGAAGACCCGCAACCATATTTTCCTTACATAAATTTTGAACAGAGCGATAGTTTAAGTGACCAAATCGCTCATGTCAAATTTTTCTCACTTCATCATTATGAGCAACAAAAATGGAGGGAAGACATGATGAGCCAAATTTGTAAAACTTATACAACCTTGTGGAATCATCAACAATGCCAATAGCTAAAATATGTCTAGGATATTTTAGGTCCTTGATTACAACAACATGAGGTGAGAATTCTACTCTTTTCCTTTCACCTGAATGAGTTATTTGATAAACAGAGAGAAGGTTGCATGACAAGGTAGGAACACATATTACATCATTAAACTGACCATTATCTAGATGAATGGTTCCAAATCCTACAACACTAAGAGATCTATCATCACCAACATAAATGTGTTTGGTGTTAAATTAATTTAAAGAAGAAAACATGCCTTTATTTTTGGCCATGTGGTAAGAAGCTCCAGAATCAATGAGCCACTCATGAGAATGAGAAGAAGAATATACATTTAATGCATAACCAGAACTTGATGCTTGACAACCACAAGCAGAAAGTGCCATTCCTGAAGATGAAGGTGAAGAGTGCTCCAAATTGATGTTGTGATTCTTCATTGTTTCTTCTAAGGCTTCCATATTCTTGAAACATTTGGAATCTATATGGCCATCACGATTACAAAAGTTTCAATGTCTATCTGTCTTATTCCCTTTGTTTTTATTTGCCTTATCATTTTGGTGAGTTGCTTTTTTAGTTTGCGGCTGAAATTTCTTCGGACCCTTGTTTGGTTTCATACCATACATTTTAGGATACTAATTCTATGGATTCTTTTGATATGCTTGCCGTTGGGCTACTAAGACTTTCTTAGAAGCGTTTCCAGAAGTGATAATACCAAGGTTTGAGAGTTTTTATTGTTGTCTTATTAAATAATTGCAAAAGGCATCAAAAGAGGGGTTCTCATAGGTGGTTCCTGAAGAAATTATGGCTTCTCTAGTGGAATGGAAGGTGGAAAAAAATATTGAGCATGTACGGCCAAGCTTAGCAAGAATGCAATAGATGAGGCTACCATCTTCCTTTTTGACCTTACAACCTTCTAAAAGAAGTCTAAGGGTCTTGAATTTGGAAAAAAAATATTCAATAGAGGAGAAATTATTGGGGTCCAAAGTAAGCAACTCATTTTCAAGATGGTGGGCCCTAATTTTATTTTGAATGCCAAAGACAATATTTAGCTTTACAAGGGCTTCATGAGGGGTCTCAATGTCAAGGATATGAAATCGAAGATCTTGAGCAATGGACATTCCTATCAACCCTCGTGCTTGATATTGTTTATTTTTCCATTTAGTAACTTTATCATCATCGAAAGGTTTAGTTTCTTGTCCTGTGGCTATTCAATAAAGGCATTTACTTCTAAGTATATCTACCATGTGAGGTAGCCATTGGAAATAATTGGTGCTATTAAGAATAGTCGGGCATGCACTTTCCATTTTCTAAAACATTGAAGCTAAAAAGAACTAAAAATAACTGCTCCAATGTAAATATCTCAAACAATTAGGCTAATTAAAAAAAATGGCTCGAAAAATGGCTTCCGGATGAAGAAGTTATGCCTTTTTGAAAAAATTGAGTTGTAGATGCCAAATAGTTACAGGAACGGTTTTAAATTTGATGATGAAGTTCAACTTTAAAAAAAAAATCCCACCCCTTTAACAAAAACCTTTTTACAAAAGAAGCTTGAGAAAGAGACTTGAACCCAAGATCTCTATTCTCGTAAACTAACTTCTCACCAAGTGAGATAGTAAAAGGGTTCTATAATTGTTTGAAAGGAGGAATTAATTTTTTTTTTAGTCTTCGATGTGCGTGATTTTTCCTGCACAAAAAGAAAAAAAAACCAAACAAAAAAAAAATGAAATACAAGCCTTATGACAGTATGTTACATTTTCAGTTAGCCTTACCGACAACTATCTATTTTTTCACTATTTCTGATTTCCCGAGATCGCACAAAGATGCAGGGAAAGAGCATACGTAGAAAAAACAAAATCCCTTCTTCTTGTTTCTAATTTTCTGATATTTCACACATCACAGAGAAAAGAGCATACACAGAGAAGGTGGTATAGATCCGACAAATAAATAAAACCTAAAAACTGAAATAAACAGAGCTATTAACAAATATAACTGTAAAACATATACTTTATACTTCCTGATCTAAACTGACATAACTTGGGCAACCGGAAACATTTTCGCATGAAACGAAAGGCATCCCTCACTGTAACAGACCATTAGGGGAATTTTGAGGTCTGAAATGGGCCTCCTAAGGAAATTATAAAATAATAGTGGAAAAAATCAAATAATATTTGATGACATCATCAAATTTTAGAGGGAAAAAGAAAAAACTACTTTTTCAACTCGTATTTTCAACTTATCTCCCAAATTTTTTACCCAAATTTCAAGAGAGAGTACTCATTGGATGAAAAATTTAATTCCTCATCCAAGGAGTACCCATGTTGCATACTTTCGATGAACCCCGCTATACAAAAAATGAGAAATACATGAAAAACGTGATTGCAATCACGTTTTTCATGTATTTCTCATTTTTCGTGTAGCGGGGTCCATCGAAAGTATGCAACATGGGTACTCTTTGGATGAGGAATTAAATTTTGCATCCAACGAGTACTCCTGTTCAAAATTTGAGTAAAAAAGTTGGGCGCTAAGTTGAAAAGGTAGTTTTATTATTTTATTATTTTTTAATATTTTTACCCTTTCACTTAAAAAATGGTGAATCATCCCCCAATGTTGACATCTTCATATTGAATCCTATTGGTTCTTATAAAGTTTATTTTGGTTGTAAATTTTTCTTAGGAGGCCAATTTTAGACCTCAAAATTCCCCTAATGGATCTGGACACAACAAAGTAGTTCTCCAGGCCCGAAAATGTTTAGAAATAGTAGATCTACAAAACGGCAGTCGCATGTAGTCAAACTGGCTTCGAATTTGGATGAATAATGGATGCGGCCCTCAAAATATATCTGATACCATGTAGGAATTTACAGGGTAAGTTCCTTAGAGCAAAAACCAAGGTCACTGCTCACAAACATATCACAAATCAGTACACCGGTATTATCATGTGGTTAAAACCCTCGAAGAGGAAAACAGTCCACGACCTGAGCCAACGCGACCACTTCGGGAAATTTATTAATATAAAAATAAAAGTTACATGTGTTTCTTTCATAAACGATTACCAGAAAAATGACCCTCTGTGCTCTTGAAATAGATATCATGGACCAATAAGGTGTTAAGCCACGGATCAAGTGTTGTTAATACTGAGGAGAGAGAGAACCATCGGATCACTACAAATTGTGATTGTCAGATTATAAGTTACAAATTTACATAGTAAATAAACACACTTTACCTAACTCTACACTAGAATAAGTTATTTTTAACTATTTCCTATGTGTCGGAATATCCTAACACTTCTTAATTTGCACCCCTCTCATTCTTCTAAGAGCACTTTTTTTTTTTAATTTCCAAAACCATAAGAGCCTCTCTTGATTCTCGAGAGATGTATCCTTCCCCATCTTGATCATAAAATTCCTATAGCTATTATTCAAACTCACTTAGTTCATGGACCCCAACCATCTTCTTCTTATTATCCCTTTCTTTAGTTTTTAATTTTACAAGCTTTAGATCAGCCTCAAATCGCTTGGTCATGGAATATTCTAGATGAGGATCAAAATATTTCCATTGAGAGTTAACAAGGGATAAAAACTCCTCCTCTTTTAATCAAGAAGATTTCATCTTGAAAGTATTAACTAGTTTCGTGGAGGCCCCTTTAATTTCCAAAAAATGGTGGATTGCTTCGAATCACCCCCTTCCCCTGTCCCTTATTTAATAAGAGAGAAAATTTCCACTATAACTTATGATAACAAAAAATGATCAATTCTCTTGGCCACTATCTATACATGTGTGAAAATTCCCCTAGGTAGGGGATAATTTCATAGGTTCCAAATCCACCAGATTTCACCCTTGAATTTATTCAAAATGGAATCAACTAGAGGATCTAGGCTAGCCCTAGGACCCCAACCTTCAGATGTGTCAAGGGAAAAATTCAAGTCACCACCAAGGATGAGGTTCAAATAATTTAGAAAATATTTTTCAAAAAGGACATCCCATAACTCCTTGTGGTCGAGGGGGGGAACATATAAATTGAAAAGAGTGAATGAAGAGACAAGGTCCCCTTCAAAATCCTCGACACCCAAACTAGAGTCCATACTCTAAAAATTTATGACTTGAATATTTATAACATTACAACCAACAATAATCCCTACTAATATTTCATTAGCATCCAATTTCAGGAACCTCTAACCCTTTAAGAGATCCTATAAATAGTTGGTTATGGAATCAACATCACCCAAGGTTTCTTAAAGTAAAATCTCATTCAGACAATTAGCTTCGACCAGTCTACCAAGGGCATGATTTTTATGCAAACATGTTATACCCTTGTTGATGAGCCACAATATCACAACAATATTGGTGGGACTCTGAAGGCTATCAAATTTAATTTATCAACCCAGAGTTCATAAAAAATTAATAGGTGATAGTGATATATGCACAATAGGTCAAGTTCTACTTATGTCACCTTCATTCAATGGATCATATCAGGGAATACAGATACCACTCCTTTTACTAGCTTTCATTTAGAACTTGCATGAAAAGACAAGAATATACTCTAATTGCAGGAAGGTAAATATTATCCTAGTTGCATAAATGAAAGTGCTCCATTCATCATATATAAATAATAACTACAAGTGCATGAATTTAAAGGATTGTACCAATTGCAGAGATGAAACACGCTAGTCTACTTGCTGATGCAAATCAATATTTTACTAGCGGAATGTAAACCATTACTTTACTTGCAGAATGTGGAAAAATATTGAAAAAGGAAACTTGATATAAAGCGCATGACTAGGAAAATATAAGAACATAACTTCAAAAAAGATGTCTAAGCTATTTTCATTGAAGACTTTCCCTTATTATCATTGAGTTGAAGATAATTTATCTTCAGAATCAAAGTCCTTACAATGCATAAGAGAACAATATTTGTGACTCAAATGTGGAAATATTTTTACTAATTCTTATTGTTTTTATGTATTTGAAGTGAATAAGGATGGGCCTAAAGTGGTCATACGTATTGTAATATCCCAAAATGGGAAATAAAACAATATAAAACATATGCACAATTCCAACTATGGTAAAATACGAATAAAACATATAGAACTAGAAAAATGTCGGAATACATCAAAACATCGTACATATGAGCAAAAAAAACTAATCCAAATCATTATGTATCAGCAACAAATGAATATACACAATGCTTCCAAAAATGGAAGCACTCAAGCCATCCAAATATGGTTGGAACTCTTATCACTCGGATTGAACCTCGGGTTGAAGAAGGAAATTTCGAGGTAACAACAAACCATGCTTAGCCAAGTAGCTAGCCCTACTAGACATAGAGAGGGCTCTCTCCGTATGGATCACAGCCAATATGATTGGATAATGAAATTATTAGGCTAGGTATAGTAGCTCAGGGTTTTGATTGTTTTGATTTGGTTGTGTTGGATTAGAAGGAACAAAACAATTTAGGGCAAAGGAAATTAGGTCAAAATTTGCGGGGTGTTCTATAGGACAGGATAGGCACAATGATTTAGCACTTAAGGATTTCAATGGGTGGGATGATCAAGACAAGTGAGGAGTTAGAAAGAGCATGGTGAAATCATGGGTTCTTTTTAACTTGAAGAAATTACAAGTTGTGAATGTCTACCCAAAACAAAGCATATGAGAATGGATTCTACTTATCTAACTTGCATAAATTCAATTAGAAGTTATGAAATGATGAATAAAATTAACAATACATTTCAACACATGAAAACAAAAGGATAAACTAAACTAAACACTATACCATAGGGATCCCATAAAAACAGCTGCAAATTAGATTAATATTCCTGCTCAGAACTGATATAAAGTGTGTATATTCAAAGTCCAAGAAATCCAACTTTGTCCAACCCTTACTAATGAGAAAGAAGAAGAAGATATAGAACTAAAAACAACTCACCCTTGCCTCAGGGATTCGAATCCATGAGATGAGGATCAATTTCCTCCAAATGTTGAACAAGAATATGAAAACTAGGAAGACCCAACAACTTGCCTTTAAAAGAGAGGAAATTGATTCATTTGACCTCTAGAGGACTAAAGATAGAGAATCTACCTATAGTAAACTAATCCCCATCATAATTAAATTCATATTTAAAAATTACATCAGTGAAAACCCAAACTAGTGAGGTAAAACTAAAAAATTACGTGAAAACAGAGAAAACTCCAAAATAGGCAGAATTTGTCCTATGCGCAGTGCCAAGGAGGAAAAAATATCCCTTCTTGCATATCACTGTTGAAGGACTTCCCGATGTCCAAATTGAGCTCATGATAGCTCATTGGAAATCATGTACTGTCTACTTTCTAGTTATTCTTCTGGTTTCTAATTTGGAGCTATTTTGACCATCCAAAAATTAAATCTCCCAAGAATGCCTCTATGCGCAACACATTGCTGAAAAAATGGCAGAAACATGATGTTTTGAGTGTTTTTGGCCCTTTTGACTGACCTGTTTTACTCCAAATTCTTAGAAAAATTATAGGGGGCATGTCCTCATCATTATGAACCCACTAATGTCTTCCATTTCTCCATTGGATGCCCCAAAAGAGTGTGCAGCGCCAAAGCATTGCGCGCAGAACAAGAATTTCTATGTTTTTCAAAATTTGCCCAAAAAATAAAAAAATTCCAAAATTTTTCAAAATTGTTCAAAGTTTGTGGGATATGCCCACAATCACATGTCAAGTTGAGCTAAGGAGGCATTAACAATTATGGAAGTGGAGATAGAAAAAGTTACACCTGCAAGAGTTACCATGTTATCATGGAGGTTTAGTATGAAAAACCTAGTCAACTCAAGGTGATGCTGAACTATTTTCACCTTATCACAAAAATCGTAGCACCTGACATATCTGAAATAGGACACAGCTAAAGGTGAAGCCTCTATCTCTCTAATGTTTTATGGCTCTTCTATGATGATTTTGACTCCCTTATGTGGCCTCCTCTGTTGTGCAATCTCATCTTCCTCAAACTCATCATCATTGTGTTCTTCCTCCATGTAATATTTGTCCTGTCTCTCCATGCTTATTATTGGCACTTTGGAAACCCTAGGGGAGAGGAAATAAAGGGAGAGTGAGTGAGGTAGTGATGGGAATTGGAGCAGGGAAGGAAAGGATGAAATGAGGGCTTTAGGGGATAGGGATAAGGCCACAAAAATTAAGGGAGACGGGGAAATATGTTATGAAACCTTGTGAGGTGATGGGAGGTGAAAATATGAAGGGAAATGAAAATGTGAATTTAATTACATGTCAAAGGTAGGGGGGAAATCTAGGAAAAAAAGGTGAAATTCCTAGAAATTAGGGTTTTAATGGAAAAGAGTAAAGGGACTTAGGGATGAGGATGTAGGGGTACTTTTAGTAATTTTAGAAGTATGGGGTGATGTGGTAGGGTCTAGGGACAATTAATTTTGCACAAGGGGGTTATGGGAAATTTGTGAGGGGGATGGGGATTTTGGGAGTGACGAAGAAAAAGTAGGGTTTCTTTGTAATTTTTGCCAACATAAAACTCACACACAAGCATAAAATGGAGAAAGAGGGAGTTACAAGGGCTCACTTAATTGTTTTGGATATGAAGAAGCAAACTTGAGGTGTTTGGAGAAGTTTTTGAGGGTTTTGGCCCCGTGCACAACACCCTCTCTCTATGCATAGCGCTGTGTGATTTTGCACTGGAAAAAACACTCTATGCGCAGTGCCAGAGCTCTCTGTGTAGCACTAGCCAATTTTTTCAGTTTCTTCCTTGTTCGAACCTCCTTTTCTCCAAAATCTCATTTTCTCTTTGACACATGAACAAATGAGGACATCTCCTTGGCATAGAATGTTTTTATAGTATGAATGAATCTTTCGATTTTAATGATTGGGACCCACACTTCTTTCTTCTCTTTATCCTTTCAAAATAATTTTTTGATGCTTTGGATGACTGACATGGCCTTTGTATTTCTTCATCAAATATCTTAGCTAGGAATAAGTAGCTTTTATAGGGTTTTATTACATATAATGACTTAAAATTACATAAAATTAGGAATAATAGAATAACTCTGTTTTTATCTCAAAAATGTGATTTTTGAGATGAAAAATTATAAAGATGAAATGTAACTTTACATGGAAAACCTAACTGAAGAAAATCATGAGTTTATTCTAGATCACCTTCACACCTTCTACTGCCCTTTATTGAAAATGAGACAATGCAATGATTTGACCTAATGAAACCCTAGTGACCTAATGAGAAATTAAAGAAACTGACTCAATAAGTGAATTTGACTAAAAGTGGAATGAGAGCAGACTTGTTTTCAGAATTATTAAGACATGGAAGAGGGTCAAAATTTATATACTTGTGAAGGAAAATGGGACACTTGGCAAGGACAACCACCAATGGAACAATTTTATATCATGACCTAATGGAATGATTGAAAATTCTTTAGAGTGGGACACCTAAGATGAACACGAAAAATGTGTTTTGATCCCTACTGGAAGTATGAAAATACTTACACTAACATTGGCTCCAGCTAGGGATGGTAGGTCCTTGGGAGGTTCCAATAACACCGTAGACCAAGTGCCTATTCATTGGGAAATGGAGTCAAAATCTAAATACTAACTGAATACTGAAAACTTGAGTCAATAAACTAACTCAAGACTGACTCAAGAATGACTAAAAAAGATGCTCAGAATTGAGATTATTCAAAAAAACCTACTCTAACTGATCCATTCATCACATGATCAAGTGAAATGGAACAACCACTGCAACCATGTAAGAATTCTAGCTGTTGTTTGAATTCTCTACAAGTGCTTGCTTATGAGCAAGAAGAAAGAACTACTAAAAGGAAACTCCCATGAAAACTTGTTAACAAATTGAATCTTGATGAAATTGCAAAGCATGAGCCCATCGGCTGACGTCAAGAATGCTACGAAAGGATCTTCATAGGAATATATATTGATTTCCAGCCCATCTAATACATTACTGCTCTTCTCTAGGTAGTCTTCATACCTTGGTTTTAAAATTTTACTAACATCTGTGCTTTCTTTCTTTGATGACTGCAGCAAGTTGAGAAAAGGATCCTAAAACTCGTGAATGACTATATTTTATTGATGATCATCAACAAAAAAAGAATCTTCTTCATTAATATTTTGATATGACTGCAAATCTTGGTATAAGCTTTGTAATGAAACACTTGCAGAACAAAACAATCAAGTTGGTTGTCAGATCAAGTTTATATCAACACTCTTTTCAGGCTTACATTTAGCTAATGGAGAAGGAATTTTATTGCAAATATCATCTAACACATCAAATATTGGGTCATGAAAAACATGAAAAGACTGTTGAAACATATCCATCAGTTTTAATGAGACTACATGACACTCTATAGGTTTCTCATCCTTTTCTTTAGAGATATTATGAAAATTTTGATTTGCCCTTCTGATCAGAAGATTAGCCTTTATATCTACTGCCATGTTCTGCATCTCTTCAATTGTTGCAAGGTTCCTTTCTCTCAGTTGAAACTCCATTTTTGGATCAAAGGCATCTTGGTAATGTAAAAGAGTTGAGCCAGGAGGGGGTCTTATATCAGCAGGTATCGAATAATAGACTTGATTGAATCTGGAAGAAAATTGATGTACTGTCTCCCCTAACTATCTCTTCAAATATTCATCCTCTTTTAGAACTAGGAAGGGTTTTGTTTTACCACCCACCTATCGAGGAAAACTTTGACGAACTATGGTAAATCTGAGATGCTCGCGGCAGAAAATTTTTTGAACCAACTATTGACTTTTCCTTGCAAAGAAAGAGAAAATAGGCTGATACTGAAATCCTCTTTGTCAACTTCAAAAAGGTCTAGGAAAGTCTCAAAATTCTACATATGTCTCTCAGTAGTGATGTTGTCATATTCACTATCAAACCTCAGTAGATATAGGTAATTATTTTCAACAAAAGCCTGGAGTATATGAGGTAAGATGAGTGGTTTGTATCGATTTGAAATTTTACAAGGTCTAGGATTATATACAGAAGTTGTAGGATCAGTCTTGATCTCTTTAGGCTCATCAATTTGAAGATGGTCATCATACAACTCAGAAAAATGATGTGGACCAAGATCAAAGGAAAAATCGGTATTTACACTTTTTGAATAGGTAGAATCAAGATTTTGATCATATTTATCATACAACAAACTCCAGAAAACTTTCAAGATAGTTTCAGGAAAAGAAAATAAGTAATTTATAAGAAAGCATATTAGATCTTGAATACAATTCCAGTTTAAATACCTGACCTTTGTGTAAGATCCTTCCATTTTCTTGCTGGCAAAGTCGATCCTCCAGTGGAGTCTTTACATCAAGTTTGAGTCTCCAGGTGAAGAGTTCAACTTTCATATGCATCTAATTCTTGTTCATCATCAACAATTAGATCTAAAATTTGTCATTATTTCCCAGGGAATATATAATCTTTTGCTTCCCCAGTATGGTCGCCAATATGTTATTAATCGAATTGAACTTTAGGCTGAAGAAGGAAATTCTGAGGTAACCACAAACCACTCTTAGACAAGTAGCTAGCCTTACTAGGCAAGGAGAGGGCTCTATCCCTAAGAATCACGGCAAATATGACTGGATAATGAAAGTATTAGGCTAGGTATAGGAGCTCAAGATTTTGATTGTTTTGATTTGGTTGTGTTGGATCAGAAGGAGAAAAACAATTTAGGGAAAAGGAAATTAGGTCAAAATTTGTAGGGTGTTCTATAGGGCAAGGTAGGCACAATGATTTAGTACTTTAGGATTTCAATGGGTAGGATGATTAAGACAAGTGAGGAGTTATAAAGAGCATGGTGAAATCATGAGTTCTTTCTAAACTAAAGAAATTACAAGCTGTGAATGTCTACCCAAAACAGAGAATATGAGAATGGATTCTACTTATATAACTTGCATACATTCACTTAGAAGTTATGAAATGATGAATAAAATTAACATTAAATTTCAACACATGAAAAAAAATGAGAAACTAGACTAAACACCATACAACATGGATCCCATAAAAACAACTCTAAATTTGATTAATATTCCTGCTCAGAACTCAGAACTGATACAAAGTGTGTATCTTCAAAGGCAAATAAATCCAATTGAGTCAAACCCTTACTAATGAGAATGAAGAAGAATATATATACCCCAAAACAGCTCACCCTAGCCTTAGGGAGTCGAATCCATGAGATGACGATCAGTTTCCACCAAATTCTAAACAAGAATCTGAAGACTAGGAAGACCCAACAACTTGCCCCTAAAAGAGAGGAAACTGATTCATTTAACCTCTAGAGGACACAAGCTAATGAATCTACCTATAGTAAAATAATCCCCATAATAATTACATTTATCTTTATCATTTACATCAGTGAAAACCCCAACTAGTGAGGTAAAAATAAAAAATTACGTGAAAAACAAAGAAACACCAAAACATGTAGAATTTGTCCTATGCGCAGTGCCAAGGAGCAAAAAATAACCCTTCTTGCATGTCACTTTTGAAGGACTTCCCGATGTCCAAATTGAGCTCATGATAGCTCATTGGAAATAATTTCCTGTCTAATTTCCATATATTCTTTTGGTGTCTAATTTGGATCTTTCTTTACCCTCCAAAAATGAAAACACCCAAGACTACCGCTATCTGCAACGCACTGCTGAAAAAATGGCAGAAACATGATTTTTTGAGTGCTTTTTGCCCTTTTGACTAACCAGTTTTGCTCCAAATGCTTATAAAACGTATAGGGGGCATGTTCTCATCATTATGAACCCACCGATGTCTTCAATTTTTCCATTG
Organism: Pinus albicaulis; assembly: GCA_034641835.2. NCBI lineage: Eukaryota > Viridiplantae > Streptophyta > Pinopsida > Pinales > Pinaceae > Pinus > Pinus albicaulis. The sequence goes on along the minus strand of CM076575.1, from coordinate 1,325,285,960 downwards.
GATTCCCCAAAAGAGTGCGCAGCGCCAAAGCGCTCCACATAAAGAAGAAATTTCTGTGTTTTCCAAAATTTGCCCAAAAACTCAAAAATTTCCAAAAATTTCCAAAATTGTTCAAATTTTGTGGGATAAACCCACAACAACATTTCAATTTGAGTTAAGGAGGCATCAACAATGATGGAATTGGAGATAGAAAAAGTTACACTTCCAACAATTACCTTGTTATCATGGAGGTTTAGTATGAAAAGCCTAGTCAAATCAGGGTGATGTTGAACTCTTTGCACCTTCTCACAAAAATCATAGCACCCGAAATATATGAAACATGATACATCAAAAGGTGAAGCCTCTAGCTCTCTAAATTTTCCTGGCTCTTCTCTGATGATTCTTCCTCCCTTATGTGGCCTCCTCTGTTGTGCAATCTCATCTTCCTCAAACTCATTATCATTGTGTTCTTCCTCCATGTAATATCTGGCCTCTCTCTCCATGATTTTTCTTGGCACTTTGGAAACCCTAGGGGAGAGGAAAGAAAGGGAGAGTGAGTGAGCGAGTGATGGGAATGGGAGCATGGAAGGAAATGATGAAATGAGGGCTTTAAGGGATAGGGATAGGGCCACAAAAATTAAGGGAGATGGGGAAAAAGGTTATGAAACCTTGTGAGGTGATGGGAGGTGAAAATATGAAGGGAGATGAAAATGAGAATTTAATTACAAGTCAAAGGTATGGTGGAAATCTAGGAAAAAATAGTGAAATTCCTAGAAATTAGGGTTTTAATGGAAAAGAGTAAAGGGACTTAGGGATGAGGATGTAGGGGTAGTTTTAGTGATTTTAAAAGTATGGGGTGATGTGGTAGGGTCTAGTGACAATTAATTTTGGACAAGGGGGTTTTGGGAAATTTGTGAGGGGGATGGGGATTTTGGGAGTGACAAAGAAAAAGTAGGGTTTCTTTGTAATTTTTGCCAACATAAAACTCACACACAAGCATAAAATGGAGAAAGAGGGAGTTACAAGGGCTCACTTACTTGTTTTTGAGATGAAGAAGCAACCTTCAGGTGTTTGGAGAATTTTGGGAGGGTTTTGTCCCCATGTGCAACACCCTCTCTCTATGCATAGCGTTGTGTAATTTTGCACTGGAAAAAAACACTCTATGCGCAGCCCTAGACTCACATGCACAACACCAGTGAATTTTTGCAGTTTCTTCCTTGTTCAAACCTCCTTTTCTCCAAAATCAGGTTTTTTCTTTGACACGTGAAAAAATGAGGACATCTTTTTTGCAAATAAGCTTTTTATAGTATGAATGACTTTTTGGATTTTAATGATTGGGGCCCACACTTATTTGTTCTCTTTATCCTTTCAAAATATTTTTTTGATGCTTTGGATGACTAACATGGCCTTTGTATTTCTTCATCAAATATGTTTAGCTAGGAATAAGAAGCCTTTTTAGGGTTTTATTACATATAATGATTTAAAATTACATTAAATTAGGAATAATAAAATAACTATGTTTTTATCTCAAAAATGTGATTTTTGAGATGAAAACTTATAAATATGAAATGTAAATTTACATGCCAAACCTGACTGAAGAAAATCATGAGTTTATTATGGATCACCTTCACACCTTCTGCTGCCCTTTATTGAAAATGAGACAATGCAATGATTTGACCTAATGAAATCCTAGTGACCTAATGAGAAATGAAAGAAACTGACTCAATAAGTGACTTTGACTAAAAGTGGAATGAGAGCAGACTTTTTTTCAGCATGATGAAGACATGGAAGAGGGTCAGCAAGCATATACTTGTGAAGGAAAATGGGACACTTGATAAGGACAACAACCAGTGGAACAATTTTATATCATGACCTAATGGAATGATTGAAAATTATCTAGAGTGGGACACCAAAGATGCACATGAAAAATGTTTTTTGATCCCTGGTGGAAGTATGCAAATACTGACACTAACAAGAACAACTCTACTGAAAAATAACACTCAAAAGTAAAAAACGTTTTTTCAGTTGGGAATAATATCTAGGTGTGAGAGGTTTCTGTAGTGCTAAGAAATATTCGGGATTTTAACCATGGAATCTAATAAAAAAACCCCGAAAAACCCAAAAATGGGTGGGCCATATTTTGCGTTTGGAATTTCGGCGCTTTTTGGGTTGCACATTGCACCCCTGCTGGCTTAGTTACACACTCCCTCAAGACAACTACAGATCTAGGGCTGAAAGAATGATCTATATTCTGTAATAGCACCCACTCAACTCAATAATTGAATGGCTGGTTCCTTCTCTCAATCCCAAGCTGAGAAGCTTAGGATCTAGATCCTCTACTGAATATGCAACTGTTGCATGCAAAACTACTAGTTAATACCACACTGTCTAGGAGGGATGATGATGTATTCTACTGATAGATAATACAATCCTGGTCCCAGGCTACTGAAGTGATCCTTGGAGTAAAGGATTAATCCCTCATAGGATTTGAAGCTGAGTTTCTTGGAACTTCCTCTTCTCCTCAAACCCTCAATTTAGAATTATGCAATTCTTATAGGAAATGTTGTTGCATAGGAGAATATATGGATGGCTTGATGCCAGATATGAAAATAAAAATCCTATAATATTGCAATGGATCCATAGTGTGAGGGGCTTATCCCTCCACAGGTTTCTCAGGTGAAGTACTGAGGAAAACATTCCAACTCTCAAACCCAAGCTCATGAATGCGTACTTCCTGTAGCTTGAAGTGTAGATGAGAGTGTTACATAGAATTTTGTCATTGTTGCTGCAATCCCAAACTCGCACATTGGAGGGTCATTTCTGTGACCAATGCACAATGTCATGCTTTACAAATTACATCCTTGCATCCCTTTTGATGAAGGAAACATTCTTCTTGTTGGCATTTCCCTAAGCAGAGCTGTGGAAATCCCTATTTTTTCCTTGGAGCGAGTAGCCCTTTATCTCCTCGCGCCGACCTGGGAATTTTACACTAAGCGCGTGCCACTTGGTGATCTGTCATAGTGTGATGCCCGCGCCAAGCTATTTATGAAATTATTTTAAAAATGGAGGCGAAGGTTCTATTACAACCACCTTGGGGATGAGTCATTGGGAGTGGTTGAACTAAAACAACCACGGGCCTCCTCCTTTAGCTAGTAGTTTCCACCTCCCTTGGAACACTCCTAAAGGGTAGGCCTCCTCCAAATTTGTAGGGATCCCAACCTCCTCCTTTTCCTCTATATAAACAAGCCTTCTTTCTTTATGAAAACTAGCTGAATGGCTGAAGCTGAACAAAGATAATTATACAGATGAAGTGCTGAACTTGAGAGAGTAAGCTATAGTACCAAGTTATGAGAAGGTAGAACAAGGAGAAATCCATCGAGAGGTCCCTTTCCCATCTCAATTCCCTGACGAGCTTTGATATGTGCTTCAACCGAGCCCCGTTGGAGGAGAACGTAACGTCAGAGTATGGTTGTATCTCTTATTTCTACCTTTTAATATAAGTGACTATTTTTTGGTTCCCGTCTTGTGTTTTATCTCTATTGAATGCAATATGCTAATCTTCTCTGACTGATTAGTAGATTTTGGATGAAATTAGTATGTGGGATATGGCTGTTGTTTTCTGATCTTTGTGCACGTATAAGTGCAATAAGCGAAGGGATTAGGACTTGCTGGATTGGGAGCGAGAAATTCTCATCACCACTACAATTGCTGACAACGGCATTGGACCACAGGTAGGCTATCTTATCGCATCCTCTTTCATTCCAATATCTAGGAACCTACGCCTTAGCATGATTCCTTGTTACTATACCCACCCTAGGGCTATAGGGATCGTCTCTGTTTGCAGAGAGGATTTACCTAGATAAAAAGTTGGCTACCTATCCCATGCCCGCATTTAGTGATAGTGTCATTGTGCATCGTGTGTTGGGGGCATTGGGTCTTGATTTTAAAGATGTTTTTCTCCCATCAAATGTGAACCTCTTGGAGTCCATGACCCCTTTTTTGTCGTAATAAAATGTTTTCGGAGCATAGTTCGTTTTTCTTGTGTCAAGCTCCTTAAAAAATGAAACAAAATTTTCAGAGCATAGTTCGTTTTCTTGTGTCAAGCTCCTTAAAAAAATGAAACAAGCTCATCAGAGCATATTTCGTTTTCTTATGTCAAGATCCTTAAAAAATGAAACAAGGTTCTCAGAGCAGAGTTTATTTTTCTTGTGTCAAGCTCCTTAAAAAAAGAGACAAGGTTGTCGAATCACAGTTCATTTCCTTGTGTCAAGCTCCCTAGAAAATGAAACAAGATGTCATGAGGATGGTTATTTTAATGTGTCAACCTCATTAAAACAATGAAACACGTTCCTATTCAATTCGAGTCTTTGATCAGATATCATAAAATCCCAGTCGAGTCTTTCTCTTGATCTCGTAACTGAACCTTAACTCCCTCCATTTGTTTACTTAGGTGCATGGACTGAGGCTTGGGGGGCATGTACCTCGAATTGAGTCACCATGTTGGGGGCATGCAAATCATTTCAAGCATAGTTTGTTTTTCATTTCAAGCTTGTGTAAAAATGAAACTGGTTTCAAGAAGAGTTTTCTAATTTCAAGCTTGTGTAAAAATGAAATCATTCGCATTTTCCCTCTCGTCATTGCCATTTTATCAGCCTGTTTTTCCAGATAAGCCTTGGTTTTCTCATTCCATTATCACTATCTGCTTGGCCAATCATATGCCTTCACTTGTTTGTTTTACCCTTTCCTGAGGAACATCTGTAATGAGTGGTCTTGTTAGCCAGCCTCTTAATCTTTACTTGTTTTGAGAAGTTCCACCATCACCAGAACCAGTTGCTACCCTTAATACCACTCGTTCCTCTAGGAGGAGTCAACTTTCAGCTCTTTTCTAACTCTCAAAAATTGAAAATATTACTGAGACTCCTGTCTTTTTGAACTTGTTAAATGGCTGCGAAATGATATCTACCCAGTATAAGTTTACCCCTTTTTCGGGCTGGGATGGATTATTTACGAGAAAGGAATACCTTAGCCTATTGTGACTAAGAGGTTCTCGGTGTAGAAATTTGAATAATAGCTGAATTATTCACCGATATTATCCTGATTACACACTCTTTAAGCTTCATGCATAATACATAACCTCTTCTACAATTGATCATCAATATGCGGAAATAGAAGCAGTCGCATGCGCACATTAAAACATAATCAAGCACACATATAACACAATATGTAATGGGGAAAGCATACAGCTGAAAACCCCCAACTATATGTATATTATAATGATAGAGAACATGTAACAATATATAGCACAAAGCTCTCACGGCTCTCAGCACTATCTCACATGCTACACACAAACTAGCTTAGATATAGAACAAGTCATAAGTTCAAATCTTCTCCACAAGTCTGCCTGCCTCTACTGCGCAATACAAGATGAGAATGAATGAGATCCAAGTTCAAATCCCACTAGCTTCAACTGTGCAATCCTCATTTGAAATCTCCATCAATGTGTGTGCAAATCTCATGCACAGCCATGGTCACAACAGATAGTCACACTCACCCTCTCACCCACCTCTAACACTAGTCTCCACTGAAATGTCCATGCATTGCAGTTAACTGATGTGTTATTTAGTTGATTTATGAGTTAATAATTAGTGAATTAATTAATAACTAATTCACACCACTCATCACTAGTGTATTTTTCAGTTAGACTAAATATAACTAGTTCAACTAAGTTAAACAGAACACAACTCCACCAACTGTCTCATCAACTCCACCAAACTCTGTCACATGAGTTCTAACTGAAGTCAACCATGAAATAGCTCAACTAACCCCTAGGAATAGCGTAATTCCTTCTGTCAGCTGCATGTGCCACATCCAAGCATCAAACTGAAGTGCTCCAAGAGGATAAGATAATGTTTATAATCTAAATATTATTAAGGGTTAATAATATTTGACTGTTCTATTTTTAGCCCGGCAGTCTAAAAATAGATTCCGCCCAATGTCTAAAAATAGAGGTCCATATATTTTTACCAACTCAACCAATCATCCATAAATAGCATCCTGCAACTCATAGACCATGATCCATATGTCTAAAAATAGACATAGTCTAAAAATAGACTTTGCGCCAAAAATAGCCTGCGGGCCCACTTAGTGAAGGCGACTTCATTTCACTAAGCTCCATCATCTTGTTGCATTTTCAACACCCCCTCTCAACAAGATATGGATTATCTGCAACCCCTATCCTGCCTCTGTGGAATTCGAACTTGCTCCTGGTGAGCGCCTTCGTCAAGATGTCAGCATCCCGATCCTCCGTGGGAACATATGAAAGTAACATGATTCTCCGCTGAACACAATCTCTGATATGATGGTACCTGATGTCGATGTGTTTGGATCTATCATGAAATACTGGATTAGCCGAGAGTTTAATGCAACTCTGGTTATCACAATAAATCACAATAGGCTCCAAGTGTGACCCGAACAACCCAACCAGGATCTTCCTCATCCATATGGCCTCGCATGCAGCCAAGCTTGCTGCCATATACTCAGCCTCTGCTGAACTGAGTGCCACGGATCTCTGCTTCCTGCTGTACCAAGAAACTGTTGTCGACCCGATACTAAAGATCCCTCCAGATGTGCTCTTTCTGTTCGTTGGGCTCCCTGCCCAATCTGCATCCGTGAAGCCACATAGCTTCACCTCATCCTCCTATCTGTACCACAAGCCATATCCCGATGTGCCTCTAAGATAACGCAATACATGCTTGCCTGCCTTCCATAAGAGCTTGGTAGGCTTAACCATAGCTTGCGAAAGCTGGTTAACAGCATAGCATATATCGGGTCGTGTATTGACCAGATACATAAGCGACCCCACCAACTGTCGATAAAAAGTGGCATCCACTACCTCCGCTGAAGTAGCATCCTCCTTCCTCCAACCTCCAGGAAGAGGAGTATCAACAGGCTTGCAGCCATGCATGTTGAACTTCTCCAGTATCTCCCAGGCATACTTACCCCGAGAAACAAACAGTCCATCACTGCGCTGCCAAATTTCCAATCCCAGGAAATAATGAAGGAGGCCCAAGTCCTTCATCTCAAACTCTCTAGCAAGATCCTCCTTGCATGAAAGTATCAACAACTCATCACCCGTCAAAATTAGATCATCTACATACAGTACAATAATCAGCAACTTCCCCTCCACCACAATCTATTTTAGGATCCGCCTCACTCTTGGAGAATCCAAGTCCGGTGAAATAACTGTCCATCCATGTGTACCAAGCACGAGGTGCTTGTTTCAACCCATATAGTGCTCTCTTGAGTCTGCACACATGCGACTCACTGCTGAAGATCTCAAAACCTTCGGGCTGCTCTATGTACACCTCCTCCTCAATAACTCTATTGAGGAACACAGTCTTCACATCCATCTGATGGATGTGCCACCCCATCTGCGCTGAGAGAGCTAGGATCGTCCGCATGGAAGAGTACCTTGCGACAGGTGCAAAGGTCTCCTCATAATCGATCCCCTCTATCTGTGAGAAGCCTCGGGCAACAAATCTTGCCTTGTACTTCTCCACACTCCCGTCAGCCACCTGCTTCATTTTGTAGATTCATCGCGAACCCACCACTGATTTCCCCTCCGGTCTTGGGACAATCTCCCATGCACTATTTCTGACAATCGAATCATACTCTTCCACCATGGAATCTACCCATGCGGGGTCCTCCATAGCTTCCTCGAAAGAGGATGGCTCTGTCACGACACATTTTCTCACAAGAGCCATGTATCCAGTGTACCGATCCAGAGACTGTCTCTGTCTGCGCTGTGCTATAGGTGGTCCTAAAATCTTCTCTGCATCTTGAGCCAGTTGCTCAGCTTCTGTAGTGAGTTTTCACCCTCTGATGGTTGGCGCTACATGAGTGGTCTCTTCCACTCCATGAAATTATTCTTGTGGCTGATCCAAATCCGGAAGATCATCCTTAGGAACTAATAGCTCCTCATCTGAATGCAAGTGTGGCTCCCTCTCAAGCGAACACTTCATGGCTTTCTCCTCCTAAAATTTGTTATCCTGTCGCACAACAGTCTTGCGACTGTCTGGCAAATACACACGATAATTGTGGGGTGTATCAGTGTACCCCAAAAATATCCCAACCTCTGCGGTCGGCTCCAGCTTCTTCCTGGCATCCTTCGTCACATGCATGTAGACAGGTGAACCAAAAATCCTCAAATGGGAAATATCAGGCCTCTTGCCAGAAAACGCCTCCTCCGGTGTACTCATGCCAAGTATCTTTTGAGGACAATGGTTCTACACATATACTACAGTATTTCATGCCTCTTCCCATGAGTGAAGGGGTAGGATTTGATCATGCAACATCGCCCATGCAGCACCCACGACCATTCTGTTATTCCGCTCAGCAACCCCATTCTGCTGTGGGTTATGAGGTGCTATGAGCTCTCTCGAAATTCCTTCTGCGCTGCAAAAGTCCTTGAATTCAGCAGAGATGAATTCACCACCATTTTTGCTCCTAAGAGCCTTCACATGCCTCCCCGATTCCTTCTCAACCAGTGCCTTGAACTCACAAAACTTTGAGTATGTCTCGCTCTTCTTCTGCATGAAGAAGATCCAGCACTTCCGATAAAAATCATCAACAAAGATCACATAGTACTTGTGCTTTGCTATCGAAGCTACTGAGAAAGGTCCACACACGTCTGTGTGAATTATCTCAAGGATCGTCGTGGCGCGACTATCCTTCTCGTGAAAGGTGGCTTTCACAAATTTTCCCAAGGTACACCCCTTGCACTGATCTGACTGTGCAAGATTTCCCTTAGGAAGCCCAGTAGAAATTTGCTGCAGTATCTTCAAAGCTCTATGGTGAAGGTGGCCCAATCTCCGGTGCCACAGCTCGCCATCATCCCCGCTCACCACTCCTTCCACCTTGCATGCCATTGCTGCACAACCATCCACTTGCAACTGATAAAGGTTCTTGACTCGAACCCCTATCTTCTGGGTCTCTCCAGTTGTCTTACTGTGCAGGAAAGCCTTTCCCTCGCTAAAGACAACATCATACCCCTTGTCTTCTAACATCACCACAGAGATCAGATTCTTCTTCAATCCTGGAACATGCATCACTTCCTTCAATACGAAGGGTTTACCTGACTCCCTCTCAAAGGAAATGGTACCGATACCGGTCGCACTGTATCTACCATCATCGCCCATCTCGATGTGCACTCCAAGATCTTTCTCATCCAGATCTGAAAACAGATCTCGATCTCCAGTCATGTGAAAGGATGCACCACTATCCAAGAACCATAATGATCCCATCACACTTGAGACCAAGCATGCGATCAGCAAAAAATCCAGCTCAAACTGCGAGGCTAAGGCCTCTCCCGCTGTAGATCCAACAGCTTGCTTATTTTTCTTCTTCTGCAGACAATTTGTGGCATAATGTCTGTGTTGGTGACAGTGAAAACACTTCACCTTGGACATGTCCTGCTTCTTGCCTTTCACACCGGAATGAGAAGCTTTCTTTCTCTTCCCCTTCTTTTCTTTGGAAACCGGAGAGAAATTTTCTTCATCAGATGCCTTTGATGAAGATCCGTCTCTGGTACTCCGCCTTATCTCCTCTTGCACAAGATCCGACCAAAGTCGCTCCCATCCTGGCAATTTCTCCCGACCATTGACAGAATCTTGATAGGCATGCCAACTCTTAGAAAGAACAAGGAGAGCCAAGCTCACTAATTCCTCATCATCAACAGTCACCCCCACACTTCCCAACTCATCCCTGCATTGGATGAACTTCGTGAGGTACTTGGGAATATTGTCGCCTTTCTCCATCTTTATGTGTCTGAGTTTATCCTTGAGCACCAACTTCCTCTGGTCGCTCTTTCTTTGGAATAAATCTGTCAACACTTTCCACATCAAGTATGGAGAATATTTTCCATGCATGCTGGATACAATGTGATCCTTCACGCCCTCCAACAGAATCCTTCGACATTTTTCCATCTTCTTTTGCCAAGCCTCAACTTGAGCAGCATCAGTAGGCTTTGGGACCTCAGCCTCTATGAAATCCTTTAGCCCATTATCATCTAATACCGCCTCCATCCTGTCCTTCCATGCAACATAATTCAAGCTGCCCTCAAGGGCATACTCCAATCACAATCCGTTGAAAGACATTTTGACTTCGACACCAAGAAAACTGCTGCAAATTCGAATTCCAAATTCTGCTGCAAATTCGAATTCCACTAGCTCAAAACTCAACCGCTTTCGATCTGTGAGAACAAATTATTTCTAGCACATAGATCGACTGTAGGGAAATTTACTGGATATATCACCTTTCAGAGAAAGGATGGATCCAGAGGCTACCTAGCCCGCTTACAGACTCTGTCTACCGAAATAAATTGTAATCATTGTAATAGATCCGATGATCAATTCTCCTCTGATACCATGTAGAAATTTGAATAATAGCTGAATTATTCACCGCGATTATTCTGATTACACACTCTTTAAGCTTCATGCATAATACATAACCTCTTCTACAATTGATCATCAATATGCTGAAATAGAAGCAGTCACATGCCCACATTAAAACATAATCAAGCACACATATAACACAGTATGTAATGGGGAAAGCATACAACTGAAAACCCCCAACTATCTGTATATTATAATGATAGAGAACATGTAACAATACATAGCAAAAATCTCTCACAGCTCTCAGCACTATCTCACATGCTACACACAAACTAGCTCAGATATAGAACAAGTCATAAGTTCAAATCTTCTTCACAAGTCTGCCTGCCTCTACTGCGCAATCCAAGATGAGAATGAATGAGATCCAAGTTCGAATCCCACTAGCTTCAACTGCGCAATCCTCATTGGCAATCTCCATCAATGTGTGTGCAAATATCATGCACAACTATGGTCACAACTGATAGTCACACTCACCCTTTCACCCACCTCTAACACTGGTCTCCACTGAACTGTCCATGCATTGCAGTTAACTGATGTATTCTTTAGTTGATTTATGAGTTAATAATTATTGAATTAATTAATAATTAATTCACACCACTCATCACTAGTGTATTTATCAGTTAGACTAAATACAACTAGTTCAACTAAGTTAAAACGAACACAACTCCACCAACTGTCTCATCAACTCCACCAAACTCTGCCACATGAGTTCTAACTGAAGTCAACCATGCAATAGCTCAACTAACCCTTAGGAAAAGCGTATATCCTTCTGTCAGCTGCATGTGCCACATCCAAGCATCAAACTGAAGTGCTCCAAGAGGATAAGATAATGTTTATAGTCTAAATATTATTAAGGGTTAATAATATTTGACTGTTCTATTTTTAGCCCGGCAGTCTAAAAATAGAAACCGTCCAATGTATAAAAATAGAGGTCCATCTATTTTTACCAACTCGACCAATCATCCATAAATAGCATCCTGGAACTCATAGACCATGATCCATATGTCTAAAAATAGACATAGTCTAAAAATAGACTTTGCGCCAAAAATAGCCTACGGGGCCACTTAGTGAAGGCGACTTCTTTTCACTAAGCTCCATCATCTTGTTGCATTTTCAACACTCGGAGACACCGTTTTCTACCTTTTCGGATTAGTGACACTACGTACGAAAAGGGACTACTAGATTTTTCTTTTCTTCCTTATTTTCAAATTCTCTAAACATGAAAATATGTTGAGTTCTCCCTTTGTCAGACTCGTTAAACCCTGATGACATCGGACCTCATCACCATGACGTCATTCGAGTTCCTCCTTCGTAGGGCTCGTAAAAATGTACTAGGATGGATTTTTCTAAAGCAAAAACTTATAATGCAAGCATATGCTATTCCCTTCAAGCTTGTTTTCAAAAATAATTGGGGTACTTGCCAGAAATGGTGGGGGAAAATGGAACCATATTTTAGTTGTGTTGGCAGTATGTCGCTCTTGAACATGGCACTTGTCTACATTCATGTCAGGTTGGGGATATCTCATTTCATCATTTTTTCCTCCATGGGTTTGGGTAATCTCTTTTGACCTCTCATTTTCTCTTTGCCACGCCATCATGACCTCAGATCCTTTGATGTCAAATACTGCCAAATCCAATGTCGTGCTACTGATATGTTCAAGAGAAGTTCGCCTCTGTAGTTTTTTCAACCTCCCTCTGATTCTATGTTGGTCCTGATTCACAAAAATAATATTCCTCTGTCTCGTATCAATGATGTGGGAAACATTATGGCCCTCCTTTGACCAGGTCACTTCCTGTCAACTTTAGCTCATTATCTAGGAATCTGATCTAGAGACTCCCTTTCGATACCTTGGAGCCTGCATGCCTTAATGGCAGGTTCTTCATATTCGATGCAAGGTCCACGTCATTGGCCTTTGATCGGCTGACTCCACGGGTGTTCGACGCCAGATCACTGTTCACATTTCATCGATTGTACCTTGTGTACCTTGAGAGATATTGTCATTATTGATGGTTTCTCCCGCTTCCGTTAACAAGCTTTCATCATTGGCTGGTAATCAGACAATTTTCTTGGATGTTTGACTTCAGCTCATACATTCGCATGCTAGAAATTGTACCTGTTCGGGTCGAGATGGAGCACAAGACCCTGGATTTTTTCTGATAAGATCTAGGCTACGTGGATTATGATGAATTATTGCATGACTCTCTGATTGGATGGTTGCGACCATACCTGAGTCTATTTGTTTATCTTTACTACTGGATGGCTGCGTCCATACCTAGATCTCAGTTTGTATACTCTATTATGGATGGTTGCACCCATGCTCATGTATCAGAGATATCAGTTGTATTTTTAATTCCAGTTTTTCTGACAGCAGTGTTTGGTTTGAACGTTCTCATAAAGAATTTCGCCCCTCCCTCTCGCTCAGACCTCATGCTTTAGGGGGCATCTATTTCACAACATTTTGTCACTGTCCCTACAATCCCCAACTCGCACATTGGAGGGTCATTTCTGTGACCAATGCACAGTGTCATGCTTTACAAATTACATCCTTTCATCCCTTTTGATGAAGGAAACATTCTTCTTGTTGGAATTTCCCTAATTAGAGCTGTGGAAATCCCTATTTTTTCCTTGGCGTGAGTAGCCTTTTATCTCCTCGCGCCGACCTAGTAATTTTACACTAAGCCCCCGCGTGAAACCATCTCCAAAACTGGAAGAAAAAAGATATCAATGCCTTAGAAATAAGCCACTTTGAGGGGGAAACCTCCAATAAATTACATGAATGAAAAATTCTTGGATGATACAAATGACCAAAACCTCCTTCTATATATAGGAGTCCATGGGGCCATAATTTAATCCTAGTGGGGCCACAATGTAATCCTAGTCGACCTAACAATAATAATGTAAGGGCATAATAATAACAATATGGGGGTTACTGGGGTACACCAATAACAATAAGGGGGGCTACACTAACATATTAAGGGACTACACTATTAATATAGGGACTTAACATGCCCCTCTCCTTCAAACAAGTGTTGTCCTCAACACTTGATTATTTCTTGATGCTTTTGTATAAAATTCTCATCCTCCCATGTGGAATCTTCTATAGGAAAGTTCTTCCACTTGCTGAGATACTATGAAATTGGTTGTACTTGTCAAGTTATTATTTCTTTGACTCCTTCAAAACTTCTTTCGATGTGACGTTGATCTTCCTGTTGTCTCATTAGATTCTACAACAAAGTTAGGTTATCATTTGAGAGTTGGAGAACTTGTTGTTGATGCTCGATGTGATCTTCCACTAATCTATCATCCATATTAGCTATTATTTGATCCTTCAAACCATCCAACTTAGCCTCCATTTATACTTTTAAACCATCTATGTCATCTTCGCTTGCTCTTCGTAAGATCAAAATTTGTTTCACTTGGTACCATAATTTTGATATCTCATACTGCAATTCTTCCTCTTCATGCGTCATCGTAAAGCTTTTTTAGGTATTTTTGGGTATGGAATTTTTTTTTTGAAGCATTATAGAACCCAATACTAGTAAAAATTCTAAAATATGCCCTTGGAATCACTTCAAACTACTTTTTCAAACAAACATTATGCAATTTTAAAAACAAAATACACATCGTTTTCTTGCTTTTGAGGAGCACGATATTGAAACTGAATTATCTCTGTGATTTAAAATTTTCAATATCTGAAATTTGGCCCTGAAGTAGTACTATGAAGCTTCTTTAAATTTCCACAGGTCTGATCTGATTTAGATTCTTCAAGACAAATATATATCCAATCTCCCACAATGACCCAATTATGGACTGGTTCAGTAGAGAGAACTTGTACGACTTGCCATGTGTCACTGTTTCCTCTTTTGGCTCTAAAATTGATAGGCGGAAAATTAAAGTTCATGTAATTGTGCCCAATTTTTACATAATTCCAATCCAATGCTTAGAGAGAGAGTTATGAATATTTTCCCACGGTCACCTCTTTGAGATGAAATTCGAGAGCCTGAAAAATACCTAACTTCCCCAGATCATATCTCTGAAAATATTGCGAATCAAGCTCTGAAATTTTGTGAATATGTTCCTCACGATTTCAGATTCATGCTCTAAACATTTCAGCTTTTGAACCTTCGTATAAAAGAACGTTATAGTGAAAATTCCACAATGACCCTTTTAAGTGAAATTCAGGAGCCTGTAAAAATCCCTAACTTCCACAGATCCTATCTCCGAAAATATTGCGAACCGAGCTCTGAAATTTTGCGATGATGTTCCTCAGGATTTCATATTTGCACTTTAAAAATTTCAGCTTTTGAACTTCGTAGAAACAAAATTATAGTGAAAATTCCACGATGGCCTATTTGGAGCAACGAAACCCTAGAATCCAAAGCTCTAATACCAAATGTTGTGAAACCAGCCCAAAAAATAAAGATATATCAATGCCTTGGAAATAAGCCACTTCGAGGGGGAAGCCTCCAATACATTGCATGAATGAATAATTCTTGGATGATACAAGTGACCAAAACCTCCTTCTATATATAGGAGTCCATGGGGCCACAATATAATCCTAGTGGGGCCACAATGTAATCCTAGCCGACCAAACAATAATAATGTAAGGGCACAATAATAACGATATGGGGGTTACAGGGGTACAAAAATAAAAATAAGGGGGGATACACTAATATAATAAGGGACTACACTATTAATATAGGGAATTAACAAGCCACTTGGCGCTCTGTCATAGTGTGATGCTCGCACCAAGCTATTTATGAAATGTTTTTTTAAAATAAAGGCGGAGGTTCTATTCCAACCACCTCGGGGATGAGTCATTGGGAGTGGTTGAACTGAAACAACCACGACCCTCCTCCTTTAGCTAGTAGTTTCCACCTCCCTTGGAACACTCCTAAAGAACAAGCCACCCTCCCACATTTGTAGGGATCCAAACCTCCTCCTTTAGCTCTATATAAACAAGCCTTCTCTCTTTATGAAAACTAGCTAAATGGCTGAAGTTGAATGGCTAAAGCTGAACAAGGAGAATTATACAGCTGAAGTGCTAAACTTGAGAGACTAAGCTGTAGTTTAATAACCAAGTTATGAGAAGGTATAACAAGGAGAAATCCATCGAGAGGTCCCTTTGTCGTCCGAATTCCTCAACGAGCTTTGAGACGTGCTTCACCCGAGCCCCGTTAGAGGAGATCGCAACATCAGACCATGGTTGTATCTCTTATTTCTACATTTTAATATAATTTACTATTTTCTGGTTCCCATATTTTGTTTTATCTCTATTGAATTCAATATGCTAATCTTCTCTGACTGATTAGTATATTTTGGATCAAATTAGTATGTGGGATATGGTTGTCGTTTTCTGATCTTTGTGCAGATGTCCAAGTGCGATAAGCGAAGGGATTGTGACTTGCTGGATCGGGAGCGAGCAGTTATCATCCCCACTGTGATTACCTACAACAGCATTGGACCATAGGTAGGCTATCTTATAACATCCTCTTTCATTCCAATATCTAGGAACCTACACCTTAGCATGATTCCTTGTTACTAGACCCACCCTAGGGCTAGAGGGATCGTCTATGTCTACAGAGAGGTTTTACCTACATAACAGAGAGTGACTTCATGTGGCATTTATTTTCAGATGATAAATTTTATCCAAGAAAACCTTCCTTGAGTAGGCACTTGAAGTCCCCCGTGGGTAGGGGTGGGATTCCCGCTCGGGAACACCCGGTGCTAAAAAACTGAAGTGTGCAAATAAATCTCTTATGAAACTCAAAAATAAAAATCAAAACTCCCTTCCTTTGCTACCCTCATCTTCATTTTATGTTTGTGATACTTCCCTAGCCTTGGTCCACCTCATAACTGCGCTACACATGTGGTGCCTAGCCTCCATAAATACTGCACTGTCCTCCATGACCTCCATCACTGCTGCAATTACTCTCCACTTCCTCCATCATGTTTGCATTTAATGCACCACTTCCTCCATCACTTCATCATTATTTCTCCATGATCTTACATTTATTTCTCCACTATCTCCATAATATTCCTCATTGTTGCTCTATGACCTCCACTCTTTCTTCATTATTATGCTACTCCACTACTCCATAATACTACTCCACTACTCAATTAACACACAGTCACACTATATAAGTGCATTTGATTCATCTACTGGGTTTATGGGTCACTCCACCCTTTTATTTACTTAACTAATTAAGAAAATTAAGAACTCTAATATTCTAGTTAGATGATGGAAAATTGGGAATATTAGAGTCCTCCCCGCCAAAATGTTTCTTGTCCTCAAGAAACTGCAAAAGTGGATCCTGGAGAAATCCATCTCCCTCCCAAGTGGCATACTCATATGGAAGGTTTCCCCATTTTCTCCAATGTGTTATGAATGCCCAACTCCATAGCCGCCTCTCTAGAATGTCTACAATGGCCTCCAGGTGTGTAGCTACATGCCTCTCTTCATGAATGAGTACCCAAGTGGCAACCATCTGTTGTCCAAGAGGCTCTTCTCTACATGAGATATGTGAAGGGTAGCGATTCCTTCCCCAAGTGGAAAGTCATAACTCATAAACTATCTCTCCAACCCATGCTACATGGAGTAGGTTGTGTCTCTCCATGCTCCAATCCTTGGCCCCGATGGCCTTGTTTTCTCTAAGCATCATCTCAACACTGTGCAAAGTAGGAAATATAGACATATGGATTGACATGTGAAATTTCGAACCATACTTTCCCAATAGAATACACCACAAAAATTCCTCTTGCTACCACACCACCTCATCATCATACCAAGTATGGTGGCCATGCTCTCCTAACACAAGCCAACACACCAAGGCTTCCTATTGCCATCCCACATCATCATTACGCAAGGTATGGGAGAATGTCAATCCATATTCTCCCAAGAGTAATGAGCGCAAAAATGAATCTTGCTGCCACATCATATGAGTATCATGCAAAGTCCTAAGAAATAACATACCCATTGACATGTGATATGTCATGTGA
The DNA here is from genome assembly GCA_034641835.2 of Pinus albicaulis. Taxonomy (NCBI): domain Eukaryota; kingdom Viridiplantae; phylum Streptophyta; class Pinopsida; order Pinales; family Pinaceae; genus Pinus; species Pinus albicaulis. The sequence continues at coordinate 1,325,268,530 of CM076575.1, read as the reverse complement.
TGGCCAAACTCTCTCAAAAGTAACTAGCGGAACAATGCCTCCAACTGCTGCATCTCATCAATAATGTACAAGGTAGGAAATAATGATATACCAATGGACATATAATATGCAATGTCTTGGCCATACTCTCCCAAGAGTAGCTAGCGCAGCCATGCCTCCTGCTACTGCATCACATTGGTACTCTGCAAGGCATGTAACATACCAATATGAAATGTCGAGTGGTAACCATACTCATGTAAGAGAGAGCAACGTAGCCATGCTTCTTGTTTCCCTATGTCATAGATTTTCAAGTATATTTCCATCCACTTGTTCATCATCTCCAGCCATCCATCCAACTGTGGGTGATGACTCATATCATGCAATATCTCGGTACCCACCCAATGGAGAAGCTCCCTGTTAACACTGGAAAATCGTACAACATAAGATGACATTAATTAATGTCAAGCCGAAGGATTTATAGGGCTGGAAGACATTATAGGATCTGGAAAGTATTTAAAAATCTCAAATGTTTAAGGAAAATCAAATTTGAACTAGTCTTAAATGTTGATTGCACGCATTATCCTTTGAGAAGAGCACCTTATGCGCGCCTTTTGGCCCGATAAGTGTGCATTCACGATATTGGTGAAATATCACAATCCGGAACCACATAAAGCAAAGGACAAGTTACTCCTTACTTGAAATCACCTAAGGATAGCCACCAACGGCTTCGTAGACACTATGTGAGCACACAATGGAATATTTGGAGCACACAAAGGAATCATACCCCTCCCTGCTATAGGGTAAACTGCTTGGGTGGTTGGTTTTCGAATATCCCTCTCAGGGATTTCTTGTGCCTGAGGCAGACAGTAAGATTAGATATGTTGTTCACAAAGATGGCATGAGCATGTTCATATTAACTTGAAATAACTTGATAAAATACGATATAGAATTACCTCTTTGACAATCTTGGAGTCCCTTGGAGAACACTAGGCAGCGAAGCAAGAGTCCTTCTTCACCAGCTCCAAATCTTAGTCCTGAAATCAGTCAAAGAACCCGTGTAACTCCTAACATAACATATATTATATCAATCAAGCCAATATATAACGAACTTCTAAATTATACACATCTGAGCCATTCATATCATACTATGTAAATTTTCAAACAATAATGAAAACATTAAGCATTGAATGGACAAAACGAACACAGTTCTATTAGTTTTAAAGAAGGAGGATTACAACCGTCGGTTGTACCAAGCCCTCCTCAGTCTCCCAATCTCTGTTATCTCTCAAGTGAAGAAGTCTAAGTCAAAAAGCTCTCCAGGAACCTCTTTGACTCTTGGCCTTCACACTATTCTCTATTCCACAAGTATGCAAAACCTTTAGCAATCCTTCGACCTTCAATTAAGAGCCTTCAGCTCCTTCTTATAGGAGAGGGAGAAAGCCATTGTTGCCTTTCTCTTTCCACTAGTTTGGAATGGAAAAAACTTAGATGTTTCCTTGATCTCTATGCTTTTGCCTCCTTTGGAGTTCAATCTTCTTATGGCAATGACCAATAATGAACTAGTGTGTTGCAGTTTCTTTTATGAACTGATCCTCTTGTGAGGGAAAGTTGGAGATTCAAATCATTCTCCGTGGGCTTTTCCCGATTCAAAATTAAAACATGGGTAACACTACCCTTTAGTGTAAGTAGAGCGTTGCCCTAGCCACTAACGCGGCTCATTCACTGATTGACTGCATTATAACGCTCTTGTACTGTTCTAGATAGGCGTTACCCTGGCAGAAATAGGTTTAATTTAGGTCTTTGTATTCCTTCCATATTTTTCTTCTCCTCTGAGCTGATGAGGAGGTATTTTGACCTGTAACAGATGCCCCCTAAAGTGTGAGGTCAGAGACGAAGATGATGGCCGAAATACTTTACAATTTGTGTAGAGATAGAGAGATTGAAAGACTGAGGAAAACCTGAAACAACAACATACGTCAGAAAATATAGTATTTGCCTAGAGTCGGGCATGTCCCATGCTCAGTAGCTTAAACAACATGATTTCTCTAGAATAGAGATATGAAGAATCTGTCCACTGATAAGCACAATGTGAAAGTGTCTGTCATAACAGGATCAGGCTGAAGAAGTTGTTCTCCATAAACAATATCGCAACTTGGGGAAGGAAACACAACTTTAATGATGTAGCCTTTGCCCCAAGGTCTTGACCGCCGATTCACTTAAAATGCATATTTTTCAACATGTGAATGAAGGAGTTGTCGTTGAACATGTGATAAATCATTTGATTACCAGTCAATAATGAAAATTGTTAACAGACGCGAAGGTGGCCACTGATAATGATGATGGTCCCTAAGATGCCTAGTACAATCTAGCGAGTGTGAATAAAAGGATTTGAAGTCGAACACTCGTAGAATCATTCGACCAGGAGCCAATGATGAAGACCCTTGATCAAACACAAGACTACCTGCCACTGATGTCTGCAAGTATCTGGGTACTGATGGGTTTTTGGATCAACTTCCTAGATAAGATGTTGAAGTCGATAGGAAGAGATCTGTTGAAAGGTAGGCACTGAGGCGTCCTACATCAGTCAACACGAAATGAAAACCAACTGATTTTGTTTATTATTGAGATAATGTAGAGTAAATGGGGACGTCGGATGACAAATAATTTCTGGCATAATGAGTGGTTTGGTTGATAACAGGAGCAGTAGATAATGAGATCTGCTTGAACAATAGAAGGCACTCTAGCAGGGTACTAGGCAGCTGAAGCTTGAATGAACACCAAAGAGTGTGTTAGGATTTTACCGGTGTAGGGACACTGGGAAATGAAGGCTAATACTCATATATGGTAGGGCTCGGCTAACTGCGAAAGAGTTTTCTAGGAAGTGCCATGTTCAAGAATTTTGTTGCCAAATCGACCTTTTCTAAAGATATGATAGAGGTAGTATCCATTTTGTCCAAATTTTTCCCCGTCTGATTAAGTTTAACGAGTCCAGATGAGTAAACTTGGTGAATTTTTCATGTTTAGAGAGTCTAAAAAATGTCAGGAAAGAAAACTCTGTGCCCCATCTGATTAGGTTTAACGAGTCCAGATGAGCAAACTCAGTGAATTTTTCATGTTTAGAGAGTCTGAAAAATGTCAGGAAAGACAACTCTGTGCCCCATCTGATTAGGTTTAACGAGTCCAGATGAGAAAACTCGGTGATTTTTTCATGTTTAGAGAGTCTGAAAAATGTCGTAAAAGACAACTCCATTGGGGTACCTTTGTCATGTCTTGATAACCGGGCACGGCAAAGGGGTAATAGTAAGCCCGAAACAGTTCATTTTCCGTAAGTTAGTCCATCGAATCCGGAAAAGTGAGAAATCTATGTTCGATGGACGTCTACCTCATTTTGTTATGAGTACGAGGAGAAGAAGTAAACTCAATACTCTTTGTGAAATTTTAACGAGTCCAACAAAGAAAAACTCGGTACCCTCCGTGAAATTTTAACGAGTCACGCGGAGAAAACTTGGTTACTTTTTCTGTTTAAAGAGCTTTGAAAAAGAGGAAAAGAATGGCTCCTTGTTCTCTGTCGAAGTAGTTTTAACGAGTCTGACAAAGGCGACTCGGGATTTTTTCAGTTTTATGAGCGAGAAAAAGATTCCTTAAAAGAAAGCTCAGTGCTTCTCCATAGCTTTAACGAGTCTGGAGAAGAGAACTCTAGGTTTTTCGGATTAACAAGCAAGAAAATACCATACAAAAAGAACGCTCGATATCAACTTCGTGTAAGTTTAACAAGTTTAAAGGAGGAAACTCGAGGTTTTTCGGATTAACAAGCAAGAAAAATACTATAAAAAGAATGCTCGACAATAGAAGGATCTATGCCGGGAATTTCGTCATAAGACCAAGCAAAGACATCGCGGAATTATTTAAAAAGAGATGTGAAGGACGCAATTTCCTCAGGATTGCAGTCGGCTCCAATCTGAATATTTTCCATGATACCCGTTTTGACCGAGATATCAATGAGCAGTGTCTTGGAAAGATTACCCATGTTCCCCTCTGAATCGATAGTGTGAATAGTCGTATAAGAGGAGGGAACTATCTCAGGTTGGTCGAAAGATGGGATTTCATTTTTCATCGCGTCCGAGTCAATCATCGAAGCGCGATGGTGAAACTCTCCCCAAGGTTTTTCTTCTAATGACATGATCTCTCGAATAGCTTCGTCTATAGGCCAGACTTCATTGAGGAGATCCTTAGAGAGAATTGTGATGGGAGGGAGGTTTGTACCTGTGGTCGAAACCATATCAGTGGAGGGCTTAGATGCGGTTTGGATGGCTTGATAAGCCAACTCGGCCGGCGAAAGCAGCATCTGATCTCCATAGGAATCAATATCTGAAGGTGCCGGGATGATCCATGGGTCGATAGAGCCATCCGAAAAGGTGGATATCATTGCAACCGTGTTTGGGATCTACGGCGGCAGTAGAGGAAAACAACTCAGTAGGGAAGATGCCTTCAGAAGACCGGTACCGATACTGACGTAAGAGTCAGTGACACCTCCTATTAGGGGTACAGTGCTACTTGGTAAAGTGGCATAATCAGGGGTGCAGAAGGATAGATGATCGACCGTGACTATTTTCCCATCCAATGGAAATAGGATGAGTCGAAAGATCGAAGACACGATGGCGGTCATAGCATAAGACCAATTGTGACCGAGCAATAGATTATAGTCGAGATGGCGCTCGACAACTTCAACGTCCACGTTTACCGTTTTCCCACCTAGAGTGACGGGAAAGCTAGCAAGGTATCCTTTTTGGAGGAAGGTATGGCCATCGAAATCTTTGAGGGAATTCGATGGCGGGGTTAGAGTAGGAGAACCTAAATTGAGCCAGCAAGCTTGTGACATAACGCAGGTCGAAGCACCTTCGTCTATGACAATACGATGGATTGGTCTCCCTTTCGACACTACTTGCACCTAGAATGCAATTTGGTGTGAGAGGTGAGGTTTAGGATTTTCCATATCAAAGATAGCTAGCATGGAGTCCTGGGGGTCTATTCCACCAATTGTCGAAAGTAAGGCTTTCCTTTGTGCTGGGAAGGTTTGTAAAACTTTGAGAGCAGACATGGCTGACGGTGCCTGCGCCAAATCTTCTACAATATTGTAGTTTTGGGCTGCACGTGCAGAGGTGTTATGAGTCGTGCGTCGAATTTTCCCTTTGGGGGGATGAATTATAGGTTCAGCAGTAGGCCGTTTGATATGCAAATCGTTGGGTGGCGATGGATTCGAACTAGTTCCAGGTTCTTGAGCATCTATTGTAGGATTTCCATAAAGCTTGGCTCGAGTTTGAAGTTCAACACTCTCAATGCCATAAATGGCAGATGGTCCTTCGCCAGAAGGATGAGAACCACCATTGCCCCATTGATGTGGTTGTGGCGGGTTGTCAACCATGTGTTGATGTTGCTGCTGTTGATTAGGGAAAGGATTATGAAGAACGGCAGGTGTTTTCCCAGAATCCTTGTTGGAAATAAAATCGGTGCATTCCTGCAGCTGAGGACATTTATATGTCAAGTGGTCCTCTGCCCAGATCTTGCAAGGAAATTTCATGGGTTTATCCTTTCCTTTGTCATTTCTGGCAACATTTTTCTAATTAGGGTTATTCTAATTATCCGGCTGCTCTTTCGAAGAAGACGTCTTCTTCTTGTTCTTCTTATTTTTCCCACTAGGTTTTTGTGAGGTTTGCACCGAGTTTACCTTAGCGGGAGGAAGAGGAGTTGATTGGTGGGGGGCGGTGGAAGCCGAAGATGGCTGGGAGGTTTGCCCCCGAGACTGCTTTTTGGCCACACCGGAGATTGTGCCAACGATACCATCGGCATGTGCTCCGGTTTTCTGAGTGGTCGAAGGATTTGGCTTACCAGGGGCATGGGGGAGCAGATCGTAAAGTGTGCCGGATTGTGAATAGATTAAATCCAGGTGTTGGGCACGACGAATAAATTGATCTTCTGTCACCGCACCAGAAAGGCCAATGTATTTAGAGATATGGGGTAAAAGAGACTTGCAAAACCAATTGGCCAAGAGATGGTCCGGTATTGGCGCTTTGACGAGCCTCCTCCTACGTCTCCATTCATGAATATGATCGGAGATGTGGGTGGCGGTGTCTTGGCGCAGCGATGTTAACAATTCCATTCCGGTTTCCACTCTAATTGGTAATTGGAAGTTCTTTAAGAACTCCGTCGCTAAAGCACCAAAAGTATTGATGGCGGCGCATGGCAATTCAATGTACCACTTGGCGGCATTGCCTGTAAGGGTGCGAGGAAACAGACGAAGCCAGACACTATCATCTACCATGGAATTGGATATGGACCATAAATGAAAGGTAGTGATGTGTGCGGCTGGGTCGTCCCCATGTTTCCTGTCGAACTTCGGGATGTCAGAAGGAATCTTATGCGGTACTGGACGCCAAAGCAGGTTGTGGTTGATGGGGTCGTTCGTCAGTTTATGGATATCGGGTATGTCCAAAGCTGCCAAGAATGGAAATTGTGGATTTTCCCCCGAATCTAACCAAGGCAGTATGGGATGACTACTTAGACCATAAGGTCCCCCCATCAACGTGTTACCAGGAGGGTAAGTGGGACTTTGATAAAAACCTCCCATAGGTGGAGGAGTAGGAACATACGGTTGCTGTCCATAGGGCATAGTGTATTGCGGGGCAAACGGTTGGTTGCCCCCAGTATAAAAGTTCCATTTGATTCCAGATGGAGGTTGGGGTTGGTTAGTCCAAATGGATGCAATAGAGTTTCCTGGAGGCATGCTACTACTTGCATAGTTTGGCAATGGTATAGATCCTACACCTATGTTTGAACCACTTAAGGGGGTAGTATTTACAATGGGTTGTCCCATTTGTCCTAAGGAATGCACGGGAAGGGAAATGTTCCCTGCTACATGTGTGCTGGTGACACTACCCCCTGGTATAGTAACCAAGGGGTTTGAACTCAACAGAGGGTTCCAGCTGAAAGGGTTGCTGAAAGGTACCAAAGTAGTCGTACTCATGGGAGGAGCTACCATGGTTCCCAACGTGGTCACGGTAGGAGTAGATGCCGAAGGGTTCGGTAAGCTACTGGCAGTTTTGATGACCGTAGGGTTGGGGTTAGGTGTATGTTGACTACTAGGGTTACTTAGTGATGGCATAGAACTGACCACTGGCGGGGAGGATCGTGGCGAACTTGGGATGGTTGCCATTGGCATCGACCCTGTGGATGCCGGTGGTGAAATGGATGTTTGTGCTGCCAAAGACATATCTTGGCGTGGTGGAATCTGAATTATCATAGGCCCCAACGGATCAGTGAGCAGAGGGTTGTAATGAGGTACTACCCCTTCAGTGAAAGGGTCCTCTAGAAATTCCGGATGATAAGGGTCTATGTGATAATCAAGATTAGTCAGAGGAGACTGCTCTTCCGAAGAAGGCATGGGTTCACCAAGGTTCAGTTCTTCCTCAATAGTGAGACGAGGTAGACCTTGCTGTCGTCGAGGCAGACGGCGTGGGTCAGGGGACGCCACGGTGACCGGTTTAATTTTAACAAATTTTATTAAGTTATGATGTATTATAAAGTCTCAATGACAGTAACCACACACCTAAAAAAGAAAAAAAAGGACTCCCTAAAATCAATCAGCAAGCAGCCAGAATAGGGTGCCCTGTCTGAGTACTATCATTTGCTGGTGATGAAATCTAGTATCACAATAGTATACAGAGAGGTTTGGTCGAAAGTATAGTTACGGTCACTCTAGAGCTTCGCCCGAACCTCAGACGATAGGTGTAAGCACTCTCGTGAAGACGAGTACCCTCCTAAAGACCGAAGACAGAGTGGGTCCGTCTGTTTCAGGTACCAGGACAGCCCGTCCCAGTCACCTTGTGTAAGTCCCTAAAAAGTATGGCCACTAAGGATACCTCAAATTACGGACATCATCAGGGGGGTCCATGGTCAAGGACAATGTGCTATATGGGCAGAATACCTACATCCCCGATCTAGTTTCGACATCCCCGAAGGGAACCCCAATATATAACACACCCACAGGATGAAATTGAAGGCGGGCTACCTTCTTGTGCACCCAAGTGTTGTCTCGCGCTGAGCTCCGGTAAAGGAATGGTCCCGATAATATGAGTGCAGCAGGATTTCACTCGTTAATGAATCTAGTTTCAAGTTTTGAGATCTTGGGTAATTTTCTCACTGTTCCTACCCCAAGATCCTAGCCTGAACTACTATTTGTGTGAGCTCAAAAAAGAGTTGATTGATTTTATTATCGCTTTATTCTTAGTGTACTTGATTATTAGTCTTGCGGAGGGGGAGTGGACGTATGAAATGTGATGAGACTCTGACTCAAGAAACCATGAAAAAAATTCTCTAGATATTCAATTCGATGAAGAGTATTTCTACAAGGAGAGGTTTCTTTTCAACATCCATGCACTAACATTTAAATAACGCAGTTTAGCTTTCAAGATTCAGACTTCTGTCTACCTTTTCTTAACAGTCTATGAACTGAAACTTTCAGAATAAACTCAACTAAATACAGAAAAATAAAAAAATTTCTTCTTTAAAAAGTAAATGCTTTTAATCACTAACTTTTAAAACAAGAACAAACAAAAATGCCAGCTCCGTAGACAAGCACATGGATTCAGTCGAGGAAATATACTGATGACCAAAAACTCTGCAGCTAAAACACAGTCACATTAGTGAACAGCAAGGTTTTGGCTGAGTAACGCTCTGTCTATGAGTAAATACAGTGTTATAACGCACTGTATTTAAGCAGAGACAGCGTTATAACGCGCTGGAGAACCTACAAAGGTAGCGTTAGCCAAGGTAAAGTACTTTAGATGGTCAACAGAAACATGATTGAAATCTACGAGCATTTGGTATGTCTACTGGGCATAAAAATGGTCGGAAGGATCAGTGAACAGAGGAAAGAAGAAAGAAGGGAAGAAATAGTCTGGAAACTATGGGGAAACTCCCCAGCGGAGTCACCAATTCTGCTATAGGGTAAACTGCTTGGGTGGTTGGTTTTCGAATATCCCTCTCAGGGCTTTCCGGTGCCCGAGGCAGACAGTAAGATTAGCTATGATGTTTACAAAGATGGCATGAGCATGTTCATATTAACTTGAAATAACTTGATAGAATACGATATAGAATTACCTCTTTGACAATCTTGGAGTCCCTTGGAGAACACTAGGCAGCGAAGCAAGAGTCCTTCTTCACCAGCTCCAAATCTTAGTCCTGCAATCAGTCAAAGCACCCGTGTAACTCCTAACATAACATATATTCTATCAATCAAGCCAATATATAATGAACTTCTAAATTATACACATCTGAGCCATTCATATCATACTATGTAAATGTTCAAACAATAATGACAACATTAAGCATTGAATGGACAAAATGAACACAGTTATATTAATTTGAAAGAAGGAGGATTACAACCGTCGGTTGTACCAAGACCTCCTCAGTCTCCCAATCTCTCTTATCTCTCAAGTGAAGAATTCTAAGTCAAAAATCTCTATAGGAACCTCTTTGACTCTTGGCCTTCACACTATTCTCTATTCCACAAGTATGCAAAACCTTTAGCAATCCTTCGACCTTCAATTAAGAGCCTTCATCTCCTTCTTATAAGAGAGGGAGAAAGCCATTGTTGCCTTTCTCTTTCCACTAGTTTGGAATGGAAAAAACTTAGATGTTTCCTTGATCTCTATGATTTTGCCTCCTTTGGAGTTCAGTATTCTTATGGCAATGACCAATAATGAACTGGTGTGTTGCAGTTTCTTTTATGAACTGATCCTCTTGTGAGGGAAAGTCGAAGATTCAAATCATTCTCCGCGGGCTTTTCCCGATTCAAACTTAAAACACGGGTAACGCTGCCCTTTAGTGTAAGAAGAGCATTTCCCTATCCACTAACGCGACTCATTCACTGATTGACTACGTTATAACGCTCTTGTACTATTCTAGATAGGCGTTACCCTGGCAGAAATAGGTTTAATTTAGGTCTTTGTATTCCTTCCATATTTGTCTTCTCCTCTAAGCTGATGAGGAGGTATTTTGACCTGTAACAGTCCCTTGGGTCACCATCCACAATGTACCAAGGAAGGGAAGGAGGATTTGAAATCCCATATATAAAGCCACCATGAGATGAAGAATGGGTGATCACATTATTATGCTGGCCAGAATTTCCCAAGCAATACCAATAGTGTGTGACCTGGAGCTTCAGACATAGGGGACTCACTTGTTGGCTATCCAACAAGCTCAGTCCACATATTAGAGAGAGAGAGGGAGACTTCACTGAGGAAAGCTTATGTTAGTATGAATCCTTTGTCGAAGTGTACGAAAAAAGACCACTTTAGCTACACATAACTAATAGCCCTAACAACAAAAGTGGCTGCCAATATCTTCAGATCTGCAGTTAGTTGATCAAGAAAAGAGCTGCAAAAAACCAGATCTATGCATAGAAAGACATTAAGCAGTAAAAAGAAGGGTTTGCTCCATATATCCAATAGACAAGACAAGAACAATTTTTGAAAGAATTTTTTTGTATTAAGGGCACCTGGGAGGAAAACAAGAAGATGTTTCCAATTCTCCTCAATGGGATGGGTTCTTGGAAGTCCTCAGCACTTCAGATCTAGAATCTCTCTCTCTTGTTGGTGTAGAAAACCCAGACAAAGATAGAACTCAAAGGGAGCTCACACAACAAAATAATGTAGAAAAATGTGACCAAGTGTATAGATCTAGAGTGATCTAATAGGCAACAAAAGGTGAAGAATGGTAGGAAAAACCCTCCTATTTATAACAAAATATTGGGTCATTCTAGATCTTGCTGCATGATTAAAATAATGTTAACCAAATCTAGATCCACCTTTTATGGAATATTTTATTATATTTGTTGGAGGGAAAAAGTATTTGACTTGGGTCAAATCCCCTTATTTGTTAATAATAAATAAATAAATGATTTATTTATCTTTTTAAGGAAGTGGTTGAAGGATAATTAAATAAATAATTATTTATTTAATTATTTGTGGGTGATTTGGTCATATTTAACAAGGAATATTATCTAAATAAGATTTAAATAATTATTCCTAGAAAATAATAAGATGAATAAAGGTTTATCTAATTAATTTCTTTGTTTTTGGGTTAAACATGACTGGGAATAATAATTAAATTATGGTTTAATTAATTATTCCAAGAGGAAAATTAAACAAAATAGGTTTGTTTAATATTTCCTTTTGGGGTTTCCTGTTTAGACCATAAACAACCTAATAAATGTGGTTTATTAAGTTATTTTACATAGTGAAAGCAATTTTACTTAGGGTAAAATTGGTCTTACATGGTGTACTTGGGTCGATCTAATGATAATAGGTTAGATGATCAAAAAATGGTGTAACAGATTGCCCCCCAGCGTGCGAGTGTTAGGAGAAAATTGTATGACCGAAGTACGTTGTAAGAACTCAATCACCAGACATCAAGAGGGAAGTCAGAGAGAGAAATGTAAGGTAGACGAGTGTGCTGAAGAAATAGACCCTGAGGAGACGAGACTCGCAGGTGCAACAAGTCTCTTTTTATGAGAGGGTACCTGTGCTAAAGGCGGCGGGGGAGGCATACCTATGCCCGCCGAGACAAAGTACAAAAGAATGGTGTGTCCAGTAAACAAGGGACCGAACCATAAAGTACAACTGGAATAAACAAGAGCTAGATAATAATACAATGAGGAATCCCACATACATGCTGTGCCTGGGATAACAGCCAATACTTATACAATAATATCTGAGTACATGAGATACAAATACAACCCAAATTCCCCCTATACATGGGGAAGGGCTCACAAGATCTGACTGATACATGCAAATCAAAGAGGCGCTGCAAGCGGCTAAGGCCGACATCATCAAATATATGGAGTTGCATCGAAAGCTGCAATGAAGAGGTCATCCGGGCATGTGGGGGGCTACCTGCAAGGCCACCCCCTCATGAGGGCTGAGACATCTCACACACACCCGGGAATCACCAAGAGCTGCTGCTGCATCACTGAACCATCAAGCATACGGATCTCGATCATGCTGAAAGGAGCTAGAGTGGAGAAACAATCAAGTCAAAGGGAAATGAGAGATCCCTTTGCCTGATTCGAGGCACCGAACAAGAGTGGAAGCTGGAACCAAGGTACACCGCCCTCTGGACCTATCTTCTGGAATGAAAGAGCTGATGTCGACAGAAGGAGGTCCGCCATAGGTGAGGCAATGAGAGATCCTCAACTAAAGCACGAGAGAAAATAGTATAGCGACGGACAGACTGACACAAATGATGATGGTGAAATGGAAAGGACTGAGTAGCGAATGGACGACTTCCCTTGTTAGAGCATAAAGGGAATGAATGACATGGCAGCAACTGATGCAATATCATAAGGGATAGGGGACAGTGGGACTGAAGGCCATAATGTGCGACACAAGAGAGGGATGAAGCAATGAAGGATGGAGGGCTATAGCGGGGTACAAAGGGACTCGGGATAGACTCCATGAATGCAATGATGACTCAACTTGGATGCTCTACACAAGGGTGACTCGATGGTGCTGCCACATAGTAAAGGCCCAAGGGGGGACCATGAGAACATGAGTACAAGATGGTAACTCATGACAAAAATCGACACGAACAAAGAAAAGTAAGGAGGCAAAGTGGTGCCCCACGTACAAGTGTTGTAAGTGAAGAAATGCGATTTTAAGGATAGGTGAAGTGACCCATCTTGGACAAAATGTGTCCTGGTGAAGTATCAAATCACAAAAAACTAACAGATACCCATTTGAGGGCTCCGTGAGAGCTTTCCAATGGTGCAGACGGTTTTTCAAACGGGGCTACGGTATGGTCGCAGCAGGCGAAAGAAGAAACAAGGGTTCTCTTTTAATAAGGCAGTTTTCCCTCCAAATTAACTCATTTTTTAGTGTTGCTGCGGTGAATCTAGAGAGGAGAGAAGGCCCTAAATCTTGCGGCAAGCGTAGCAGAAAAATTGACCGTTGGAATCGAGATCCGTCAGTTGCAGGTAAGAGGCCTAACCTTACTCTTTCATTTTGATGGATTGAAAGTTCAGTTTAGGGCCCAAAATCTCAGTAATAGATCCTCCTTCATCTCTATGGCCGGGTCACACTTTTTAGGCCAAAAAGTGCGACCTGGGAAGCAGGTTACAGGGCAAAAACTGTGACCTGTCCTAGAATGGGGCAGAAAACTGCGACCTGGGAGATGAGGGGGTTTCAGTGCTGTTTTATGGCTGAGAGTTGGGTTTTTGTGTTTGGTTATGGTATTCCCGATCTGTATGCTAAAAAAGATGATGTTTTTGTGCAGATATGGCAGATATACGGGTTAACTGGAGAGAGAGAGACCTGGGTACATTACGGGCAGAGATCCAGGCAGATCAGGGTGTCCGTCGTGTGTTGGCCAGGTTTGGGGTTCTAAAGTTTTTGGAGAACCCTTTGATGAGAGCGGGAGAGCCTTTGTTGGCCCGAATTATCAGTTACTAGGATCCAGAGCATGAGGTATTTGTAGTGCAAGGGCACAGAATCGAACTGAGTTTTACCGCGGGGGCGACATATTATGGAGTTTGTGGAGCGACATTGTCGACCGAGTCTCCAAGTCAAGGGGACTCAGATACCGATCGGGGATCTAGAGAGATTAGAGACCCGTGTAGTGGCCACAGCGGTGCTGCGTATCCTGGGAAACCAGGCGCTCCATCACATCACTGGGGGGCAGATGATGATTGTGGAGAGTGTGTTGAGTGGGACCTACTATGGGTGGGCCCAAATGATGCTGGTGTCGCTCAAACGAAAGTTGTCGCTCTGCAAGCGGCAAGTGAACCACGATTGCTCATATGGGACTTTATTGTGTGCCTTCTTCTTTGAGAAGATCCCAACCTTGCGGCCTCATATTCAGCTCCCATATGGGGGCCCGAGAGAGCCCAAGATGCACCGGTGGGGGCAGCTACTGTGCAGAGGAGGAGGAGGGGTGGTCGGGTGAGTGTTTCGACCTGAGTTCTTTGCCCATTGGGATCAGATGCCGTTATACATAGATGACTATCCCTATAGTGGGATGATTTATTGTGGGGATCCGGACCTACCACTTCCGCCTGGTCGAGTATGGGGGCCCGATGGTAAATGATAAGTAACTATTCTTGTATGGGCATGTTAAAGTTATTGAATAGTAGATATGGTACTGATTCATGTACTTTTGGTATGCAGATATAGCTCCGGTAAAACCGGCCAGATATATGGGACGCCCGGCAGCCTCTGGAGTTGCAGGGTTGAGTGGGTCAAGAGCAGCGTGCAATGAGGATGCAGCCGCCCTTCTGGAGGACATCCACCGTAGATGCGAGATGTTGCTGACCGGAGTTTCAGAGCACGGGTGGCAAGACTTAGACGACTAGTATGTGGAGGCATGCATTGGTCTTCCCTCGGAATGGCGAGGTGTCATGCGGCGCATGGCGATGGCCAGTCAAGGCATACATGATCTACGGGCTGCAGGGGCAGAGCCATTGGCTTGGGATCCGCCAGATAGTGAGTAGGTGTGGGGCGTGTGGTGCCCCCTAGTGTGTATGTAGGGGCAGGTGGTGCCCCCGGTTTTGAGTTTTTTGTAACATGCTATGGGCATGTCATATGTATCGGAGTAGATGGACTCTAAACACATGTTTTGCGACACATATTATGGATATGCATCATTTTTAATGATTATGAATGTTATTTTCTTGTATGAAATGCGTGTGATAAATGCCAATCTAGAACATGGTTTGCAATACTATCTACATAGTGATTTTGTTCTCGAGGTACATGGTTGAAAGTTATGGTTTCAAATTCACATATCAAGATTTTCACTCGTAAATATCGTCTAAACAGCACAGGGTTATGCACACGATAAACACCATTTAGTTGCATGACAAGAAGTAGGGAATCCAAACGAACATGCAGATGGAGGATGCGATGAAAGAGGGAATCGGCTAAGAGACCACGCACTGCATCATATTCAGCCTGATTGTTGGTGGCAGTACCAATGCAGACCCTGTTTGAGAGGACAAGGGCATGCAAGGGGGTGAAAATGGCCCAACCTGCCGAGGCTAGATTCTGGGAGTAACGACTTGCACCATCGGCGTAACCGATAAAGGGTGGGGACGGGAGGTCCTGCAGAATGGTGTTACAAAACAACAAATGGGGGGAGGAGATACAATGATGGCAGCGTGAGTGAACAGAAGACATCAAGCGGAAACTGCGGGAGGGAGTGCAATGAGTAGGATGGCTATGGCTCATATACAAACTAGAGGGTGGTATATGAGGGCTATAGGAGGTATGGCGGGGACTCGGGCTGCGGAGGGTAATAGAGATACGGGTGGAGTGATCTCGTGTATCGGTAGAAAAGAGGGGGTCAGGCGAAACAACAGGGGAGGATGCAAGGGGACTGGCCTCCAAAGGTTGCACAGAGGAGGATAGGTAAAGAATGGTCGTAGTAGACTCCGTCATCTGAACATCAGGGGGGGGGATGTCGATGGGAGTGGGGAGATCCTCAGGCTAGCCCGAAGCATACTGCGCGAGTATGGGAGAGGCGGATTGATTTTTTTCAACCTCATACTCTCGGACTACTTCTAAAGAGGCACGGTAATGCGTTAGGTGAGGACAATGGTGGGAGTAATGGCCATGGACGCTGCACAAAGCACAGGGTTTGCTAGTGCGAATAGTTTTGGGGTTCTTGGTTACAGAAGAGGATGGAAGAGAAGGGTCGGAGACCGTAGACTCAGGGAACGCGACTTTAACCATGGGTTGAATGCGGGGCAACTTAGGACAAGTATGGGTGGCGTGACCGATGACATCACACAAGGCGCAAGGCTTTGTGGGCGGAGGAGGAGCTGGGTCAGTCGGGGTGGCCTTGTCTTTGGATGCCCCCTTGCGAGCTTTGCCTTTATTTCCTGGAGCTGTCACCACAGGGGTAAGGTCTTGGGGAGGTGGAGGGGGCACCGTAGCAATGGAGGAAGCAAGGGGGACCGGTTGAACCGGTGTCAAAGCAAGATAGGGTTTGGGGTGACCAGGAGGGGTAGCGGCGAGAGGGTCAAGGTACCAGATGGGTATACCCAGGGTCAGGTTAGGGAGAGAGAGGGTGGCCATGACGGGGACCGAATAGACTCCGGGAGGGGGAGCCAGGAACGGTATCTGACCAGCGGGATAATGACCAAGAGGGATGGCTCCGAGATGATTAAGGCCTGGGGGAACCATTCAAGGGGGATAAAGGGGTTCATGGATACCAGCTGTAGGAGAAGGGCCAGAAGGAGGAGGTCCGGCTGGCGGAGATGAAGGGCTAGGAGCAGGTTGCGGTGGGCAAGGTTGAGTCTGAGGTTGCTGACTAGACGAAGCAGGTCGCTTAAGGGCAGCCTGAGACGATTTCATCATGCAAACATTCGACAAGCTGGGATCAGAGATATGAGGAGGGGGAAGACTAGGAAAAGTTCCAAGCAGGGAGGAATATTTGTAGACGTCGGGGAAGACACTGGTCAAGGAATCGACGGTTTTCTTATTGGCTACAGAAGAGATGGTCGTCTCGGGGGAGGTCTGAGATGGCAGCTCATGGTAAGATAGCTGGTCAATGGTGACTATCTTTCCATTGTGAGGGAAAGACATCTTGCAAAAAATCGCGGATGGGACAGTAGACATGGCATAGGTGTAGCTTTTCCCCAATAGAATGTTGTAGTCTAGAGGGGGGTCAATGACTTCGACGTCAACGCAAACGGTCTTACCGGCAAGGGTGATAGGACAATTACAGAAAAGACCAATGGGATGGGAGGCATGGCCATCCCACGCTCGAAGGGTGATCGTGGAAGGGGCCAACTCAGGAGATCCGAGTTGCTTCCAAACCGAAGCGGACATCACACAAGTGGATGCCCCCTCATCAATTATACACCGAGAAACGTTGGCGGTCCGGATTTTGACTAGGATTTGGAAGGCAACGGAACCAGGAAGGGGAGGATGGTCTGATTGATGGCCGTCAAACACAATCATTTGGTCATCAGCAGGATCTACAGTGCCCAAGGTAGATAGTAGAGCCTTCTTTTGGGAAGGGCACAACTGGAGGAGTTCCAGTGTGGAAATGGCAGCAGGGGATTGCGCCAAATCATCTATTATGCTATACGAATGAGCAGCTCGCCCAGAAGTAGCATTTCGACGTAACGATCCTTCAGGAATCTTGGGATGGACCTCAACTTTGGGTTGAGGGATATGTAAGGGACCATTGGTTGTCGAAAGAGGCTCTGTAGAACCGGAAGAAGGGGACTCGGGGGCAGACTGAGCGGGAGGCTTGGGGTACTGGTGAGACCGAGTTTGAAGGTGAAGGTCGACAATTGGGGAAGGATCAGAGTTCATCATAAGGATCTGGTAATCGGAGGAACCAGAAAGGGAAGGTGGAGTGGCAGCCTGGCTATCAGGCGGTTGGGTAGCCACGAATCCTTCCTGAGGGAAAGGATCAGTAAACACAGCTGGTTGGGTAGTGCCACATTAGGAGGAGCATGAGGGGAGGCGTGTTGTCCGCAAAATGTGGCTTGAGACTCCCACATCTACCGCATCTGGGATAAGAGGGGACAATCGTGGGTGTAATGACCATAAACACCGCAACACGAACAAGGCTTATTTGTGTGAAGTGGCCTGTCCGGCTTGGGCTGAGTGCCCTGTTGCTGGTTGGCAGTGTTAGGGTCAACACCTTGAGGATTGGGTCCACGAGTAGTAGGGGCAGATTGGTTTGGATTGCCTCTCCGCCTTCTTTGAGAAGAAGGGGGATTAGTCGCGCCCTGTTGTGCAAATACTTGCCCTGGAGGGGGCTGTAGGTGCTGTTGCGGGTTTGGAGGAGGCAAGGGAGATGGAAGCGCATATGCTGGAGGAGCTGGCACACTAGGCTGCGGATAAAGGTAATGGTCAGGTTGGGCAACATTGAGGTAAGTAGGAGGTTGGGCAAAAGGAGGAGGCATGCCGTATCCTGGATACATGCTACCGGGAGGGGGAAGAGTGCTAGAGGTGGTGGCCCCTCCCTGAGGGAGACCATAGCCCATAGGAGGTTGAGCGTATGGATGGGAAAGGGCTCCAATGATACTGTCGGCGGAATGAGATGCCCCTGGGGCGTTAGCGCCGCCGGGGCTGGGGAGGTCAGGAAGAACGGTATAAACATAACCAGACTGAGCATAGATCAGGTCATATTTCAAGGCTCTTTGGAGGGCGGCTGCTTCGGTTTGAGGAAAATGGGAGGCGAAATCTTTGCCAATGGGAGCTAAGAGAGAGCGAAGGAACCAGTCCATATAGATCCGATCTTTGAAGGGGGGAGCTCGACATAAGCTTTGTCTTCGTCGCCATTCCTGGACATGAGCGGAAAGGCGGGTCGAAGAGGTTTGCTTGAAAGAGGTCAAAAGCTCCGTACCAGTATCGTATCAGAGAGGGAGCTGGAAGTAAGATAAAAAGGCTTGGGAATGGTCATAAAGGTGGTATGGGAAGAGGTGGCTTGGTCTACATACCATTTAGAAGCTTCGCCGATAAGCGTGCGTTGGAACAATCGAAGATGGATGGAGTCATCAGTAATGGAATTGGAGGAACACCACATGTGGAAAGATCGGACATGATTGGTTGGATCTTCTCCAGCAAGGCCTTCGAACTTAGGGATGTCGAAGGGGAGCTTGGTTAGCATAGTAGGCCAACCAACATCGTGGCGGATAGGGTCATTGATCAACTGATTGAAATCAGGGAGGCTGAGGCCTGCGATGTACGGCAGCAAGGGTATGGCCGAGGTAGTTCCTGTGGCGGTTCTGCTAGTGGTAGTTCCGAAATTAGGGCTGGGAGCACCGCTAGCGTTAGGCCCTGGACCAGACATAGTGAAGGTGACAGGGGGAGAACCAGAAGAAGAAGGAGAACCCAATGAATTAGAAGAGGAGTCGGAGTGCGGAATCGGAGGAGGACTGGCTCGACGACGGCGGGACGGAGCAGGTCGATCGACAGGAAACTGAGGGTGAAGGCCAAGAAGTCTCTGGGAAGTGCGCCTTGGGGGTGCAATGATGACAACACAAACACGACACAAGGGGAAGAAGAACGACCACAAGGGCAAGGAGGTGTAGAATCAAGTCGAAACAAGGGCAGATAGGTGCAGTGTCAATTGATTTTAAAGTCTTTGCCTGGCGGTGTAAACTAGGCTCTTCTTCGCTTAAGGTGAGTTTGTGGCGTGCGTTAATTTTAATTTTTAAACCCTTTTCGTTTTGAGAGAAAGAGAAAAAGTGTGTTGCGTAACTAAAAATAGATCTGCAGAGAACAGTATATAATGCTGAAATAACAGAAAAATAATAG
This sequence comes from Pinus albicaulis, assembly GCA_034641835.2. Classification (NCBI taxonomy): domain Eukaryota; kingdom Viridiplantae; phylum Streptophyta; class Pinopsida; order Pinales; family Pinaceae; genus Pinus; species Pinus albicaulis. The sequence goes on along the minus strand of CM076575.1, from coordinate 1,325,249,220 downwards.
CTACTAGTGCATCGATTCAACCCAAGAAGGCGGGTCACTCAAAACTAATCTAAAAAAGGGAAAAATCTAGTCAAAACACACTTAAAAAGAGGCCAATAGATCTAGGGTCAAAAGGGACAGGGATCTAAAGGATAAAGCTGCTGAAAAGAGGTGCAGATCACAGCCAAGAGGCAAAGGCAAGGTGGCCGGAAAAAAAGGAGGAAATTAGCAAAAAGCAGAAGGGGCAAGGAGGAGGCCCTAAAATTAGATCCAAAAAAATCTTCAGGAGGTGATTTGAGAGGTAGAAGAGCTGATTAAAAGGGATCTGAAAAGGAGGTATCAGATCTGGAAAAGGGGAGGCTGAAACTCTGAAAAATCAGACACCTGAAGTAGCTAAAACTCTTCCACCAAAAGTGGAGGGTACTGAAGCCATAGGGGGCTAGGTTCCCACTTAGATGAGCAAAAACGATCAGGAACAGGTCGAAACGGGCTGAGACAGAGGCTGGAAAACCCTGACAGAAGCTTCAGAAAAACCTAGAAAAATTGCAGAAAAACAGCTGAAAAATTGGCAGGTCGCAAGTTCTGACCTGTTTTCAGTGCAAGTCGCAGAAAATGGGCAGAAAAGCGTGACCTGGAGGTCCAGGTCGCAGTTTATGGGCTGAAAAGTGCGACCTGAAGCTCCAGGTGTCTCGGCGGCAGATTTCCGGAAAAGTTTCTGTCTCAGTTGCGACTGATGTCGCTTACCTGCGCAATAGGGCCAGAAACACACGGAATTTATAAATTTTAATGTTTTAGGGTTTTATAGGAGAAAAACAACATGAAAATAGGAAAAAAAAAAGCTGAAAAGAAACCCTAGGGTCTGAAGTAGCTGGATATGCAGGAATATGAAAAATGACAGCGGTTGTAATTTAAAACCTGTGTGGAGTCGCCATTTGTTAGTATGAATCCTTTGTCGAATTGTATGAAAAAAGACCACTTTAGCTACTCATAACTAATAGCCCTAACAACAAAAGTGGCTGCCAATATCTTTAGATCTGCAGTTAGTTGATCAAGAAAAGAGCTGCAAAAAACCAGATCTATGCATAGAAATACATTAAGCAGTAAAAGGAAGGGTTTGCTCCATATAACAATAGACAAGACAAGAACAATTTTTGAAAGAATTTTTTGTATTAAGGGCACCTAGGAGGAAAACAAGAAGGCGTATCCAATTCTCCTCAATGGGATGGGTTCTTGGAAGTTCTCAGCACTTCAGATCTAAAATCTCTCTCTCTTGTTGGTGTAGAAAACCCAGACAAAGATAGAACTCAAAGGGAGCTCACATAGCAAAATAATGTAGAAAAATGTGACCAAGTGTATAGATCCACAGTGATCTAATAGGAAACAAAAGGAGAAGAATGGTAGGAAAAACCCTCCTATTTATAACAAAATATTGGGTCATTCTAGATCTTGGTGCATGATTAAAATAATGTTAACCAAATCTAGATCCACCTTTTATGGAATATTTTATTATATTTGTTGGAGGAAAAAAGTATTTGACTTGGGTCAAATCCCTTTATTTGTTAATAATAAATAAATAAATGATTTATTTATCTTTTTAAGGAAGTGGTTGAAGGATAATTAAATAAATAATGATTTATTTAATTATTTGTGAGTGATTTGGTCATATTTAACAAGGAATATTATCTAAATAAGATTTAAATAATTATTCCTAGAAAATAATAAGATGAATAAAGGTTTATCTAATTAATTTATTTTTTTTTGGGTTAAACATGACTAGGAATAATAATTAAATTATGGTTTAATTAATTATTCCATGAGGAAAATTAAACAAAATAGGTTTGTTTAATATTTCCTTTTTGGGTTTCCTGTTTAGACCATAAACAACCTAATAAATGTGGTTTACTAAGTTATTTTACATAGTGAAAGCAATTTTACTTAGGGTAAAATTGGTCTTACATGGTGTACTTGGGTCCATCTAATGATAATAGGTTAGATGACCAAAAAATGGTGTAACAGCTTAGAATGAACAAAATCCTTGCATCAGGACCTAGAACCATTGTCTAGGCACCCTTTTGAAAGAGGGTTAAGTATTCTTCTCCTTACTATGAGTGCTCAATAAGAGGGGCCTAGAGCCACCGTTTGCATTACTGTGTCATTTGACTCATTTAGAACTTCCGTTTATTTTTGTTTAGTTTAGTTTAGTTTTTAGATTACATTTGCATGCTTATTTTTATATATAGTGTGCTTAGTTACTCCACTTCGTTATGTCTGTTACCAATAGTTTAAACCGGGGTAAACCACACCCCTTAAACTGTTGTGATTTCGTACATACGTGCACCAGACACACCACAACAGGATTGGTGACTCCACTAACATTTTATTACCAAGTTTATGTGGTTGTGCCTTGTTTTGCAAGAGACCTCTATCTATGTTGTGGAGTGGAGCTGAATGATCCCTAATTTCTCTTGCAGTCCCTAGATTCACCCCGAGTGATAGACTGAAGAAGAGCAACTCCTAATTTTTTTTACTTGCAGGATTTTGCGCGCGTTTTTTCCTCACAGATGCGCAGGGCACGCGTTCAGTGCTGACCCACACGTAGGAAGCGCACCTGTCTCAGCCTTTTGTGCACAATTTACAGAATGACAAATTTCTCCCTAAATTCTGTCTTTTTCTGCTTCTAAGGTGCTTGGAAGCCCCTAATGCATCTTCCTACACTAGTTGCGGTACCCCACATCTTGTTAAATCTCAGTTTTAGCTGCTTTCTATAGGCTTAATGTCAGTTTTACTTCAAGTTGACATTTGCAAAATTTACACATAGTTTAAGTAGGGGGGCAAAGTAACTTGCATTCCAAAAAAATTATGTTTTGCAAATTTTGGTACTCACACCTAAATAACTAGTCCAAGTAAATGTCCCAAGACCATGCATGCATAGCTATTTTTCTTTGTTCTAGTGTAAATTTTTTTAGTTTAGTTCAATTTTTGCACTAGGAATTGCTGGACTAGGATTGAATTGTTTATAGAAGAGCAAGTAATCTCTGCTATCTTTGCACCCTCCGGTAACCCTAGGTAAGCATATGAATGCTCCAAATTCACAATTCGCCATCTCACTATAGTTAGTCACATAGATTAACTAGGAAAATTTGAAAGCGGCCCATTATCTGCACATGTTTTCCATTTGAGTTAGGAACAATACAACATAGTTTAAATAGGAGATTTTTTAGAGGATCAAAAATATCCACATGTTCAAACTATGTGCTTATCCACCTTATGCTCACACACACTCACCCACTAAGTGAAGCAAAGACACCTAAAACTAACTTAACCAAACTCACTAAATTCTCCCCATAGGGGCCACAAAAGAATTTATAGCTTAAGTTACGATCAAAGGGGTAGGCATCCAATAAGACACCTTGATCATAATTCATATTGAAATGTAGAATTTGTGTATTTAGGGAGCTTCAAATCCACTTATCACCCCACGGAAAAGAAAACCTAAGCACAGAAGAGACCTGTTTCAGAGGGGGTTAGGCTTAGGCGCAGTGCGTCCGATATTAGTTGGGGCTACCTGACCCGGCTGATACTCAGTACTGTTAGCTGACTACCAAGAAGCATGAGACTCGAATGCTAACGTGGGACAATGGTTCTTAGTGGCCAAAAACTAGGGCAACCATTACCCTATTAGTGATGGTGTAGGCAAGCGCTAGACCCTCTACCCTTACCTTGGTGGATTATCTTCGGCTGACTGGGGACATTGCCAGCTCTTACGGGATGTTGTGCCAACACTTGCAAGAAATATTCTCAAGGCCCATTTACTTTTGAGTGTGTGAGGATGCATATGTCTTTTATGATTTTGAGTATCATACACAAACGAATAAAAACCACTTTTTTGATTGCTTGATCACATAAATTAATTTAAAGAGAAATCTATTTTATTTTTCACTCTGTTTTATGTATGTGACAAGAAGTTTTCTTTGATCATAGACTCAATCGTCTCAAATTTTTTCAAAATTTGGTTGACACCTGACAGGTCCCAATGGAACCTCCTCGATCTAGGCATTGTTTGGACCTCCCCCCATTACCAAGAATGGTTTCAGGTCTTTCACCATTCAGGCGTCAAAGACATAACACTGCGACCGTCATTGGTTCGTCCTTTATTGGGGCAGGCATAGTTGGGAACCTTAGTCAGTCCCCCAACACTACACCACATACCACTCCTCCTGTAACCCCTAGGGGGTATAGGAGTGCATCCCATTTGGGAAGCCAGATAAATACACAGTGGGGTACGTCGCAGACTAACCCTCGTTCAAACCATAATGTTGTGTATTCACACATTGCAATGGCGTCAACCTATTAGTCACCTTTCTTAGCTTCGTTGAACCTACCTGATTTAACCAAGCTAACGAATGACCCCATAGAACATGATCCTAAATGGCCTCTCATGCCCATGAATCTCCCTTAAGATATACCAAAGTTTGAAGGCAAGCAAGTGGAAGACCCAAGTAATCATGTCATGACCTTTTACCTGTGGTGCTCATTGAACAATATTATTGATGACACTATTTGATTGAGATTATTTCAATGCCATCTCACTAGAGTGGCTGAAAAATGGTACGCGGAGCAACCCTTAGCTTCACATGGAACCTTTAGTGCCCTTGCTACCACATTCCTAACATATTTTTAGTTACCCATTCACCATGATTCTGGAATGGAATTACTGACTCATTTTAGGAAAAACCATGCCATCCACATCTTGGACCATCTCCATTAATGGAGGTGGCATCGCAATTTATGTAAAGCTAAACTCAACGATAGGATTCTCTTAGATTTGTTCTTGAAAACTCAGAAGGTGGAGATCTCAAAGGATGTGGCACATTAGAACCCCACATCTGAAGAGGACGCAATCAGCAAAGCCCAAAATCTTGAGCTGATTTATACACAATCAGGATACATTTATAACATCCTTCTTAATGCGTCATGCCTGCAAACTTATCAAGAAATTCCAAGCACGTCAGACTCTGTAGATGGGCTAATTGGGTCAATGACATAGGGTTACCTAGGCATCAGCAGTCAAAACCGTGGTTACACATATAATTCTATCCAGAATGTGCCTCAAACCAGTTTTCAAAGTCATCATATGCCTTAGCAAAATTTGACTAATAGGGTGCAAGCGTATCACTAGGGAGGAACTTATCCTCCAGCTTAGGGGAATCAATACACAGAAAGGAAAACTAACAAAATAACTCCCCTCCAATAGTCAAGTACAAACCCGTGATCGCATTATGCTCAATCCCCAGCACACAACCCACCTCTACAAAACAATGCACAGGGGAACTTTGTGCAGCCATCCCAAAACCAACCACACCAATATAACCAAGAGAACTACTCTCCTAAAGTGGTAAATAAACAATCCAAAAAAAAGCGAAAATGGAACCCTAGACAGAGGGGCAGCAACCAGCAATGCCCACCGTAATCTCAGGCTGGAGGTAACTCTAACCAGAATTGGAACCATGAGCCAAGAAATGCCCAACGACAGAGAAAAAGGCCACCTCTTCGAACAAACCATTCGTGTTCGATATGTGGTGAGTACAGGCACTATACTCACCACTACCCCAATCTCCCTGAGCTAAAGAAGATATAGAGTAACCGAGGACAAGGAGGATCTTCCCAGCAACCAGCTGTGATGCAAGAACCTTTCCCCAACCAAGGGATGGTAAGCACTCACCAGCAAAATACAGACGATTATGGGAAAAGAAACCCTGAAATATACATGACTGAAGAAGAGATGTTTTTCCAAACATAGAATCGCAACTACAACACCCCACCAGACACCAATACGTCAGGGGAAACTACTGGTGCACCAACTGCACCTTTCACCATTTCAAAGATGCCTAGAGAACCATTGCCAAAAATGGCAAAGGGGCCTAATAGGCGAGCAGGAAACTACTCCAAAGCGGCCCATAATTATAGCATTGTGGAAGATTTAGCAAAATCCCCTACTGCTATGTCAGCTTTGGAAGTTTTGAAATCATTCCCAAAACAACGGAAAGCTCTACTTTCCACATTAGGCACTATTGACCCTGTCGATATGTGCCTAATGACTTTTGACTTAGACAAAGCCACCCCCCAGATTCCTTCCATGGTCGCCTTCCAGATACCAGTGTCGGTGAAGAATATCACTATCCACCGATGTGTCATAGACGAGGGTGCATCCACATGCATCATGTTAAAAATTTTTTGGCAAAAGTTAGGTTGTCTCGAACTAAAACTCTTAGTCATCACACTTCGAGCATACGACGGTCGTCCTTTGACCCTTGTCAGCATCTACCAAATTTTCCCGGTCTGTTTAGCTGGAAAGAAGGTCCACATAGACATTGAAGTCTCGAATGCTCACTTGGATTACAATATACTCCTCGGATGGAGTTATATGTATACCATGTCCACCATATCCTCATCCATCTTCTGCATTATGATGTTCCCCCACGAGGACAACATCATTACTATAAACCAGCTGACACACAATGAGAAGCATCCCCTAACCAACACGGATGTAATTATACCCTATGTAGATACAACTTGGGATGGTCTTTCACGGTACCAAGAATATGGCCCTGGCCAATTGAAACCGTCGTCTATTCTAGGGTCATTCCTAGGAGATCCTCCTATTATCCCGGAGGCATCACCCGGTGACACAAGAGCTCTGATATGCATGATGTCAACATCAAGCACCGAGGATAGTCAGGACATGGAATCAAGAAATAAATACACCGAGGCACCAGCCACAGCAACCTCTCTAGCCTACGCCACCTCCAAAACCCCTTTCCTCTACCCCCCAGCTGACTTCGTCTCCTAGCAGGTTTCGGCAACACTGGTATTACCCAACATATAGTTGGAATTCCCAGTTTTGTATCTCGTTCCTCCTTCCGGAACAGGAGCCACCGATGTTACTACCACAGGGTTGAAGCCCCTTAATCCCAAGGAGCCCTCACCTGTCCAAAAAATAGTTGAGACCACCCCTCCAAAGGAAATTCCCATTGCGAAACTGGTGATCACCTCTGGGAAAAACAAGAAGAGAGGAAAGAATATGGTGACCCCGCCATTCAATGGGAATCACCAGTCTGCACCATATGCGACATAATAGGTCATCCTACCCATATATTTCTAGATCTAGATGAATTAAAACCACTCCTTGGCTTTGAAACAGACATCGCGACGTCGAGTTCCCATAAAACGGAACCTACCACCAAAGGTAAAGGCAAAGCGTTGTGTACCAATCATGCATGCGCTCTTTGTAGCAACTACGGGCACTATACCCACCATTGCCTAGAGATCCCGTGATACAGGACACCTTACATGCCATTGAGTGGTCCTATTAGGAGGATCCCTCTACCCAGGCATCTAGAGATGAGCCTAGTATCATCTTGTACATGCAAGAGGAGCGACGGCCACCAGAAAGACAACCATTTGTCTCTTTTCCCCCCAAGCCACCATTCACCAATTAGGGATAGGGGAACCTAGTTTCCTCATCCTATTGATTTATCATGTCAATTACTGTAGATGGTTTTATCGAGTCTTTTACCCAAGGTCACCTAGGAAACATTAATCTTTATTTGGGGACTTACCAAGTGCATCGTCTACTACAGACAGTTTGATACGGGTCTTTGACCCAAGATCACCTAGGCAGCAATAATACCCATGATACTTAGAGAGTTACCAGGTAGGTATATTTTGTAGACATCTTGATCAGGTCTTTGACCAAAGATCTTATAGGCAGCAGTAACACCCATGGTACTCAGGGAGTTACTAGGTAGGTAGATTTTGCAGACATCTTGATCAGGTATTTGACCCAAGATCTCCTAGGCAGTAGTAACACCCATGGTACTCAGGGAGTTATTAGGCAGGTAGACTCTGTAGATGGTTTGATCGAGTCTTTGACCCAATATCACCTAGGAAGCGGTAGTACCATGTGCATCGATTCTGCAGATAGTTTGATCGTGTATTTTTCCCATGATCACCTAGGCAGCAGTAGCACCATTCACGTCGATTTTGTAGATGGTTTGATTGGGTCTTTGGCCCAAGGACAGCTATGCAGCAGTAATCAATACCCTTGCTACTCATACGATTCTACTTAGAATGTATCACAACCTAGCTATCATGAAAGTCATCACAACACTCATATACCAACTAGGGACAAGGGATCTGATATCCCCCATTCCCCACATAGAATGGACCAATGGCACAACATAATGCGTCGGTCAATCTAGTGCAACACTTCCTAGGCTAATCAGAAACCATACAATGAGGAGAACTATGGAAATCCTAAGAATGCTACAAAAAGAAGCCGAGGAACAAAACAAAAGGGAGATCCTGGACAGGGGGCAGTAACCGACAACGCCACCCGTGATCTCAGTCTAGGGGCAACCCCAACCGAAATTAAAGCTAGGAGCCAAGTTAAAACTCCCAAGGAAAAACTGGAGCTTAGATTATCTGATCACTAGACCGAAAGAATTACTGTGATCAGCACTCCATAACACCCAAAGGCGATGCCACACATTCGCTCTCCTGAAAAAATAATTTTTCAGGGGCGACAAGTATGCCCTTTCTCATCTTCTTTTTTAAAGCTCATGACTTTCAATAATATTTGATAAAGAAGATACTTTCACTTGAGGTAGTTGTTTTCGCAAGAAAATCTCGCAAACCATCCACAATGCCATCTACTGAAAGTTTCGAAGAAGGTATCATTCTACCCCCAACATGATAGAGTCCCGATCAAATTTTCATATCCTAACATCATTTCTCCATCATAAATAAACCATAGGGTCTCTATATCCGATCGTGTTTATCATCACCCCACCCTGCACATGATAAACATCTGCATTGGTCGGTAGAACCTCCCCTCCATGGAACTTGTCACCTGCATTATACCATATCACAAAAAAAGTGACGCCATGGCCATACCACTTCATTCCGGGAATCACCTCGTGCCCATCCATCCATCATGCATAAGGTAAAGTTTACCGTACAAACTGAAACCACCTTCCCAGACGACCAGGTTGTACAAGAAGATAAAAAGCGCACCACCGCGCCTCGCATTTGGCCCACCATACCTCTACCAGCATAATCCCATCTGCGACACTTGTCTCATCCGCTTCATCAATGCCACACATGAGACCAACCAATGGGGTCCCCACCCTCAACAAAACACCTTCCTCACGCCATTAATGAGTGAACCTTTATCATGTTTTGGGGTACCTATCTCTATGTTTTGTACAAACCAAACCCTATTATTTTATTCTTTTGGTAAGTATACAAAGACCACAAATGGTGCACTTTGTCCCCTCACCCTTCCATTTCATATTTTCTCCCATGGCATCAGTCCCTGAACACCCTTGGTCAGAGTATTTCACCCCCCCACACACAAACCACCATGAAATTCATAGCTGGTTTACACCCGCCCTGGAAGTCTTACCAACTCCAGGGATTGTCCCCTTTAGAAATAACTATGACTACCGCCAAGTTGCTTAAGTATACTATGAACTTCGACCACTGAATCCCCATCATCAGTTTTTAGTCACCCCTCGCCAACATGCCTATATTAAACCCACCACATACAGGTCCCTGTTCCCTCATATCAGCGACCCCTCGTTTGGTTAAGGCTTCCTTTTTGTCGAATTCAACACTTATATTCCAAAAAGGAATTGGTACCTTAGATCAGCCCTCTCCATGCAAAGGGGCATCCTCGGGTGGCACTGTGGGAGACATCATTGTCCATAGATGTCATCGATCCTCCTGAAATTTGACTACGACAAAATATTTCTTGTCAAGATGGTATCATACCTTTCAACCATTACACTTTGATTAGATCCGTCGAAGACCCATGCCTCCGTAAGCGTCTCTGTCAACAATGCTTACATGGGAGGGTCCCAGCCAACACCTATGTGTACATTGTGAAGCTATATGCCATACCAAGTTTATGCATATGGGTACCACATTCCACCTATTTTCAAAGAAAAAATTCCCCTGAGGGCGTCAACAGTTGTCGTCAACAATCGCCAACATTATTACCATAGTAGTGACACAGACAGAACATATATTTGTCAATTTTGTTTAACTAGCCATAGTATCATGAGCATGGGACATGCCCTCCTTGTTGAAATTTTGCATATGTATTGTAAATTATATTTTCTTGCAGGGATCCCTTAGGCCTTATTCATTCTTGGAAATGGTGTAGGGTGTGTTCAATCCCAAGGCTTCACACAGGTCTCTTTCTCTCTCTACACATGATACAGAAAAGAAACTATAATGTATTTCGGCTATATAGTCCTTCCTAGACCTCACACATTAAGGGGAAACTGCTAACACTGGAAAATTGCACATTAGAAGATGACATTAATTAATATCAAGCCAAAGGATTTACACGGTTGGAAGACATTACAGGATCCAAAAAGTATTTAAAAATCTCAAAGGTTTAAGGAAAATCAAACCCGAACTAGTCTTAAATGTTGATTGCGCGCATTATCCTTCGAGAAGAGCACCTTTTGGCCCGATAAGCGTGCATTCATGAGAGTGGTGAAATGTCACTATCCAGGACCACATAAAGAAAATAACAAGTTACTCCTTACTTGAAGCCACCTAAGGATAGCCACCAACGTCTCCTTAGACACTATGTGAGCAGACAATGGAATATTTGGAGCACACAAAGGGATCATACCCCTCCCTTGGGTCATCATCCACAATGTACCAAGGGAGGGAAGGAGGATTTGAAATCCTCTATATAAAGCCACCATGAGATGAAGAATGGGTGATCACATTGTTATGCTGGCTAGAATTGCCCAAGAAATACCAGCAGTGTGTGACCCAAAGCTACAGACAAAGGGGACTCACTTGTTGGCCATCCAACAAGCTCAATCCACATAGTAGAGAGAGAGAGGGAGACTACACCGAGGCAAGCTTGGAATGAAAAACATCCTTGCATTGGGACCTAGAACCATTGTATACACTAGTACATTTGGCGGAAATTCCGACACTTGGTTCTGATGCTTTTGACCAAATGTCGGAAATTTTCCCAAATTTTTTCCATCTCGCCTGGAACCGTCGCTATACCGACGTCTATAGAAACCTGTCGCAATACCGACACCTAAAACCTGTCGCAATTGCGACGTTTGGAGGAAGACGTTGCAATTGCGACACCGTGGAAATCTAGGAGTAGGAACACTTCCATCCTTATAGATTGGAGTGGTAGGATTTCTTGTTGCCATAATTTTAAATTCAAATTTTCTTGCCAACCTGAATGCCTTCTCCAATGAATCAGGTTCCCAAATGCAAGCCTCATGTTGAATGTTATCCTCTAAATTCCCTATGAATACATCAATCCTGTGTTCCTCTGGAATATCAATTACCCTTATATTGAATTTTTGGAAGTCCTCAATGTGCTCCACCACTGAACCCTTTTGTTTGAGATTTATCAATTGGCTAAAGAAGGTGTTGCTCTTTATATCCTCATAATGTGCTATCATTTCCTCCTTAAAAATTGACCAAGTGACAATTTTTTTACGGGAGGAAAACCATCGATACCATAAAAATGTATTTTTTTCTAAATGTAAAGTTGCAATGTGTACCTTTTGTGTGTTTTGCACATTATTGAGATCAAAATATTTCTCCATCTGTAGTATCCATGTTACGGGATCCTTGCCATAAAACTTCCTCATATCCATCTTTGGAATATGGTGGTTCTTCCATCTAACATTAGAGTTTATGAAATCAGGATTAACATTTATTTTGTTCTCATCATGAGTTTCCTCTTCTATCTTTTTGCCATTAGGAAACATTTTTTGTATCAACTCTGTCAAACCTTTCATGTCCGCTTTTAGATAATTCCTCATGTTTTCCATGTTTTCTTTCATTTTTTTATCAATATTAGCTTCCATGTCATCCATATTAGCTTCCATTCCTTTCTTCAAACCATCCATATTAGCTTCCAAGCTTTTCTTCAAAACTTCCATTTCATTTTTTTTTATCTTTGCAAGAGCGAAATTTGGTGCACTTGCTCTTGTAATTTTGACATGTCATGTTGTATTTCTTCGTCTTCATGGGTCATATTAGAGCCTTGTGAAGGATTAATTGGTGTTGAATTATTTTTAGGGGGCATTTTAGAAACCAATGCTAATATCTATTCTACAATATTCCCTTGGAATCAATTCAAACTGATTTTTCAAACAAGACTTGTGGAGTTCAAAATAAAATACACACCTTTTTCTTTCTTTTGAGGAGCTCAATATTGAAACTGAATTATATCTATGATTTTGGATATTCAATATCTGAAAGTTTTTCCTAGAGTAGCCCTCTGAATCTTCTTTAGAATGCCAAAGGTTTGACCTGATTTGGATTCTTCAAGGCAAAGTTATGTCCAATCTCCCACAATGTCTTAATTATGGACTAGTTCTATAGAGTGAACTTGTATGACATTCCATGTGTCACTGTTTCCTCCTTCAGCTCTAAAATTGATATAAATAAAACTACAGTCCATGTACTTGCGGCAATTTTTTACATAATTCCAATCTGATGCTCAGAGAGAGAATTATGACGATTTTCCCACAGTCACCTCTTTGAGATGAAATTCGGGAGCCTGAAAAAACCCTAACATCTAAAGATCATATCTCCGAAAATTTTGTGAACCAAGATCTGAACTTTGTAGAGGAAGCTCCTCAAGATTGTTGCTTCGCTTTGTAACAATTTCAGCTTTTGAAACTTAGTAGAGAGAAATTTATAGCACAAATGCCACGATGACCTATTTTAGGTGAAATTCAGGAGCCTGAAAAAGTCCTAACTTCCACACATCATATCTCCAAAAATATTGCAAACCAAGATCTGAAATTTTTACACAACGTTCCTCAGGAGTTTGGATTCTCTCTATAATAATTTCAGCTTCTTAACCTTCGTAGAAAACAAGTTATAGTGAAAATTACACATTCACCTATTTGGATCAGCGAAACCCTAGAATCCAAAGCTTTGATACCAAATGTTATGAAACCAGCTCCAAAAATAAAATAAAGGAGATATCAACGCCTTATAAATCAGCCACTTCAAGGGGGAAACCTCCAATAAATTACATAAATGAACAATTCTTGGATGATAAAAGTTACCAAAGCCTCCTTCTATATATAGGAGTCCATGGGGTCACAATATAATCCTAGATGACCTAACAATAATAATGTAAGGGCACAATAATAACAATATTGGGGTTACAAGGGTACAACAATAAGAATAAGGGGGTTACACTAACAACAATAAGGGACTATACTAGTAATATAAGGACCTAACAAAGTCTTTGTCTAGATACATGTTGGATAGAGGGGACACAGTTAGAGGTGGAAGACCATTCGACACACCTGACAAGAGGATTGGTATGTATGGACATCATGCAAGTTTCTCTTCCAGGCGACATTATCATAGTCAGTAATGTCATCATCCTTATAGGAGGGGTGAGTATTTTCTAGAGTTAAATAAATTCAATCATCCTAAATTTAATGGAGAGATGAAGAAGTTAGAGGATGCAGAGGTATGGTTACTTGGGATGAAGAAATTCTTCAGATTGCATAACTATATAGAGAACACAAAATCCAATATAGACACTTTTAGTCTATAAGGGAAAGCAAATATATGTTGGGAGGACGCGAAGAATGTTAAAGGTATTCAAGAGGATGACTTGACTTGTAATGAGTTTGAGAGGATCTTCAAGAAGAATTTCCTGTCAAAGGTACTATCATTCCAGAGCTAAGGAGTTTTATGAGTTTCATATGGGTTCCATGACAGATGATGAGTATACTAGCAGGTTCTTGGATTTTTTGAGGTATGTGCCTTATCTTGTATTGTAACAGTTTCAGGTTGTGTTTCCGACAAAGATTCCAGAGTTACCTCATCACATGGAAGTAGTATTTTCTATTGTGTTGGTACCAGGGGAAGCACCAACATCAAAGGCAACGTACAAGATGAGCATGCCAGAGTTAGTATATTTGAAGTTGCAGCTAAAGGAAATTCTTGATAAGGGATATATTAGGCTGATTGTATTTCCTTGAGGTGCACCAATGTTGTATGTAAATAAAAAGGATGGTAATATCAAGTTGTGCATTGATTACAGGATGCTAAACAAGGTGAAAATCAAGAACATGTACCAATTTCCAAGGATTTATTATTTCTTTTATCAATTGAAGGGAGCAACAGTGTTCTCAAATATCTATTTGAGATCACCATACCATCAGCCATGCATCAAAGAAAATAAAATATACAAGACCACCTTTAGGACCAGGTATGGGATTATGAGTTTCTTGTAGTTCCATTCAGTTTGACTAATTTCCTAGCTACATTTATGTGTTTGATGAATAGTGTGTTGCATCCTTATCTGGAATTTTTTTTATTGTATTAATTGATGACATCTTGGTATATTCTAAGAATGAGGAAGAGCATGCCAACCATTTAGTAGTAGTGTTGATATTTCTAAGAGAACATTGGGTATATGCTAAGCTTATAAAGTGTAGTTTCCTTCAGACGGAGGTAGACTAATTGCAACATGTTATTTGCAAGGAAGGCATAGAAGTAGATCTAGAAAAGATAACGACCATCATTGAGTGGGTAGCTCCTAAGAATTTGGAGGAAGTCAGACCATTTATGGGATTAGCAGGTTATTACATGAGGTTCATTTGGAAATCATCACACATTGCATATCCTATTACATATTTGCAGAGAAAAAATAAGAAGTTTGAGTGGACAAAAGAATGTGTCGCTATTTTTGAGCAACTGAGGAAGTTGTTGACCAATTCTCTAGTTTTTAAGATCACGGATCCAGATAGAGATTTTGTAGTGTGTGCATATGCTTGCAAGAGAGGATTTGGTGGAGTCCTTATGTAGGAGGGACAGGTGGTATGCTATGAGTCCAGGAAATTAAATGAGCATGAGCATAACTACATGACTCATGATCTTAAGTTGGAAGGTATTATTCATGATGTCAAATATGTTATGGATGTCTAATTCATTCTATAATGCAACACACTCACCTACAAGGACATAATTGCATAAGAATATCATTAAATATACAATTCATACTTAGCATGGGAAAAAGACATAATTAGCGACAACATAATTTGTATTAATATTAACAATAACTCTTAACTAATAAAAAACATAACCTTTTGTTGATGGTGTTGGAACCCACTAATAGGGAATGGGGTCTCGCCGATGTCAAGTCGCAATTAGACCCCACACCATTCGGAGTAGGAGCCCTAATCGGAATACAACCAGTTGCAAAAGTGGTGGTTTCAAATGTGTGCCTTGGCTATGATAAACACATAGAATGATATATACATGGATTTGGTGATAAAAAGTGTACGAACATTGTGGTGTATCAAATTTAATGCATGAAAGGTTCCATCACATTGAAGGGAAAATATTGAGCCCCTTAGAAGCAAGTAATAGTACTGAATTAGAAGAGATGCACAAGAAGAAGAAAAGAATCATAAGTTAAAATGAAAAATAGTTCACAAGAGAAGAATGATCATAATAACGTAAACAACATGCATCCAACAAGATACATACTAAATAAAATGGATTATTTCATTAGCATTAGTGTAAGTGAAACAACACATATCACAAATATATAAAGAATAGTATTATTGCATTCATGACATATGAATGAAGACATGCCACCTTTGAGCTTTATTATAGAGTGATATTTCTAAGCATACAATTACATTGATATAAAGACACTAGCCCAAATAGTGGAACATGAATCCAACACTTGCTTCTCCAAAGAATGATATTCCTCCTATTGTAAACTAGAGAAGCCAAGGATCCAAAAAAAAGATTCCAAGCCTTCAGTTCTAAGCCCTTTACTTGAGTTATGAGGTTTTATTTATAAAATATGAGATGAATCTTCATCTCGCTTTGTGACTGCTAAGCTACCCTCATGACTCTTTGACTTCTTTTTTATTTTCCTAACTAATGACTCTTCATATCCCACAACTAACTCTTGGACTTCCACTTACATATTTTATTCCAAATACAATAATAAAAAATTTTCCCATATAGGACAGAAATGGGTAGAGATTAATAATACAAGCATAATAAGACAAATTAAAAAAATTAACCTTGAGTTTGAGGAAACCATAGCTTTAAAACTTAACCTTGCAATTATGTGGTTACATATTGATGCCACGATTTGTAACATGTGATAGTCTCCTCAAACTTTTCTGGAAGGTCAGGCTGAAAGCGGACTCTAGCTTCCATCGTATTTGGGTAGATGGTTTTGGAGCACGTTTACACTTCTTTTTGCAACAAGAACAACTTCATGTTGATATTATTAGGACCATCTATAATATTTTTCATGTTGTGTATGTTAACCTCCAAGTCTTTTGTAACAGATCCAGGCTAAAAGTTCAAGTAAAAAAAGTTAATAAAGGAAAAAATAAGACCACAGTTAACAGACACTTATTCGAAGTTGAATGTTGTGCAAGATATCCTAGTGGGCATTAATTTATGTAATTATGGCTAAGAGGAAATTGGAAAAATCTATGACTAAGGCTTTGAAAGGGAAAAAGGTATTTTTGGCACAATTATTTATGAAAATAAAGGAAATTAGGAGAAAAGGAAGGTGAAAAGTCATAGGTTGCATGTGATGAGGAAAATGAAGGAAAATAATGGAAAATTGAAGAAAATATAGGCCCAGCCAATAAAAATACCCGATAAGATTAGTTGGTAACCTTTTTTGGTTCATTTTTAGAATTAGTATCAGAGAGGAGAATCGCACCAAGAGGAGAAAGAAAACAACAAAGAAAAGGAAGGAAAAGAAAGCAAAGGAAGGAAAAGGAAAGGTTGGAAGAAGTAATATTCAATAGGAATACTTGAAGGTAACATATTGCATGTATGATTTCCTAGATGGTTTTCACATCCATGGTATGTGCATATTGGTATTTGGTTCTTTTGTTGTTAGTGGCATGGTTTTGTTGGGTTTTGTAATTGGTTTTCAGCTTTTCCTTGCCATTTTCAGATAGCAATGGTGTGATGGGATTATTCTTGATTTTGAGATTTTGAATTTTCATAAGTTTTTGGAATATGGGGAGGAGGTGGTCTCAAGAACATTCCCAAAGTCCTAGGAATCCCTTGACCGGTAAAGGAGGGATACACGGTAAAATGAGGCTGTAATATCGGTTAGGGACTAGTTACCTAATGTCGATTTTAGAAAATCCTAAAGACTTTCAAACAAGAAAAATCCTCAAGGATGGTGAAGGAATACAAAACCATTCCAAGTTCAATTTGGTTTTTTGATCTCAGAGCCAGTTTAGGGGAGATCATGGTATGGTGAGAGTGGAGGTGGTTTAGCCTCTAGATTTCCTTGTTCTTTTTGGACTTGTTTTATCCCATGGGATATCACATCCATGCTTGGAATATGGCATGGGGGTGACTGGCTGAAAGAAAGATTTGGTTCAACCATGTCTATGGTCGTCTGATACGTGGAAGTTTCGAACCTGGTTATCTCTTTCCTATGTGTAATGAAAGCTAAGTTCTCTTGATTTTTATTAGTAATGTACTTGTTATTATTTTTATTTAATGGATATTATTTTATGGTTATTTATATGTTTATCTGTTGTTTATAAGCATGGATATATGACTATTTTTAGTCATGGCTCTTTTCATTTTTTTACTTGTAACTGAAATAATAATGGATGCAAGACCTAATTTATGTTAATACAACTAATGGGAGAGGATGGAAATCCTTCTTGTTAAGTATCATATGAGTTTTCAATCCCTTATGCCCAGACTTGCTCTCGTGACCTGTAGGTTGCATACTTACCAAGTGTTTGATGGAATGTCAATCCTAGTTGGGGATGGTTAGGTCTAGTCCAAGTTTCAGTTTTGGTTTCTAATAATTTTATTCATGAATTTTATGAGTTCTGAAAGTTATATGGATTTCTGGGTAGAGACTTAGCCTCGGACCTGAAAATCAACCTTAAATTCTAGAGTCACTAACATAACATTGGGAAAAAAATACCACAGTCGCACTGAGGCAGGCCTATGGGAGTGACTAGGGGTTTCCAATCTAATGGAGGGCTTGGAAAGGGAGAAATTAGGGCTCTAAATCAGGGAAAACTAAGTTGTCTATGTGAATGGACACTCAGAGGGGTTGGGTCACTCCTTGAGGGCCTTGAGGCACCTAAGGGAAGACCGTAAGGTATTTTTTGTCGATTCCATTTCCTTAACGTCACTTAGGAGGTTGAGTCTTTTCATAACAACCCCTCATCTCATTTTTACCTGGGTAATCCGATGAAAGTCGGTACATGTGAGGGGAGAGGTTCGTTATAGGTGGTATCAGAAGAGGTTTCATTCTCTTTCAGAAAATTTGTATGTTGTCAAGGTCTTGGTTTTCACGCATGGGGTCAGGGTATACCATTGGTATGCTCATGCATGATGGTGTATTTTGATATGTTTTTATATGGAGATATTTAGGATTATACATGTACATGCCAATGTGGACTCATCTTGCAGATGATATAAGCCCCCCCCCCCCCCCAACGTCAATGAGCTATGGATTTTATTTTTGTATCTATTGGGTTTATCTGACATGCTATACTTGTAGGAAGAAGATAATCAAGGATGATGAGCAAAATTATATACTATAGTTCTCGTGACTCTCCCTGTAGATTAGTTAGGAAGCAAGGAGATGAGTATTCTCCTGGTGTAGAAGATAAATTGAGGATTTTAAGGGAAAAGATGAGAAGTTTTAAGGTAGATAATGACAGGTTGGTTGAGGCTAAGGAAAAGAAAATAGAGGTCAATGCATCGATTATTTAGAGCTTTCAGAGTTGTAGAAAGAGCAGGAGGAAAATACTAATGGAGCCTATGGTGGCAAGTCTTTGTCCAAATACATGTTGGATAGATGGGACACAGTTAGAGGCGGCAGATCATTCGACATGCCTGACAAGAGGACTGGTATGTATGGACATCATTCTAGTTTCTCTTCCAGGAGACATCATCATAGTCATCAATGTCATCATCCTTATATGAGGGGTGATTATTTTCTAGAGGAGTTCAAGAAAATCAATTATCCTAAATTTAATGGAGAGATGAAGAATTCAGAAGATGCAGAGGCATGGTTGCTTGGGATGAAGAAATTCTTCAGATTGCATAGCTATATAGAGAACACGAAATCCAAAATAGACACTTTCAGTCTATAAGGGAAAGAAAATATCTGGTGGGAGGATGTGAAGAATGTTAAAGTTATTCAGGAGGATGACATTACTTGGGATGAATTTGAGTGGCTCTTCAAGAAGAAGTTCCTATCAGAGAGGTACTATTATTCCAGAGCTAAGGAGTTTTATGAGTTTCATATGGGGTCCATGATAGTTGATGAGTATACTGCCAGGTTCTTGGAGTTTTTGAGATATGTGCCTTACCTCAAGGAAGAGAAGGACAAGGTTTAGAGATTCATCAGTGGGTTGCAAAAATCATACAAATAACAGATTGATTTCGATGAGCCTAGATCTCTAGAAGAAGCCATTCAGAAGATGAATCATTTTTGTGAAAATTTAACGTGAAAATTTGAGCTTAAGCGTGTCTTGGAAGGAAATGATAAATCTAAATGAATATGGACACTAAAGTGGGGAATAACTTAGGATTCATGTGAGAATGAAAATGTGGTTCCTTCCAATAAGTTCAATAAAAATGCGAAGGGACATGGATCACATCCTGGAGAGAAAAAAACTAGCGGAGATGGTAGAGAATTGTTGCAGTGTTGGATATGTGGTAAATATCATTGCGAGAAGGATTTTCCATGGTAATAAGGTTGTAGAAATTAGATCTACAATGATCATGAGTCACAAATAATTGGGGATGTTGTTCATAGCATCCCTCAAATTTTTTTTGTGTGGAAAACAAGCAGGAGACTCAAAAAGCATATATCATTGAGATGGAGAGAAAGCTTTGTGATCAATTTTTTTCTATTTTGATTGATCCTGGATCTAATTATAGTTACATTAATCCTAACCTACTGGATAAGTGTGGATTGAGAAAAGAAGTCCATGCTGAATCTTTTTTCCTGTAGTTGGCTATAGGTACTATGAAGAGAGTTCACCATTAGGTAAGAGCTTGTGCATTTGAGTTAAAGGGCATGCCTACAAAAACACATTTGAATGTAGTGCCATTCGGATCGTATATCATGCTTTTGGGTGTGGATTTGATGTATCTTCATAGGAGAAAAGTAGATACCTATGACAAGGTTGTTGAGTTCCTAGATGACATTGGAGAAAAGAGTATTATGTAGGGAAAGAAGAAGCATACATTAGTGAGGATGGTCACCAATAGGCACGCTAAGTGTAGTTGCAGAAAAGGTTGTGTGATATTTATTGTGCATATTTCCAGTGACAAAGGTAAGGATGTTGAGGATGCAGAAATATTCCAGAGGTATCTTGTATTGTAGCAGTTTCAGGTTGTGTTTCTAGGAAATATTCCAGATTTACCTCATCACATGGAAGCAGTATTTTCTATATTGTTGGTACCAAGGGAAGCACCAACATCAAAGTGAGCGTACAAGATGAGCATGCCAGAGTTAGTATATTTGAAATTGTAGCTAAAGGAAATTATTGATAAGGGATATATTTGGTTGATTTTATTTCCTTTGGGTGCACCAATGTGGTTTGTAAAGAAGAAGGATGGTAATCTCAAGTTGTGCATTGATTACAAGATGCTCAACAAGGTGAAAATCAAGAACATGTACCCATTTCCAAGGATTGATTATTTTTTTTATCAATTGAAGGGAGAAACAATGTTCTCAAATATCTATTTGAGATTAGCATACCATTAGTCATGCATAAAAGAAGAGGACATCTACAATACCACCTTTAGGACCAAGTATGGGCATTATGAGTTTGTTGTAGTTCCATTCGGTTTGCCTAATTGCCCAACTACATTTATGCATTTGATGAATAGTGTGTTGCATCCTTATCTGGAAAATTTTGTTATTGTATTCGTTGATGACATATCAGTATATTCTAAGAATGAGGAAGAGCATGCCAACCATTTAGTAGCAGTGTTGATATTTCTAAGAGAGCATCACGTATATGTTAAGCTTAGGAAGTGTAGTTTCCTTCAGATGGAGGTAGGCTAATTTGGACATGTTGTTTGTAAGGAAGGCATAGAAGTAGATCCAGAAAAGATAAAGGCCATCATGGAGTGGGTAGCTCCTAAGAATTTGGAGGAATTCAAACCATTTATGGGATTAGTAGGTTATTACACAAGGTTCATCTGAAAATTATCACACATTGCATATCCTATTACATATTTGCAGAGAAAAAGTAAGAAGTTTGAGTGGGAAGAAGAATGTGTCGCTATTTTTGAGTATCTGAGCTAGTTGTTGACTAATTCTCCAGGTTTTAAGATCACAAATCCAGATAAAGATTTTGTAGTGTTTATGTATGCTTGCAAGTGTGTACATATGCTTGCAAGAGAGGACTTGGTGGAGTACTTGTGTAGGAGGGACAGGTGGTATGCTATGAGTCCAGTAAATTAAATGAGCATGAGCATAAATACATGAGTCATGATCGTGAGTTGGAAGGTATTATTCATGATTTGAAGATATGGATGCATTATCTTCTTGGCATGATATTTTTACTGATGATAGATCACAATGGTTTGAGGTATCTATTTGACCAACCAAATTTGAATGCCAAAAAATCTAGATGGTTGGACACCCTTAGTGAGTTTGAATTTGAGATCAAATTCATTAAAGGAAAGCAGAACATGGTTGCAAATTCTCTCAACAGGAAAGCATAGGTGAATCTCATAGTAGCTATGATTTCCTCGGGGATATACTTACAGGATCAGATCTTATACGCAGGATAGTTGTATGAAAGGTATATGGAGCTCAGGCACATGTTACAATAGAGTGCAAGTATAGCTACAGGTATAGGTATAGGTGCAAAAGTGTGTATAGGTGAGGAGATGCGTAATTCATCATATGATGACAGACAAGTTATATAAGATCTACAAGGTGATATGTGTCGATGAAAGTGGCCTCAAAAGGCTATATTGAGGGTGTTTCATGTCAAGCCATACTCAGGTCACCTAGGATATCAGAAGATATTTACAATGGTGAATAAGTTCTACTATTATTCGAATATGAGGAAGGAAGTGGAAAATTTTGTGGCTATATGTTTCGCATTTTAGTAGGTGAAGGCAGAATGTAAGCATCCAGGTGGTCTACTACAACCTATTATGATTCTGAAATGGAAATGGGAGGTCATTTCCATTTATTTTATTACATTTCTTCCGAGGACAGTGAGGTAGCAAGATTATATCATGGTTGTGGTTGACAGGTTGAGCAAGGTGGCTCAATTCATTCCAGTAAAGACAACATATTCAACTAGTGAGGTGGCACATGTATTCATCAAGGATATTGTGAGATTACAATGTGTTCTAAAGAAGGTTGTGTCGAACAGGGATGCCAAGTTCACTTCAAAGTTTTGGAAGGAGATGTTTACAGGTCTAGGGACAAATTTGGACTTCAATACATCCTATCATCCAAAAATAGATGGATAGACAGATAGGGTCAATATGATCCTATAGGATATGCTGAGGATGTATGTTGTGCACTAGTAGAGGAGATGTGAGGAGTACCTTCCATTGGTTGAGTTTGCATATAAAAATGGTTATCAGTAGTCGTTCAAGAATATTTCTTTAGAGGAACTATATGGGTGGAGTTGTAATAATTCCATCAGCTGGAGTGATCCAGTGAACATGGTACTTAGTGGAACAGACATGTTGGCCGACATGGAATGGGAAATGCAAGTTATAAAAAAGAATATAAAGGAAGAACAAGACAATACGAATATTTATGCAGACCAACACAAGGAAGTTAAGGAATTTTAGGTTGGGGAGCATGTGTATCTGTGCATCAAGCCCAAGAATAGCTCCTTGAGGATTGGATCATGTGCCAAGTTGGCACCACAGTATTGCAAGACTTTTGAGATCCTTGAGAGGATCGAACAAGTGCTTTATCAACTTTCACTACCTCCAATAGTGAAATTCCATAATGTTTTTCATGTTTCATTGCTCAAAAGGTATATATCAGATGTTAATCATGTTATTGATTTTCTTGTATTGCATGTGGAGAAATAAGGAGAGTTCCATCCATAATATTAGTGCATATTACAACGACAACAACTCATGCTTCAGAACAAAGCCATCGAGTAAGTTAAAGTGGAGCCGAAGCACTTTGGGCCTGAAGAAGCTACATGGGATATGGCAGATCAGATGCAAGATATGTATCGTTCATTATTTTTCAGTTGTGGAAAAGAAGTTTTGGAATTTGTACATATTTATGTATGGTTTCTATTGTAAATACCGCCATGAGATAAGTTATACAACTCCAATAAGCAGTACAATTGTTCTATTGTCATGTTTTCTTGATGGCTTTGTCTATTCATCAGGTTATTCATTGTAACTACTGCATTGATCTAAGTTATAAATATCAATGGCCAATATGTTTTCTTTTCAATGATTTTGCTGAGGTATAGGTGTTATTTAACATTGATGACAATGTTCCCCAAGGGGGAGGGTTTTGTAGCAAAATTGGGTTAAAATTTCATGCAATAAAAGTTAATAAAGGAAAAAATAAGACAACGGTTAAGGAACACTTATTCCAAGTTGAATGTTGGGAAATATATCCTAGTGAGATCACTTGATGTATTTATGGCTAAGGGAAAATTGGAAAATGAAATGGATAACGATTTCAAATGGTTAATATTTTTGGCATATTTCTTTATGAAAATAAAGGAAATTAGGAGAAAAGGAAGGTGAAAGGTCACATATTGCATGTGAGGAGGAAAATAATGGAAAATTGATGAAATTACAGGCCTCATCAATAAAAATACCTCATATCGCCAGTTTATAACCTTTTTTTAGTTCCTTTTTAGAATAGTATCAGAGAGGAGAAGAGAACTAGGAGGAGAAAGAGATCAAGCTAGTAAAGGAAGGAAAAGAATGTAAATGAAGGACAAAGAAAGGAAAGGAAAGGAAATATCAAGCATGGAAAGGTTGGAATAAGCATGATTCAACAAGATTACATGTGGGTAATAGATTGCATGTATGATTTCCTAGCTGGTTTTGACATGACTAGTATGTGGATGTTGGTATTTGGTTCTTTTGTGGTCAGTGGCATGGTTTTTCTGGGTTTTGATAGTGGTTTTCAGCCTTTCCTTTCCATTTCTAAATAACCATGGTGTGATGGGAGTGTTCTCAATTTTAAGCTTTAGAATTGTCGAAAGGTTTCAAAATGTGGGGTAGAGGTGGTCTACGGAACATTCCCAAAGGTCGAGGAATCCCTTGACTGGTAATGGGGGGATACACAGTGAATCTCAAGGGTGGAGTCTCGGTTAGGGCCTAGTGATCTGGTGTGGATTGCGGTAAATCAAAGAGACTTGGAGATAAGAAAATTCCTCAAGGATGGTGAAGGAATCTAGATGCATTCCAAGGTCATTTTGGTTTTGTGATATCAACGCCAGTTTAGGTGTGGTCATTGTATGGTGAGGGTGGAGGTGGTTTAACCTCTAGATTCCCTTGGTTGTTTTGGATTAGTTTTATCCCGTGAGATCCCACATTCATTCTTGGAATATGGCATGGGGATGATTGGCTGAAAGAAATATTTGGTTCAACCATGTCTATGTCCGGGTGGTACATGGAAGTCTAGAACCTGGTTGGCTCTTGCCTATGTTTAATGAAAGCTATGTTCTCTTTATTTTGATTGGTAAATTTACTTGTTATTATCTAGCTTCAATGGTTGTTATCTTATGGTTATTCATATGCTTATATGTTGGTTATAAGAATGAATATATGACTGATTTTAGTCTTGGCTCTTTTCACATTTTTACATGTAACTGAAATAATAATGGATGGAAGACCTAATTGATTTTAAGACATCTAATGGGAGAGGACGGTGATCCTTATTTTTAAGTATCATATGAGTTTTTTGTGCCTTATTTCGAGACTTGCATTCATGACTTATAGTTCGCATACCTACCAAGTGTTTGATGGAATGTCAGTCTCGGTTGGGGATGGTCAAGTCTAATCTTGGTTTTAGTTTTGGTTTATAATCATTGTAGCCATGTATTTTATGAGTTATGAAAGTTATATATATTTATGGGCAGAGACTTAGCCCCATCCCTAAATATTAGCCTTAAATTACACAGTCGTCACACAAAATCGAAGAAAAGGTATTAGGCCTCGTGGGGTCCATAACCCATGGAAGTCATAGTTTAATGGATAAAATTTATACCTTGTACACTAGTTTATGACGCAGGTATCCCATTGCCTCACAACCTCGTTAAAACAAGAGTTTTCAATATCCCAAACGTGTTATCGTTTGAACCTAAAAATTACTCTAGTGTAGATTGTTGTTGACGTACCAGAAATGGCTACAATGTATACACAAAAAATTACCTTTACTAAAACAAGAGATAGTGAATATTCCGAAGCTGTTATCATTACTCAAATGTATAGAGGTTGAGATTATCTTTTCATTGTAAATTATAGTTTTTTTTTTCTGCCAAAAAAACATTCACGATTTTCACTGTTTAATTTATGATTGGTTATCAAATTTAATTAATTTATTTGTATTTTTTATTTTAATTTTTTGTATTATTATATAGTGCAATGTTATTATTATTTTCATTTCAAATTTTCATATATAATTTTCAAAATATATGATTGTAAGTGTTAGGCTTAATGTAAGAAAGATTGTATGTTAACATTTTTAATTGGCGGCACAATATGTTGAATTTATATTAGCATGTTTAATTTGTAAGACCATAAAAATATTAAAATTAATTCAGTCTATTAATACTAATAAAATAGAATGTCAACTTCAACAAATTAATTTTTTTTTTGTATTTAATCAAAAAATAATAATAGACAAACTCTAATAAGGTGAAAAATTGGGAAAACTCATGACTAACATGGGAAAAGTTAACAAAATACAATTTTGTTTAGATGAAAATTCTTCCAACATCTATTTTATATCAATTCAATATCTACGTCAAGTAAATTAAAATACTAATAATAAATTTTCTATAACTCTAAAAATCTCGTTTTGTGGTTATCTCCTCCACACACACACACGCACACATATATATAGATAGATAGATAGATAGATAGATAAGTTAAGAAAATCAATACACAAACTCAAACAAGTGCTACATGGTAGCTATTACCTACCAGTTAGTTTAAATATAGCTAAGCTTTAATAAAACAAAAACAAAAGCTACAATTGTATATATTTCAACAATTGCTTAGA
Source organism: Pinus albicaulis (assembly GCA_034641835.2). Classification (NCBI taxonomy): domain Eukaryota; kingdom Viridiplantae; phylum Streptophyta; class Pinopsida; order Pinales; family Pinaceae; genus Pinus; species Pinus albicaulis. The sequence continues at coordinate 1,325,222,912 of CM076575.1, read as the reverse complement.
ATTACATTTGAGCAAAAAAAATACATTTATTATTTATTATCTTTTTTTTGTTCCTTTATTCTTACGTGATGTTAGTAAATGAAATTTGAAAATCCACATAATCCTAATCCATTATAATTTAGTGATTTTTCCCATCATACAGTCAATGACTTGAGCCTTCCAAATGAACTCAATGTTATTAAGTAAATAACAAATATATAATTAATTAGTCAAAATCAGAAATAATTGATACAAGTTGATGGACATTTTCTATTATACGTTTTTCACTTATTACCACACATCAATTTTTGAATGGAACAATGTTTAACTAGCTATAATTAAACTATGGAAAAATATTATATTCAAATAAGTAGTTGATTAAGTGCCTATAATTAAAAATACAAAGGAATTTGATTACAAACTGTGTACTGTACATACAATGACATATGAATACATTGTATAATTTACTAATATAAATATAAAAATATTCTAGTCTAATAAATTTTAATTAATAAAAAAATGATTTTATTAAAATTTATGTTATCTATTTAGCATGAAAAACAAAAAAATAAAACAGTTAATCTTTACTTACGAAACAAAAGAATAAAATAAAGAATATAATGACATATTCATGCAATATGAAAATATTGTTTAATTTATTAATATAAAGATAGAAATATCATATGTTAAAAGCAGATGATTATGTGTATAAACTATGTGGTAAATTGTTTTTAAATTAATTTTTTGTTTTTTTTTAATATGAAAACATATGTCTATATCTAGTTTATTGTATGATTAATTCATAAAAAAACTATTTCTAAACATTATAAATAGCAAAAACTTGAACCCACCAACAACATTTAACTTTAATTCTATATTTAAATCATATACAAACCAATAATAATTATTATTATTCTTCCACTTAAAATTATATATATAATAAGTCTTTATATTTACACCGTAAGGCATTCTTATTTGAAAACAACTTCCCTAGCTGCCATTGTGTCCATGTATGAGTCATTGGATCAAATGTTAGACGATTGAAATGTTTTAGGCCATTAGATCCACAAGTAAATAGTTTTATATTTTTTTTATAATGTTAGTTTTTTTTTCTTTTTAATAAGTTAGATTGATTTTAGGTGTGTAATAGAAATGTTGTAATCTTGTTTTTACTGCTCTTGAACTAATGAAAGCCATCATTGTTTCATATAGGAGAATATCTCTAAATTCTAGAGCTATTTTCTAAACTTGTTTTTACTGCTCTTGAACTGATGAAAGCCATCATTTTTTCATATAGGAGAAATTAGTTATGATAAGAAAATTGTGATACTATCTATTATCCCTTTTTAGTTTTTTAATGATTCAATTAAGATTAACATTTGTATGTTGTCATGAGGAGATTTTGTATTTTTCATGTCAATTACCTTTTATAACTCTAGGAGGTTCTTAATATTGCCTTTGTTTTTAATAAATGGAACTCAATTATATATTTGAAAATATGATTAGGTAAGATAATATTAGGATTATAATTTTTTTTACCTATTAGGGACTAGTAAAATTTTCTATAATTTCTACACTATAACAAAAATTTCTATCTTTAAATTTTTCCCTGTTTATTAAGGTCAAATCCAAACCATCATTCTTCAAGTATCACTTGGATAATTACTTGAATGAGATCCCTTAGGAAAATCATAATCGTAGTGTATTCTAGTTTGTTAGAAGAAGAGGGAAGTTATGTTAAATATTGAATTAAAATATAGGGGAAGTTATGTTGGAGATTCAATAGGATTTATTTTTTTTTTTTTGTAAATTCGGTGGGTCCATTCCATTTTCTATTTATATTGTGAAGGCAGGCTACAAAATATAAAAGTTACCAGTTAAAACTTGGCCTCAACCTGCCCGCAGGAAACCAGGTCTGTTGGCCATCTAAAGTCATGATAAGCGGTCCAAAACTGAAATTGCTTCATTCTCGTAAACTTTTCCTGAGCTGTCTGTTCTATGTTTCCTATACTTGCTTTCCTAGAGCAGTTTATAGATAGATTTCTAAACAGTAATAACATCAAAATTTAAAACACCATTATTTTCATTGTTTCTAGAAAGCATACTGTTATACTTCTGAGGAAGAAACTGGGGCTGGGTCCTTTGCACTGGTGCCAGGCATATCTGTTTGTTGTATCTGCTGTAAAATCTGTTGAAGGCTTTTTTCTATCCTTCCCACTTTATCATCCAGCCTACTAACTCTATCCACAGTCTGGTATTGAGTTATCTTTATGTGCTGAAGTTGGTCCTGAATTTCTAGAATCTGAGCCTGCATGCTTGTCCCCTGCTTTACTACTTATGCTTGGGTGTGGGCTGGATGAAAGCTCTGCATGGCTTTCGCTATTAAACATTTCACTATCCAATATGTGTGGACAGTCTGATTGAACAAGGTGAGGTGGC